>CM035413.1:136982855-137347855 GCA_020310875.1 Ceratopteris richardii
TGGCTTTGGGATGTTCACTCATGGAGGGCACTCCAACAATTACACTCCCATTCTTTGACGGTGACCCAAATGGAGTTCTCACATAATGACAAGTTTCTTTTGTCTGTTTCAAGGGACCGCCATTTTTCCCTCTTTCATGCAGCAGCAAATGGTATGTATACATCCTTTCTATTTTCCTGCACTCAGAATTATTTTGTCCTACATAGTTTCATTGCCATCTTTTTACTTACACAATTTGCAGGCCTGAGTGAGCCAGATGACCAGTTTACTTATAAGTTGATAGCCAGAGTGGAGGCACATAAGCGCATTATTTGGTCATGTTCATGGAGTCCTTGTGACAAGTTCTTTGCAACGGCTTCACGAGACAAGCTTGTAAAAATCTGGGGCATTCATGAAGAGGATAGTGGTTATGCAGCAAAGCAAATGGGGATTTTACCCATGTTTAGAAGCAGTGTAACAGCAGTGGCTTGGGCTCCTTGCATGGTTGGAGATAGTTATCTTCTAGGATTAGGGCTAGAAAATGGGCTCATTGAACTATGGAAAATAAAGCCGCTTCTGTTGAAAACAATTGATGGATCAGCAGCAGCAGCACATAGAAATGGTTTAGTTGGATTTGAGTGCACTAAATTTCATCAGTTCGAAGCATCTATTTGCCATGTTGCCAGTGTAAACCGCTTAGCGTGGAGAATATCTGGTAGCTCAAAGACTGAATTGGCACTTTCGGACCATATGCAGTTGGCTTCATGTGCAGCCGATCATGCTGTGAGGATATTTAGCATAAAATGTAGGTGAATGTAGTATAGGTTCAGGATTATTTTATATCATGAGTAGCAGAAATCACTGAGGCAGAAAATCATCTCTACTGTTCTTCCAACCTATAACAGATGGCTTTCACTGAGCGGCTAAAATGCTCTCCTCTTGCAATATGAAACGTATTATGTACAACATGAACATGGTTGACGTTGTCCATAAGTGTACCACCATCAGGATTCGCTGCGATCATTATGAGTCTGGATAGTTATGTGGTATAAAGATAGAAAGAAAATGTTCAACCTTTATTTCTTCCTAGTCCTTGGTTATGAGCAGTGTGCAGACCGCATGAAGCTGTTATGTAAGATATACATATACTGTTTCAATCATTGCCACAGCATCTGAAATAAGTACGTGCATCGATATGCAATAAAGCTGCTATGAGACTGGTGTATGACCTGTGCATGGCTGGTACTGCTATCCTTTTTCTGCGGGGTGGAGTGATATTTGCGGGGTTGCTGGATGGGATGGGCTTACCTATGCATACATGGTGAATTGAAAAATATCAGTGGGAGTCTGAGGCTGTGAGACTAATGGAAAGATATCAACACTCAACAGAAGATCTAGAAGGACATTATGTGGCCTCCGTACTGAATAGTTTAAGGCAATAGTGGAACCTATTGCAGAAGAATATGAGGAGGACAGGAGATCACGTTTTTAGTGAAGATATGCTGGTGCCATCTCGCGTCTGCGATTCAGATATTGAGGCTTCATCGCATCATATAGCGTATAAGCTCGAGTCAAGTTCCTTGGAAGTTTTGATTTAGGGAGAATGTCACTAGTATGGCATTCTAGATGTGAAATCTAAATGTAAATCTAACGCGACTTTGCTTCATCTCATGTGCGAGTCTCTTCCGAGGTTTGATTTGGACTCATCATACAAGGATCAGATCTGACCAATTTGTGATGGAGCAATAGAGAAAGCAAGGAGTCGGCTATACATTTTCACCTACGATTGAATAACACATTATTTTTTGTTTCAAAAAAGACTTGAACTTAATGAAAAAGCATAATTGACAAGAGAGTTAAGAGGAGATACAAAGACGGTTGGTGAACTTGTCATCCCTTTAGTGGGGAACTCGTTTCCTTTTTAGATTCTCTCTTTGGATTACAAAGATCATCAAATGTCTAAATCAGCACATACTCTTTTAAGTTCTTGATTCTTTTGCCCAATAGGCATTGGAGCTAGAGGATTATGGAAGCACGCAAACAACATGAGAAAGAAGCTTTTAGCACAACATTGAGTGTATTACCAAGTGAATGTTGAAAGATAGATCGCTCGTTACGGTTATTAGATGCATATACAAACCGGAGGAAAAAAACCCCTAAAAGGGGAAAAAGTATCTTGGTGGTTCTTAAGAGTGTTCACACTTATCATTATCGAAAACATTCCACTAGGAGTGATGCGATGAACAGAGAGTTGACTCATATATGAGGAAGTGCCAATCTATATGGAATGAAATCAATCCACAAAAGTAAGTTCAAAGCCATGCAAAAAGTTTAAAACTTCTCCTTGGGAAAAGTCTGTAAAGATGTGCAACATTATCTTATGTGGGCACGTACATCAAACTGATCTCTCTAGCATAGTCTCTCCCCAATATAATAATAATACTACTCCTCAATGTGCTTTTTGCGAGCATGAAACATAGGGTTCTTTGCAATTGCCAATGCGATCTGACTATCAGTAAAGATGGTGATGGAAGAAGATTGATCGATATCCAAATCATTCAAGAGGTTTTTGAGTCACACACACTCGATAGTAGTTCTCAAAGCTTCTCTATACCAAACCTCATAACTAAAAGTGGCCATAGTGGGTTGCATCACTCGACCAAGATATGCATGAGGTACCAAACATGAAGCAAGAACAATTAGCAACCAAATCAATCTCAATCAGCAAAAGCATATACATTTGGCAATAAGGATTCCTCCTTAGGATTAAACAACCTAAATAGGTAGATACTACTCAATTAACAAAAGATGCACTTACCTGTTTGCCAATGATTGATGTTGGGCTAAGCATCAATCTTGATGTTGGACTATGCATCAATCTGTGCATATGAGACAAATTGAATATCAAGCCGGATTGTGGATAAGTCAATTGAGCATCCAATGGCCTATTGATAGAGAACAACATTAAATGCATCTCCAACATCTTGAAGTCAAATTGTAAACTTGTTTTATGGGAGTGGCAATAGGTTTGGAATCATCAAGGCCACAATAGTGCAATAACGTATCAATGTATCTTGTTTGATACAATGTTTTTCCCAACCAACTTGCATAAATTACATACCTAAATAATGATGCAAGAGTTTTGAATATGACATTTTAAAGAGGCATGCAAAAGAAGTCTTAAATTCAATGATATGCTTTTCTTTAGGATCAATGTACAACATATCATCAGCATATATAATGATAATGAGAAATATATCATTTGCATGCTTAACCTATAAGGTGCTCTTCATTGAATTGTTCTCAAATCCATGTGATAGAAAATAAGCATATATCTTTTGGTACTAAGCACGTACTGCCTTCAATCCACACAATGTCTTTTTTCAATCTATGTACTTTGTTTTCATGCTTCTTCTCCACAAATAGGATTGAAATACATATACTTCACATAAATCACCATTAAAAAATGCAATTTAAATATCCACTTGATATGTATTCCAATCGTGATCAGTTGTAAATGCCTGAATGGCACAAGCTATTGTCATTTCGCATGTGGGAGAAAAGGTCTCATAAACGATAGTGCCCTTATCTTGAGCATAACCTTGAGTAACAAGCCTAGATCTATACTTATTGATTGTTCTATTAAGCTTATGTTTCAACTTGTTTACCCATTTAGTGTCAATGACCATTTTTCCAAGCAATAAGTCCCATGAAGACCAAGCAAAAGAAGGATTAGAAGAGCTTGAATGAGTATGATATGACAAAGGTACATCTAAACTTGCTCCCTCTCAAAGTTTGATCTAGCCATCTAGGCATAGTTTTTGCCTCTTTAATGTCAATTGTGTCATCAATAAGTGCATAATAAAAATTTGCATAAGAAATAGGTGGATCTGCATCATCATTTGAAACTTGTAAAGATTAAGGTATTTGAGTCTCTACTTGTTAAAAGAAGAACCCACACATATCCTTTGAGTTGAATGATGTATACTTGGTACATGAAAGTGAGGGTTGAATTGCATCTTCTATGAAAACAATATCATCACTAATCAAAATGTGTTTAATTTGTAGATAATACAAAAGATAGTCTTTGCTTTGGATATGTACCTAATGAAATAGATTTCATAGCGTTATCATCTATTCTTATGTGTTGTGGATTAGGCACCAATGAATATGAAACACAACCAAAAACCCATGGATATGCAACAAATGACTTCTACTCATGCCAACTTTCATATGGAGTGATAGACTTCAATACTTTGGTGGGACACTTGTTAAGTACATATGCTACAAATGTAACAATTATTACCGTTAGTTTCCATGTGAAAGGTCAAATGGCCACAGGACACTTCTTTGTATATGTTCTTTAATAAAACATATAGTGGCCTAGTCAACCACAGATTGTAAGTTCGACCGCATTTGTAACCCCTAACAAGTTTGTGTATGTGCTCCCTGTGTACTGTGTTTTTCTATATATTCTGTAGCCTCTGTGTAGAATACCGTGTGCGGCGCTTGGAGCTCAATTTTCTAGTTCGAGGATATCGTCATGAAGCTCTCGAGAAGGAGAGTGCAATGTGGTGCATCACCATCAAAATACTTCATTGATATCAGAGCGTTTTGATGCAAACGCTTTGTCCCTTTTGTGCAAGCGAAGCAAGCACCTGTCCACCCACCCAAGGCTTTCTCCAAGACTTGATAGAGGTTCCTAGTACTTCCCGGGAGGTCACCCATCCAAGTACTATTCCCCTTGGAGCTCACTTAACCGTGGCAATCTCTTGCCACTAAGCTACACTCTTGTGGTGTTTGAAGAAGGGGAAAGGCTAAGGTTAACATTACCTTGAACATGTTTTGGTCCTTCAAAGCTTCATTCTTTGCTTTCAAAGCCTATTTTTGAAGCATTTTTGGAGCCATTTTGGATTACTTTCATGCATAGGTCTCTTCACATAGGTTCAAGAACATCAAGAAGAGTATTCTTTGTACTTCTCCAAAAATAAGTATTCACGTTTGGGGCCATGTTTTCAACCACACTCATAAAACTACAGATTTCTCGAAAGTTTTTTCAGTTGACATGTTAGTACTTGTAGTTTTATGAGATTTTGACACTAGTCATATGCTTATTTTGCAGAGGATATCTGATAAAATATTTCTAGATTTTTTGGTTATGTCAACTATACAGTGGTCAATTTACTCCTTGATACACTTATTGATGTGAGCACATTTATTCTCACATAATCCTTCTGGTTGGTCATTACTGCTCATTAATTCATTTTTTTGGGAAGATTCCTATGAATTCTCTCCTCGAATCGAATACTTGGTCATCCTTCTTTGAGCCTTAGTGGTGTTTGGACTCTTCTAGCTCTATTATTATTCTATTCAGTTGTCTACCATCATGGCATCAGAGGTCTCAAGCACATTTGGTGGATCAGGTTCTAATGCTAGTGTTTCGAGGAGGAGCTAGAACTTGCAGGGCAAAGATCATTTTGAGATCCAAAAATTTGATGGCACAAACTTTGCTCCATGGAAGAATCATATTAACGATGTGCTGATTCAAAGGAGGCAATGGAAGCTAGTAAATGGAATCTCAAAGAAGCCTGTTGACATGGATGAAGATGATTGGGATGAGTTCGATGAAATGGCGAGATCTACCATTCGATTGCACCTGGAAGATAATCTTTACTTTACAGTATTAGACTGTGAAAGTGTAGAGGAGCTTTGGAAGACGATATGCAATACATATGAAAAAGAGACGACATCAGATAAAGTGTATCTCATGAGAAAGTTATATGACTTTCACATGAAGGACACAGATAGTGTTGCTGCTCATCTAAATGAGTTTGATGCTATATTCTTGCAGTTATAGGCTCAGAAAATGGATATGGATAATGAAATGAAAGCATTCTTGTTGTTGTGCACCTTGGCATCATCATGGGATATGTTTTGCATGGCTATTAGCAATAATGCACTTGGTGGTAAACTGGTCTATGGTGACATGTGGAGCACTCATGAGTGAGGAGATTCATAGAAAATCTATTGTTGCACTCAAAGCGGAGATGCATATAATGTTCGTGATTCCTACCAAGGAAAGAATCACCAACATGGCAGGAGCAAGAACAAGGAATATAATGGTCAATAGAATAAGAGTAGAAGTAAATCATGGAAGAGGGATATCGAATGACATTATTGTCATACGAAAGGACACATGAAGAAAGACTATTATGCATTAAAGAATGCTAAAGGTAAAGGACAGAATGTTGATGGGCATGTTAAACAGTTACGTGCACCATCTACTTCGACTATGAAGATTGAAGAAATTAATGCTATTTCTGATGATGCTGATGTGCTGACACTTGATAGTACTATGCCAACTGAGGCTCTTATGGCTAATTCTCTTTCCCACACATGGCTGCTAGATTCTGTTGCTTCTTTCCATGTGATACCACAGAGAGAATGGTTCTCTAATTATGTAGAAAAGTCTCTTGGTACCGTGAGACTTGGTGACTCTTACTAGTATGACATTGTGGAAATTGGAGATATGGTTGTGTAGTTCATTGATGGTTCAAAATTTACTATGCATAATGTATGCCATGTACCTGAGTTATCACAAAGTTTGATGTTAGTTGGTCAACTTGATGACCTTGGTTACAAGGTGGTCTTCTATGCTCAGTCCTTTTGCATATCAAAGGGCAATATGGTTATTGCAAAAGGAAGCAAAGTTGGCTCACTTTATCCTTTATTTGTATCATAGAAAGAACACCTATTAGCTGTTATCGAACAACCTATGGCTCGTATTTTGCATGGTTGTTTGGGCCATATATCTCATAGTGGAATGGAAAATCTTTCTCATTCTGGCTACTTACCTGTGTTATCTTTTTCTGATTTTTCATTTTGTGAGCATTTTCAATATGGAAAGAAAACCAAAAAAGTGCATAGAATGCACATTGACTCTTCAATTCAACCTTTAGATCTCTTTCATACAGATGTGTATGGTCCTATGCCCACAAGGTCCGTAGGTGATTCTGTTTACTTTGTCACTTTCATAGATGATGCTACTAGAGAAGTTTGGGTATATCCTATCAAAAGGATGAGGTATTCCCTATTTTTAAAAAATGGCTTGCTTCAGTTGAGGCTAAAAAAGGAACTAAGCTCAAAACTTTAGGTTCAATTAATGGGGTTGAGTATACCTCACATGAATTCAGCCTTTTTTGCCAGTCTAGAGGAATTCGTAGAGAGTTTCCAACTCCTTATACCCTAGTATAGAAGCAGTATTGACTGTAGTTCATGTGATTAGCCTTTCACCTAGAGGATTTTGGGCAGAAGCAGTATTGACTGCAGTTCATGTGATTAGCCTTTCACCTAGTATTGCCAAAGGTTTGAAAGTGGCACAAGAGTTATGGAGAGGGAAGCCACCATATTATGATCATCTTCGAGTTTTTAGGTGTGATGCATATGTTCATATACCCAAGAATCTTAGACAAAATTTGGACCATAAGTCAAAGGAATGCATTTTTCTTGGATATGGTCGAGAAAGACAATTTGGATATCGCTTATGGGATCTTGAAACACGATCAGTGATCAGAAGCAGTGATGTCATTTTCAATCAGTCTAAGATGCATAAACAACCTATTAAGGACGTTGAACTGAGAAGAGTGGTGTTTGAGGATACTAGTCCTCCAGTTAGCATGCATAAAAATGTTGCACATAGGGACGTTCAAGAGAATGTCCGATCAGATCAGTCTGCAAATGTTCCTGTTTAGCAACCATTGCGACGCTCCATATGTGTCTCAGATCCACCTGATAGATATGTTCCACGTTAAGATTTTTTTATGTTAGCAGATGCTCATGAGCCTTCTTGCTACAAAGAGGCTATGAAGACAGAGCATCATGTCAAGTGGGAGCGTGCCATGAAGAGTGAGTTGGATTCTATTCACAAGAATGGTACTTGGGATTTAGTACCTTTGCCAAAGGGCAGGAAAGCTCTACCATGTAAATTGGTATATAAGCTGAAATTGACATCAGATAGTGCTTGTCTAAATAATAAAGCAAAGGGTTTTAAGCAACAACATGGTGTTGATTTCGAGGAAATCTTCTCTCTAGTGGTCAAGATGACTACCTTGCGCATGTTGCTTGGATTCATTGCAATGGAGGACTTAGAGCTAGTCCAAACGGATGTGAAAACTTCTTTCTTGCATGGAGATGTTACGGATGAGATCTATATGGAACAACCAGAGGGTTATGTAGTTCATGGCAAGGAAATTCTAGTTTGTAAGCTCAAAAAGAGCTTGTATGGACTTAAATAGTCCCCTAACAATGGTACCAAAAGTTTGATGCTTTTATGAAGTCTCAAGGCTATTCTCGAAGCAATGAGGATCATTGTCTCTACACAAAGAGATGCTCAGATGGCAGCTTGATATGCTTGATACTTTATGTCGATGATATGTTGATTGCTGGGAAGTCCTGTTATGACTTGTCAATTCTCAAAAGGAAGTTGAGTCAGACATTTGATATGAAGGATTTGGGGGATGCCAAACATACTCTTAGCATGTGCATTACTCGTGATAGGAGTAAAAGATGCATATAATTGTCTCAAAGTGAGTACATATTGAGCAAGGATGATTGGCCCAAATCAGATGAGGAAAAGGAATTCATGAACGAAATTCCCTATGAGTCTGCTATTGGTAGTCTCATGTATGCTATGGTAGCTACGAAACCAGTCATTGCATTTGCTGTGGGAGCTGTGAGTAGATATATGTCTAATCTTGGCAAGAAACATTGGGAAGCAGTCAAGATGATTTTGAGATATGTGAGTGGCACTAATGGCAAGTGTGTATGCTTAGGTAGAGGGAAAACATCCATTATTGGTTACACAGATTCTGATTATGCTGGTTTTGTAGAAAATTGTAAGTCTACATCAGGGTACATTTTTCATTTTGCTGGAGGTGCTATCTCTTGGAGATCTCTTCTTCAAGAGTGTACATATGTTTTGACCACTGACGCAGAGTATGTTGCAACAAGTGAGACATGTAAGGAAGCATCGTGGCTTTCCCGTCTTGCTTGTGATATGGGTTTACCTCATCATGTACCTTGCTTTCTCAATGATAGTTAAAGTGCCATTGCTTTGGCTAAGAATCGGGTCTATCATGAAAAACCCAAGCACATTGAGGTGAGGTATCACTTCATTAGAGATTGCTTCGCCACTGAACGCATTATTCTTGAGAAGGTTCACATTTGAGATAATGCTACAGATGCTTTGACTAAAGCTCTACCACAGGATAGCTTTTGGCACTGTTGTCACTTGATGGGGGTTACTTGATTCATGATCTTACACAGCCACTTGTATACTGCATAACATGCCCATCAAGTGGGAGGTATAATTTGTATACTTACACTCAGGTATTCTTTATCATTCTTTATTTTTCTCCCATAGTTACTTTGGCCATATTGGCCTTTAGTGGGAGAATGTTACTGTTAGTGTCCATGTGAAAGGCCATGGCCATCAGACACTTCTTTGTATATGTTCTTTAATAAAACATATAGTGGCCTGGTCAACCACATACTATACATTTGACCACATTTCTAACACCTAAGAAGTCTTTGTGCTCCTTGTGTACTGTGTTTTTCCACATATTCTACAACCACTGTGCAAAATACTATGTGCGGTGCTTGGAGC
Source organism: Ceratopteris richardii (assembly GCA_020310875.1). Classification (NCBI taxonomy): domain Eukaryota; kingdom Viridiplantae; phylum Streptophyta; class Polypodiopsida; order Polypodiales; family Pteridaceae; genus Ceratopteris; species Ceratopteris richardii. The sequence continues at coordinate 136,992,499 of CM035413.1, forward strand.
TCAATTTTCTAGTCCAAGGATATCGTTGTGGAGCTCGCGAGAAGTAGAGTGCACTATGGTGCATCGCCATCAAAATACTTCAACAATCTCAAGCCTTAATCTATGTAATAAATCTTGACTTTTGATTATACATGTGATTTTTATGAGAGATTTGTTTTCATTTTGTTGAGGTGTATATGGCGTTGTGCATTGATGTTTTATCTCACACTTATCCACAAACGTACTTAATTGAGAAGATATATAATTCTCTCAATGAGAATGAAAGATGCTCATTTTACATAGTGAGAGGTTTTCAACCATAACTAGGAGTTGTTTAATGTATATAGACACTTGAACTTTTGCTTTCAATGGATAAACCCATGATGAAATTCACCAAATATAGATTTCTTGAATGAACGTCTTTGCATGGGACCACACACACTAGTGTGAACAAGCTACAATTTATGTGCAACTCTAATTGAATCCGGCTTGAGAAAGGAAACACCCTACATTTCACCTAAATTTCAATCCTCACAAACATGTTTAAAAGGTTCCTCAATTACATGCAAAGAGGAAATCATTTTGGATTCGAAGGAAGAAAACTAGCAAAATTCTTGGGTTCAAGTCCCACTCTCTGGACATTTCAACTTTCTTATACTCTTAAAAAAAAAAAACTCAGATGATCAAAGTATGCATGTTAAAATTTTTCATTTGAAGTAACCTACAAATCATGAATGATACATGTCAAATCATTCTCAAATGTTTCATGATCTACTAGCTTATATAATCCACAGATAAAAAGTAAAAAAATAGTAATATTCTCACCGTTTAAGAGATTATGAGCTGTACACTTATATTCAACAGTTTAACAAAGTTAACTTCGGTTAATGCTGAAATGGATAAAAGATTCTTCTTGATCCTTGGAACATATAAGGATTTTGGCCCTATGAAAGTACTACCACTTGCACTAGTAATAATGATCTTTATAACTCAAATGATAGGATAAGAGAAATTTTTTACATATATAATAGTATTCATTAGAAGTCAAGACTCAAGTGAAGTGAGGAAATTAGCTACAAGGTAATATGTTAAGTTCACCATTATCAAAATACTAAACATCTGAGTCTACCATAGACATATATTGCTCTTGAGAGGACGGGTCATAGCTGCAATGAGTAGTAAATGCCCACTCTTCATTTTGAACAAGGTTACTAGACTTTGGTTTAGGTGAAGAGGCCTCTACAACAATCATTCCAATCTCTTCTTTTGCCTTTTTTTACAGTGAGTTTAAGATAATCTTTATTGACATGTCATTTATCTTAGAATATTTGCAAAGTTGTTTCTATTTTTTAGTTTTTTAATCATCTTTATCTTCCTTTTGACTATATAACATTGCTAGATTCTTACTTAGCTAGTAGGGAGCTCCATTTACTTTTGCCTTTCCTGACTAGTTAAGAAATCTTGATATGCCAAACTCATAATTAACCTGCTTTTCTAGATTGATCTTCCTACAATAAAACAAAGACCAAGTCCTCAAAAGTTAAGGCATATAAATTGCCTTTTTGTCAGATGAAGACTAGAACTAAAACTCTGATAAGAATCTGCAAAAGTGAACTATCTCAAAGATCCAACGATAGAAATTGTCGACTCTTTCAAATCTTTGATCTTTGTCAGAAAAGTGTCCATTTAATGTTTTCAATTCATATGCTCACTCTCCAACTTGTTTCGAAGATATGCATATGCTTGTGCATCTCTACCATCCCAACAAAGCTATTGTTTGTTCTTATGCTTTGGAGTTGTCCTCTCCAATCATCATAGTATAAAGGAACAACAACCTCAAACACTTAAAATTTTCAATCTGGGAAGTATACTAAGACCACAACCCCTTTTTCATCAATGGACTCCAAGATTTTTCATCATAAGATTAGTTCCGTCAAAGGTTTCACAAAAGTTATGAATAATTTCTATGATTTCTTGTAGATTGAGCTAGGAATAAGCTTTTTTAGTGATTTTTATGCTTAAAGTGTGCTATTTTTCATAATAAAGACATTGATAACATCAAACTTGAATTTCAATACTTGTACCCTAATGATGAGATAATCACAATTGTGATAGAACCACACAATCAAGTTGGAGAGTACTTTGGGAAGGTTATAGAGACTTAGAATAATGTGATAGACTTATGAGAGCATGAAAGACTCAAAGAACTACTGATCACAAAGACAAATCCATGAAAAACACTCAAACAATTAACATGAAATCACCATGAAAGCTTGATGATGAGATTAGAAGATAAGAGAGAGCCCTCAAGTTCTTATTAATCACCAACAATTACAAAAAGACCAAGCTCCCTACAAACGAGTCATAAATGACTTAAATACCATTTCAAGTGTCCCTTTTCACACTTGAAAATAAGTCTTCTAAATTTTTAGTTAAGAGCTTTGAAAATTCTACAAAAATTATGTAACTTACATAGCATCATGAGGAAGACTCTTCCTCATTTTTAGATCAAATGCAATAATCTTCACTACTATATTACAAGATTTTCTTTTTCTCTTTTACAAAAAAATGCCTTTCCAACATTCTTCCCCTCCTAACCTTTTTTCATCCTTGACAAAACTTGGTCATGACCTTTGTCATTGTCGTTTCTATCTTTGATAGACTTGAGCCACCAGATCATGGCTTTTTCTTTTTTTGATGTTTAAGTCATTTACAATCTCAAAAAGAGCTTTTCTCCACTCTACACCTGCAATCGATTTATCTATTACATCGCTTGTTATGTACTCTATATATGCAGCTTCATAGGTTTTCAACTTGTCGTTCGTTACTAATTATAGTTTGCCAAAGATGTCTGAATTTCTTTCAAAAAATTTTTAAGTCTAAAGCATTCTAAAAAATTTGGACATAAATGCTGCCCATGAATATTATTGTGTTATAATACGCCATTAAACAAATCCTATCAGGTGTCTCACTTAGATAAAAAAGGAGTGTTTTTGATGGTGAGCTAAAGCCTATGTAGTTCAAGGTTCTAATATTAGTATATGTGATGGTTTCTATAGAAGTGATTATCACCTTTAGAATTCTGATGGTTAATATACAAGCACGATCATTGACATCCTTGAGGTTTTCTACTATAGCTTTGTAGGTAGTTAGTATGTAGGTTCTAGATGGCCATGCTCCCTTTTTGGGCCCTATTATCTTTGGAAAGTTTATCTATTTCGTTGAGATAGACCCATTTTTTCTCATTTGCCAAACTTTGGCCAATCTCTTCTTCTTGCCACTAGACATAAAGCTGGATTGATCTTCAATTCTAGAGGGGCCTCTATCCAGATCTTCCTGCATTCCTTATTTTTGTCTAACCATTTGTTTCTCCATGTAGGATTTGTTTTTTCAAATAATTCTTTTATTACCTCTATCTCTTCTTCATATTCCAAAAATTGATTTGGTTCTTTGCGCACTCTAGCAGTTTGATAATTTTTGATGCTCTCTGGAATCATACAAAAAGGGATTCCCAAACCATTTCTAGCCTAGTGATGGTGATCAAGACTAACTCCATGTTCTAATGAAAATTTTACAATCTTATCTTCATATTGGTTGTGTATTTTCTTAATAAACTTCATCTTGGCTTCACAATCAGTGAGCAGATGATGTATGAACCCATCTAACTCTTCATCAATTATCTCAACTACTCTCTAATCTTCTACATAGTGTTCTTTCACAGGAGAATGTATTCTTTCTATGATTTCTTCTCGTCTTTCTTGAACCATATTTTCAATAGTAACATCCTTTACCTAAATAATGGCTTTAGCCTTCTGGTTTTCAATTTCTTTAAGCATCTTTGTTCTCTCCTATTGCCCGGTGACTATTTCATTTTCAATGTTTTTATTGAGGTTACCATAACCCCTCATGGTTGTAGGAGCATTAGTGCTTGAATAATTCTCAAATTCCTTTGCATCCTTTAGCTCTTCCTTCATTTTTTCTATTTCCTACTTTAATGATTCTATTTCTACATTCTGATTCTCTAAATTTCTTGATTTTATATGTCCTTCCTCCATCAAGATACTACTAATTTCTTCATTAGATTTAGTCAGCACTTGATAAGAAATCTTGATAATTCTATTCTTTGATTCCAATCTTCATACGTCTTCTTCTTCCATCCTCTTTATTGTGTTTGATTGCTTTTCAAACTTTTCTTCCAAAAATTTTATTCTATTTTTTCCTTGTACTACATCTATTTCTAATTTTATAGCCTTCTCTAAATATTTCTCATTTTTGTTTTGTTGTTCTTTGACTTGCTCTATCAATCTACTTTGCTCTTTTCTTTGTTCTTCTACCACTTTGTTCTCTTTGATGAACTCGGATTTTGTAGCTATAGATGACATAATGATATTTTTGCTTGAGGTTTTGAAATTTTGAATATGACTCATTATCAATTGGAATGTCCCTCTAATGTCTCTATGGATCTTGTCCAAAACCACATTCTACTCTTGTTTCTTCAACTCTATCTACTTTTCTTCTATTTCTTTAACATCCTCTTCTTTTGCGTCTGATGAATGCCCTTCTTGTTGGTCATCGTGAACTTCAAGCTATTGATCCTCTTCATGATGTACATGGTCTTCTTGGTGACTTGAACTTCTTGAACATTAGGTTGGTATTCTTCTTCATTTCCTTTGTCTGTTTCCTCACGTTCTTCTTTGGGATTTGAAACTTCCTTCATTTCTATGTCCTAGATTCCTTCATCATGTTGAATTTCATCTTGAATATTATGGATTTTTTCCATGATATTTTGTTGATTTTCTTTTTCTTTCTCAATTAACTTTACTTCTCTTTCCTCTCTTTCCACTAGGTTGATTGAATATTCTAATTCTTTCCTGGCTTCTGCTTTATCTTTACTCTTTTCTACTACTAAAACAACTTCTTCTAACTCTTTTTCTTCCATGGATTGACATTCTATCATTTTCTTGATTTCTTCTCTTTTTTATTCTAACATGTGACTAGGACAACTTACTTTGCTTCTTTGTGTTTTATGGCATCTTCCAAAAATAAGATTCCTTCTTAGATTCGACAATCTTTGCTAATCCTTCATTCTCTTTGGTTTGTACTCCCATTGGTTTACTAGGAGTATTGGGTGTTGATAAATTCAAACCCCTTAACAAGAATCCCTCTACATTTGTGTTAGTATCAATATCAGAATTGTCTCTTGATACCATTACCTAAATTGCTTTTGACATCTTACCTTTTTCTTTGTCAAATTCTAATGTATGGATCAAGGTAGATCCACCAACTATTTGATCCTCATCTAAATCTTCTTTAGCTTGTGTCCTTCTCTTGAATCCCTTCACATTTTTTCTTCAACTTTGATTCTTTTATTTTCCTCATTACGATAGCCACAATTGTGGTCCTTTTTTCAAGAGGTCCTTGAAGCTCATTGAAGTTTGATAAAAAAACTGCTTCCTTTTTTATAAACACTATCTTTGAGTTTGCATTCATCATTTGTTCATGTAGATCTTCATAGAGTTCCATATCCTATTAAGTCTAATCAGTAGCTTTATCAGAATAATCTTCCATCATCTTCTGATACTAGGCTTTATATGCATCTCTTTTCTCATCTTGCATCAAATAAGAATATACGTTTTCTATGCTGGTTTATGGAGGATGATCATTAGCTTGAACTTTCTTTTGATCCCTTTTTAACTCTTCTTTATTGGCTTCTTTCACTTCTAGCTCTATCTTCCTTAGATATACCTTCCTTTTCTTGCCCAGATGTGATACCTCCATCACTATCTCCTTTCTTTTTTTGCTAACCTCTTTTATTGATACCTTCTTTACTGAAATTTTAACTCTAGTGATCGCCTCTCTAAAAATCTTAGTTTCGGGAGCCAGTAGAAGAAAATCCTCAATTCCCAAAACACGATATATAATTTTGGTTAGCAATTGGGCTCCATTAATAAATTTCTTTGGACTCCCAATGCTTATCTACTTCCTTCAATTGTTTATGGATATAGAGAGACATATCCACTAACCAAAAAAGTTTAGTTTCAGCTTTGTTATTTAGCATTACCAAGGTTATTGGCTTATGTGGCATGGTGTACTTTGGTAACTTAGCAAAACATAGTAGCTGAAGGAACATTCTAATTGCTAATTCTTCATTGGGTTTTTCTTTGAAATCTGCAATTGTTGTGTAACATGTATAAGTAGCATTCTTTTTCACAAAGCTAACATCTATTTTGGTGCCCATGGAATAGAAGTTTAGTGCAGTCTTAATATGTTTTACTTTAATAGTAATGTCTACCATTTCATTCTCCCAATCCTTCACTTCACGAACAAAGTAATATTCTATAATTCTTTTAGTTCCTATGAAGAAGACATCACCTGTTCACACCTTTCAAAGTCTATGAACAACATTGGTTCTTCGTGCAATTTATGTAGTTCCACTGCCTTCCACTTTTTTTAGATAGATGCAAACATTTGGAACTTATAAAACTCTTGGTTAAGCATGGTGTACTTATATTTCCCTTTCTTTACTATAACACATGGTTGCCCCCAATTTTATAAAGTCCTTCAACTCTTTCCCCACCTGATCCTGCTCAGATATCCCATCTTGCTTAGAATCTAGCTCCACCACTTCCTCTTTCACTTTGATATCAAGAAGCCAACATGCCCTAGATAGAGACATTGAATCCACTTCCAAGCTATCTATTGGAAGTCCCTTGGTCATTCCCTATAAGAAGAAAAACACATACACTCCATACTAATTAAACAAGAGACTACAAAAAATTATCATTGCATCATCACAAATGATTAAAAAAAACCACCATACATCACATGCTCTCATCATAGTGGAGCAAGGTCTCTTTTTCTTTATTTTCTAAGTGCATTTGGAAATATTTCGGAAAAAATGTTCACACATTCCTATTCCTTGCTTTGTGCTTTCAAAGAAAAAATAACACATTTATATGCATGAATATAAGTTTTTCTTTTTCTATTTTATTAATATGTACATATTTTTCTAAATTGTTCCCATCTATCTTTTGATTCATTGTAAGAGGATTCTCTAGACTTTCTTCCCCTCCTAGCTCTTTTACTAATGTCAAAAGAGATTCTTTCAGTGCATGGGTGATTGAACATCTTGTTCCTAGTGAATGCGGGGCCTTGTAATGTAGCCCTACATATGCATACTTTAATCATGCAATGATCTTCATGGTGCAAAAGGAAGGTCTTAAATAAATATCTTAAGTGGTTTTTTGATGGTGAGCTTCCTTGATTTTTTGTATTTTTAGTTGTTTTTGAATTTTATTTGGTATTTTCTCTGATATTTTCTTCCTCGAACACCGCTTTGATTTGTTTTTGTGATTTTGAAATTGATTTGCTATTATGCCCTTTTGTAATTATGATGAAGCTTTTTGAGCCTGCTTTGTCATTCATTGTTTTGGTCTCCATATATGTTTCACTTTTTCGTGTTCATGGATTGAATTCTGATACTCCAATTTTTCTTTAGGTCTCCATATTTGTTTTATATTTTTTCTGATTTTACCAAGTGGTTCTACTCTTGCACTTATATCTATATTTGTTTTGTATTCCAAAGATTTCTTTTTGGCTGATATTGTATTGGTTCCTTCTTCAAAGAATGCTCCAACCATGATGAATTTTCTTCTATTGGAAATTTGAATGTTTCCATTTGCACCTTTTGTATATTGGTTCATGCATATCATTCTTTACAAACAAATTCTTATTTCTTTATCTCTCATTTTTATATTCACCAATTTCTTATCAAAATCAATAGACACTCTATTCTTTCATCTAGTCTTGACCTAAAATCAAACTTTCAGGCATTAATTTATCAGGTCATTCTTCACATTCTACTATACATTCTTCTTGTCCTATTTTTAGAACAATTTTTTCTATTGATAATGTCGGAAGTATTTGTCCATTTATTGTTCTAATCAAGATATTATTCACTTGTTTCATCATTTGAAGCTAATTTAGAATTTTAAAAATAATTAGGTTTACTTCAGATTGTGTCCAATAAAACTCTAATTTGAGTTCCTTTGTATTTTATTGCACTTATTGGTAGGTGATATCTACTTTCATTTTGTTCCTTCTCAAAAGTCATTAGATTTCTTATCTCCTTGTGTCTCCTGATTCATTTTTTAGCTTCTACCTGATCTTCTTGGGTTATCTTTTTCTCCTCTTCTTTTCTTCTATATGATTGTTGTAATCTTCTCCATACTTGTGTTGTTAAGGTTTCCATGTATCTCTTTATCCTGCATCCACTCACATAGTTTGGCATTACTTCTCCATCTATGTTTGCCAATTGCACGACTATGATATGGCTAATCTTATGAAGAATGTATGGAACATGTCCTCTTTTCTCTAATTTTCTGTTATGTTCCTTGAGTGTGTATGCTAGGACTAGGTATTCTTCTTGTAAATCCTTTTCCTTAATGTGTATATCATGATATGCTATTTTTTCTTTCTTATTTGCATAAATAATAATAACACTAGAAGCTCCCAATTGTTCTAACTCCAAAATTCTATCAAATAGCTCGTCCTGTCCATTGCAATTTATTTCCTAACCTTAGAGTAGGTATAAGAAATTCCATTCATAGGAATGCATTTAGTCCATAGACTAAACTGAATGTAGTAGTTCCAATTGAAGTTTTATATGCTACTGTATATGCCCAAAGGACATGATATAGTTGCATATCCAAATTTGTTCTTTTTGTATTCACTAGTTTAGAAAGTACAGTGCATAATACTTTATTAGTACTTTCTACAAGACCATTGGCTTGTGGATCATAGGGTGCAGGTTTCCTATGTATAATCATGTATTGTTCTGTCACGGTTTCAATTACTTGATTCAAGAAATGAGCACCTCTATCACTTACCAATTCAATTGGTAACTCATATCTAGTAATACATGTTCACACAAGAACTTCGAAGTGGTTTGAGCATCATTTTTCATAGTGGCTTTAGCTTTAGCCCATTTAGTCAAATAGTCGATTGCCACTAATATGTATTCTACATGAGAATTCTTAGCTCGTGGGTGTATAGGACCAATGAAATCTAATTCCCATTTGCTAAATACTCTAGTAGACATCAAAGGCTTAAGAGGCATTTCAACTTTCCTAACATGTGGTTTTGTTCTTTGGAAAATATCGCATCTTTGTGCAAACAATTTTCCATATGGAAATAATATTGGCCACCAGAATCCTAAATATACAATTAACTTAGCAGTTTGCTCACATGAGAAGTGACCTCTTGTTACACCTAAGTGAGCCAATTCCAACATTTCTAAGTATTTTTTCTCAAGAACAAAAATCCTTAGATATCCATCCGTTTCTTTTTTATATAATTTATCATTTATGAGGAAAAAATCCATACTTGCTGAGCCCATAAAAGTCATATTAGTCAAAGTCAAGGATAGTCAAAGTCAACCATAGTCAAAGTCAAAAAGGTCAAAGTCAAAGTAGTCAAAGTCAACAAGGTGAAGGTCAAAGTCAACATGGATAAAGTCAAAGTGTTCAAAGTTCAGGTGTCAAAGTGCACAGGTAGTGCACGATGAATTGGTTCACAAAGGGTAAAATTGCAGAAAGTTGGCAGGTTGCAGTGGTATTTCTGTAATTTCCTAAGGTTCAAAGTGTTTTTAAAGTGTTTTGGAAGGTTCAGGTGAACCCTCTCTTAGGTGCACAAGTGAAGAATTAAAAGGCAAAATGTGAAGGTATGTAAAGCGACAACATACACAGAAGTGATAGTATGGCCCCCCAATTAATTTTTTTGTTTTACTTTAAAGTCTCTATAGGACAAAACAAGGATTCGTTGGCTGCCCACTTGTGGAGACAATCTTGGGACATCAAAGTGAGTGCAAAGTGTAGAAGAGATCAAGTGGCGACAGTGCTACAATGCTACTTCATTGAGATAAGAGGTAAAAATTCTTATCAATTATCTCATACTAAGAGGACTATGAACATCACATGACCGCAACCGGGTCCCAAACATTGAGGGTCACCTGCAAAGCTACAAGAAGGAAGGGTGTTAGAAGATCCTCCAGTCCAATTTCCTCAACCTCATCAGTAAAGAGCATGGTAGGTCAGGTAGACTTGGAAACCCTATTATCAAGATTAAATATAAAATTTCCTTCTTTCAAAGGCCTAGCTCAAGAAGATCCAGACGAACATATTAGAAGGTTTTTAGCACTATGCAAAACTAGAGGCTTGATGGGAAGAGAGGACACCTTTTTGATACTCTTCCCTGCCACATTAGAAGGGTTACCAGATAAATGGTTCAACGAGTTTGCTGAGAACCATTTCGCCACTTGGGACTTAATGAAAGATGCATTCAAAACTCAATTCCAGCATGGAAATACTACAGTGATCATCATAGAGGAATTAGAAAACTTGAGACTAGGTCCAGGTGAAAAATTTCCAGAGTTTGTAACTAGGGCCAAGGCACTAATGGCTAAGTTGCCAGATCCCCCACACCATTTTTTTTGTTAAGAAATGGTTAGCTAAGCCACTTCCAGTGACCACACAATGTAAAATCAAGGAATTAGTGTTGCCCACAGCCTCCATAGAGGAGTTCATCAACACAGCTATATGGCTGGAGCAGATAAGGCAACAATATGGAGAAATTTCTTCTCAACTGCTGATATATTTAGGTAGTGATGTGTGTGAACACACTAGGACTGCCGGGGTACTTTTTTCCCTCTTTAGGAGGTTTTTTTCCCTGGCTTGTATATACGCCTATTGCCCTAATGGGCTACTTATCTTTGTACATTCTCTAGTAATACATTCAGTATTATGTGTTGTGCTCCAAGCTTCTTCTTCTTCCTTGTGCTGTTCGCGTGCTTCCGCAGATGTCTAACTCCAACAATTGGTATCAGAGCGGGTCGTCGCTTCACCTAGGGCACCGTCGACACTCCTCCGTTTGTAGTCTCAGAATCGCATGAATTTTGGTGAGCATACTCAGCATGTTTCCAAGCTCGTTTCGGCCTCCGAACGCACTATCGCAGTGCTTGTGCAGGCTATTTCATCTTTTTGTGCCAAAGGTATATACCAGTTTCTGTTCGCCAGTTTAAGCGTCTCGAAGTCTGCTACAGGTCTAGCAAAACTCGTCTGGGCAGTTCTGTTCAACTTTTTGAGATACAGTCAATTTTCTGCATCAAGGTATTTTAGTCACCAACCATGGCTGAAAGCAGTGATGTATTCCGTATGTTGGCTGTTGAGGATAAGTTGGATGGTACCAACTACCCATTATGGGCTTATATGATGCGACATGTTTTGGTTGCAAAAGGATTGTGGAACATTGTGGAGGGCGTTGAAAGACGTCCTGTTACACCTGTAATGACAGGTACTACAAATACAGGTGCTGGAGCTGATGAAGATGGTGTTGAAGATGATATTCCGCAAATTCCTGTTCGTGCTGCTGTTTCTGTTGCACCTACTGCAGAGAAAATTCGTTAGGATGGCAGAGATGCCCAGGCACATGCATTGATAGCTTTGTCTGTCAAACGTGCCATTATTCCTCATATTCGCTCTTGCAGAATAGCTAGGGATGCTTGGGATACACTTACCACATTGTACCAAGCTAGGAATGAGGCTCGTGTTGCTTACCTCCGAAAACAGTTGGAGAGTGAGCACATGAATGAAGGTGATTCTATGGACAGTTTCCTAACGAAGATCAAAGATTTGAAGGAAGATTTGATTTCTGCTGATGAGGTTATACCAGATAGCTCACTTGTGCAGACCGTTCTGAATGGTCTTCCTGATTCATATGAGAGTTTTGCTTCTACTCTTCGATTGATGATGAAAGGCAATCCGAATGCCTTATCATTTGAGGAGTTAGTCTCTATCCTGTTGCAGGAAGATCAGTCCAAGCAGAACAGGTCCATTATGCGTGTTGCAGATCAAGCTTTCCTGGCTAGTCAGAAGGGCAAAGGAAAATGGAGCTCTTCTACTAGTAAGCAGAAATCTACAAATGCTGCACATTCGAAGCACTAGGATAAAGATGAGAAGAAATCAGAAAAGCAGAAATTGTTTCGCAAGTACTGTAAAGGGAATGATCATATCATAAAGAACTGTCCAAAACTGGCTACAAAAGAGGCAAAAAAAAAGGAGGCTGGAATGGTTGTTGCAGAAGCCTCTACACCAAAAACAGAGTCTGCTAATCTTGTGCTGGAAGAAGAATGGGCATTTACTACTGTTTGCAGTTTTGACCCATCTTCTCATGAGCATTTTGTTTCAGATGTGGAGAATGTGGGCACTACCAAAGTAGGTGCAATCTACCAGAAAATGCCCCTCCTTGTAGGAACTGCCCAGAGGCCAGAGACCACTATACTAATTGTTGTCCTAAGAACCAAGCATCTTCATCTGGGCCCCACATTCAAATGATTTCTATGTGCAAAGAAGAAATAATAGATCAAGTCAATGTGCCATCTCCATCTACTAGGGTGGTGCAGTTAGAAGAAATTGAATCTTTTACACTGCAAACAAGAAGCAAAGTGAAGGCTCAAGTAGATATAGGTCAAGAATCAAGAATTAATGGATTGAACAAAGACAAAGAGACATCTGAAGACAAGGCCACCACATCTGCAGATATAAGGCAAAAAGGAGATCTCATATATACCAATGCCATTGGGCATGCACTCAACAGGGCTCATGAGGAGTTTGATAAGTCCAGTGGAGCCCATGATCTTAAGGAATTAGAAGCTTCACGACTGCTCAAGTCCATGAAAAAGGAGGTTAGTATTTTTTATTTAATAAAGATGGATGGGGGTTAGAACTCTTGCAGATAATTGATGAGGCTTCCACATCAAGTTTAGTGGCAAAGGCTACTGTTATGCATAAAGAAAAAATGGTAGGGGAAGCACCCCGCACAGATTACAAGAGCCATTGGCTCACAGCCTCTATCAAAGGTCATGAGTTTCAAGGAGTCATTGTGGATGGTGGTTTTGACATTAACTTGATGCCTGAACATACCATGAAAAAGATTGGACTACACCCTTTAAGACGTGCAAACTTCACTATAACACTGGTAGACCAAAGCATAGTAAGGCCTATGGGAGTGGTCCCTGGAGTCCTAGTCAAGATACAATGTACCATCTTTAACTTGGATTTTGTTGTTTTAAGGCTGCCACAAGTAGAAGGAAGTTTCCCCGTGTTAATTGGGAGACCTTGGTTAAGGAATACCAGTGTGCTGCATGAATGGGGTGTTAAAATGCTCTTTTATAGTACAGGCATTTAAAGGTCTATCTCAGGTTCTTAGGAGTGGTAGGGGTCTGATAAATCAGAGGCCCTATAACTTGATTTTCCCAGTTACTTATTCCAAGTTGCAATACGATAATGTTCACAACTCTGCAATCGCCCAGACAGACAGTCTGGCGATACTCTGCGTCGTCATCGGAGTGTCCTTTCATTAGTTGATAAAGTGATACAACTCTTCGCAGCGACCTTTCGGTTCGTGCGAAATAGGAAAAATAGGAATTACAATGTAGGAAATTACAATATGCCATTTGGCGGCTTACACTGGCACGCACGATGGACTTGAACCCGTAGTGACACAAAATTTATGGCTCTTCTACTATACCCTGAATATACATTGTTCGGGCTAACTTAAATGTTATGGCAATTTTTTGCTTCAGCGAGTCCAACATCTTTTTTAGAATCTCCGGTTCTACGAGCTGAGCATCAGTTCTAACTGAACTTGCGACAATTACTTGGCTCATCAAAATTTCAGCTTGTCTGCAAAAAGGCCTCTTGCAGGTAGAAATCGTTTGCCAGTGCCGCATCTTGACGTAATCTCATCTCATTGATCTGATCATCTAGCCTTGCAAGTCGGTCAGCTTGAACACCTAATTGCTTTTCTCTTCTCTCCAACTCTTCAGACTGGAACTGCATTGTTTTATAGTAAGCGTCTATTTGCTTTTTCATGCCTTCCAGTTCCTTCTTCAACTTGAGATATTTTCCCAACTCTTCCTATAACTCTTGATCACGCTTAAACAAGGTTTCCATAGTTTTATGCAGTTCTGCTTCAGTTTTAAGAACATTACTGGCCAGAGAATGCGAAGCTTCTTCTAAAACACTATATGCTTCCCATGTGCTATGTAGTTCATTCCCTATAGCAGTCATTGCATCTGTTTTATCAATGATTTCCTATTGCAACGTGCTAATCTCAATATCTTTTTGACATAGTAAAGTATCTTTCTATACTAGCTGATCTTGGAGGTGTTGAATCTGGAAATGTAAACCATGATTTTCTGCTTTCATCGCATCGACTTCTTCTTGTAATGGAGTAATATCTGCTTCAAGGGTATCAACCTTATGCTGCAATTCCTGACGAATATTCTCAGTAACCATTCTGAGATGCACCGGAAGTTGTTGCGAAAATTGGATAAGCATGCGTCCCATGGATTCTAATTCTGTGAACATGGGAATAGGAGGAAGTAGAGGAGGAAGTAGCGGAGGAAGTGGCTGAGATGAAGAGGCAGACAAGAGATGAGTGGAATCCGGTGGAGAGTAATTAGGTGAGGAGGATGAAGCGGCAGGTTCTTCAGTTGACTCCACAGGTATAATGGGGTCGATCGGAGGTATGGGTGGAGGAATGGGTATAAGAGTGTTGGATACCAACACTGTTCCGATAGGTTGCTGCTTAGTTGCTTCAGTGCTGGTAATGACAGATTCCACCAAGATGATCACTGCATCAAGAGTTCCTGCAACAATATCTTGTACATCTTTGTCGGTCTGGTGCTGAGTCTCCTCTCGAGAAGGGCTTTCTTTAGAATCAACAGTAGACACACTATGGTCCTGTTGCCGGATGGGAGAAGACTGGGTAGACGAATCAAGGTGAATTGAGGTGGCAGTGTCATGGAAAATGTCTTCTTCATTTCCTTCTTCTTCATTGCCAGTGGTGGAACCTTGCACTTGATTGTCAGAAGAGCTTATTCGCCTGCGTTTCTGGCGAAGGAGTTGGAAGAGATCTTCATCTTTGTCCTCATCATTCTCGAGTACTTGAAAAGACTCCTCATGGAACAAAATTGGAGCATTTGGCGGGGGTTGCGCTACTTGGAGGGCCGGAAACAGAAAAGTAAGAATGTGCGGAAGGCGAGAACGTGGAAGGTCTCCCTTGTTAACATGCTTAATAACCGTCACGCACTCATGGTGAATGCGCCAGAAATAGAAATAAAATGAAACAAAATTAACAAGCTCCCGAGAAGCCATGTCAATCATCAAATAGAACGACTGTGAAATTTCGTAAGTGCGTTTCTGGAAATTCAATATGGCCACTAAGAATTGTAGGGCGGTCGGTTCAGGATCTGGACGACAGAGAATGGCGTACTCATTCGAGGAGTACCTTGGGAATAATTCTATCATAGTGGCTACCGGAAGAAGAGGACCATTCTCTTGTCTTGCCAGAGAGAGTCGGAACGCTGCAGCGAAGGACTCTAAGGTGATGACTACTCAAGATGGTAAACATGTAATCAGCCATCGCTGCTCCGTAGCAGGTGTAGCAGCGATGGCAGCAATAATCTGGGTGTAAAATGGGTGACATTCCACTGAATGCCAAGGCAATTCAGCGAAATTGGACAACCCACGGACACGCAAGAACTCACCCACATCATGAGGGTGTCCATCACGGAAGGCAGCAAAATTGGCTAACGCTTCCATGATGCATACACAAGAGCACAAAAACACAAATGCACACTAAACACATAAATCACAACGCACAGAGCACACAGACACATTAGCGATTAAGAGCAAAAAGAAGAAGATTAAGTAGATACTCGGAAATGGGAGGCGATCGACAAACTTGAATCATCGCGCGGCGTTGAGATGATACCCTTCATAATTACAGCGTGCATGCATGTGCAGAATCGATGACACAGGGCAGCTTTTAATCATAATTAGATATCAAAACGAGGATATTTACAGACGGCTATCAACCATAATGCAAAAATAAAAGAAAAGTAAATGCCACGTGGAAAAACAAAGAACACGTCAGTGAGGGTCAGGCGCTTGCTGATACGGCCGCAACTTTGAACCATTGGTTACTTTAGGAAGAGGAATTCCGGTCAAGGTAGTCAACCAAAAAGTAGCTGGGCCCACTTGTTCACTAATCCGGTAAGGGCCGAACCACCGTAATTTGAAGTTCCCAGCCGTACGATTTGATTTAGCATTATAAAATAACACAAGCTGTCCCACCGTAAAAACTGGAGTTTTAAGAAAGCGATTATGGGTACGTGCTTGCCGCAACTGAACTTCTTGAAGGGTCAAAAAACTTTCCCAACGATGTTCATCCAAGTCTCTGAGTGTGTCCAACCGAAATGACAAAGAGTCCTCTGGTAACAGTTTCTGAGTGATGGCCACGCGTAAGCTAGGTACTACAAGTTCCATTGGTGCAATTGCTTCCAGCCCATAAGCAAGCTTGAAAGGAGTCAGTCCGGTTGCTACTTTGTATGTAGTCCGGTATGCCCATAATACTGTAGGTAGTAACTGATCCCATATTTCTGGTGATTCCACAATCAGCTTACGAAGCATAGTCAGCAACGTTTTGTTTGTACTCTCAGCTAAGCCATTAGCACGAGGATAGTAAGGTGAACTGAATTTATGTAGAATTTGGAAGGTATGCGTTAATACTCGCATTAGATTGTTAGCAAAGTGTGTTCCCTGATCTGTTACAAGTTCCAAAGGTAAGCCATAACGTGGGAATACGTCCTTCATCAGGCATTTGCCACCGAAACCGCTGTAGCGGACCGTAAGGCCCAAGCTTCGGCCCATCTGGTAGCATAATCTGTGCAAGTCAGAATGTAACGATTGTTGCTGAGAGTCGCAGGTGGGGTAATTGGTCCAATAAAATCAAGACCCCACTTTTGGAAAGGTTCCAAAGGTAATACAGGTTGGAGAGGGAAAAAGTGACGTTGTAAGGGCTGTCCAGTGCGTTGACAATTATCACACTGCTGCACAAACTGAGTTACATCCTTATACATGGTAGGCCACCAAAGCCCACTGTGCAAAATTTTCCGGTGCGTAAGATCTGCTGCGAAATGTCCACCGGAGGGTATTGAATGTGCGAGAGCAATAACTGAGTTTACTTCATGTGGGGGAATACATCGAAGCAAAGCACCAGAATGATCCATATAGTACAATTGTCCGATAATCAACCGGAATCTGCGATTGTATACTGCAATTTTCCAGCTCATCGCAGGAGGAGTATGAGTAGGGAGACATCCATCCGTTAGGAAAGTTAATAATGTATCATAGTAGGTAGGCGGCACAGGAAGTTCTGCAGGTTCATCACATTCGGACTCAGTAGCATAAATTGCTGGTGTGGTGTCATCAACACCCACCGGAGCTTCACCGGAATCTAGTCGAGAAAGAAAATCTGCTAATGCATGTGCTGCGCCCGGTCGATGAATCACTTCATAATCGAACTCTTGTAACAATAGAACCCAACGTGCCAGGCGGCCACCTAAATGCTGCTGCTGAACCAGATACACCAGTGCAACATGATCCACATGAAAGGTAAATTTTCGGCCTAGCAGATAATGCCGTAATTTCTTCATCGAATACACCAATCCGAGACATTCGCGTTCGATCACTGAGTAATTCCTTTCTGTAGGAGCGAGTCTTCGACTTGCATAGTAGACCAGCCGGAACCATTTATCTGTTTGCTGCATTAAAACACTGCCAATGGCAATATCTGAAGCATCTACAAAAACATGAAAGGGGTGTTCCCAATCCGAAGGTTGTAGAATTGGAGCCTGCGTCAATAATTCTTTTAGTCGCTCGAATGCAGTTTGACATTTCGGAGTCCATTGGAACTGTTGTGGAGTACTTGTCATTAGCCGATTAAGTGGCATTGCTAAATGGGCAAGCCACCGTAGATGTCGACCATGCCACCGGATTTGACCCAGGAACCGCATCACTTCTTTTGGCGTGGTAGGCACACGGGTGCTTCCAATATTGCCGCAACTTTGTCTAGATCAACTTGTATGCCTTGTGCATATATAATATGTCCAAGGCGTTTACCACAGGAAACCGCAAATACTGATTTTGTCGGGTTCAGGCAGAGTCGGTATTCACGGCATTTCTCAAAACAACACCGTAAATGATACAAGTGTGCTACAATCTTGCCGAATAAAGAAAAGTCATCTAAATAGACTTGCATAAAAGAAGTGAGGTAGGGTGAGAAGATTTCCTGCATACAACGTTGAAAGGTGCTGGGAGCATTCCTTAATCCAAACCACATAACTGTGCAAGCATAAACACCCCAAATCGTAATAAACGCTGTTTTCAGTATGTCTTGTTTGGCCATTTGTACTTGGTTATAAACACTGTACCCATCCAAAAAGGAGTACATTTCATATCCGGCCACTCTATCAAGCATTGTGTCGAGAAACGGAAGCGAAAATGGATCTGGTACCGTGGCCGCATTCAATTTTCGGTAATCCATGCAGATTCGGAGGTGTTTATTCTTCTTTGGAACAATCACAATCGGAGATATCCATTCCGTGTGCTTGATTGGTACAATGAATCCGACCCTTAGTAACCGATCGAGCTCTGCCTTGACCTGCGCTGCATAGTTAGGATTCATTCGGTAGCTGGATTGTTTAATGGGCTTCGCCTCAGGTTTGAGCACGACTTGATGCTGATAGAGTCGAGGATCCAGACCTTTCATATCACGATAGTCCCATGCAAAAACATGAGAATACTCACATAATAGTCGGATTAAATCTGCTTGAAATGCCTCGGACAATCCTTCCTTTATCTTGACAGGTTGCGGGTTTACTTCATCTCCCAAATTATAAGTGATTAACTGATCTTTGGGAACATAGAATTACCGCAGTTTCGCCAAATCGTCCGCTGACTGTAAAAGTTACTGCAGAGTAGCTCCATCTATGGTAGCATTTTCATCTGCTTCGTCATCTCCGGTCACAGGGACAACCATACAGGCTGCCGGACTCCAGTTGTCTGTGACAGATTGCAGATCTACAATCCCTAAGGAGATCAAATCTTTGTTGTTCGTCAAAAATAGTTCTTCTTCGTCGTCAGATAAGCCATCCAGCATGTGTACCGGCTCTGCTACATAAGGCCTAGCATGAAGTTCGCAAGCATGAATGGCATCCACTTTGACAATGTATTTACGGTGGTTATCCTTAAAAGTCAATTCCTGTGCGGACCAATCCTGTATGACCTTAGCCTGTTTTAACTAGGGTCGACCAAAAAGAAGATTATAGTCAAGACTGGACTTCGGTAGTTCTAATACGACAAAAGTCATCTTAAACGTGGTGCCCTGCAAAGTGATTGGGATATTCCTTACGAGTCCCACCGGATGGACTCGGGACTGGTCTGCCATTCTAACAAAGAATTGCACAGGCTCGATTTGCGTCCACCCCAACTTTTTGCAAAGAGCTGCAGTTGCTATGTTTACACCAGACCCACCATCAATTAGTACTTGAGTAATCTTGTGATTTTTGTACCATACCGTAATTAAGGGGACTGAATGATCCACCGTAGAGTCATTATCCGGTTGAATTGTTGCTGTGGCAGGAGTACTGGGAGATCCAGGACTGATCTGTTGCTAAAATTGTTGCCGAACTCCCGACACTAATGCAAGTAATTGTTCCAGAGGGAGAGTAATAGATGCCTTAGATAAAAGTTGAAACGCATCCCTTACTGCCTCATAGGTAACGAAGTGGTTGAAATCATACTCTGTGAGCCACCTTGCTGCTTCTTTAACTAATGTTGACTGGAAGACGATGGCCTTGTATGCCGGATCGGGTGGATGGTTTAGCACTACATAACTTATTTCAAAGGTACGTACATGGGCATCATGATCGTCACCTGGAAATCCATCGAACTTGGTGTAAGTTACCCCTGTCGGGACCGGACGAAGTGGAAGTAGCTGTTGCTGTTGCTGCTGCTGTTGTTGCTGCTGTTGCTGTTGTTGACCACTCATGGTGCTAGTAGTGGTATTTTGGTTGTCTCCTGACTTCTGGGGAGGTGTTTCCGGTCCTTCAGAGTCTGTATGGTCAGACTGCTCACCTTCCGGCGTGAAAATAGTGTTCAATCGCTTACGGATTTCCAAATCGAAGAGCCTATCCTCAGCTTGGATATCCTAGGTAGGAAAATTTACCCCGAACAGTGGTGTCCAAAATGAAGATTCTCCAAGAAGTATCACACCTTCACTGGAAAACTATAAATTCCCTGCAACTAGAACCGAACTGTCACTGGAATTTGTCGAACTTTCCCCAAAACAGGGTATTCTTTCACCGACAATGATCTCTCTGGGCAACACAACTTTATCCTCGGAAAGATTCGAATCCTGACCCGACAGTGTTGGGCAACCGCACACTACGTTCCTGTACACTCCGAAGTTACTGTGCCTTCGGCAGACTGCACCGAAATTTCACCGGAATTTCCTCACGTGTCACCGGAATGATACGGGAATCGCTACTAACTGGCTCCGATCCTTCGATTACTGGGCTGAATGAGCCTACCCTTCTGCCTCCTGGGGGTGACCCTAACAGATTCGGTACCGCCCAAGGGTGTTGGTTGCTTCTATATTTCGGGTACGACTCGCCGGACCGAGTAACCGGCATATATCACCTTTGCACCACTTGCGTACTGTTCCACCTTACTGTTGATTCACTTTCTTTGGCCACTTTCCCACAATCAATTTGCAACCATCTATTGCCACCTTCCCACAGACGGCGCCAGTGTTAAAATGCTCTTTTACAGTACGTGCATTTAAAGGTCTATCTCGGGTTCTTGGGAGTGGTAGGGGTCTGATAAATCAGAGGCCCTGTAACTTGATTTTCCCAGTTAATTATTCCAAGTTGCAATACGGTAACGTTCACAACTCTGCTTATCACGAATCACTAACGTAGAATTCTATTTACTTCTTTCACCGACTGACTGTCTTACTCAGATTAATACCCTTCACCGTACGTAACGCAGAAGTTATTCTCTTCCGTTATACAGACTTATTATCACACTTAATCTTACGGTGTTAATCACAACTTAATGTAATTAAACAAGGACCAGAACGATAATACTCAGAATTGAAGAAACTGCGCTACGGCAACTCCACAACCGCAATCGCCCAGACAGACAGTCTGGCGATACTGTGCGTCGTCACCAGAGTGTCCTTTCATTAGTTGATAAAGTGATACAACTCTTCGCAGTGACCTTTCGGTTCGTGCGGAATAGGAAAAATAGGAATTACAATGTAGGAAATTACAATATGCCATCCGACGGCTTACAGGGGCAAGGACACAATGTGGGTAAAGCAAGAGGGAAAATAGTTGCAGAAGATAATTTTAGAAGAAGGACCAGACAATCAGAGAAATATCAGCATGATGCAGATAATTGGTATTTGTATGGAAGAAGAATTGTTGGATAAACCAGAGGCAGATCTATTTGAAGAAGCAAATTTATATGAAGAAGAAAACATGTTGGCTTGGCTTCACGCAGAAGACACATCTGCCTGCTATGGGATTTTTCCAAACTCAAGTAGAAAGGAAGCATATGAAGAAAAAGAGGAAAAAATTCAAGTAGCTAGGCTGGGAGAGCCAACAAAAGACCACAAAAAGGGAAAGAAATCTCCTTTATACAACCATATAGGGGAAGCTGATTCTGTGGATTGCAACCAAAAGGAAGGTTCAGAGTTAAAAGGTAAGAATAAGAATATTGAAGAGGATTCATTACCACTTCATGAGATCCCTCCTGGATGGATTCAAGAGGAAGAAGTGCAAATAGACATCCAAGATGTTCCTACTTATGATACCGAAGCTATGTGGGACATTGTAACTAAGGATGCTACTCAGGAAGGACTTACAGATACCATTGTAAACAGGCATCTAATAAAGGAGGTTCAATTGGGCAATGAGGATCAGCCGCGTCCCATTTTACTAGCCACATGGATAGGGAATCATCCGGAGGTGCTATTAAAGGTAAAATCTTTCATGAAGTCATTTGCAGACATATTTGCTTGGCACTACAAGGATTTGGAAGGAGTGCCACCTAGTTATGGAGAGCACAAAATCCCTCTCATTGAAGGAGCAAAACCAGTGAGAGGTAAGAGTTATAGGCTGAATCCTAAATATGCTGAAGTTGTTTATTTGGAGATTCAGAAAATGGAAGATGCAGGAATTATCATCCCTGTAGAGCATTCAGAGTGGCTCTCTCCTATGGTAATTGTTCCAAAGAAAAACACTAACAAGATCAGAATCTGTGTGGACTTTAGAGCATTGAACAAGGTCACCATCCCAGATGGATTTCCAATGCCATTTACTGAACAGGTCATAGAAGAAGTAGCTGGGCATACTCTTTACAGCTTCATGGATGGATTCAGTGGATATAATCAAATATCCATCCACCATGAGGATCAAGAGAAGACTGCATTCATTACACCTTGGGGAACTTATGTATATTTAAAGATTCCATTTGGACTAAGAAATGCGCCAGCTACTTTCAATCGAACTGTTAATCTCATTTTTGGACCATTGCTGTTAGAGTCTCTCAGAATTTCCATGGATGATTTTTCATCCTTTTCAAGTACTCTTGCAGAGACTCCATTGGATTGTTTAGAAAAGCATCTGTTTCAATTACAACAAGTTTTTAAGAGGTGCAGAGAAACAAAGTTGAAATTGAACCCAAATAGATGCCATTTTCTTGTGACTAAAGGTACACTACTAGGACATGTGGTATCCTCCAAAGGTATGGCACCTGACCTAGAGACAATTATAGCTATATTAAAGTTATCTAGACCTAAATATCCAAAAGAAACTTTGAATTTTCTAGGACATACAGGGTACCACTAGAGGATTATTAAGATGTATGCAGAAATAGCCCGGCCATTGGCTAGGCTTACAGGAAAGGAAGTACCTTTTAAATGGGAGGAAGAAGAGGAAAATGCATATCAAACATTAAGGTCAAGGTTAGTAGCTGCACCCATTCTGATCACACCTGAGTGGTCAAAATTTTTTATATACATGTAGATGCCAGTGCATATGCAGTGGGGGCAGTTTTCACCCAACCTAGTGAAGAATTTAAAGTGGACAAACCAATTCAATATGCCAATCGAATTTTGACCAAGGCTGAAAGGAATTATAGCACCACAGAAAGGGAGGCCTTAGCCATGGTTTTTGCTATCCAAAAGTTTCGTCATTACTTACTGGGAGTGAAATTTGTCATTATAACTGATCACCAACCACTCAAATACTTACTCAACAAACCACAAGCGACTGGCAGGATATGGAGGTGGCTATTGTTGTTTCATGAATTTGATTTTTTTGTAGTCCATAAACCACGTAAAGAAAATTTTATGGCAGACCACTTATCCAAGATCAACATGATGGATCAAGCAATTGGAGTAAATGATGATTTTCCAGATGGTAATCTCTTTGCAATACAAGCCCAAGGTTGGTATGAGGACATCAAGAATTTTATTAAAACAAGATTGTATCTGTATTGATCGCCACAAACTATGCGACAAAGTGGGCTGAAGCTATTACGTCCCCTGACTGCACCGCTCAAACTATTGCTGATTTCATTTACAGTAGCATCATTTGCAGGTTTGGATGTCCACTTGAAATTTGTACAGAACAAGGTACTCATTTTGTGAATAAGGTCCTACAGGAAATTTTCAACAAGTACAAAATTCTACATAGGACCTCTTGTGCCTATTATCCAAGAGCTAATGGACAGGCAAAATCCACCAACAAGGTATTAATTGCCATGTTAAGGAAAGAATGTATGTTACAACCCACTTTTTGGGGCATTGCTTATCAACCCTATGGGCATACATGTTAGCTTACAAAGAGGCTACTTGATATTCTCCATTCCAACTGGTTTATGGGATATTGCCTATTGAACCCTTTGAATATCTACATGGATCATCAAAAGTAGCTTTCATGCAGGGAAAGAAAGATTGTGGTATCTCTCAGAGGCTTGGAGCACTGCATAAAGTGGATGAGATACATTTACATGCTGCAAAACAATTGATAGAGACTCAGATGAAGAGGAAGGAGGCACATGATTGGAATTTGTGGAATAAAAACATACAACCAGGCATGTTAGCTCTTCTCCATAGACCTCAAATCCAAACACAAGTTTCCACATTGGGAAGGACCTTATCGAATTAAAACAATACTGAATTGGGGTGTTGTGGAGTTAGAGACACTAAAAGGAGAGGCCCTGCCACTAGTCAATATATCAAGACTCAAGGCCTATCATCAACAGAACTGAAGATTTATGGATCACTTGGAACGTGCAAAATTTATCCAGGTTGTACATAGCCTTTTCACGTCATTTTTGCTTAAGTTTTAGTAGTTTTTATCCTTTTTTTATGCTTCTTCCTTGCACTTTAGCCAATTAGCAACCATTTCATAGTCCTTGGCATACGTACAATTTTTGAAAATTTTCTAGGAATTTTCCAAGCATACTTAGAATTTTTCTAGCATTTTTTCATCCTTTTCAAATGTCATTTTCTTGCAAAACTGGAGGAATAAAGGAAGCTCTCTGTGGTTTTGAGTGAGGAAATTGGCCTAGACGTGTAGGGAATGTTCTGAGAATTTGTTGAGATTTTTTTGGATTTTTTTGCATTTTTTGGATTTTTTTGTATTTTTTTTCCAATTTTTTGGATATCTTCCAGAAAAAAAGGGAAGGAAAAAATTCGAAAAAAAAAAGAGAGGAAGGAAAAAATTCAAAAAAAACTCTCTCTCTCTCTCTCTCTCTCTCTCTCTCTCCCTCCCCCCCTTTCTTCTATATAAACCTCTCCCCCTAGATCATGATCCAACCGGCGTCCAATTCTCTATTCAGGTTACCCATTTATTTATTTATTTTATTTTTGTTTATTTATTTTATTTTTTTATTTGTTAATTTTCTTATTTATTTTATTTTATTTTCTTTTTATACCCTCTTCTTTTTTTATTTTTCATTTTCTTATATATATATTTTACCGGCTTCGTTCCTTATCTTATATTACTCTGATTTTTGCAATTTTTGGGTCGTTTTTAGGGTTTTCTGCCATGCTCAATCCAATTTTTGGGTTCAATTTCCTGGATTGTGATGTTTTCTAGGTGTTTTCCTCTGCCCACTTCGGTGTTGACTTCATAGATACTTCTCCTATATGACCTGTTGGCCCTCCCCTCTTGTCTGCCTCCTCCCATAGTATTGTAGTCCTTAATAGTTGTCTCTGTGTTTTCAGCACTCACTTGTGGAACACATTCTTGCACAACATCCATGGCTTCTACAGCTCCCCATCAGGCTTCATCCATGGCCACCGAGGTGTACTTGGAGCTTCCACCTTCGGCTTTGGACTTAGCCACCATCCCTACTGAGGTAGGCCTTACCCTTCCTATGGCCCCGACACACACCGCCACTATGGCAACCACCCCCACCGTCCCTGTTGCCCCCATCCACCCTGCATATATGGCCCCCCCACCTTCTATCATCACCACCTCGGTCCCTTCCGTTCCTCGTGCCCCATTCCCACACCCTCATCCTCTTTCAGCCCCTCCCCACCTCCATGGTAGCCAACCCTTTGCGGCTTCCCTTCCCTATTTCTCCCTCTCTAGATCCTCTCTGTATAGCCCACGGGCTCTTCCACCGGGCCTCCACCTTCCCACTGCAGCTCCGACACACTCCCTTGGTTCCAATGGTCATCCCGTACCCAGCTTGGATAGTCATTCCACTTCTCCTGTTCCATGCCCACCATCGTCATTCATTGTTGATCATCCGGTCTCATCTTCTGCCATCGATTTCGCTCATCAACCTACTCCTCGAGGGATGCCTTCGTCAGGCTAGTCTTTTGCCTCTAGCCTCCCTCTTATTATTCGAGGCTGAGGGTGCTGATATTCATACAACGCTTCTCGATTTCCCACACTTTCCATCTCGTTCACTGACCCCTGCAGTCATCGTAGCGGGCATCGGTTACAGCATCTCTTCGTATCGCGCCCCACCCTTCCTCTACTCTGGGTTGTCTCGGGAAGAGGCAACCACGTACTGTATATCGTTATATGGCGTTGATGCCATGCCTACCCCGTACCAATTAGCCATCCTACATTCTTTCATTTTCTACTTCTTATTCCATAGCCCCTCCTCTGACATTCCGTTGCATATCCATATTGAAGACCCCCTGTTCTGCTTTCTACATGGCCGCCCTTATCCATATGGCTCACTCATGTTTCAGTCCTTCCTACTTCGTTCTCGTCGATTCCATGATGCCATCCACCATGACACGCGTTCGTTCTCCGTGTAATCCACCCCGGTATTTGCATGGCTCTTTCATCTTCCTAGTACACGGTCCATTGCACCCAGCCACAGCATTCACCCTTCCCACTCCGCACACTCTATAGCCCATTCCCATCATCCACCTCTCCCACCAGCCGTCGTATTGCCCACATCCCCTAGCTCCCTTCCTCAAGAGTGCACTCCCATCGTAGCCTCCACTCCACCACCCACTAGGAGAGTATGTGCACGTTTGATGGATTCTTTTCCGATTAGTAGCTTACAGTCTCCTGCCCCTATTCCTCCCTCATCCCTCTAGTCACCCCCGTCGACTGGTGCCACTCAGCCTCTTCCATCTCCGGCCATATCCATTGAGTCTTCCTCCACATCCCCTCATCACCACTCACCTCCTGCTTCTCCCACTTAGCCCCTGCCTACCCCGGTCCCCCCCCACCTACCTCGCCACCTTCCATCCGTGATAGCCTCGCCGACGATCCCCCATTCCTAGGCCTTCTTTGTGATGCAAGCCTCGTCGTGAGCGATGGAGCCGATGCTGCACGTCTCTCACTTGATTCAGTCTCTGCGACAACTATACTACACCTATAGTATGCTTTGATGATCGAGCGCATTCGTGCTTCCGCGATCGCATAGTGGCAGACGTCTCACGCTGTGTTGCAGACCATTCAGTAGGATAGAGACAGGTTCTGAGATGAGGCTGATGTTGCGACTCCAGCTCTTTTGGAGATCTGCCAACACACGTCATTGGGCATATGTGATAGTCCCGCGTGTCAACTTGTCCGACGGGAGTGTGATCACCTGCACAGGTATAGGAGCAGGATTGCTGCTTGGACTGAGGAGGCCGCTATCATTCCACCCACCTCCCCCGACTTACCTCCACCTCATAGCGATGCTCCACCTGTGGTAAGGTCTCATTCTCCAATGGCGCACTAGCCAGACCCTACTCACTAGTATCTTTTCCCTAGGATCTAGGCGTTCCTACCCCTTCAGTCTCCACTTGCATCATTTTCTTTGCCCTTGCCTCCTTTTGTTGTTGAGGTTCCGATCCTAGGATTGCCCTTAGTTCTCCTTTTGGTTTCCCTGCCATTCATTGACACTTCATGTACTTACGACTGGCCAGAACTTTCCTTGTATTTTTTTGTTCTTATATATGAGATTTTGGTTCTGTGTTATTTGTGTGTTATTTGTGCCTTCTATGGTTGTTTACTGGTTGCTTTTGTTCATAGGCATGTGTGCAAGTTAGTCTTGTTGTGAATTTTTGTTTTTTGCCCAACCCCCAAAAAATTCAAACTACTTCTAATTTTCACCTTTCCCCTCTTCTATCCACTTCTTCCTGCCCCACTTCTTCACATTACTCCACTTCTTCCCATAGTCCCTCCCACACCTCTTCTCCCTTCATCCCCATAACTTTCCAATTTTGGCCATTTCCACAACTCCATCCCTATCTTTCACATTCTGCCCAACCCCGTCATAACAACTCCATACACTCTATCTCAGCCCATCAGCCCTCCCTTTCCCCCATTCCTTCCCTCCCCCCCCCCCCCCCCCCCCCTTCCTTCCCTCCTTTCACATTCTGCAACAAATACACTTTTGGTTATTCTCTGCTGGTTGTTCTGCTTTTGGTGGACTTGGTAGCTGCTTAGGTGTCCTTTTGAAGATTTGCAACACAAAAATCATGGTGTCATATCTGCTCATAGTCTTGGCTGTAGCTCTCTGAAACATGGAGCACATCAGGTGGTGGGCAACTGTTGAGCCCATAAAAGTCATATTAGTCAAAGTCAACCACATTCAAAGTCAACCATACTCAAAGTCAACCATACTCAAAGTCAAAAGGGTCAAAGTCAAATCAATCAAAGTCAAGAAGGTGAAGGTCAAAGTCAACATGGGCAAAGTCAAAGTGTTCAAAGTTCAGGTGTCAAAGTGCACATGTAGTGCACAATGAATTGGTTCACAAAGGGTAAAATTGCAGAAAGTTGGTTGCAAGTTGCAGTGGTATTTCTGTAATTTCCCTAAGGTTCAAAGTATTTTTAAAGTGTTTTGGAAGGTTCAGGTGAACCCTCTCTTAGGTGCACAAGTGAAGAATTAAAATGCAAAATGTGAAGGTGCAAGAGAACAAGGATTACGACCAACACATGCTTGAGAGATGACTCTGATCCCAACCAAATGCCTCTATATATAGCTCTCTCCAAGGGACAGCCTACATGGGCAGGAGGAAACTAACCATCCAAGTGTCAGCCATGTAACTACATGTGCGCCAAGTGTCCCAATTAGCCAGAGTTAACTCCAGTGGATGCTTCTAGAAGGTTCTAGAGCTCTTTGGGCAAAACACTCTCCCCATGTACTCCATGGAGGTTGAACCCAAGAACTCTTCCTTCACACCCTTGAGTCTTAACCACTAGGCTAAGTGAATTACTTGGTTACAAGAGTAAATGACCTACTAGTAAGTCTAGACTCGAGATCTTTGGCCACACAAACGGATGACCACACGGTGTCCGATTTCAAATCTGTCTGAACCGGCCAGACCCTCGGATCATAGACTTTAGTTTATTACATTCTTCCCCCCTTGGATAATATTTTCGTCCTCAAAAATAGAGCTATATACATAGTGTAGGCAACCCCTGAGCCTCATGTTCTAGAAGTGGAGGAACATGGTCATGTTCTAAAACTGGAAGAACATGTCTCATCTCTGTGGTGGCATCCCTGCCCAAATGATTCAAAACACTGTCTCTTTTTGCACTTTGATGAACTGAATAAAGTACAAACTAGTGAAAGAATAATAAGGGTGGATCTAAACACATCCTTAGCCAATTCATAGTTTCTAGATGTGCGATCTAGGCACAAACATGTGAATTGGGTGGATTCAACTTACTAGTCCATTGCTAGGCATGACTAGTGCATGTATTTAGTAAGGAAGGTGGGATTCTTATCCCTCGCAAGACTTTGAGAATTCTTGATTCACTTGAATTTGCTTTGAAAAACTTGAAGTTTGGTTGTCTCAAACATCTAACTTGGATGTTTGTACAATGGTTAACCCTAATCCAACAATTGCTTAATTTTTTTCACCCGGTTAGAGGACTACTTTGTCCAAATGGGTTACAAAATCCTATGTAAATTGTAGGAGAAAGTTTACCATTTTTGTTGAGTCAACCATACTAACTTGACCAATTCAAATTCAAAAATGAAAATTGTCCAACTTAGGACACTTTTCTCAAAGACTTTAATTGAAAGTTCTTGGGAATTGTCAATTTGATGAGCAATTCCTAACTTCTCTATTCTAGTCATCTAGTTCTAATCGACTAACCTTGTTCTTTTACAAAGGAATCAGATACTATATCTGAACGAATTCCAAAAGATTTGGAAAGCGAAAAGAAAGAACTAAAACTCTGTGCAACTGTTGGAGCAGAACAATCAACAATTAGTGATTACATAAAATCCAAAAGTGGAAAAATGAATGGAAGATTGAAGAGCAATTTCAAGAAAGAAGAGATTCAGAAACAAAGTTCTTTTGTACATTACTCTTGTAAATATTTTCAATGTATTTGGAAAATTGACGAGTTAGACTCGTATATATATAGATACATGTTCATAGTTGGGGGTGTGAGATATAGAAGAGATAGAGAAGACAATAGATGTGAAGAATAGAAGAATAGGAGAGAATGAGATGAACATTATGCATGTCATCCATCAGATGTATGACAAATTTTGAGAAGAAAAATCTTTCAGAGAATTGCGCGTCGATCTTTTCTTTGATTCTCCTTCTGTAGTTAATCTTTTGAGAAATCCTTTTGAAGATGTCTAAATCCATAGTTAATCCATCTATGGTTAAAGTTTGAGAGTCCAATTGCAAACAGGCTGAGAGAATTTTGAATAGGAACATTCATATGTAGAAAGTTCTGAATGTCGTCTGAAACAGGCGCATATTCGATGGTCAAAGAAATGGAGAGTGCTCAGTGCATAGTGTAAAGTTTTACACAAATGAGGACTCAAAATTTAAGTTGAGAGGTAAGCCATCTATGGCTAAAAGCATTTGATTAAACGGGCTACAGTTTGGGAGAACCATAGCTTAGAAGTTACAGGTGTCAAAGTCGTCATTACAGAGAGACAGTTTCAGACATAGGTACATTGTTTGAGTCATTTCTCACAATCTACTCAAGCATTTGAAGTGTTTTAACTTGGAGAAGATGCGCAACCACGACATATTCTACAAAGTTTTATCAAAACCTTTACATGAATGATCATTCAATGAATGATTAATGTGCAGTAGACTTTTTCTGAGAAGTGATTTTTCACAGTTGATCAATTTCTTGATAGTTTGGTGATTGTTCTTTAAAATTAAGTAGAGTCTGAAGTTATTCTTGATATAGAGGTGGTCTAACATCAAGGATAGCTTGTTCTTTTGGAGATTAACACTCTCCATCAGCGGTATCAGAGCAGGTTATATCAAAATTGAGGAAAGGGAGACTCAGACTGCTGCAGACATACAAACTTTACATCTCGAAGGATCAAAAGGATAAAGTGTGAAGAAAGATTGAAGGAAGACACATAAAGGTTGTCAAAAGGATCAGAAGGAGCAACATTCGAAACCAAGGTACATTCATTCTTTATAAGGACTAAAGATTTGAGACTACAGGTGAAGCAAGGATGGGAGATAGTCTCCAAATTGAAAAGTTGGATAGAGAAAATTATCCAGCTTGGTCTATGAGAATGGAAGCTCATCTTATGAGCAAAGATCTGATGGGATATATCACAGGAGAGGAAGAAAAGCCAGAGTTCAGAGATCCTAGTGTTCCAACTAGGGAGGAGCTAGTAGATGTAAAGATTTGGATGAAGAAGGATGCTCAAGCAACGAGCATAATCTACATGGCAGTGAACGATTATTTGCTTCCTCATATTAGAGGATTTGAAAGTGCAAGTGACATTTGGAATGCTTTGGAAGAGCATTTTCAGAACACAACCAAATCAAGGAAAGCTTCATTATGGGCAGAGTTCACTACCTTCAAGAAGAAGGCTTCACAATCAATATCTGATTATGTGACAAAGATGAAGGACATTGTAGATTCTTTAGGTGGAGTGGATGAAGATATTGAAGAAGATAAATTGGTAAGACAAATTCTCACAGGGCTAAGAGGAGATGAGAAATGGAAGCCTTTTATTTTTTCTACAGAATTTTCATTAGATCATTTCACTCGTGATCTAAATCAATTGTTAGGACATATGCTAACTTTTGAGAATGATATCAAAGGAGATATTGATAAGAGTGCAGGTCATGCAATGTATTCTAAAGACAAGAAGAAAGCTAGCAAAGGAAAGCAACAATCAGTTGAAGATGAAGGTACTCCAAGCCAAGCAAACTTCCTAAGAGGAAGAGGAAGTGGCAGAAGTAGAGGAAGAGGGAGAAATAACAAAGATAATGTCAGAGCTTGTTGGATATGTGGTAAGAACAATCATCTATCTCATGATTGTTGGCACAATAATCAAAGCAATGGTAATTTTAATCAAAATTTTAATCAAAGAGGAAGAGGTGGTAGATATCAGAGAGGAAACTTCAGAGGTAGAGGTGGTAGGAATTCTTTTGGAAGAGGTGGAGGAAGAAACTTCCAAAATCAATCATATAATAATACCTACTACAATTATGCATCAGATCAGAAAGAAGATTCGACTCTTATTATGAATGCAACATGTGAAGCCTCACATGAAGACATGAGAGTATTTTATATTGACTCAGGATGTAGCAACCATCTGAGTGGAAACATTGCCTTGATGACTGATCTAGATTATAATGCAATTAATCATACAGTCCAAACAGGTTATAATACAAAGCACAAGGTAAAGTCAATTGGTTCAGTCAAAGCCAAAGATGGAAGAACTCTTTTGAGTAAGGTTTTGTATGTTCCTACAATTCCTAAAAATCTGATAAGTGTAGGACAAATTGTGGAAAAAGGATATGAGGTAAGGTTCACTAATGATGGAGTTTATGTTGAAGACCCTAGTCAAGGGTATAAACAGATTGTTACAGGGAAGAAGGAAGGAAGGCTCTTCACATTAAAGGTACAAGGAAATATTGGACATGCTATGTTTGCATATGGAGAGCAAAAGGTGTCAGAATCGGATCTTTGGCACAAAAGTCTTGGACACTTTAATGAGAGAGGTATCAAAGAAATGATAAACAATGGTTCAGTACTTGGATTGCCTAACATTGCAGGTCAACACATGACATACAGATGTGAAGCATGTCAGTTAGGTAAGGCTCATAAGCAATCATACAATAAGCATGGTTTTATGTATTCAGAAAGACTTGAATTGGTACATGCAGATGTGTGGGGTCCTTCAAAGGACTTTAGTATAAATGGTTCAAGATATTATGTCATATATGTTGATGATGCTACCAGGTGGATCACAATCTATGTGATCAAAGACAAATCAGAAGTGTTTAATACATTTAAACACTATCATGCATATGCAGAAAGAATTACAAGTAAAAAATTGAAGAGGTTAAGGTCAGATGGAGGGGGAGAGTATTTTTCTAATGAGTTCAGTGATTACTTGTGGAATGCAGGTATAAAGAGGGAAATTACTTGCAGGTACTCTCCTCAACAAAATGGGGTAGCAGAAAGAAGAAATAGGACACTTGTTGATTTGCAAGATCCATGTTGAAAGAGAAAAATTGTCCAAATTATTTATGGGCTGAGGCTGTAAACACAGCCACATATTATGTTAATAGATTGCCTTGTAAAGCTTTGCAGGGTATGACACCATATGAAGCTTGGTGGGATAAGAGACCTACCTTGGATCATTGTAAAATATTTGGATGCCTGGAATATGCATATGTGCCATCTCAATTGAGGCATAAATTAGAGCCCAAAGCAGAGAAGTATGTATTCATTGGTTATGATGACAAGCAGATGGGTTATAGGTTGTGGAGTCCATCCACAAAACAATTCCTTGTGTCCAAGGATGTTACATTTGATGAGCAAAGTACTTGGTATGCAGGTACATCTAATGTGTATGCAGAAGTTGAAGAAATTATGAATGAGAAGAAAGGTAAAACAAAGGTTCAGATATTTGATGAAGAAGAGAAAAATGAAATACAAGTTGGAGGTGAACAAGTGCCAAGGTTTGATCCAAACTGTGATGAACCAGAAACTTCAAGAAGTGGAGAACTCAGGAGGTCTACAAGGCACAAATGGCAACCTACAAGGTATAGGTATGATACTTCATTCTTGACTACTAAGGATTATGCTTACATGATAAAAGCAGATGAAGATCCATCTACATATGATGAAGCCAAATGAAAGAAGAATTGGGAAGAAGCTATGCAAGAGGAGTATGATGCATTGATGGAAAATCAGACATGGGATCTGGTTCCTAAACCTAATAGCCAGAAAATCATTGGATGTAAGTGGGTTTACAAAACAAAAAGATTTGCAGATGGAACTGTGTCTAGCTACAAAGCCAGACTTGTTGTAAAGGGATATGCACAGACATATGGAGTGGACTATGATGAGACTTATAGTCCTATGGCAAAAATGACAACCATCAGAACACTCATAGCAATTGCTGCTTGCAAAGGTTGGAAATTGTCTCAATTAGATGTTAAAAATGCTTTTTTGAATGGTTACATTTCAGA
The DNA here is from genome assembly GCA_020310875.1 of Ceratopteris richardii. NCBI lineage: Eukaryota > Viridiplantae > Streptophyta > Polypodiopsida > Polypodiales > Pteridaceae > Ceratopteris > Ceratopteris richardii. The sequence continues at coordinate 137,026,351 of CM035413.1, forward strand.
TGAAGTTTACATGGAGCAACCAGAAGGGTTCAAAGATCAAGTGTATCCAAATTATGTGTGTAAGCTCAAGAGAGCTTTGTATGGATTGAAGCAGGCCCCAAGGGCATGGAATTATAGGCTTGTAAAGTTCTTGAAGGAACTTGGATTTCAAGCATCAAAGGCAGATAGTAGCTTGCTAGTCAAAGCAAGTGAAGATGGATTTATTTATGTTTGTATTTATGTTGATGATGTAATACTTACAGGAACAGATGATAAAGGCATACAAATGATTAAGAAACACATGGAGAAAGAATTCAAAATCAGTGATTTGGGAAATTTGTTATTCTTCTTGGGAATTGAGATTTCATATACTCAACATGGAGTATATATAACTCAAGAAAGGTATCTGAAAAATTTGCTAACCAAATTTAAAATGGATGATTGCAGGATAGCACCAACTCCAATGGAAGTGAATCATAGATTGACTAAATATGGAGGAGAAGAATTCAAAGATATGAAGCTCTATCAGAGTTTGGTGGGTAGCTTGATTTATGCTACATTAACAAGGCCTGATTTGTCATATGCAGTTGGAGTTCTATCTCAATTCATGCATTGTCCTAGAAAGGAACATTGGATTGCAGGACAAAGAGTACTTAGGTACATCAAGGGTACACTCAATGAAGGGTTGTACTATGGGTTTACTTCAGATACAAGAGTCAAAATATACAGTGATGCAGATTGGGCAGGTAATTTGGATGATAGAAGATCAACACATGGATATTTGTGTTATGTGGGAGATAAGCTAATCTCATGGTGTTCTAAGAAGCAACATACAATTGCTCTATCATCCACAGAAGCAGAATACAAAGGCATGGTGGAAGCTGCAAAGGAAGTAATATGGCTAAAGACACTTATGAAGAGTTTTGATGTGATTCAAAGTACTCCTATCATTTGTGGAGAGAATATGAGTTCTTTATATTTGGCAGCAAATCCTGTGTTTCATGCTAGAACTAAACATATTGAAATTCAGTATCATTTTTTGAGAGAGAAGGTTATTGATAAAGAAATTGAAGTCTTGCATACTCCTACAAAAGATCAACTTGCAGATATGATGACAAAAAGTTTGGATGGACCAAAGTTGCAGAGGTTTAAAGATATGGTAGGAATAAAGAAGATGCAAGCAATCACAATTGATGATTGAGGGGGAGCTGTTGGAGCTGAACAATCAACAATTAGTGATTACATAAAATCCAAAAGTGAAAAAATGAATGGAAGATTGAAGATCAGTTTCAAGAAAGAAGAGATTGAGAAACAAAGTTCTTTTGTACATTACTCTTGTAAATATTTTCAATGTATTTGGAAAATTGACGAGTTAGACTCGTATATATATATATAGATACATGTTCATAGTCGGGGGTGTGAGATATAGAAGAGATAGAGAAGACAATAGATGTGAAGAATAGAAGAATAGGAGAGAATGAGATGAACATTATGCATGTCATCCATCAGATGTATGAAAAATTATGAGAAGAAAAATCTTTCAGAGAATTGCGCGTCGATCTTTTCTTTGATTCTCCTTCTGTAGTTAATCTTTTGAGAAATCCTTTTGAACATGTCTAAATCCATAGTTAATCCATATATGGTTAAAGTTTGAGAGTCCAATTGCAAACAGGCTGAGAGAATTTTGAATAGGAACATTCATATGTAGAAAGTTTTGAATGTCTTCTGAAACAGGTGCAGATTCGATGGTCAAAGAAATGGACAGTGCTCAGTGCATAGTGTAAAGTTTTACACAAATGAGGATTGATCAATTTCTTGATAGTTTGGTGATTGTTCTTTAAAATTAAGTGGAGTCTGAAGTTATTCTTGATATAGAGGTGGTCTAACATCAAGGATAGCTTGTTCTTTTGGAGATTAACACTCTCCATCAGCAACCAATTCATACTTTGAAGATACGTAAACTAGCTATGAGTCAAAGTCTAGATGACGTAGGACTTTTAATTTCTCAAAGATTTGTTTCAATAGGATATTGAAGCATTTTTTCTATCTTTAAAAGAAATAAGCTGGATTCTCAAAAAGATTCAAAGAAAATAAAAAACATCATCCAACCACAGGATACGAGTGTGGCAATTACCATCAGTGTGTCGACCCACTCAGGTTCTGTTGATGAGTTTTGTATTCAAATAATGCTTCATTTGAGACTAAGTTCATGTCAGATTTGGACTTTTTGGCTCCTTATCGTGAATGCAATTCTTGTGCATTTCTTTGAGTCAAAAGAGTGATTTTACCAATTTATACTAGGAACTTGATGCTTGAATTAGTCAATAAAATTCCTTAATTGAAAAGATCAATTCAAAATCAAAGTCCAACTTCTTTCAGAAATTTATGAAATATTTCTGAATTAACAACACTTTATCTTGAAGTGTTTCAAGAAGATCTTGGAAGTTACTTACTTCATATCTTCTGTTTCTTTTATCTTGAAGTTACCTTGAAATATCTTGAGATACTACTTTTATCCTCCTTGAATTTAAACTCCTTCTTTGAAGTTTTAATTAGTATGAGGATCAATCTTCAAGATCCAATCTAGGACTAAAAGATAATTATCATCCGACGGTCCAATGTCCCATACCATCTTTCCTACATCAATTTGAGTATAAAATCTGGTGTCCCGTACCACCCTATTTTATACTCACATTAATGTGTGGGTGATACTTATCCTAAAGTCTAAACATCTCTTGATAGAGTACCTTATGTCTTCAATTCTTTTACGAGAATTTGGAAGTTTTAGGCATTACCTCTAACTAGATTTTCTAGGTTTTGATTCCTTCACATGATCGTCTCACAATCATGTGCTTTACCTTGGAAACTTGAAAACCTCTTAACAGAATATCAATTCTTCTTTGCTAGGGTTTTCAAATGAAAACCAATCAGAATTCCAGGTACTTGAATTTTCATAGATTCAAGTTCAATTGGTTTATTCTTGACCAATTTTGTAGTGACAAGAGCTTTTGACTTCTTGTCTTTAGATTCCTTTCTTTACTGATGCTTTAGGTACCTACCCCGGGGACTTTATATAGGAATCTCTCTACTGCCTAAGTCTTAAGCATCCGCTCATGCTTTCTGGATTTGTACCAAATCCCTTTAAGGATAGGCAAACACTTAATATGTTTTACCTTCCACAGACTTAATTACCATCTTCACGGTTGCAGACTACATTCTTGGAATTTCTTTACTGTGTTCAGACTTGGAACAACTTACTCTTTTCACTTTTTCCATTGGATAAATGGAACTTGAGTAAATATATCCAAAAGAAATTTTACTGCCAATACTTGGGCAATCTACAGAGTAGTTCCAATCGCATATTCTTGGATAATCATGGCCAAGTTTGATCAAGTCTGGTTGATCTTGCGACTAGAATAAAGACTTAGTCTTTATCTTTAAGATCTCCTGAACTATCTAAAGCTTCTTTGCTTACCTGCAGGATTTTTAGAGATCTTTCCCTTACTCAAGTCCAAGCATACACTAATGCCTCTCAGATTCCAAAACTAAGAATCTTTGATATACCTTTAGGTTATATCACAATTTGGACTTAATGTACCACTTCTGGTGGTTTGGGACGTCCAAGGAAGTACTTATTGTTGAAAGAGTATGAAAGACTTCATTCTCAATACTTGGAAGAATGCTATTCTTCAAAGACTTCAGATTCCTTCTAGGGAATCAAATATCTTGAGCAAATGATTCATCTTGCAATCTTTTGCAATGTATGAAGGATATTTGAAAGAAATTCTTTCAAATAATATCCAAAAAAAATGTACTGATTCAATTGTATTCATTTCTTGAGTATCAAACTAGAGACTAAATATCATCTTTTGGATATGGTTTTCCATGCCACTATGAAAGTTTAAATTGAACTTTCATTTATGTGATATCGACTCCTATTCTTGAGTTTGATACAAAATTTATTGTTATTGGTCAATCCTTAGATGTTACTAGAGTTCTTTAAACATATGAAATAATCAAAATTATGTTTAAAGTCCAAGCATCTATTGATGATTGATCCAATAGTAATGCTACTATGAACACAACTTTGAACTTTGTAGCTTGTTTAGGAAAGTTCATGGATTGGAGATTCACTTCTTGGAACTTTCTATTCCTAATTAAATGTTCACACTTGCTTCAAGTCCTTAGGAACTTATCTTATTTCCTAAAGATTGCTTAGCTAGTTGCATCATTTACCAAAGATGCAACTACAGAACCTAACATCCTTTTATTGACGTCAAAAATCAATTGATGTTGAGGTTCAACCTTTGATTTCCATCACTCCTTGGGATGAAACCAAAGGAAAACTTATAAAAGTTTCATAGGTTTTTCTTGGCACTTTTTTATCTTGGCAAAACATCTATATTCTAAAGAGGTTTTGCCTTCATCATTCCTTGGTCCTATCATATAGTATGAATTTATGTGTATTTTGAGAAGAGTTCATGAATCAATTAAGATCCTCTACTTGGAACATCTACCTTCCCAAAAATAAATTCATCTCGAACATGGTAGGAGAATGATCTCACATGGAATAGAAGGCTTGACTATTTCATATCTCAATTCCTAAAAGTCGCTTACCGAGGTTTCATCATGAGATACAAATCTTGAGACCACAGAGAAACTTCTTAGAACTTTTGAAATCTTCTAAATAGAAGAGTGATCATGGAACTTGGAAACATAGCTGAAGTTATCATCCAATCTTGGGATGTTTGAGAAGTTACATAAATTACGTAACTAATCAGCTAAAGCTTATCTGCATGACTTTCTAAGTATCTCCTTCATGACCCCCCAAGTACATTATGACTCTCTAAGTATCTCCTTCATGACCCCAATGCAAGAGAACAAGGATTACGACCACCACATGCTTGAGAGATGACTCTGATCCCAACCAAATGCCTCTATATATAGCTCTCTCCAAGGGACTGCCTGCATGGGCAGTTGGATACTAACCATCCAAGTGTAAGCCATGTAACTACGTGCGCCAAATGTACCAGTTAGCCAGAGTTAACTCCAATGGATGCTTCTAGAAGGTTCTAGAGCTCTTTGGGCAAAAAACTCTCCCCATGTACCCCATGGGGTTTGAACCCAAGACCTCTTCCTTCACACCCTTGAGTCTTAACCACTAGGCTAAGTGGATTACTTGGTTACAAGAGTAAATGACCTACCAGTAAGTCTAGACTCGAGATCTTTGGCCACACAAACGGATGACCAAACGGTGTCCGATTTCAGATCTGTCTGAACCGGCCAGACCCTCGGATCATAAACTTGACTTTATTACAGAAGGTATGTAAAGTGGCAACGTACGCAGAAGTGAAAGTATGGCTCCCCAATTAAATGTTTTGTTTTAGTCTAAAGTCACTATAGGACAAAATAGGGATTCGTTGGCTCTCCACTTGTGGATACAATCTTGGGACATCAAAGTGAGCACCAAGATACTCTTGCAATTAGGAGCGTACGTGGATCAACACTCAAATAAAGGCAAGGACTATTCTTGGACTAAGCAAGAGTGAGCATGGTCTAAGCTAGGCAAGAGAGAGAAGTGCAAGAGACACATAGTGTGCAACGCAGAGAAGTGAAGTGCAAGGTGTGCATGAAGTGTGACTAAGGAAGTGTGCAGAGAAGGGCTAAGCTAGTTCCCAAGGATCCCAAGGTCCCATTGAAGCTCTGCGCATGCCGACAGAAGGTGTCCATCCTGTCCCCTCAATGGAAGCCTGGTGCAAGGTGTGCACAAGTGCAGGCTTGGAGAAGGTGGAGGTCTCGTGCAGAGAAGGCTGGCAGCAACAAGATCCTTGGGTATTTTGTATTTTGTGATTGAGCACTCTATGGGATTTTGCATAGAAGCATTGGATTGTATTGTGCATCACCATTGTATTTGTCTTCTTATAATCAATCGGTAGAGGCTTCAAGTGTGTATCTTTCTTCTTGTTTCTCCCTTTTCTCCTACAAACACTCAAATCCCTTGTTGTCCAAGAATCCCCCAACAATACTAACCTCCTACATGTTTCTTATTTTTGTATCCTCCTTTATTAGTTCTTTATGAAGATCTTGTTTCGATTGTTCCACAATATGGGTAATCCACTTAGGATTTTCTTGAAAGTAGAACAAAGTTGTTAAATCACATTGTAGATTTGCCGCATTGATCTACATATGATTTCACATCTTTTTCTTTAGTTGGCCAATGAACTCCCATTTTTTCTAAATAATTTAGAGTAACAACATTTGAAGCATGTAAACATAAATTCCAAAGATGTGCCCTCTCTAAATAATTTCCTTGTTCTTCTTCAAGAACTCAATATTCCAAAACTCCAATATTGTTTAAATGATAATAGTGTCCTATTAGCAAGATAACGTTTCTACTTTGCAGGATCAAATGTGTAGGAGATGAATTAGCATTCTTTTGTCCAATTGATAATATTGATACTAATGAATTTTCCCATCCTCGTATGGTCTGTATACTGATTAAATATACATTAGGTAGCTCATCGTCTATGAGATGTGGTTTTTCTTGAGTCATAAATGGTCTACTCTCAAATGTGTTTTCCCTTGTCTCACTACAACCTCAAAATCAAACTCCATAACCATCTCACTATCCTTCCAGTTTGATGAGGTTTATTTACTAAATACAATAAATCTTGATGATCCACAAAAAACTTGAACTTTTTATCTAGCAAATAACGTCTATATTTTTTTACTACAAACAACATTCCCAATCCTTGTCTTTCAGTTGCTCATTCCGATTCAACTCTCTACTTTCATAGGCAATGGGAAAATCTAATTTGCTTCATTCTATAGGTTGTGCCAAAACACATCCCAAGGCCAAATTTGACGCATCCACATGTACATGGAATATTACATCCCATTGGGGTGTTTTCAATATGGGTGTTGTAATTAGACAAGTTTTTAGGGTTTCAAAAGCTTTATCACATTCATTAGTCCACTCGAATTTACTGATCAATGAATAGAGGGATTTGGCAATATCCGCAAACTTGTATAGAAATTTCCTATAATACCCACAATGTCCCATGAATGTTTATAATTCCTTCACATTTATTGACTTAGGCAACTTGACTATGGTTCTAATATTTTCCTCATTAGTAGATATTCCATTCTTGGAGACTATGTGTCCTAAGATTCTTCCTTGCCTTACAAAAAAGAAAAATTCTTCATGGTTTAGACAAAGTCTATAAATTCTAGATTTTTTCAATATATTTTCTAGATCTTGTAAATGATTTGCTCTTTGATTTGAAAAATTATAAATCATCTACATAGATTTCCATTATTTTCCTTAGAAAATCTTTGAACACAAGGCACATTAACCTTTGGAATGTAGTTGGTGCATTTTTAGAACAAATGGTATAACTCTAAATGAATACGCAACCAATTTCATTGCAAAGACACTCTTATGTTGATCTTCTAATGCAAGAGGCACCTCATTATATCTTGAGAAACCATCCAAAAAACTATATACTTCTTTTGCTACAACTCTCTCCAACAAATGATTTGTTATTGGTAATGGATAGCTCAATCTAATTGTTGCAACATTGAGCCTTTTAAGATTGGTGCAAAGTTTAAGTTTGCCATTCTTTTTTGGAACCATAACTATTGGTGACATCCATTCTGTATACTCAATTTCATAAATGAAAATGGTAGCCAATTATTTGTATATTTCTTCTTTAATCTTGGTAGAGTATTTGTCATTGTATGTATAATGTCTTTGCTTATTCGGTTTCGCATTTGCTGCAATAGGTATTTTATGTACAAAAATGTTAGGATCTACACCTTTCAGATATTTGTAGCTATAGGCAAATACATCTCTAAAGTCTCTGAACAAATTGATTAAGGCTTCTTCTTCTTCCTTTGTCATGTCATCTACAATTACTATCTATCTCTCTTCTCCCCCCTCTTAGTCTATTACAATCTTTTTCGTTTCTTCTTGATTGTCATAGGACTCTCCCTTTTTCTTTTTTCTCCTTAGTTTCAAGTTAAGCAAAAATCTATATTCAATTTCATATTTTTTGAAATTTGATGGAACATCAATTTCTTCTTCTTGTTCATCCTGAGTATCTTGTTCTTTATCTTTTGAATTTTTTTGTGGAAGTTTTTTTCTTGATTCTTCTTTATGTTTGATTTTAGTGTATTTTCTTGGGATTTATCTTTGATGGAATCATTATCTTGCAAATCTTCTAGCTATGAGATTATATTGTTTATTTCTTGTTTTTATTCTTGTGTTTTAGATGCAAAAATCTCTTGTTAATCCCTTATCATTCTCAAACCTGTGTTAAAGATATCATACCCTTATTCATTTAGAAAATTTATCCCCACATGCTCTTCATTGGATACATCTAATGTAGACAATATTTGACTCCATCCATAGGGTTCAAATTATTCATCATTAGATTTCTATGGTATGTATCTTCCTTCCTCTAGTGTTCTATCGCTTATAAAATCTTCTTTTAGAAGAAATCTCTTTGGTAATTTCTTGTTAGAAAAAAAGTCAAAACTGGTGCTTCATCTTCACTCTCATCATTTGATACTTCTTTTGGTTCATTTATACTTTCATGTTCATGGTGAACCTTTTTCCAATCTATTGGAGATACATTATAATAATTTCCTCTTCTTAGATTAACTTTAATGACATTTCTTAGGTTTGGAAGATAAAGGCAATGTTTTCCCCAATATTGAACTACTTGTAAATGTCTTATAAAAGGTCTTCCTAAGATGATCTCATATGAGGTAAACAAAGGAAAATCAACTATTGCAAAAGTGTTTTCAATATCTATTCTAGAAATTGTTATGATTACCTTTTCCCGAATTCCTAAGGGTGTTTCTGTATGTCGATCTGCAAGTTGGAGTTTCATTCTAGTAGTTTTGAGTGGTTGAGACCCCATTCTTTCCAAGTTTTTCTAAAAAAATTATGGATGCACTAGATCCATTGTCTAAAAGAGCATTTGTTTATTTCTCTCCATAGTGAATCGAAAGTATAGTATTGCTTCTTCACTTCCACAAGATCCTCCAATTTTGTCTATGGGCACCTGCATGATTGATTCTTTGTCTATCCTGTTGTTAGAGTTTTTTTATGAATTTTTTAGATAGTCCTATAATTGAGGGTTTTCACTAACTATTTCTTTTAAAGTCCATGTCATCTGCATCTTACATTGGTCAGTTAGTTTAATCTCCATTGTTAGTTATATTGCCTCAACATTACTTGGATTTTTGATTACTTCCACCTATTGTTGAATATTGTGTTTAAGTGATTGATCACTTTGTTTCTTCATCAAATTATTTTCCAACATTGCTTTTCAAAATCTTTCTTGTACATTTCTTGAATATAATTTGGATTGGTTTTCTAAATTCTCTTCTTCTAGTAATTGCTGAGTCTTTTGTATCACTTCTTTCTGCTTCCAAATGAGCTAATGGATATACTTTTCTCTTGATATGTTGGAATAAGTCCTTCCCTTATCCTTTCTTTGTATGCTTTTGTCAAAGTGTCTAATTTCTTTGATAAATTTTGCATGGGATTGCAATCTTGTTTTTGTTTTGGATCTTTTTCTTGTGATTTCCTTTGAATTTTATTTTGCACTTCCCTTTCTATTCTTCTAATTTCTTCCCCCACTTAGCCTTTTGTTTAGCTCTCCTTTATTTCCATGAAGCATTCTTTTTCATTTCCCTCTTATCCTTGTCCACTCTTATTTTTTGTTGTCTAGCTTGGGCTCTTGTTACTACTTGTATAGGTGTGACTTGGTCATGCTCATTATTAATGTTTTCTAGAATCTCAAGTGCTTTCAAAGGTATGTGAGTGTTTACATTTTCTTTCTGTGGATTCTTTTGACAATCTTTGATAAGATGTTCTCTTCCATAATCCTTAGAATAGGATCCTTCTATTCTTAGAGTAGGTAGTTGAGGAAATTATCTCACAAAATATTCTCCCCCACACCTATAACAAGTTACTTTTGTGTAGTTTTGAATTGAGGTTTTGAGTTTGAAATGTAATTATTTATATACATGAATATGGTTGCATCCATTTCAATTCTCCCATTTCTAAATCCTAATCTTGAAGATTAGGTTCTTTTTTATGAGTGTATTCCCAACTATTTTCTTCAAAAGGATCATCTGAGTGACTGTTATATCCATCAAAATAATCTCTAGATGGTACTAGTGATCTATCTAATTTTTCTCTATTGGTGTATATTTCACTAGGACCACACTTGTTGGTATGGGTGGTTGTTGTCCTAGTATAGGTCTAGGTTCTTCCACAAAGTCTCTTTCCTTCAATTGAATTGGTTGACTTTGATAATCTTTTTCTCTCATAGGTTGTTTGTTGTAAAAACACTCTTCCCTTGTATGATTAATCGATTTCTTTTCTAATGTATAGATTATTATATCTTATAGATGTGGTGGTTTTTGATAATTGCACATATGAGTGTAATGGTTTTCTCCACACAACACTTTTTGGGTTGTGTCATTCTAGGATTAATTGGATTTGTTTTTGCTATTTCTCCTAAAGCTTTTGCTATAGCTTGAGACAACTCTTCTGTAGGTGATATTTTGGGTTCACTACTTCCTTGTTGATAAAAAATGAGAAGATTATTATCTTCTAGATCAATAGCTTCCTTTATACAAGAATCTAGATGTGGATATCTTCTATAGCATACCATGGTCCTCAATTGTGCATAAGTCAATCCTTCTATGAATAGAGACACTCTTTTAGGCATTCATGGCTTTTCTTCCTGACGGCACCTATCCAAATGCTGTTTGAATCTTCTGGTTGCTACCCTAACAATTTCATCATGTTTTTTCCTAAATGTATGAATCAATGAAGTTGTACTATATTTGATTCTAGTTTTGGAAAAATCCCCTATGAATCATTTCAAAAACTTCTCTATGTCCATAAACATTTCCTTCCTCATTGGCAAGAACCAAGTTAGGGCAGCTCCTCACAAAGTTAATAAAAAAAGCTTCAAATTTTTTCTTATATTCTTGTATCTCTTTTGCCCTTAGGATTTGTTTGTATTCAGCTACATGATCATGAGGATATCAAGATCCATCATATTTATTTTTCATGCATTTTGCCACTTAATATGGTCTCATGTATAGCTTCTGCTTCCCTTAGAGAAGGATTAGATGAAGTATGATGTCTCCTTTCCATTTGTGGTTCTACGGCAGTGTGATGTCTGCCTTGGAATGTCTAGTTGCTCTAGATTTTGATCCCATGCTCCTTTCCTTGAGCACTGACCTAAGTCATTTGTATCATCTTGATTATTTGTGGAGTCAAATATACATCCTTGTCTATCTTCATATCTACCATCTTTAAATTGAGACACTGGCATCAAATTTAAAGGAATTTCTAAGTTTTCTCAATCTAATGAGATCCTTATGTAGTTGACCCTAATATGCATACGATCCAAACCTATTTGTATATAGGTATTTCAGGATGTTTCTATAGTCTCGATTGTTAGATGTTTCTGCTTCTCTATTTAGATTTTCCATGTTGCTATGTGAGAAGTGTGTATTTGGGTCCTCCCTAATTATGTCTTTTTGTGCCCAAGACTCCTTAGATCCTTGAATATGTTTAGTAACAAGTTGTGATCTCAATCTCCTTAGTTTTTAGGAAATTCCCTAGAAAACCCTAATTTCCTATGTAGCACTAGGGTTAGAGATTTGTTTACCTTTGTTTTGGTATTTCTTCCACAAATAAATATACTAGTGTTAGAAAATGTGTTGTTTTTCCATGTATGAAAAAATTTTCAAAATTTTGATTCAACTAGAAAAAATCACGATTCTGTGCTTAGAATCACGTTTTTCATAGAGAATCATGATTTTCAATGTTTATGGATTTTTTTCTCCTTCCCTTTTTGGGGTTTTCTCTTCTCCTTGAACACATGGTAAACTACATGTGCCATCTTCCTTAAAATCCTCACCTTGATCTTTCACTCATTGACTACTATCATTGTAGCCACTACCTAAACTGTCTTACCATATGCTCCACCTATCCTATGATACTCATTTTATATCTTCAAGATAATAGGTCCAATTGCAGGCACTTCATTTTCTTGTGGTGCTTTCATCTTCACATATAGCCATTGCACATCATGGTTAATATGCACCACCACTCTCTACTCTACCAACTTCTTTCACTAGCTCTTTTGTGTGTCCACCAACCTAAGTGGCCCTTCCATCTCCATTATTACATTAACAAACTTGGAAACTGTTGGAGATAGACGTCTGCGGAAGCACGCGAACAACACAAGGAAGAAGAAGAAGCTTGGAGCACAACACACAAGACTGAATGTATTACTAGAGAATGTACAAAGATAAGTAGCCCATTAGGGCAATCGGCGTATATACAAGCCGGGGGAAAAAAACCTCCTAAAGAGGGAAAAAAGTGCCCCGGCGGTCCTAGAGTGTTCACACACATCACTACCTAAATATATCAACAAATCCCCCCTGGGAGTGATGCGGTGAACAAGGAGCTGGCACTCATGTATAAGGAAGTGCCAAGCTATGTGGAAATCACTCCACAAAAGGAAGTAAGCCCAAAGCTTTGCGGAAAGCTTCAAACTTCTCCCTAGGCAGAGCCTTCGTGAAAAGGTCTGCAATGTTCTCCTGCGTGGGCACATATGCCAAGCTGATCTCCCCAGCAGAGAACCTCTCCCTGACATAGTGATAATGCACCTCAATGTGCTTAGTGCGAGCATGGAACACAGGGTTCCTCGCAACTGCCAATGCGCTCTGACTGTCAGTGAAGATGGTGGTGGCAGAAGACTGGCCAACACCCAAATCAGCTATAAGGCATCTGAGCCACACACACTCAACAGTCGTTGTGAAAGCTGCCCTATACTCAGCCTCACAACTGGAAGTGGCCACAGTAGGCTGCTTCTTGCTCAACCAAGATATACATGAGCTACCAAGCATGAAGCAAAAACCACTGGTGGACACACGAGTGTCATAGCAACCAGCCCAATCTGAGTCAGAAAAAGCATGCAAATCTGGCGGTAGTGATCCCCCCTTGGGATAAAACAACCCAAGTAGTCGTGTACCACTCAAGTAGCGAAAGATGCGCTTAACCGCTTTCCAATGCGTGACTTCTGGGCAATGCATAAACCTGCTCATCTGTGAGATAGCAAACTGAATATCTGGCCGAGTAATGCATAAGTAAATCAAGCATCCAACAGCCTGCTGATAGAGAACAGCATCAAATGCATCTCCAGCATCATGCAGACTCAATCGTAAACCTGTCTCCATAGGAGTGGCAATAGGCTTACAGTCTTCAAGGCCAAAACGCTGCAATAATGTGTCAATATATTTCGTTTGACACAAAGCCATTCCACCATCAACATGCATAAACTGAATGCCCAAATAGTGATGCAAATGCCCCAAATCAGACATCTCAAATGAGGCATGCAAATAAGCCTTAAAATCAGCAATATGTGTCTCAATAGGACCAGTGAGCAGCATGTCATCAACATAGACAACAATGATCAAAAGCACATCATTAGCACGCTTAACATATAAGGTGCTTTCAGTTGGACTATTCTCAAAACCATGTGCAATCAGATAGGCATGTATCTTCTCATACCAAGCACGTGGTGCTTGCTTTAAACCATATAATGCCTTCTTTAACCTGCAAACGTGGTTTTCATGCCCTTTCTGCACAAAGCCACGGGGCTGAAAAACATACACTTCTTCATGCAAGTCACCATTCAGAAATGCTGTTTTAATGTCCAACTGATGTACATTCCAACCATGATGGGCTGCAAGTGCACAAATGCTGCGAACAGTAGTCATACGGCATTTAGGTGGAAAGGTCTCATCAAAATCAATGCCTCTTTCTTGTGCATAACCCTTTGCAACAAGCCTAGCCTTATACCTGTCAACTGTACCATCAGGTTTACGCTTCAGCTTGTATACCCACTTAGTGCCAATGGCCTTCTTGCCAGGAGGCAAGTCACATAAAGACCATGTACCATTCTTCATTATAGCATCATATTCAGATTGCATAGCAGCCATCCAATTTTCTGAATTTTGTGCTTCATCAAAAGAAACAGGCTCATTCTCATCACAGAGAATAGATGCAGCCATAGCATAGCAATCTGATGCAAAGGAGGCATTATGAGAGCCTGAACGAGTACGATATGACAAAGGTGCATCTAATTTGCTGTCACGCAAAGTCTGCACCAGCCATTTTGGCATAGTTTTTGCCTGCTCAATATCAGCTCTCTCATCAACAACTGCATCATGTAAATCTGCATCAGAAATGGAATGATCTGCATCATCATATGAAACCTGCAAAGGTTGAGAAGTTGCCTCATTAGGACCAGCACTAGCCTGTCCACCTGTAAAAAGAGGCATCAAAGTATCATACATGTCTTTGGAGCTAACAGATGTCTCCTTAGTACATGAAAGCAATGGCTGAATAGCATCTTCCACAAAGACAACATCACGGCTAACCAGAATGCGTTTAGTCTGTGGATGATACAGACGATAGCCTTTACTTTCAGAATTGTACCCAACAAAAATACATTTTACTGCCTTATCATCCAATTTTCTGCGATGTTGTTCAGGCACTAATGCATATGCCAAACAACCAAAAACACGCAGATGGGCAATAGATGGCTTGCGGTCATGCCAAGCCTCATATGGAGTGATAGACTGCAACGCTTTAGTGGGACACCTATTCAGTACGTATGCTGCACACATGACAGCCTCAAGCCAAAAACTATGTGGTAAAGCCTGACTTTTGACCATGCACCTAGCCATCTCCATGAGTGACCTGTTCTTTCGTTCAGCAACTCCATTTTGTTGAGGTGTATACGGCACTGTAAACTGGTGTTTTATCCCACGTTCAGCCAGAAATGCATTAAAATCTGAAGACATATATTCCCCCCCTCGATCAGAACGGAGGGTGCCCATTTTACATGCTGACAGATTTTCAGCCAAAACCAAAAACTTTTTGAAGCACATGAACACTTCGGACTTTGCTTTGAGTGGATATACCCATGCATGCCTGGAAAAATCATCAATGAAATTCACGAAGTAAAGGTAATTTCCAAAAGAGGGTGTCTGCATAGGACCACAGACATCACTATGTACAAGCTGTAATTTCTGCGTAGCCCGAACTGAACCATCTTTTGGAAAGGAAGAACGCTGCATTTTGCCCAAAATACAGCCTTCACAAACATGTTTTCTAGGTGCCTCAAGTTTGGGCAAAGAGGACACCATTTCAGATTTCTGCAGGCGTAACAAACTAGCAAAATTCAGATGACCAAATCCTGTATGCCAAAGCTTTGCATCTGACATAGCCTGAGAATCATGAACTGCACATGCCGAATCATTCACAGATCTTTCATAGTCTATGAGCTTATACAGCCCACGACATAAAATGCCAGAAGCAATAATCACATCGCCATTTGAGAGATCATGGACTGTACACCTGTCATCAACAAATTTCACAACCAAGCCAATCTTGGCTAATGCAGAAACTGATAACAGGTTCTTTTTGATCCCTGGCACAAATAAAGCATCTGACAAAGTGAAAGAACTACCATCAGCAGTAGTCAGAATGATCTTACCAACTCCCATAACAGGATAAGAGGAGTTATTGGCGCATGTGACAGTATTCCCTGTAGGGGTAGGCTCGAGTGAAGAGAAGAAACTGCGCTGCGAGGTAATATGTTTGGTCGCCCCACTGTCAAAGTACCAAACATCTGAGTCTACTGCAGACATGCACTGATCATGAGAAGATGGGTCAAAACTGCAGACAGTAGTAAACGCCCATTCTTCTTCCTGCACAAGATTTGCAAACTTTGTTTTCGGTGTAGAGGCCTCTGCAAAAACCATTCCAGCCTCTTTCTTCTTTGCCTCTTTAGCAGCCAGTTTTGGACAGTTCTTTATAATATGATCATTTCTTTACAGTACTTGCAGAACAATTTCTGCTTTTCTGATTTCTTTTCATCTTTATCCTGGTTCTTCGATTGTGCAGCATTTGAAGATTTCTGCTTACTAGTAGAAGAGATTCATTTTCCTTTGCCCTTCTGACTAGCCAGGAAAGCTTGATCTGCAACACGCATAATGGACCTGTTCTGCCTGGACTGATCTTCCTGCAACAAAACAGAGACTAATTCCTCAAATGACAAGGCATTCGGATTGCCTTTCATCATCAACCGAAGAGTAGAGGCAAAACTCTGATATGAATCAGGAAGACCATTCAGAACGGTCTGCACAAGTGAGCTATCTGGTATAACCTCATCAGCAGAAATCAATTGTTCCTTCAGGTCTTTGATCTTTGTAATAAAACTGTCCATAGAATCACCTTCATTCATGTGCTCACTCTCCAACTGTTTTCGGAGGTAAGCAACACGAGCCTCATTCCTAGCCTCGTACAAAGTGGTAAGTGTATCCCAAGCATCCTTTGCTGTTCTGCAAGAGCGAATGTGAGGAATAATGGCACGTTTGACAGACAAGGCTATCAATGCATGTGCCTGGGCATCTCTGCCATCCCAACGAATCTGCTCTGCAGTAGGTGCAACAGAAACAGCAGCACGAACAGGAATCTGCGGAATATCATCTTCGACACCATCTTCATCAGCTCCAACACCTGTATTTGCAGTACCTGTCGTTACAGGTGTAACAGGACGTCTTTCAACACCCTGCACAATGTTCCACAATCCTTTTGCAACCAGTACATGTCGCATCATATAAGCCCATAATGGGTAGTTGGTACCATCCAACTTATCCTCAACAGCCAACATACGGAATACATCACTGCTTTCAGCCATGGCCGGTGACTAAAATACCTTGATGCAGAAAATTGACTGTATCTCAAAAAGTTGAACAGAACTGCCGAGACGAGTTCTGCTAGACCTGTAGTAGACTTCGAGACGCTTAAACTGGCGAACAGAAACTGGTATATACCTTTGGCACAAAAGGACGAAATAGCCTGCACAAGCGCTGCGATAGTGCATTCGGAGGCCGAAACGAGCTCAGATCGCGATTTCGGCACCACAGAGCGAAGCCGTTTTGATCTCGTAAACACCTTGACTATGCTCACCAAATTTCGTGCGAATCTGAGACTGCAAACGGAGGAGTGTCGACGGTGCCCTAGAAGAAGCGACGACCTGCTCTGATACCAATTGTTGGAGATAGACGTCTGCGGAAGCACGCGAACAACACAAGGAAGAAGAAGAAGCTTGGAGCACAACACACAAGACTGAATGTATTACTAGAGAATGTACAAAGATAAGTAGCCCATTAGGGCAATCGGCGTATATACAAGCCGGGGGAAAAAAACCTCCTAAAGAGGGAAAAAAGTGCCCCGGCGGTCCTAGAGTGTTCACACACATCACTACCTAAATATATCAACAGAAACATCAGAGTGATGAGCTAGATGTGATCCAAATTCCCAAGATCTTCAAAATATCAATCATATGCTCTCAAATTTATGAGGCAAAACTTGTGTGCATATTTTCAAAAAAACAAACAAACATATTGACTAGAGATATTCAATAACCAAATGCTCTCTCACCAAAACTCTTTCAAAAAAATTATATGGTATGAGAGTGTCTCCCTCTGGTACATGTATAGAAACAAGAATCATAAAAAAATATAGATTATATCCTGAGTAAGGGTAACTTGAAATCAATTTATTAAACCTCTTTGAAATCGATAATAGAGAATTGTGCAAAGCTACTAGACTTCAAAAGTGATTTATAGTAGATATTAAAGTTATGAATTGATCATTCTGGTAAAACCTAGATAGGAGAGATAATGGACCACATGGAAGTTAAAGCACTCGAAGAGATCCTAGTTAAAGATACCCAATAGAGAATAGGTTTCTAAAAATACATGTTTTTCTTATAAACTTTTGGATTTATTTCGTAGAAAATCTTCTTAGGTAGAATCATTACACAAGTAGGAAATTAAATAGTGTTCAAAAACATTATACAATCAATGACATGAAGGATTAGTAATAGCATATGATAATAAAGAAGGTTTGCCATTACCTTTTGGGAAAAAAATCAAGCTCTTTATTGATCATCAAGTCTTGCTATATTTCATAACAAGACATGTGCTGAAATACACAGGAAAAACACAATACACAGGAACCACGAAGACAGACTTCTTAAGTATTACAAATGCGGTCGAACTTACAGTCTGTGATTGACCATGCCACTATTTGTTTTATTAAAAAACATATACAAAGAAGTGTCCAGTAGCCAATTGGCCTTTCACATGGACACTAACAGTAACAACTCATGGTATAGACTATGCGGAAACATTCTTACCAATTGTAACGATGACCACAATCAGGACATTGATAAGTGTACCTACTGCAAGGAATTGGAGACTTCTCCAACTTGATGTAAAAAATGCATTCCTAAATGATTGGATAAGTGAAGAGGTTTTGAAAACCCTAATCATCCATCTTATGCTTGCAGACTTAAGAAAGCATTGTATGGATTGAAACAAGCTCCTAGAGCTTGGAATTACAGGTTGGTTACATATCTTCAAGATCAAGGGTTCAAAGCTAACAACACAGATCCTTCTCTATTCATCAAAAGGGATCACAATGAGGCTATCTATCTATGTGTATATGTAGATGATATTATTGTGATAAGTGATTATTTGAATGACATTCAAAGGATCAAGAGACACATGCAAGAGGAGTTCAAAATCAGTGACTTAAGTGAGCTCACATATTTTCTAGGTATGCAGGTGATATACATAGATGAAGGAATGTATTTCACTCAGAGAAGATGCATTCAGGATCTTCTTCTCAAGTTCAAAATGGAGAACACAAAACCTGCAGGTACACCTTTGGAGATGAATCACAAACTTAGTGTTTATGAAGGTGAGAAAATTGAAGACATGAAAGAATATCAAAGCTTGGTAGGTATCTTGATATATGCTACTCATAAAAGGGTAGACATCTCATATAGTGTCGGAGTGCTTAGTCAATTCATGCACTCACTGAGAAGACCACACATGGATGCAACTAAGAGAGTACTTAAGTATCTCAAAGGTACAATCAATGAAGGGATATTCTATCCTTACTCTTCAGATTTGGATATCAAAATCTTTTCAAATGTAGATTGGGAAGGAGCTAAGGATGATAGAAGAACTACTTCTGGTTACTTAGCATTTGTAGGTTCAAAGATAGTATCATGGAGTTCCAAGAAGAAACCTACAGTTGCTTTATCCTCAACTGAAGCAGAGTAAAGAGGCTTGACCATAGCAACTCAAGAGGCAATATGGTTAAAGGATATGTATACAGATTTGGGGCTTGTGAGTTCCAAACCTCACATATTTGGAGATAATGTAAGTTCCATGCATCTAGTGGCAAACCCTATTTTCCATGCGAGAACCAGACACATAGAAGTTCATTACTGCTTCATCTAGGAGAAGCTCATGGCAAAGGAGATTGAAATTTCTTTTGTTCCTACTAAAAAGAAAGTAGCAGATATGATGATGAAGACACTTGATGGAAGGTATGGCAAGTATTCAAAGCTATGGGAGGTATGCAACCTATTAGAGAATGAAGACTCAAGCATACTTTAGCTCGAGGGGGAGCTTTTGGGACATCAAGCTTACACTATGCTTAAGGTGCATTTGATCTACATCAAAAGCTATCGCTTGATTACGTCGAAGGAATATCCATTGGAGAGTTCTTTTACTTATGTGCACTTATTGTGTTTTTTTAAAAGATTTTTCATGGATCTTTTACCATTGAAAAAGCCTTGAGCTTTACACATGTAAAAGTAGAAAGATAGAGTCTGAATTCCATGAATTTGTGGTGGTTGAGTTCCAATCAAGCAATCAATCAATCAATCACCTAAAAGTAGATCAAACTAAATCTTCACTTTTCCTAGATAGTAGGAAAGTGAATTGATTCCCTCCAACAACCATTGACACCTTCATTTGAATTCAAAATTCACTTTTAGAACTCATGGAACACTTCTAGAGTCTATATAAAGACTTGAAATCACTTGTACACTACATGGAAGCAATATACATACACTTGTGACCATCATTGTATTGCTCCTTCATTTCTTTGCATCATCTTCTTCGCCAATAGTAAGCTTGCAAAGGCTATTGCTCTCTTTATAGAGCTCCACACTAGATGAGAGATGGATCATTAGAAAGATCTCTAGTTTATGCTTGTAAAGTTTCATAGCATTTAGTTTAGTACATTGGAAGAAATTGTAGTATTTCTATCTCAGGGTCAATCTCAGCGTATTCCTGAAAAATAGGAAGTATCACCATTGGGTTTTTGATTCATTCCTATAGCATATTATGCACTCAACCGTATGTGTATCACTCCCATAAAAGGATTTTTTCTAATTGTTCACTATATAAGGCCGTTGAAAACTCACCGCTTTATGACCCCATTATTGAGCATATTGTATATCTCTTGTTGAAGTTGAGAGGATTACACTATAACCTACTCCTATCACCATCATTGAGCATCATATTCATGCCAATGATCATGTATAACATTGTTACATAATACATTATATCAATGATCATGTTCATCTCCTTCTCTATCATTGTCACTGAGAATAGTATACTTGTGTTGCCCCTCCATCATTTTCAATGCTCTATAGCTTGTTGGAACAAGATCAAAGTATAATAAAAGATGTCAAAGTTTAATGAAGATTCATTCAGCCAATTGGGAGAAAATCATCTCAAAGTGATCATTGGTCATTCTCTACAGAGTTCCTAAAATATTGAGGGTAAGCTTCCACTTGGTAAAGACATTTCTCTGTGTATAGTCAATCATTTTAAGTGATTCCACTTGTAAACATTAGCTCTCTAAGCTAATTAGATACCCTGAGAAGGAATTTTTCTAGTTTCTAATGTGCTGGGAGCACTGAGCTTAAGAACCAACAGGTGAGTGAACCAAAATAGCAAGTTTTTGACAACTTATAATTTCTGAAGTTATCTGTTTTCGATCAATCATCACATTAATCAACTCCAAAGTACATTAGTACTCTATTGGTGTCATTTGGAAGCTAAGAGGGCCTACTACTCAACTCTAAAGTGTATAAGGGCTTTGAGACAACGCTGCTCATAATTTTAGGTAAGTAAAGATTTCGTTTGATTTCAGCACAACTACACAACAGAGACGCAACACAGAGGTATTGAACCACCAACGTCTCCATGAGAGGCAAACACCTTACCCATTATACTACATCGCTTTGATGCACATGTATCGTGTTTATATTGTCAATACCTCTTGCGTCCGTTAATAAATAAAGAGAAGTAGAGATGGAGAGAGGTTATGAAAGAGAGAGAAGAAGGAGTAGAAGGAGAGAAAGAAAGAAAGAGAGAAAGAGATAGAGAGAGAAGAAAAGAATGAAGAGCGAGAAAGAGAAAGAGAAAGAAAATAAGGAAAGAGAGAAAGAGAAAGAAAGAAAGAGAGAGAAAAGAGAAAAAACGAGTAGAGAGAGAGCAAGAGAAGGGAAGAAAGAAATCATTGGATAATTATAAACCACCTGTAGAGAGTATTTAATTCTCTGCATACTTCTTCAAAGAGGTATGTTGTCCACTCACCTAACTCCATTGTCTTGGCCATAACGTCCTCATAGAATATCGAAATCAAGAAATGCAACTTGGTATAGATTCTACACTTCTTTCTTTTGGCTGATTATATGCCATATTTTGACCATTGAAAGCCATCTCTACACAAGCTTTTAGATGGCTGTTGACTGGCGAGTTTGTGAGAAGTGGAGAATGACATGCTTGGGACTAACCTCCCAGCCTATTTATAGCCCTTGCCTAGTCACCATCTAGAGTTCTCTCTAAGGTCCCTCTACTTATCTAGCCATCATGAGTAGGTACCTCGTATGAACTCTCTAGCTTTTGGCTTTGGCTATCCCCCGAGCAAGGAACTTCTCGTTCCTCCAAGCATGTACATCTCTAGAATATAACACTCTCTCCCCCTTCTAAAGATCATTGTCCTCAATGATATAGAAGGAGCTATAAACCTAGGAATCGAAATCTGTGATTCCAAATAATAAGAGTAGATTTTGCTAGGTGTATGAAATACTAGATGCTCAAAAGATAGACAACTAGTCTCTGTGCTTCCTATCTAGCATTTCCACCAATCAATAGTAGTCCTTGCCTTGGGCATACTATAGGAATCCCTCTAAGGCCCAATGAGTTCAGATGTGCATAACATAAGTACTCAGAATATCCTCGAACTCCCTATGCCTAGACCTTGACCACTAACTTGTGACAGCTTGTCACCTATAGAAACCTTGACAACTTGCCTTTTTCTCTTTGAAATACCCATTGACAACTTGTCATATGGTATAATTATGCAAAATAACTTACTCCACTAGAGTAATGAAAACTATTATGCTAATCCAAAACAATGTGACTATGTCCTAATCTCTGTGGAAAAATACTTAAGATAAATGGAAATCTTTTCCAAACAGTGCTTAATCTCTACGATCGAGTAAATCTACTTGATTTACTCACTATAATGAAATGAAACTCAAGAAAGTCTCATCATGATCCAAACTGCAAATCCAAGATGATTATCTATCAACGATGCATACTCTGGAACAAGATATCAATCTGTCAATCTATCAACTATGGACCAAGATATCAATATGTCAATGATCCAAACTATGGACCAAGATCTCAATCTGTCACATCCAAACTATGGACTAAGATCCCAATCAGTCACATCCAAACTATGGATCCAAATCTTGATCTATCATATATATAATCCAAACTATGGATCAAAATCTCTCATATAAAGTAAATTCAAATCCACTCTCTGGAACTAAGTCCATCATGCAAAATGAAGATGTGCTAAGAAAGTATAGCAACTAGTGAAACTACCACTGCCTTCTCAATAATAGCATGCAAGATGTTCCATGTGGATGAAACTTGACCACCATCTGATGATCACTATGATCAAATCATTCCCAAATAGGAATGACGTGTATCTGGTAAAGTAATGCAATAATCTGGCAATCCCAAATATAATGAGGACCAAAATATGAGTCCACTAAATACACTAAAAAAATGGTAAGTAGATGTGTGCACACTCATAGCCGACTAAGCTTACTAGCTCACCTCATTTACACTATGTATGAACCATGGCCTATTCTCAAGCATATCAAATAAAGTAGTACGTACTCTATGAATTTCTTCTCAATGCAATTGTCTATTCATAGTTCTTATATGCAAACCTTGCCTTTCCGCTTCTAGGCTACTTGCCTGCGGTGTCGGAGAGATTCTCTCTCCTTGTTAGTTCACAAGAGAGACAAAAATGATATGCTTAAAAGTTTTTTTTTAACTTTTAGATTTCATGGATTGATTTAATATTATTATTCTAAGTTTAAGGTTTTGTGATGATACTACTTGAAGAGGTTTGAAGATCCCTTGAAAATGTACCTATAAAAAAAAAACAAAAATTAACGATGAAATAAAATAAAAAAAATGTGTGTGTTTATTAATGTATTAATACTAGTTATTTTATATATTTGTATGCACATTGTATTAATGTTTTTTGTCTTATTTTTATGCACGTGAACCTAAATTTTAATGAGAAACTCTTATATTGTAAAGTAAAAGAATTAAAAGTGAATCAAAATGCGTTCGTGTATCAAAAAGTGAATCAAAACAAATTAAAAGAAATCTATAAGAAACGTGGACATGCGAAAGTGACCGTGTGTGATATGTAGAAGTTAACTAATGATTGCATGGATCAAATTAGATGTGTGTTAGTTAAAGTACATGTGTGTTAGTTAAAGTACATGTATGTGTTAGTCATTGAAAAGAGTGCATGCTCACTCGGATCCTTACGTATGTATATATATATGTGTGCTGATCCTATGTAGAGGCCTATGGTGTCTCCTGCAGGTACGATCTCTCGCTTTGGTCACGATAAGAAGAAGACGCATGAAACTTAAGGACAGACGGGCTCGCTGCAGAACTCAGAAGGAGAATTTGCATTGGAATCACGAAGAGAGTTCTGAGGCACAAAATCTGATCGAAGACGCCATATGAGAGGGGAATTTGATTTTTCTACAGCTACGTGATCAGAGGCAGAGGGATAGGCGATATTTCATGCTTCATCTGGCTAATCATGAAGGAGGCAATCATCTGTTGAGCACACGCGCCAAGACAAGAGTTCAAAGCGCTAGAGAATTGAAGATTTGCAGATGATGCTCTGTGATAACTGAAGAGTATGAAGAAGAGGCCGCCATCGGACTTGAAGGAAGGCCGATATATGTGATTCTTCTGGAAAATTTGACGAGAAGATAAATATTGTGTTGCTCCAACTGTGATCGGTTCTGGCGCCATCATCTCTACTGATGGGGTTTTGGCGCCATCATCTCTACTGTTCATTGATCAGTTTTTTGTCATTATATTTCATGCATTTGTTGGCTCGTGATATTTGCCACGAGAAGGGAGGAGCAGGAAGAACGGCAGACAAACAGAGGAAAAAGGAGGAGCGTTGAAGGATTTGAATGATGAGACAGAATTGGTTAGAGCAAATGACAACACTAATCAGAGGGAGCTTAATGGTTTGCTTCTAGCTTTGGAAAGGAGTGCAAGAAGGCCAATTTTCAGGTGGGTACGGTTAGAAAGACGAACAAAGGGAAAAAGAGGAGGTAGGTTCTCCAGCAATTCACGACCTGCTAGGGGCTTTGGTCTTCCACGATCAAGTCATCCATCAAAGATAATTATTCTAGGCTATCCTTCGAAAACCAGCGCTGAAAATCTACAGAAAGTTGCAGAAGAAAACTACAGAAGGTTGCAGAAGAAGACTTTAGCGCAACGCTATTCAAAAAGGTTTGATGCTGAGGACTCTATTTAATCATTGCAGCTCTGACAAATTTCTAGTGATAATATACTGATTTGACTTTAATACTACGCTGTCAACCGTGCATGGAGCAGGTTTAAAAGTTATAACATAACCTCGTAGAATCTAAGCACACATTAGTGCTTGTTTGAAGCATGAAGGTTTAGAAATCTGCTTTGATTATTTAAGCACATAGAAATAAATTTATGTCAAATTCTGCCATGGAGGTACACAAATTCCTTAACTGTGTATATGTGTTCTTTGGCGCAATGCGTTTTTGCTCAATTGCATGACGAACTGAGAAATACTTTGGAAGTTTCTTTCGATTATACTAGAATAATGTTAGTCTGGTCTGAGACGTGCGATGATTTCTAGAAATACTCTGGTATGAGACGCGCGATGATTTCTAGTAATTCAATGTTTGAAATGTATAAATTGATGAAGCCATGAAGAGTATAAAGGATTAAATACCTGTTCGCTTGTTAATAAACAATAATATTTCTTATTCTGCTTATGTCATCGCTAAAGATAACAAAAGGACATTGTTTTGACAACAATTGTATTAAACGTTTGTTAACATTCTGATGGGTTCGGTTAACCGAAGTGAAGTTTTAAAAATAAACAAATCTAAGGATTCTAAACGTTGATAACATGAACTTTTCATGTGGGAAACTACGCAAAACATTTTGATGATTAAAAGTACTGAATAAATGATGTGCATTGAAGGGTATGATATAAGGTAGTGCATTAAATTCAGCTATATATAGGAAAGTAGTTTTCTTGCATCAGATTCCTTGAACTGTGCGAAAAGGCAAAGTAAATCATATCCAGACCCATGATGGAAAATATATATATGATTATATCTATAACATGTATCATTGAGTGTAATTGAGTTTTTGTGGTAAATGATGTTGTTATAACCATTGAAACTTGAACTAAAAAACATTAGAAAATGTATGATCAATGGGGTTTCTTTAAAAAAAAAAACCATATGATACTTAACTTGAAGCATCCATGACATGACATTAAGTGAAAATTATAAGTGAATTTGTTGAAAGAATTGAGTAACAACCAATTGCCTTGAGTAACAACCATACCTCAGTCTACAAATGATAAAGTTTGATGAGCGAGTGATTATGATGAATTATTTCTACACTTCTTGATAAGAGAATATGCTTTTGCAATTTCTTGACTAATTATCTTTTGAGTTTCACTGGATAACCTGAGCTTGCTCCAAGCACCTGGCGTGCGCCGTTAGCGAGATGGTTGAATTGATCCACCAGCCATCATGAATCGCTCCCACAGCGGACTTGCCTTGTTTGCGATCACATACAGAGTGACTGTCTCAACTGCCCCTCTGATGTCTAATAATAAGAAGATCATATGAATGAACTCCGAATCATATAAAAAATATAATCTCAAAGACTTCTCTCCTATACCATCTGTCCTATACCTAGTTAGAATACAAAGTTTGATGTCCCATACCACCAAACTTTATACCCCATATAGATGCGTGTATGAGATTAAAGTCGAACACTTATCTCCAAAAAACAATAAGAATAACTCGATGAGTAATCACAACCATAAATAATATGAAGTGTTCCCTCGATGGAAAGAACATAGTCATTCCTATGACATCACTCATAACTATCTCGAACATCAACTCATCTTGAGTTGAGACATGAGAAACTATTTAATAAATCAATTCAACAAGAGTTGTGAAGGATACGGCTTGCATCAAATATCAACTCATGCGGATTGAATCAAATATTAACTCACAATAAATTGGAATTTATACTTGTATGAATCCAATTATATGAAATGAGAACAACTAGCAAAGTTCTCCTGTTCCATGCTCTCATGACACTATATGTATTGTTGGAGTTAGACGTCTGCGGAAGCACGCGAACAGCACAAGGAAGAAGAAGAAGCTTGGAGCACAACACACACGACTGAATGTATTACTAGAGAATGTACAAAGATAAGTAGCCCATTAGGGCAATAGGCGTATATACAAGCCGGGGAAAAAAAACCTCCTAAAGAGGGAAAAAAGTGCCCCGGCAGTCCTAGAGTGTCCACACACATCACTACCTAAATATATCAACAAATCCCCCCTGGGAGTGATGCAGTGAACAAGGAGCTGGCACTCATGTATAAGGAAGTGCCAAGCTATGTGGAAATCACTCCACAAAAGGAAGTAAGCCCAAAGCTTTGCGGAAAGCTTCAAACTTCTCCCTAGGCAGAGCCTTCGTGAAAAGGTCTTCAATGTTCTCCTGCGTGGGCACATATGCCAAGCTGATCTCCCCAGCAGAGAACCTCTCCCTGACATAGTGATAATGCACCTCAATGTGCTTAGTGCGAGCATGGAACACAGGGTTCCTCGCAACTGCCAATGCGCTCTGACTGTCAGTGAAGATGGTGGTGGCAGAAGACTGGCCAACACCCAAATCAGCCATAAGGCGTCTGAGCCACACACACTCAACAGTCGCTGTGAAAGCTGCCCTATACTCAGCCTCACAACTGGAAGTGGCCACAGTAGGCTGCTTCTTGCTCAACCAAGATATACATGAGCTACCAAGCATGAAGCAAAAACCACTGGTGGACACACGAGTGTCATAGCAACCAGCCCAATCTGAGTCAGAAAAAGCATGCAAATCTGGCGGTAGTGATCCCCCCTTGGGATAAAACAACCCAAGTAGCCGAGTACCACTCAAGTAGCGAAAGATGCGCTTAACCGCTTTCCAATACGTGACTCCTGGGCAATGCATGAACCTGCTCATCTGTGAGACAGCAAACTGAATATCTGGCCGAGTAATGCATAAGTAAATCAAGCATCCAACAGCCTGCTGATAGAGAACAGCATCAAATGCATCTCCAACATCATGAAGACTCAATCGTAAACCTGTCTCCATAGGAGTGGCAATAGGCTTACAGTCTTCAAGGCCAAAACGCTGCAATAATGTGTCAATATATTTTGTTTGACACAAAGCCATTCCACCATCAACGTGCATAGACTGAATGCCCAAATAGTGATGCAAATGCCCCAAATCAGACATCTCAAATGAGGCATGCAAATCAGCCTTAAAATCAGCAATATGTGTCTCAATAGGACCAGTGAGCAGCATGTCATCAACATAGACAACAATGATCAGAAGCACATCATTAGCACGCTTAACATATAAGGTGCTTTCAGTTGGACTGTTCTCAAAACCATGTGCAATCAGATAGGCATGTATCTTCTCATACCAAGCACGTGGTGCTTGCTTTAAACCATATAACGCCTTCTTTAACCTGCACACCTGGTTTTCATGCCCTTTCTGCACAAAGCCACGGGGCTGAAAAACATACACTTCTTCATGCAAGTCACCATTCAGAAATGCTGTTTTAATGTCCAACTGATGTACATTCCAACCATGATGGGCTGCAAGTGCACAAATGCTCCGAACAGTAGTCATACGGCATGTAGGTGCAAAGGTCTCATCAAAATCAATGCCTCTTTCCTGCGCATAACCCTTTGCAACAAGCCTAGCCTTATACCTGTCAATTGTACCATCAGGTTTACGCTTCAGCTTGTATACCCACTTAGTGTCAATGGCCTTCTTGCCAGGAGGCAAGTCACATAAAGACCATGTACCATTCTTCATTATAGCATCATATTCAGATTGCATAGCAGCCATCCAATTTTCTGAATTTTGTGCTTCATCAAAAGAAATAGGTTCATTCTCATCACAGAGACTAGATGCAGCCATAGCATAGCAATCTGATGCAAAGGAGGCACTATGAGAGCTTGAACGAGTACGATATGACAAAGGTGCATCTAATTTGCTGTCACGCAAAGTCTGCACTAGCCATTTTGGCATAGTTTTTGCCTGCTCAATATCAGCTCTCTCATCAACAAGTGCATCATGTAAATCTGCATCAGAAATGGAATGATCTGCATCATCATATGAAACCTGCAAAGGCTGAGAAGTTGCCTCATTAGGACCAGCACTAGCCTGTCCACCTGTAAAAAGAGGCATCAAAGTATCATACATGTCTTTGGAGCTAACAAATGTCTCCTTAGTACATGAAAGCAATGGCTGAATAGCATCTTCCACAAAGACAACATCACGGCTAACCAGAATGCGTTTAGTCTGTGGATGATACAGACGATAGCCTTTACTTTCAGAACTGTACCCAACAAAAATACATTTTACTGCCTTATCATCCAATTTTCTGCGATGTTGTTCAGGCACTAATGCATATGCCAAACAACCAAAAACACGCAGATGAGCAACAGATGGCTTGCGGTCATGCCAAGCCTCATATGGAGTGATAGACTGCAATGCTTTAGTGGGACACCTGTTCAGTACATATGCTGCACACCTGACAGCCTCAAGCCAGAAACTATGTGGTAAAGCCTGACTTTTGACCATGCACCTCGCCATCTCCATGAGTGACCTGTTCTTTCGTTCAGCAACTCCATTCTGTTGAGGTGTATACGGCACTGTACACTGGTGTTTTATCCCACGTTCAGCCAGAAATGCATTAAAATCTGAAGACATATATTCCCCCCCTCGATCAGAACGGAGGGTGCCCATTTTACATGCTGACAGATTTTCAGCCAAAACCAAAAACTGTTTGAAGCACATGAACACTTCGGACTTTGCTTTGAGTGGATATACCCATGCATGCCTGGAAAAATCATCAATGAAAGTCACGAAGTAAAAGTAATTTCCAAAAGAGGGTGTCTGCATAGGACCACAGACATCACTATGTACAAGCTGTAATTTCTGCGTAGCCCAAACTGAACCATCTTTTGGAAAGGAAGAACGCTGCATTTTGCCCAAAATACAGCCTTCACAAACATGTTTTCCAGGTGCCTCAAGTTTGGGCAAAGAGGACACCATTTCAGATTTCTGCAGGCGTAACAAACTAGCAAAATTCAGATGACCAAAGCGTGCATGCCAAAGCTTTGCATCTGTCATAGCCTGAGAATCTTGAACTGCACATGCCGAATCATTCACAGATCTTTCATAGTCTATGAGCTTATACAGCCCACGACATAAAATGCCAGAAGCAATAATCACATCGCCATTTGAGAGATCATGGACTGTACACCTGTCATCAACAAATTTCACAACCAAGCCAATCTTGGCTAATGCAGAAACTGATAACAAATTCTTTTTTATCCCTGGCACAAATAAAGCATCTGACAAAGTGAAAGAACTACCATCAGCAGTAGTCAGAATGATCTTACCAACTCCCATAACAGGATAAGAGGAGTTATTGGCGCATGTGACAGTATTCCCTGTAGGAGCAGGCTCAAGTGAAGAGAAGAAAGTGCGCTGCGAGGTAATATGTTTGGTCGCCCCACTGTCAAAGTACCAAACATCTGGGTCTACTGCAGACATGCACTGATCATGAGAAGATGGGTCAAAACTGCAGACAGTAGTAAACGCCCATTCTTCTTCCTGCACAAGATTTGCAGACTCTGTTTTTGGTGTAGAGGCCTCTGCAACAACCATTCCAGCCTCTTTCTTCTTTGCCTCTTTAGCAGCCAGTTTTGGACAGTTCTTTATAATATGATCATTTCCTTCACAGTACTTGCAGAACAATTTCTGCTTTTCTGATTTCTTTTCATCTTTATCCTGGTTCTTCGATTGTGCAGCATTTACAGATTTTTGCTTACTAGTAGAAGAGCTCCATTTTCCTTTGCCCTTCTGACTAGCCAAGAAAGCTTGATCTCCAACACGCATAATGTACCTTTTCTACCTGGACTGATCTTCCTGCAACAGAACAGAGACTAATTCCTCAAATGACAAGGCATTCGGATTGCCTTTCATCATCAACCGAAGAGTAGAGGCAAAACTCTGATATGAATCAGGAAGACCATTCAGAACGGTCTGCACAAGTGAGCTATCTGGTATAACCTCATCAGCAGAAACCAATTGTTCCTTCAGGTCTTTGATCTTTGTAAGAAAACTGTCCATAGAATCACCTTCATTCATGTGCTCACTCTCCAACTGTTTTCGGAGGTAAGCAACACGAGCCTCATTCCTAGCCTGGTACAAAGTGGTAAGTGTATCCCAAGCATCCTTTGCTGTTCTGCAAGAGCGAATGTGAGGAATAATGGCACGTTTGACAGACAAAGCTATCAATGCATGTGCCTGGGCATCTCTGCCATCCCAACGAATCTGCTCTGCAGTAGGTGCAACAGAAACAGCAGCACGAACAGGAATCTGCGGAATATCATCTTCGACACCATCTTCATCAGCTCCAACACCTGTATTTGCAGTACCTGTCGTTACAGGTGTAACAGGACGTCTTTCAACACCCTGCACAATGTTCCACAATCCTTTTGCAACCAGTACATGTCGCATCATATAAGCCCATAATGGGTAGTTGGTACCATCCAACTTATCCTCAACAGCCAAGATACGGAATACATCACTGCTTTCAGCCATGGCCGGTGACTAAAATACCTTGAT
Organism: Ceratopteris richardii; assembly: GCA_020310875.1. Lineage (NCBI taxonomy): Eukaryota > Viridiplantae > Streptophyta > Polypodiopsida > Polypodiales > Pteridaceae > Ceratopteris > Ceratopteris richardii. The sequence continues at coordinate 137,057,659 of CM035413.1, forward strand.
GCAGAAAATTGACTGTATCTAAAAAAGTTGAACGGAACTGCCCAAACGAGTTCTGCTAGACCTGTAGCAGACTTCGAGACGCTTAAACTTGCGAACAGAAACTGGTATATACCTTTGGCACAAAAGGACGAAATAGGCTGCACAAGCGCTGCGATAGTGCGTTCGGAGGCCGAAATGAGCTTGGATCGCGATTTTGGCACCACACAGCAAAGCTGTTTTGATCTCGAAAACACCCTGAGTATGCTCACCAAATTTCGTGCAAATCTGAGACTGCAAACGGAGGAGTGTCGACGGCGTCCTAGAAGAAGCGACGACCTGCTCTGATACCAATTGTTGGAGTTAGACGTCTGCGGAAGCACGCGAACAGCACAAGGAAGAAGAAGAAGCTTGGAGCACAACACACACGACTGAATGTATTACTAGAGAATGTACAAAGATAAGTAGCCCATTAGGGCAATAGGCGTATATACAAGCCGGGGGAAAAAAACCTCCTAAAGAGGGAAAAAAGTGCCCCGGCAGTCCTAGAGTGTCCACACACATCACTACGTAAATATATCAACATGTATTTCTTAAAATTTTGACAGAGTCTTCTCTGTCCTACTAAGAATGGTCACCATAAACAAATGCTCAATAAACAAGTATATAGGGCATAGCTAGCCCATGGTGATTACACCATCTCAAAAAAAATTATCATTAAAACCTGTGGAAAATCTTTTCCTTTCAACAATATCTCCTGCATAAATAATTTCCAACAGTAGCAGATTAAAGCTTACTTTTAGCTAACTTTTACTCATCCAAAATCTATGGTATTTTCCAAACATTTGTAAGTTTTCTCAAGCTTTCATTAGGCATAAAAATCACTTGATTTGGATATTTGGTCAGAGTTTTATAACCATTTTACTAGAAGGCTCGAACACTTGATGACCAACTCAAAAAATGTATAGGGTCATCTTCTTGAAGCCCTTAGAATGATCAAACAAACTACAAATTCTATTTTCTTTGTGCTCAAATCTAGATCAACTTATCTAGTTTGGTATCATAAAATTTGAATTCAAAATTCAATCAAATACTCATTCAAAAGTATAATTCTATCTTTGCTACACCTGCGCTTTAGGTGAGCCTAGAAACAATGCTACTGCACTTTTATAATATCTTCTAACTATGAGGATAAATTCCAAAATACATGAAGTGGAGAATGACATGCCTCACGGACATGACTCTACACGATTTGCTTCTCGCTTGCGCAACCTCCATGGCTATGATGAGGACGATCCACTCCAAGAGGAAAAAAAATCTTCATAGAAGAAGCTCATAAACTCACTAATTCTCCATCTCCATCAAGCTCTCCCCAAGATCTCTCTCTCTCTCTCTTGCCCTGATACCAAATGTGAGAAGTGCAGAATGACATGCCTGGGACTCACCTCCCAGCCTATTTATAGCCCTTGCCTAGTCACCATCTCGAGTTCTCTCTAAGGTTCCTCTACTCATCTGGCCATCATGAGTAGGTACCTCGTATGAACTCTCTAGCTTTTGGCCTTGGCTATCCCCCAAGCAAGGAACTTCTCGTTCCTCCAAGCATGTACATCTCTGGAATATAACAGGAGCTAGACAATGATGGCCATAAGTGTATGTATATTGCTTCCATGTAATGTACAAGTGATTTGAAGTCTTTATATAGACTCGAAGTGCTCCACAACTTCTACAAGTGGATTTTGAATTCAAATGAATGTGGGATTAGTTGTTGGAGGGAATCAATTCACTTTCCTACAATCTAGGAAAAGTGAAGATCTAGTTTGATTGACTTTAAAGTGATGATTGGTTGATTGATTGCAACTCAACTACCTCAAATTCGTGGAAGATTAACTCTCTTTTTCTATTTTTACATGTGTAAAGCTCTAGGCTTTTACAATGGTAAAAGATCCATGAAAAATGTTTTAAAAAAGTACAATAAATGAGCATAAGTAAAATAACGCTTGAATGGATATTCTTTCGATGTAATCCAAGCGATAGATTTTGATGTAGATCAAATGCACTTGAAGCATAGTGTGAGCTTGATGTTTCAACAGAAATTATACAATACTTGTCGAATTCGACATTTGAGGATGGTATATTAACTCGTATAATAAATGAAAGCAAAGAAAATGGTGGATGGGGGATCATAGGCATGTGAAATTTTGACGGGGATACTAGTTTGTGTATATTCAACCTTTTCATATTTAATATCGGAGTACATGTCTTAAATACACATATGTGAGGTGCAAAACTGAGGTGCAAAACTATGCATGTGTGTTACAAATAATATGACATGTGTATATGATAAGAAAACTTTTGTTCTTTATCCATAAATGTACACCTTGCATGGTGTCTATGTAAATGCAAACGTTTGATGGTGTCCAAAAATGGGTAATGTAAATATAGATTATTCCTGTGTAAATCACTATTGATATTGAAGGGTCATTTGAAGGACAAAGATTTTACCATACCTTCAAATGAAGTGCAGTATTAATTGGCGACAGTGTTGAGAATTTTTAATGATGGACATTATGACGATCAAAAATCGGCCGAACCTCCATTGAAAAAAAAAAAAAAATTCGGCCGAACCTCCATTGAAAAAAAAAAAAAATCAGCAGTGAGATTCTGCGGAACGTAGACCTGTTCACAATGTCCGGAAGCCTTCTTATGTAAATAGAATCTCTCTCCTTCGTCGTCCGACAGACCTGAGCCAGCTCACTAATGCACAAGGCGCCTCTCATTCTCTATCACTTCTGCATAAGTTCTTTGATTAGCTCCTGTGCTGGTTCTGCTCGCCATATTCTCCTTATACTTACTATACGCCAAGGTTTGCTAAATCCCTTTACTGAAGATTGTGCGCACTCTGTATAATCCTCGGATTACGTGCTTCGACTTAGTCTATGCTAAGGTTTGCTAGATCCCCTAACCGAAGATTCTGCGGAGTCTCGATAATCCAAGGATTTCATGCTTAAAATGGATCTTACTGCATGCAAACGAGTCCTACAAGTTGCTCAGACTTGGCAAAGTGCAACTTCTTCTTTTGCTTTTTGATAACGCTGTCTTCCCTGGCTAACTGCCACTGCTTTACGGATTCCTGCCTGTGACAAAATTGGAGCATTGCTCGGCAGGTCAACTCTCTAGAGGCTGAGATATTTTTCTGTCGTTTCCAGCCTTTCTCTGATTGCCTTGAAGTTAACATTGCATGGAAGGCATAATGGGTTTCATAGTTCGTAAAGCAATTAAATTCGTGGCCAAGGGAGTTGACGGCGTTGTAATTAGTGAAGTAAAATCTGCGGCCAGCGATGCTTGTACAGTTGCGACAGAGCTGTTTATAAATCGCCATAATAAAGCAGACATCGACACCGTGAACGGAGATACCGAGTTGCTGGGTATGTATGGATAAACTAATGTTTAAACGCGGCCTTCCTATCCTGTGTAAAACGTCTTGCCTTAAATTTCTCACTCGTATTTATGCAGACGGTGGTATCGGCTCGGAAAGCGGTGGTATCGCTTAAAAAGATCAATTAGGCAAGGCTGCCCTCTGGCTCCTTTACTATTCGCTATCGCCTCGAATGGACTCAGCTGCCTATTAAAGCATTACATGGACGCTGGCAATCTCAAGGGTCTTTCCTTACCTCTAAATCACGGCCAAATGATTGTGAGACTTTTTGCTGATGACATGAATGCCTTTGTGCATAACGATATAAACAGCATTGAGGTGTTTTGGTGGTGCCTCCACACCTTTTGTGTGGCATCAGGCTCAAAAATCAACCATGCTAAAACTTCTTTTAGAGCAATCAGCGGACATACTCCCCAATTGTTGGTGGATCAGGGATGTCAAGTTATCCCTCGCGGTCAAGTCTTCCGTCTCCTTGGCATTCCAATGGGATTCGACATCTCAATGGACCAACACTGGAACTGGGTGCTATCCAAGCTGGATAGGAAGCTGAATCATTGGAAAGGTATGCAAGTCAACCTGGCAGGGCGTGCTATGGTTGTTAACACATTTATGCTGTCTACAATTATTTACTTTATCTCGTGTTGGAGACCTAAGGAGAAAGACTTGGCCAAAGTGGAAAGAATCTACAGAAACTTCCTTCGGACTAGGGACCCCAACAGGAGGGGGATTCCCAAAATCAAATGGGAAACTTGCATTAGCCCTAAAGACTCAGGGGGCTTGGGAATTTTGAATATTGTTGGGTTGGCTGACAAGTTGGCGGCTAAGTGGATTCTCAAGGCTTGGAGCAATAGGGAGTCCTCTTGGGCTAAATTGATCTTCAGAAACACGGAAGACCTTACCTTAGTTGGCCACCCTGGTTGGAAGGATATAGGGATGCTCACGCTTTTGTTCTCCCCCCACCCGGTCTTCCCTAAAGGCTCTACCCTCGTGTGTTCCTTATGGAAGAATTGGAACAAGGCCAAACAGTTCATCAGAATCAGTTATGAGTGGAAGTGGGCGGCTGGCATAAGACAAAATGACTCTATTTGGTTCCCGATCAGCGGCATTCGGGGGGTGGAGTCTTGGAACCTCCAAACTGCAAGGCGGTTATGGAACAAGGGGTTCAAACAGTGGAAACAACTCTGGAAACAAGAGACCAGCCAGTGGATTAGGTTCGAAGAATTGGATCCGAGACTTAGAGTTACCTTTGAGGAATGGACTCTTCTTCAAAGCAAGTGTTTAGCATGGGACCGCTCAACTACCCGCCTTCTCTGCGGTTAGGATCTTCCTTGCTTGGAGAGCCTCAAATGGAGCAATGGTAAGAAGCTTTCCAAAATCCCCAACTTCAAAGAGGATGTAGATGTTCACCACACCCTTAACAAGAGATGGTGCCTTTCTTGGACCAAACTTCGGTGGGAGCTAAAATTCATGTCTATTTGGCACCCCCTAATTGAGGTCAAAAAGTCCGTTCTCATGTGGCAGATCTTGCATAAAGGTATCTGGACCAATGCAAGGGCTAACAAAATCTGTGGTGTGCCGCCATGATGCAAGCGTTGCCATCGGTGCATCGAAGATTTAGCTCACCTGTTCTTCGAGTGCCCCAAGTCCCGTGTTATCTGGCATCACGTGACCCGAGTATTGAGACTCACGAACCAAATCAACTGGCAACAAGTGATGTTGGGTGAGGCGATCGGCTGCTCATCGAGGCTGTGGAATGCCATCAGAGGTGAGACTCTCAGGAAGATTTGGAGGGAGCGATGTGCTGTCAATTTTGGCCAAACTCCTAAGGAATGGTCGATCGAGAAATCCTTGTTTCTCCTAGGTAAAAGAATCTCCCGAATCAAGAGATCGCCACCGTTTAGACATCACTGTATTTATCTCCTCGAAAACAACAAGTTGAAACCCAAATGGGTCCCACATGAGGGTGATGATAATTTTATCCGCCTCATCTGTAATGCCCTGTAGCTTTCCATACTCCTCCCCTGAATTGTGGGATTTGAGGGGTCCCATGGGCACTAGTCCCATTCACTTGTAACTTTTTTCCTTTATTATAATTAAAGTCCGAGAGATTAGGCTAAGGCCGAACTTCCTTTATTAAAAAAAAAAAAAACGGTGGTTTTTCGGAAAAGCAAGAATGCGGCGTGCTGAAGGAAGAGCTGAAAGAACTACTTCCATTTCTTGCACTCGCCGAGAAGGCCTATGGTGATGAAAACATAGCGGAAAACGCAAATATTCCTTCCGTTATCAAAACCCGTCTCCTGAAAGGCGATCGAAGTGCCAGCTCTCTGTTTCATAATATGCCTATTCGTGTTAAGACCGATACGCAGGTCCATGTATGTCTGCTAGATGACGGCTCGCTTGCTTTCGTATTCAGGGGCACGGAGTCTAAAACCTCTGGTATGTCAGTTGTTCGCGATTGGACAACTGATGTGATGAAACGTCAAGTACTTGTGATTCATTACAATGGATCTGACGAGAAAGTCTATGACGGAAGCGAATCAGACATTAAAGCTCATCGCGGGTTTCTGCTAGCTTTTCAGGATGTGACAAAGCCGTGCAGGTAAAGATTTTTTTTTTATTTTTTTTATATAAAGGAAGTTCGGCCTTAGCCTAATCTCCCGGACTTTAATTATAATAAAGAGAAAAAGTTACAAGTGAATGGGACTAGTGCCCATGGGACCCCCCAAATCCCACAATGCAGGGGAGGAGTATGGCAAGCTACAGAGCATTACAAATGAGGTGGATAAAATTATCATCACCTACATGTGGGACCCATTTGGGTTTCAACTTGTTGTTTTTGAGGAGATAAATACAGTGATGTCTAAACGGCGGCGATCTCTTGACTCGGGAGATTCTTTTACCAAGGAGAAACAAGGATTTCTCGATCGACCATTCCTTAGGGGTTTGGTCAAAGTTGACAGCACAACGCTCCCTCCAAATCTTCCAGAGAGCCTCACCTCTGATGGCATTCCACAGCCTCGATGAGCAACCGATCGCCTCACCCAACATCACTTGTTGCCAGTTGATTTGACTCGTGAGTCTCAAAACTCGGGTCACGTGATGCCAGATAACGCGGGACTTGGGGCAGTCGAAGAACATGTGAGCTAAATCTTCGATGCACCGATGGCAACGTTTGCACCATGGCGGCACACCACAGATTTTGTTAGCCCTTGCATTGGTCCAGATACCTTTATGCAAGATCTGCCACATGAGAACGGACTTTTTGACCTCAATTAGGGGGTGCCAAATAGACATGAATTTTAGCTCCCACCGAAGTTTGGTCCAAGAAAGGCACCATCTCTTGTTAAGGGTGTGGTGAACATCCAAATCCTCTTGGAAGTTGGGGATTTTGGAAAGCTTCTTACCATTGCTCCATTTGAGGCCCTCCAAGCAAGGAAGATCCTGACCACAGAGAAGGCGGGTAGTTGAGCGGTCCCAGGCTAAACACCTGCTTTGAAGAAGAGTCCATTCCTCAAAGGTAACTCTAAGTCTCGGGTCCAATTCTTCGAACCTAATCCACTGGCTGGTCTCTTGTTTCCAGAGTTGTTTCCACTGTTTGAACCCCTTGTTCCATAACCGCCTTGCAGTTTGGAGGTTCCAAGACTCCACCCCCCAAATGCCACTGATCGGGAACCAAATAGAATCATTTTGTCTTATGCCAGCCGCCCACTTCCACTCATCACTGATTCTGATGAATTGTTTGACCTTGTTCCAATTCTTCCATAAGGAACATACGAGGCTAGAGCCTTTAGGGAAGACCGGGTGGGGGGAGAACAAAAGCGTGAGAATACCTAAGTCCTTCCAACCAGGGTGGCCAACAAAGGTAAGGTCTTCCGTGTTTCTGAAGATCAATTTGGCCCAAGAGGACTCCCTATTGCTCCAAGCCTTGATAAGCCACTTTGCAGCCAACTTGTCAGCCAACCCACCAATATCCAAAATTCCCAATCCTCCTGAGTCTTTAGGGCTAATGCAAGTTTCCCATTTGATTTTGGGAATCCCCCTTCTATTGGGGTCCCCAGTCCAAAGGAAGTTTCTGCAGATTCGTTCCACTTTGGCCAAGTCTTTCTCCTTAGGTCTCCAACACGAGATAAAGTAAATAATTGTAGAGAGCATAAATGTGTTAACAACCATAGCACATCCTGCCAGGTTGACTTGCATACCTTTCCACTGATTCAGCTTCCTATCTAGCTTGGATAGCACCCAGTTCCAGCGTTGGTCCATTGAGATATCGAAACCCATCGGAATGCCAAGGAGACGGAAGACTTGACCGCTAGGGATAACTTGACACCCCTGATCCACCAACAATTGGGGAGTATGTCCGCTGGTTGCTCTAAAAGCAGTTTTAGCATGGTTGATTTTTGAGCCTGATGCCACACAAAAGGTGTGAAGGCACCACCAAAACACCTCAATGCTGTTTATATCGTTATGCACAAAGGCATTCATGTCATCGGCAAAAAGTCTCACAATCATTTGGCCGTGATTTAGAGGTAAGGAAAGACCCTTGAGATTGCCAGCGTCCATGTGATGCTTTAATAGACAGCTGAGTCCATTCGAGGCGATGGCGAATAGTAATGGAGCTAGAGGGCAGCCTTGCCTAATTGATCTTTTTAAACGAATGGGCTCAGAGAGCTTACCGTTGATGTTTATTCTAGTTGAAGCATTTCCAAGAAGAGTGGAAACCATCTTCGTGAACTTTTGGCTGCATCCAAGGTCTTTCAATGATTGAAGAATAAAGTCCCATTCCAATCTGTCATACGCTTTGTCGAAGTCGATCTTAATGAAAACCAGATCTTGAGCAGACTCCTCAGCAAAAGCAAGGCCTTCCCAAATATCGATAATTGCTTCAAGTATAGATCTACCTTTGATAAAACCTTTCTGGTCCTCGCACAGCCATGACTTTAAATGACAAGAGATTCTGTTGGCGATAACTTTTGCAATTATCTTGTATCCAGTTTGGAGCATGGTAATCGGACGCCAGTTTTCAATTTTGTTCTTATCTCCCCGTTTGTGGATTAACTTGATGACACCATTATTCAGGCACTCAGGGAGGGCGCCGAAAGAGAGAGCCTCTTGCCACACGAGGCGCAGTGGGGTGGCCACCTGATGTTTGAAGGACTTGAAAAACTCATTGGTAAGGCCATCCGGACCCGGACTTTTCCCATTAGGAAGGGCATCAATAACCTCGATAATTTCATTCTTGGAGATGTTAGCATCCAGTAGAGCAATCAAGTTCTGTGGGATTCTCGTTTGAGCAACCCTTGAGATGGTTGCCATGGCTTCGCACCTGTGGGGGGAAAGAGGAGTCGAGACCCCGAGAAGATTGTTAAAGTGTTCGACAATGATAGATCTATTCTCCATTTCCGTGCAACATTCAGTTCCATTGTTATCGACCATTAGGGGGATGGATTCCCTAGCTTGTTTCCTTTTGAGGATGTTACACATCTCTTTCGTTGGTTTGTCGGCCTTCCCTGCCCACCAATCTTTGAAGAAAATTTGAAGATTTTTCCTTTGAACCTCCTCCTCTAACCTTAGTCTTCCCCTGATTTTCAAAAGACCTTGTTGGCAATGTAGCTTACCTTTGTTCACCTCTTCTTCAAGCCGTGAGAGCCTCCGGTACACGGTTTCTCTTCTTTTTTTTCGGATTTCTCTTATAGCCTTTTGAGTCCTGATTAGAATTTTTTGAGTCCTTTCTACTGCGCTTCTCCAACACTTAGCCGGTTCATTACAGTAAGCAAAGGCTTCCGTCCACACCTCAGAAATTTCTTGGTGGACAGAGGGGAGGGAAAACGATGTCTGACAAGCATGAAACCAAGGAGCTTTCTGGAGCATGGGAATCGGTTTGAAAGACAGAGTAATCGGGTAGTGGTCTGAGATAGTCAGGTCCATGTGTTGGGAAATCGAAGGCATACCCCACTGAAGGATGGTGTTCTGATCGATGTAGCATCTATCAAGTCTTGCTTTCCTCAAAGAGTCCCCCGACTGGAGATTTGACCAGGAGAACCCCTTAATGTCTTTCACCTCAACCAGGTCGAGATGGAGCTTGATTTTATCCCATATCTCTTTCTCCTGACCGTCAATAATTTTTCCTTTGTTATTCCATCGGTCCTCAGGAAACTCAACCATGTTGAAGTCCCCACAAATCAGAACATTGTGTGAAAGGGAGTCGAGGGACGCCCAAGTATCCATTCTATCAGCTTCACCATTAGGGGCATAAATTGAGACCGCAGTGAACTGGAAAGGGAACTCAAAAGAGGCAGCAATCCAACGATGATTCCGACCTTCAAAGGTCGAGGTCACATTGCCAGACACGGAGTGACTAATGCCGATAGAAGCACCCCCCGTCCCTCTAGGGTGAGAAGTGGAGAACCAAAGGTGGTTCGGAGAAATGCATTTAAGCCGTTTTTGTAAATCCTCTCCGTCAATTTTAACCTCTTGTAAGCAAATAAAGTCTGGGGCGAAGCACTTGTCTTTGAACCACTGGCCAAGAATCGAAGCTCTTGACGGGTCAGACAGACCCCTGACGTTTAAAGATGTGAATTTCATTGATGATGGTTGCCCTCTTTGAGGGGAGGGACCCGATCTTTTTTCTTCTTGTGGTCTTCTTTTTTCCTCCCTACTTCTTGACTAAGGATCATGCTCTTGAGGGGGCTCTTCCAAGGCAATGCCGGAAGGTTGTTTTCCTTTAAGCTTTGACTTTTGTTGCGGTAATCTTGGAAAGCATACCGAGAGGGTAGGACCTAGAGAGGAGCTTTCGCTGTCTGGGTTGTCTTCATTGCTGGTAGTGAAGCCATCCTCTTTACTCGTGGTATAGCCTTCTTGGTTGTCTTCTTTGCTGGTAGAGCACCCAAGGGTATTATCAGTGGGGTCTTCTTCAAAGTGGTTGTCCCCTGGGAAGTCGACCTCATTAATCTCTTTTTCTAGGTTACTGTATATGTTATTCGAGGGGGCAACTGTCGTAGTATTCCTTGTTGTTGATCTTCGAGGGCTAACTTTCCTCCTGCGTCTCACTTCAGTGAATCCTTCTGAATCTGTCTCAGCAACGCAAGTTCCCTCTTCTTCCTCCATTGGAGGGGGATGACCCCGAGTGTCATCTTGGGGGAGAGGGTCTAGGGTCCCATCTGGTTTAAGCTTGTTTTTATTGGAACTTTTCTTCAGGGGGCAGTCTTTGATCCTATGACCTTGATGCCCGCACCGGAAGCACGCGTTTGGCAAATTCTTGTAAGTGACCTCTTGTGTCCAAGTCTTACCATCTCCACAGTTCATGGAGATCTTCGAGGGAAGGACCTGGTTCAAGTCTGTTTCAACGCAGATCTGTGGATGCCATCTTGCATTGAAAGAATGTTGAGCACCGTCGTAGATTAACCCCCCAACATCCTGTCTTGCGGCCATCGGGTGACCGATCGGTGATACGATTTCATGAAGAAATCCGTACATGAAGAAAGGCAGATTGGGAAGCTCTACCCAAAGCGGGTAACGAAGAGGCTTTGATCTGTTCGGGACAAAGTCTGGGGTCCACTTAAATAGGCAAAGGGTGGATCGGCCCACTTGCCAAGAGCTGGCTTGCAGGGCTTGGAAAGCCATCTCTTCGTTCTCAAATACTAGAAGCAGGTGGTTCGCTGGCAGGAATTGACATTTGGACACAATTAGGCCACGCGGGAACCATTCCTTGCGAAGCCAAGTTCTCACACTTTCAAGAGGGGGCCTGGGGCCAAACATTTGACCGATCAGGCAAGTTTTCATCAGTTCTTCTTGCTTTGCGGCCACAGTCTCCTTGCATAAAGAGACCTCTGGGGGCGCGACGTCCACTGGGACGGACTCCATCTCAAGTGGGGACACGGACTGAGGGGGAGCCACATTGTTCAAGATTAACGAGGGAATAGAAGTCGACATTTGAGAGAGAGGACGCGAGAAAACAAGAGTTGCACTTTCTCTGTATCGTAAACTAATTGATAATTGAACCCCGCTTACTTTAAACCTTTAACTTTCTTGAATAGTCCATGGTCACCCCACAATAAAAGGTTTCGTCTTATGTCTCTTTCTCTTTTTTTATTTTTTTACTTATTTCTTCCCCTTTTCTTTACTTTTCCTTCGAAAAAGCCACTCAAAGACGGATTTAAACCTCGAGTCTGAATCAAGACTTTAGTTTAAACTTCCCCCACCACTCCCAGTACGCTAAACCACTTTTTAAGCTTTTTAAAGTACAGCAGATTTTCAAAGGGCCGCTTTGCACCCGGGAAATACTTTGTCCCTAACAAAAGAGTCTTGCGCCACGAAAAATCACCGGCCCACCAACCAAGGCGAGCTATCGCGGGAGGGAGTATCGCGACACACCACGGGGGTGTGTGTCGAGACGAGGAGGGTGTATCGCGACAAGGACAGAGTATCGCGACACACGGACGAGGAGGGTGTCGCCACGCGAGCGGAGTATCGCGACAGGCCGTAGGATGGGTGTATCGTGACCTGCGAAGACCCAAGGACGAAGCAGCTGCAGGATGCTGCCGGAACTAAGCTGGGCGCGACAGCTAGACTGTCGGCGCGACAGCTAGACTGTCGGCGCGACAGCTAGACTGTCGCAGTTGGATTAACTTGAAAGCAAAAGGATACCCTCGCAGCGTAAAGCAGGTGATGGTGGACACTTCGCTGGAGGTCGTCGTCGATTGTGATGTCTCCTTGTAGTCGCGTGAAGTCGCGAGTCTTATACTCTTGGAAAAACAGTACTGCTTCCACGATAGATGCAGACTCCTCTGTAGCTTTTAGACCAGAAAACCATCACGGTTGACGGAGGTTCTTCATCTTGCTTTCTCCAGCGCTCGCAGGTTGCTTCGTTTGATACATTGAAAACCAGAAAACCATCACGGTTGACGGAGGTTCTTCATCTTGCTTTCTCCAGCGCTCGCAGGTTGCTTCGTTTGATACATTGAAAACCAGAAAACCATCACGGTTGACGGAGGTTCTTCATCTTGCTTTCTCCAGCGCTCGCAGGTTCCTCCCCATATTCACTGTACCAGATTAATACGTTGCTGGAGTCCGCAGGTAAAGATTTATATATGCTCGTTTATCTCTGTGTAATACTTACATGTTTGATTGTAATCACAGTTCAGTTAAAACATTTGAGAGCAAATCCGAATCTCTGAAACTTGAATCTCATAATCTTGTGAAGACCCGAACAGAACATAAGGCTTGCTGCAGAGGAACTAGGTGCATCTGCGGAGACTGTCCGTCGTGTTTTCTGTATAGGACACAGTCTTGGAGGAGCTTTGGCTACATTGTGTGCCCATTGGTGTCGACATGTTGTATATCCAGAAGCAGAAATATGGTGTATAACAATGGGTTCGCCTCGAGTAGGAAATTGGAGATTCGTTGACGATTTTGAACACTCTGTATTAGCGGAAGGCAAAAGTATTAGACTGGTAAACCATGGAGGCATAGTCCCAAGAGTTCCACGCTTCTCAATTTTAGCTGTATATAAACATATCGGAGGGTATCATTTCATGCTACCAGATCCAAAGAGAAAGGGCAAGACCTGCATTTCTAGACGCAAGATCTCTGTCACATCTTTAAGTATCCAAAACCATTTAATGAAGTCCTATATGAAAGCTTTTAATAGCTTTGTCTATTCTCCCTGAGGATGTAGGCAGCCGTTTTGCATCTCCGTCCATCGCCCCAGTTCAACGTTCTCTACAAATCTCCAAACCTTTTGTGGCTTATGTATTTGAACGTTTTCCTCCTCAAATGATCATAAATAAACCGTGTGTCCTCTTGTGGTTAATCTCTCTTTCTCATGGACTGTGGCATAAAGATCTCAGCTTTCCATTAATACGGTGTGTATGGTTCAAAGTGACTTGAAACAAAATGGAACATCATTGTAGCGCGATTGTTGTGTATGGACTTCTGTGCATATTATTTGTATCGTTAAAGACTACCAGTAATATCAAACTGATGAATATACAACATTGTATAGGAAACGATGGTCGCTACCGTCGTGAGCTAAGTCATTAATTGTTAAATCCTTAATGATTTCTGAATGAGATGATTCGAGTACGCAGTTCAATGGTTGTTGAAGATTGGGAAAATTACGCGTTGTGTGATTGGGAAAATTGTGATTCATACTTGGTAGGAGAATTTGTGAAAATCTAAGCTAGTTATGCCGTTGCTGCACTACAAGAAAAAGGGGGGCGTAGTGACGCCCCCGAATCGGATTATGCGACGAAAAAAACGAAAACCGTCGCTTATGCGACGAAATCGTCGCATAAGCGACGGTAAAAATTTTCGATTTTTTTTTTTGGCCGAGCCTCATCGCATAAGCGATGATAGACCACAAGCATCGCTAGTAGCGTCGCTGGTTAGCGACGCACTTAACAACATTGGCAAACTGCAGAGCGTCGCATATGCGACGCTCTGCAATGTTAAAAAAAAAATTCAATTCTCCCGGCACATTTGTGCCGGGCCTTGAACGCGAGGAAGAGCTATAAGACCGAGAGAGAGAGAGAGAGAAAGATCGCGCGCGCGAGGGAGAGAGAGAAGCGAGACCGGTTAGGTATGCGCACACACACACTTACACACACACATATGTACACACACATTCACACACATTCACACACATATACATACATGCATACATATTGCATATGCATATGCATACATACATACTTACATGCATATGCATACACACACATATGCATACATACATACTTACATGCATATGCATACACATGCATATGCATATGCATACATAATGCATATGCATACATAATGCATATGCATACACACATACACATACACATGCATACACACATAGACACACATATACACACACACATATGCATACACACACATAGAGAGACATACACACACATACACATACATGCATACACATACACACATAAACACATACACACACATAGACACATACACACATAAACACATACACACTCATAGGTACACACACATACACATAGACACACACACATATAGTATATACACACACATGCACACATAGACACATACACACATACACATGCATACACACACATACACATGCATACACACATACAGACACATATACACACACATACACACACATATATGCATACACACACATAGAGAGACATACACACATAAACACATACATGCATACATTTGCATACATAATGCATATGCATATGAATATAATGTACATACATACTTACATGCATACATAATGCACATGCATAGATACATACACACACACAGATACATACACACATACACACATACACACACATGAACACATACATACTCATAGATACACACACATACACATAGACACACACACATACACACACATACACACATAATGATGCATACACACACATACACATGCATACACACATATAGACACATGTACACACACATACACACATAATGATGCATACACACACATACACATGCATACACACATACAGACACATGTACACACACATTCACACACACATTCACACACATTCACACACATATACATACATGCATACATATTGCATATGCATATGCATACATACATACTTACATGCATATGCATACACACACACATATGCATACATACATACTTACATGCATATGCATACACATGCATATGCATATGCATACATAATGCATATGCATATGCATACATAATGCATATGCATATGCATACATAATGCATATGCATATGCATACATAATGCATATGCATATGCATACATAATGCATATGCATATGCATACATAATGCATATGCATACATAATGCATATGCATACATAATGCATATGCATACACACATACACATACACATGCATACACACATAGACACACATATACACACACACATATGCATACACACACACATAGAGAGACATACACACACATACACATACATGCATACACATACACACATAAACACATACACACACATAGACACATACACACATAAACACATACACACTCATAGGTACACACACATACACATAGACACACACACATATAGTATATACACACACATGCACACATAGACACATACACACATACACATGCATACACACACATACACATGCATACACACATACAGACACATATACACACACATACACACACATATATGCATACACACACATAGAGAGACATACACACATAAACACATACATGCATACATTTGCATACATAATGCATATGCATATGCATATAATGTACATACATACTTACATGCATACATAATGCACATGCATAGATACATACACACACACAGATACATACACACATAGACACATACACACACATGAACACATACATACTCATAGATACACACACATACACATAGACGCACACACATACACACACATACACACATAATGATGCATACACACACATACACATGCATACACACATACAGACACATGTACACACACATACACACATAATGATGCATACACACACATACACATGCATACACACATACAGACACATGTACACACACATTCACACACACATTCACACACATATACATACATGCATACATATTGCATATGCATATGCATACATACATACTTACATGCATATGCATACACACACACATATGCATACATACATACTTACATGCATATGCATACACATGCATATGCATATGCATACATAATGCATATGCATATGCATACATAATGCATATGCATATGCATACATAATGCATATGCATATGCATACATAATGCATATGCATACATAATGCATATGCATACATAATGCATATGCATATGCATACATAATGCATATGCATATGCATACATACATACTTATATGCATACATAATGCACATGCTTACATACACTGTCATAATGTATACACACACACATATGCATACACACACATATGCATACATACACGCATACACATACACACACATAGATACATACATACACATAAATACATACACACTCATAGATACACACACATACACATAGACACACACACATACACACACATACACACATAATGATGCATACACACACATACACATGCATACACACATACAGACACATGTACACACACATACACACATAATGATGCATACACACACATACACATGCATACACACATACAGACACATGTACACACACATTCACACACACATTCACACACATTCACACACATATACATACATGCATACATATTGCATATGCATATGCATACATACATACTTACATGCATATGCATACACACACACATATGCATACATACATACTTACATGCATATGCATACATAATGCATATGCATATGCATACATAATGCATATGCATACATAATGCATATGCATATGCATACATAATGCATATGCATACATAATGCATATGCATATGCATACATACATACTTATATCCATACATAATGCACATGCTTACATACACTGTCATAATGTATACACAGACACATACACACATAGACACATACACACATAATTATGCATACACACACATACATATGCATACACACACATATGCATACATACATGCATACACATACACACACATAGATACATACATACACATAAATACATACACACTCATAGACACACACACATACACATAGACACACACACATATACACACACATACACACATAGACACATGCACACGTAATGATGCATACACACATACACATGCATACATAGACACACATAATAATGCATACACACACATACATATGCATACACACACACATGCATACACACACATGCATACAAACATATACACACACACATGCATACACACATATACACACACATATACACATATACACATATACACATACACACATATACACATATACACACACACATATACACACACATATACACATATACACATACACACATATACACATATGCATAAGTCGTTTCTTGTCGATGTCTATCAAAAACTGGCCATAACTTTGGTTTGGATTTTTGATCTTTCAAATCATTCCTTGATGTTGTGGTATCTTTTAGTCCAAGAAGATGCTGCCATAGTGAATAACCAATATTTTTGAATATATGCATAGGATCAAGAAGATGACATACTTTTAACTCTTTCCAATACTCCAAAGAATACCATATTGATATGTTCTCTGCGAGTGCCAATTTCCCTTTACCTCTGTTCACATACTCATTATCTGAATCATCACTGAAGATTTCTGCTTCTGGATCTATCAGAGGTCCATCTGTCCATTTTTTATACCAATCCATAGGCGTCATAGGTTTTGGATACTGGCCTGTTTCAAGCTTTCCATTAAAATGTATCGCTTCTCTTTTAGATCTTAATGGATGATCATCAGGCAAGAATCGTCGATGTCGAAGATAAATATTTTTGTTGAGATTCTTACTATAGATTGATCTCAACCAATCACCACAATATGGACAAGTTTTATAACCCTTAGTAGATATTCCTGCATCATGGAAAAGGATAAAAATATAATTAGATTAAATCATATTTATTTACATGCATATTGAATAAAAAAATTACATCAATACCTGAACAAACGCCATATCCAGGAAAATCGTGAATAGTCCAAGCCACAATACCACGAATCGTAATATGTCTTTCATTGAGGCTTTTCGATATATCAATGACATTAATACCTCTCCATAACTCTTGAAGATCTTCAATGAGAGGAGCAAGATATACATTCATATCTTTAACTTGTCTTTTGCCTGGGATTAAAAGTGAAAGCATTAAATGTTCCTTTTTAATGCTAAGATATGGCCGAAGATTGTAGTTTATGACTACCACTGGCCATGTTGACCATTTACTGGATTTCATGGAGAATGGATTAACCCCATCTAATGCAACTCCTAACTTTAGATTCTGTGGATTTTGTGCAAATTCAGGCCATGTAGAATCAATATGCTGAAAAGCAACACTATCATGAGGAATTCTGATTATTCCATCAGTACTTTTGTGATCATGTCCCCAAGTCAAAAGCTTTGATAATTCGGGGCTTTGAAACATATGTCTAATCCGTGGAGCCAATGGAAAATGTCTCAATACCTTATTCGGGATTTTACCTTCTTCACCCTTATATTGAGGAGATTGACATTTGGGACATGTCAAAGAGTCTGCATATTTACCTCTATATAAAATACAATCGTTAGGACATGCATGTATACATTGATAATCTATACCAAGATTGTTGATTATCTTCTTCATTTCATCATGTGAGGTAGGAAGAATATTTTGACTTGGTAAAAACTTTTCAGATAATAACCTGTAAGTTTATCAAAAAAAGATATATTAAAAAAGGTAAATAAATATACATACATATATACATGTAGGTTTTTATTCTTACTTTAGATAAGGTAAGAACAAGAACTTGAATTGAATAGATACTTTTTGTCCGCACATATTTTAAAACTATTAATGCATCTTTCAAAATATTTACGCAAAACAATCGTATCCTGTCAATTCACACATATGTTCATATAATGGTGACATGGATGAATCCCATGCACAGGGGTTAGTCAAGATAGAGCAGGATTTCTCGGGTATGCAGTAAACCTCTTGCATGTCAATGATGAGCATCTGAACTTTAGGATACAAAGTGGACTACTCCATTATAATCAGATTGCTGTCTCTTGAGTAACCTCTGTGCATGCGCCTCATCCATGTCACCATTGCGAATATTTGGAAAGATGCATTAATAGTTTTAAAAGATGCACGGACAAAAAGTTTCCATTCAATTCAAGTTCTTGTTCTTATAACCTTATCTAAAGTAAGAATAAAAACCTACATGTATTTATATTTGTATACATATTTATGCATATATATATATATATATATATATATATAAATAGATAGAAAATTGAAATTTATACCTTAATAGTGTCGAAACAGATACATTACTCCATCCAAAACGATTTTGAAGGTTGAGAATAAGTAAGCTCGCATTTAGTCGTGTCAAATGACTTCCTTCATATACATGCTTTAGACATTCCTCTCGAAGATATTTCTCATTTTTAGAAATATCCATGCTCTCACTGTCATTTTGATACCAATCCTCAATAAAATCTGCCATGCCATCATCTTCATCATTGTCACACAAATCTTGTACTTTATCATCTTTTGAATATAGATCTTTCAACTTTGCATGTTGCACATGCTTAGTTTTGCGTAGCCTCCTCATGGAAGCTTCTGATAAATGAGGTCTTATTGGTAATTGTGAATGTTGTGGGCGAATATCATCAACATCATACGTTGGAATCTACACATATAAATAAAACTCATTAGTATTTCATAAATGAATTAAAATTAAACTTCAAATATAAAATTAAGTATATAACTTATTAAATATGGATAGAAAATTTTTATTCTCTCTAGCTAAAAGGTGCTCTTGGAGGTCTACGCCATCCATAATTCACTAATAGTTCATCACCAGCATGTAATGTAGTAATAGCATTGACAGCTATGTATCTTGATACATCTCTACTCATGTATGGTGATTCATGACTATTTTCACGCTCCTCAAATGTGCAATTAGTCATTGAACTATTATGTAACCCTCGACTACTATTTATTAAACCTGCTATATTTCCATGTGTGTAAGGTCTTCCATCAATATATAATCTTTCATTTTCTGCATGTAAAATCCTTCTACTAGTAAGAGATGCTGCGTTCAAGCATATTCCATAAGTACTCATGCTTTGAACATGACGTGAAAGTCGATGCCAATCTCCCCATCCATATATAGGACCACAAAATGACATAAGAGTGACTTCAGAGTTCGGAGGCACATACAAATCCTCTACAATAAAGAGACCACGACCAGCATTAGTAATAGTGGATGGAGCAATTATATAGCGATTACCCCAAAAGTTGAAAACCTCTCCATCTAAAGGAAGTGGTCCTCTATTCCATCCTCCATATCTTCTTCTATCATATGTTTGTACTAAAGAACGATCACGAGCTGGCAATGGATAATCTCCAGCCGTTTCATTCTCTAAACCAGGAGGTAGAGGATTTCTAGAAACCTCTGCTTGTAATTGATGAACAGCAAGTCCATGACGTGTACGAGGTATATTAACATTATGAGAAAAATCATCATCATCATCATCATCGAGCAAGTATTGCTGTATATCAATAATAATTTGATTTTATACATGGTTTTTAAATAAAAAAATGACATTAATATATATAGAAAATACATACCCAAGCATTATCACGTTGACTAGGTGATGGTGCATGCTCAAAAGTACCATACTCTGCCTCATGTTGAATACATTCCAATCGTGGTCTTCGATACGTGCCATAACAAGAGTTACACCAACATATAATATGCTCTTGATAGTAAAATTCATCATAATTCCTATCGGAGGACACATGTGAAGTCGTTGCATGGGTAGGAGGTGGTGGAGTACCCTCTGATTGATCAGAATCTGCACATCATAAGAAACATAAATATATATATATAAGTTATGTATCCATCAAATATAGTTAAAATTAAATATTTCATAAACTTACAGTATAAAGTCGTTGCACGATGAGGAGACGGTGGTGGAGGTCCATCTGATTGATCAGAATGTACAAATAATGGTATTTGATATTAATAATTTGATTATCTACATAAATAAAAAATTCACATATGCATATTTACACATACACACATATTCACATATACACATTTATACATACACACATATTCACATATACACAACACATATTATTGTGGGATAAATGCATGTATTTTGTATGAATGAGTGTATATGCATGCATGTGTGTGTACGTATACATGTGGATATGTATATGTGTGTTTATGTCATATGTATGTATATGTGTATATATATACATATATGCATGCGTATATGTTTGCATGTATATGTGTATGTGGTTATGTGTATGTGTATGTGTATGTGTATATGTGTGTATATATGTGTATGTATTCTCACTTTTTTTTCTGTTTGAGATTAAATTAACAGGAGATATTGTATGGTCGAAAAAAATAAGAGGCGAGCTCACATACCACCTGAGTCGTGGCAGTTTTTTCGTAGACAGCTACGTCTTCAGGAGTCATTTCCTCAGCAGAAGGTACACAAATTAATAGTTAATATTTATATTTTTTAGATATTGTAGTAATTTTTTAATTTAATTTATGTATTTTTTGCCTTGAATAAACAGGCTGCTGCAAAGAAGAGAGTGGAGTCGGGCCACACATCGCACTTAGGCCAAATGGGCCATAATGGTTTTGTAGCTACGTTTGTAAGTATATGTGTTATTGTGAGTATATTTCTTATTTTAGTTAAAATGCAAGCAACTAATGTTTTTTATTTGTTTCATTGCAGCGAAAGGATTATGGCCGATATCCTACGAAACACGAGATCGAGTATGCTACACATTTTGGATATCGGCGTTTGAGCGAGTATATACAAGATCATCCTGATGCCTTTGTGAGTATTTTTAAATTTTATATAATTATTTTGTTGTTATGAATGTTTTAATTATTTTATTGATTTATGTTTGTTATATGTAATACAGGAGTATTATGGGGAGACAAATATGGATGAGGTGGAGAGACAGACACAGGAGGGACGATCTCGATCCTCACAGGGTGATCATGAGGATGAGGATGAGGATGAGGAAGATCAGGATGATCATGATATTGCTGATGATGATGATGATCATGATGATGATGATTAGGATTTTAGTTGATTATGACATTGGATTATATGTATTTACATTGATATATACATATATATATTTATCTATATATTTTTCATTTCAGTCATGTTTTGAATTGTGTGTATGGTATTAAGTAATGAAGAGTTTTGTTTTATTGATTGTTATTATTGTTTATATTAAGCATGTGTTTTAATACTTTAATTATATAATTCATTCATATGTGTGTACCTAAGTGTATATGTATGTGTGTGTATATGTATGTATGTGCATGTGTATGTGTGTGTATATGTATGTATGTGCATGTGCATGTATAAGTGTATATGTGTGTATGAGTATGTGCATGTGCATGTGTATGTGTGTATATGTATATGCATGTATATGTATAACTCTATGTGTATGTGCGTGTATGTGCATGTATATGTGTATATGTGCATGTGTATGTGTGCGTATATGTATGTATATGCATGTGCATGTATAAGTGTATATGTATGTATCAATATGTGCATGTTCTTGTGTATGTGTGTGTATATGTATAACTCTATGTGTATGTGTGTGTATGTGCATGTATATGTGTATATGTAGGTATATGCATGTGTGTGTGCTTCTTCATCATGTATAAGTGTATGAGTGCATATCAATAAGTGTGAGTATGGTATGTAATGAAAATAACACAATTCAAATGATCTACAAATAATAGAAATTGTACTTACAATTGTGATCCATAGTTTTTGCTTGGTTAGCTTCTTGAATAACCTGCAATAACGAGAGAGGAGAGAGAGAGAGAGAGAGAGAGAGAGAGAGAGAGAGAGAGAGAGAGAGAGAGAGAGAGAGAGAGAGAGAGAGAGAGAGAGAGAGAGAGATCTAGAGAGAGAGAGAGATCTAGAGAGAGAGAGAGTGAGATCTAGAGAGAGAGAGAGAGTGAGATCTAGAGAGAGAGAGTGAGATCTAGAGAGAGAGAGAAAAAATTCAAAGAGAGAAAGATGTAGAAAGAGAGAAACAAAGACAGAGGGAGACAATAGCAGAGAGCTTAAGCAAAACAACAATTCTGCATATACTTGCTTCAGCTCGTAAGCGCAGCGCAATTGCGAACGTTGGAGAGCTCTTCGATCGGATGTGTGAAAATGTCGATTGCAGAGCCTCCAACGTTTTAATTTTTGTCTGTCAACAGATCGTCGTATAAGCGATGCAACGTGTCGTCGTATAAGCGACATTTGCTTAGCGTCACGTATACGACGGTCTGCACCGTCGCTTATACGACGGTGTAAACCGTCGCTTATGCGACGCAAAAACGCGTCGCTTAAGCGACGCCTTTGACAAGCGTCGTTTAAACGACATTAGGCGGAAGCATCGCAAATACCGTCGTATTTTGCGTCGTATAATCGACGGTCCGCGCTCGACGGTAATTCCGACGCAACTTGCAATTTTATAGCGACGAAATTCTGTCGCGTTAACCGTCGCTACACGCCCGTATTCCTTGTAGTGCTGTCGAACCTTGTGTGATTGAGAAGAGTAACAATGTACTCTATTCTATGGATTTCCGCTTTATTGCAATGTGGATGATAAACGAATCATTTTCAGTAGTGAAGACGTAGAGTTATAACATTATATTACTTCTTTCACGTTTCAATTTGAAACTTATTGCTCGTTGAACGACAGGCAATGAGTTATGATGACGCAAATACAACACAGAAAATAGATCTTCACCATACGAGGACTCATGAAGATTCAAAGCTATATGCTATAATGCAAGAATTGCTCGCTCTAAAAGCCTTATCCACACGAAGATTCACGCCCTTCTTATTCACACTTTCTTTATATGGAAGCACTAAAAGTTTTCCCAGTATATATTTCGGAAGAGCCTTAGTTTCTTTCAATTGTTTGTACGTCTTGGACATGGCATCAACATGCTTCGCTGGGAAAACTGAATAGATGTTCATATGTACTTGGGATTAGTGCAAATGAATGCTCTACAGGAAGTGCTTCATGTGGCCCGCGGGGAGTATAAACAGTAACACTGCATAACAGTTGATAGATGGTCATATGCACGTACGTGAATACGCAGTAGACTTTCCTCTCTCTCTCTCTCTCTCTCAAATCATCAGCTGCAACGACGTGTCCATCCACCAACTTTTGCCACTGCCTCCGGAAATAGTTCACAACACATTCATAAAAACACATGACCATGCGCATACATTGAGACTAACATAACCGTGTATATACAATGTACGAAGATAATAAAAACAACATACTTTGAATCTATCAAGCATGCAACTGTGTCGTGTGCAATGTGTCTGCGTTTTCAATTTTTGCATGGTATCTTTGTGCCAGCGCGCCTAAGCGAATATCCCAATGCGATTGCTGTTGATCCTATAAGTGATCATTATGGCGCAGCCTCACGGGCATACAAACTCGACGAGCTTAACTGTTCAAATTTCCAACCTTGGAAATTGAAAATGCACATAATATACTAAGAATTGACAGATCTGAGGCATGCCCCGATATAATAGATCCATCACTCGCCAATGCTGTTGAGAATTGGGAAGAGTGTGACCTTAATGCAAGGCTGCAAATCTTGCTACATAAGAGGGATCCGATTAAACAAACGGTGCGACTCTTGAAGATTGCATGAGAGGTATGGATACACCTCGAAGCAACCTTCGAGTCTAAATCTGTGGCGTATGAGGTATAGGTACTTCGTCAATTACTGGCTTTATCTATGAAAGAATCGGATGATGTTGACAATCTTATACAGCAATGGCGGCTGCACCTTGATGACTTACTCGTTGTTGGACAAGATCTACCAACCACCACATAATTGGTGTTGCTCCTTTTAATTCTGCCATCATCTTTTCAATCTTTTGTGTATGCACAAAGTAGCAATGCACAATTAACTATACCCACATGCATACCCCTAATCATGCAAGAAGTTGCATTCTCACGAGCATCTTCATCATCAAATAATTATTTACCATCAATATCTGTGATTTCATTGAAAACTGATTCCCACAACCCTCATTCATGACATTGACAATATTCGAGTTCTCCTTACAGGTATCAAAATTCTTCATGTCCTGGGTGTACTTCTCGTTTTCATGCTTCATAGCCTCATTGTGGGACTAATTATACACATTCCCATTGTAGAGAGTTTAATGTTCATTCCAACCATTTTTTGTTTGGTTCTTGATGTCCAAAGCAATGTCAGAAGAATCACTAAGTGCATTATGTAGATTCTAGTGCTGAATCTGATGGCAACATGGCATGATGCATATGCATATGCATGTGTGTATGTACTATGTATGTGAGTATGTGTATGCATATGTGTGTGTATGTATGTATGCATATGCATGTGTATGTATACGTGTGTGTGTGTACATGTATGTACATATGTGTGCATATGCATGTGTGCGTATGCATGTGTGTGTGTATGTATGTATGCATATGCATTTGAGTATGAATATGTGTGTGTATGCATAATGTGTGTGTATGTATATGCATGTGTGTATGTAATATGTATGTGAGTGTGTAGGTATATATGTGTGCGTGTGTGTGTATATATATGTGAGTGTGTATGTATGTGTATATATGAATGCATGCATGCATGCATGCATATGCATGAATATGCATGTGTGTATGTAATATGTATGTATGTGTATGCATATGTGTGTATGTATGTATGCATATGCATGTGTATGTATATGTGTGTGTGTACATGTATGTATCTATATGTGTGTATGCATATGTGTGTGCATTTTTGTATGCATATGCATGTGAGTATCCATATGTGTGTGTATGCATGTGTGTGTGTATGTATGTGCATGTGTGTATGTAATATGTATGTGAGTGTGTATGTATATGTGAGTGTGTATGTATATGTGAGTGTGTATGTATATGTGAGTGTGTGTATATATATATGTGAGTGTTTATGTATATGCATTATATATGAATGAATGCATGCATGCATATGCATGTGTGTATGTAATATGTATGTGAGTATGAATATGCATGTGTGTATGTATGTATGCATATGCATGTGTATGTATGTATGTATATGCATGTGTGTATGTATACGTGTGTGCGTACATGTATGTATGTATATGTGTGTATGCATGTGTATGTGTATGTATGTATGTATGTATGTATGTATGCATATGCATGTGAGTATGCATGTGTGTATGCATGTGTGTGTGTATGTATATGGATGTGTGTTTGTAATATGTATGTGAGTTTGTATGTATATATGTGAGTGTGTGTGTGTATATATATGTGAGTGTGTATGTATATGTGTATATGAATGCATGCATGCATATGCATGAATATGCATGTGTGTTATGTAATAGGTATGCGAGTATGTGTATGCATATGTGTGTGTATGTATGTATGCATATGCATGTGTGTATGTATATGTCTGTGTGTGTACATGTATGTATGTATATGCATGTATGCATATGTGTGTATGTATGTTTGCATATGCATGTGAGTATGCATATGTTTGTGTATGCATATGTGTGTGTATGTAGATGCATGTGTGTTTGTAATATGTATCTGAGTGTGTATGTATATGGGAATGTGTGTGTA
Source organism: Ceratopteris richardii (assembly GCA_020310875.1). Lineage (NCBI taxonomy): Eukaryota > Viridiplantae > Streptophyta > Polypodiopsida > Polypodiales > Pteridaceae > Ceratopteris > Ceratopteris richardii. Next base: position 137,084,335 of record CM035413.1, read on the forward strand.
TATACATGTGAGTGTGTATGTATATGTATATATGAATGCATGCATGCATATGCACGAATATGCATGTGTGTACGTAATATGCATGTGAGTATGAATATGCATGTGTATGAATATGCATGTGTGTATGTATATGCGTATGAATGTGTGTGTATACATGTTTGTGACTGTATGCATGCATATGTGTATATGTGTCTGTATGTATGAATGCATATGCATGTGTGTATATATGTGAATGTATGTTTGCATGAATATACGTGAATATGTGTGTGTGTTTGTCTCTCTCTCTCTCTCTTTCTCTCTCTCATTCTCTCTCTCTCTCTTTCTCTCTCTCTCTCTCTCTCTTTCATCTCTCTCTCTCTCTCATGTGTCTTGCCCTCTCTCTCTCATCTCTTATTTCTCTCTCTCTATCTTTATGCTTCTCTAAATCTCTCTCTTTCTCTTTCTCTCTTCTCTCTCTCTCTCTCTATCTCTGTCCCTCTCTCTCTGTCTCTCTCTCTTTCACCTCTCTCTCTCTCTCTCTCACACACACACACTATGTTAATACAGAACAAAACAATCACTTACATTGATGTAATTCTTTGTATCCTTATCATCAAAGCTCATTCAACATTGTCCTTCCTTAAATTCCAAAGAATAGATGCCAAAAAGGCTCCTGCAAAACTAAGGAGAAGAGAAATTAGAAAGCAGAGAACACTGAGAAAGAGAAAGGGTGCTAGAGTATGTGTGATACTTACCAAGATTCAAGATCTAGAGAAAGAGAGAGCTATGTGTAGAGAGAGAGAGAGAGGTGTGTGTGTGTGTGTACACAATAAGCTCACAATGGAGGTCACAGGTGCAAATTCAATAGTAGCAAAACTAAGTTTTTCCAATGCATATACTGGCCATTTATTTCTAACGGCTATGCCGATGATCAAATGACTACTGGCATGGCGTGCGTGCTTTTTTCGACCATTTTCAACGGTGATTCCAATGCCGAGGCATGACCGTCAGTATGGACAATTTTGGTATGCCCCTCATATATTGTAGTGGCTTTTTTCATATCAAACCTCACAAGATGATTAAGATCTCCAATCAACATTTAGCAGTGCATTTTCATCTACCTCGGAATACAAAACACGATAGTTGTGAAGGATGTCTTTTTGGTAAACTATCTCACCGACATTTTTGTTCTAGCTGGCCTATTACTTCAAAGCCCTTGGCATTAATTTATGATTATGATGGTTGCCTTTCTTTCTCACAGGGACTCTTTTGGAGTATTGAAACATTTTCATAGGTTTTTCACATCTACTGCAACCTATCACAATCTCCATGTCAAAGGCTTGCTAATTACCAAGGGGAATGAATACACTTCTAATCCTTTTTTGGACTATCTTGAACAGAAGGGTATTCATCATTGATTGACTATACCTAAGCCACTAAGACAACCTTTGTCCATGGTGATATTCCCAAAGAAAACTTTATATGCAACCTGAGTATTTTCAATCTTCCACCCATTCTAAATGGGTGTGCCACCTCCATCGTTTATTTTATGGCCTCAAAAAATCACAACGGCTTGATTTCAGTGGTTTTATAACTTTATAGTTTCCAATTCAACTAGGTTACTTTGTGAGTCTAACATTTATGTACTCCATTCCCTTTGTAATATCCTCATCTGCTCTGGTTGATTGCTCATCAAGGCCTCTACTTCCAAGCAAGCTCATCTGCTTTGGTTGATTGCTCATCAGGCCTCTACTTCCAAGCAAGCTCATCTGCTTTGGTTGATTGCTCATCAAGGTCTGTGGACAGGAAGCAGAGCTAAGAAGATTAACATTAGTGGAGGAAATTGCCCCTTTTGTGGGCAGCTGAAGACATTTCTCACATTTTTGTCAACTGTAGAAATGGCCAAAAGTTTTAGATCTTTCTGAGTTATTACTATGCTGCCAAAGGTCTCCCTCAGCTTGGATACAAAGAAATTCTCCTAGGGGAGTGTAAAAGTCTGGATATTTCTTTGTTGCAGATGTTAAGAGCTCATATAATCTGGTTTATTTGGAAAAGCAAGAATTAGAAGATTTTCTCTAATGACTCCAAAGATTACCTTTTCTCCTATAATCAAAGCATGAGAAAGATCTTACTAATATGTAAAAAGTGCATTAGTGATTCCAACTATAGAAACTTTGATCAATTTCATGTCATCAGAGGGACTAGACCCAATAGATGGAAATTCTCTCTGCTAAAATTGTACTCTCCTGAAAGGCTTTCCATGATTCAATTTCTGGAAGCCTTCCTAGCCTCTCACTAGTTGTCGGCACTCTATAGTACTTGTAATCTTTTCTTGCATTAATTTTAATTTTCTGGTTCTGTTGAAAAAAAAAATATCCTCATCGTTTCCCTCTATGTGGATGATATTTCTATCCTCACCTCTACCCGCTCTCTCCTTGATTCCACTAAGCATGATATAGGGTCTAAGTTTACCACCATCGACCTTGGTCCTACTACTTTTTTTCTTGCCCTTCACATTCAGCCTAATCGCAATCATGACTCCCCTACCATCCATCAACATAAGTATAGTGTTGATCTCCTTCATTCATTTGTCTATGAAAATGTAAATCCCGTTACTACTCCACTTCCTATGAAAGTCAAACATTCTCTATTTGATACTCCCTCTCCTCATCTATCCGACCAACCACTACCTCATTTCCTCACATGTTTTTGCCCTCTTTTGGGAAAATTTTGGTATTAAGTATCCTCCTCTATCCTTGATTTGTGACTTGCTATCAATTACCAATCAGAATTTATGCACAAGCCTATACTTCCCCATTGGCACTGTTACTGTTAGTGTCCATGTGAAATGCCAAATGGCCATCAGACACTTTTGAATATAATCCTTAATAAGACATATGCTCATTTGGTCAACTACAGACTATATGTTCGACCGCATTTGTAATACCTACAAAATGTTTCTTCGTGCTCCTTGTATGGTGTGTTTCTCTACATATTATGTAGCCTATGCGGGTATCATCGTGGAGCTCTCAAAAAGAAGAGTTCATCATGCTCCATTATCATCAAAATACTTCACTGGTATGAGAGCATATCAATGCAAAAACTATGCTAAATGGCTGTTGCAGACTTTGCATAATAAAGAATTAGATGCACTTCTGTCATATCATACTCATTCATGCTCTCATAGTGCTTCTTTTGCATTAGATTGCTATGCTATGGCTGCCTCTAGTCTTTGTGATGAGAACGATCCTCTTTCGTTTGATAAACACAAAATTCAGAAAATTGGATGGCTGCTATGCAATCAGAATATGATGCTATTATGAAGAATGGTACTTGTTCTTTATGTGACTTGGCTCCTGGCAAGAAGGCCATTGGCACTAAGTGGGCATACAAGTCGAAGTGTAAGCCTAATGGAATAGTTGACAAGTACAAGGCAAGGCTTGTTGCAAAGGGTATCATCAAGAAAGAGGCATTTATTTTGATGAGAGCTTTGCTCCTACATGTGGAATGACTACTGTTCATAGCATCTATGCACTTGCAGCTCATCATGGCTGGAACATACATTAGCTGGACATTAAAAGTCTACTTTTAAATGGTGACTTGGATGAAGAAGTGTATGTTTTGAGCTCCATGGTTTTGAGCAGAAATGGTGTGTAGATTGAAAAAGGCATTATATGGTTTGAATCAAGCATCACGTGCTTGGTATGAAGAGATACATGCCTATGTGATTGCACATGGTACTGAGAATAGTCAAATTAAGATTTGGGGCATTTGCATCATTATTTGGGAATTCAGTTTATGCAAGTTGATGGCGGAAAAGCTATGTCAAACAAATGTATTGACACCTTATTGTAGTTTTTTGGCCTCGAAGACTGCAAACATATTGCCATTCCTATGGAAACACATTTATAGTTGAGTCTTCATGATGCTGGAGATGAACTGGATGCTATTCTCTATCAGAAGCCTATTGGATGCTTGATTTACTTATGCACTTCTCGGCCACATATTAAGTTTGTTATCTTATACACGAGAAGCTTTATGCATTACCCATGTGTCAAGCATTGTAGGTGGTTAAGTATATCTTATGCTACTTGAGCAATACCTGGCTACTTGGATTGTTTTATCCCAAGGGGGATCACTACCACCTGATTTACATGCTTTTTCTGACTCTGATTGGGCTACTTGATATGACACGTGTGTGCACTAGTGGTTTTTGCTTCATGGTTAGTAGCTCTTGCATAGCTTGGTTGAGCAAGAAGCAGCCTACTGTGGCCACTTCTAGTTGTGAGGTTGAGTATAGGGCATCTTTCATAGTGACTACTGATTGTGTGTGGCTCAAGCACCTTATGGATGATTTGGGTGTTGGTCAGTCTTTTGCCACAATCATCTTCACTAACAGTCAGAGCACATTGGCAGTTGCAAGGAACCTTGTGTTCCATGCTTGCACTAAGCACATTGAGGTGCACTATCATTATGTCAGGGAGAGGTTGTTGACGATCGGAACCCGCAGAGCACACACGCAGCAAATAGACAAGAGAAGAGAGAGAAAAGAGACGACACAAGATTGGGTGCAATCTCCCCCCACATGCTCTCTTGGACACTCTATGAGAGCATGCGTATTTATAGGCAATTCATATTATGTCCTTGATGGAAGATACATGAGGGCCACACTAAAAATAGTGTGCTTTTGCTTTATTTACAATAATAGCTAAAAATAACTATCTTCTAAAAATAACTTCAAAAAGTATGTGAATAAATCCTCTTGCGTTCACACTCGTTCACACTTGAACTTGTTCATACCCTCATGGATCTCCACCTGCTAAATCAAAACACAAAACACATTAAAATCCTCAAGGCATTAAACCTTCATTCCAAATATTCCATAAAGTATAACATGCCCCCTAGTTGTCGAGCAACTGACCTCAGTTGATAAGAATAAAATAGACATGGATGGCCAAATCACATGCCGCATCACTGAACAATCATAGGCATGTGCCATGTAAAAGAAAACATGCATGGAACTGGAAAACTCGAATTTAATGTGAATGTGAATGATAAGTAGGGTGTAAGTCAAAATGCAATCCAAAAGTGATTAGAAAAATGAATATCGCGATGTGATAAAATAATAGTTGATATATTAATCATGAATTTATACTTGAATGCATGTGCATACGAAATTTGTAAAAATTTTGGCAGCATAACGGCGTGATTTTGAAAACCGGAAAAATTGCGACAAATAATTTCCATGATATAGATGCTGATAGGCACAATCTATGCACAAAAAGACCAAAAGGGGATTACACACCTTGACAAATATATTTTTTTTTCTCCTCGCAAACCTGCAAGAAAAATACATACCTATCCCTGCAATGAAAATCCATGCACCATACAAAAAAAACCATGTCTAAACTATGCGTATACTCTAGGTATGATGCAAAATTTGTATGTTCAAAATGTAATTGGATGCAAAAAGAGAACAACAATGCATATAAATTGACAAGAAAAACTTATCTCGAGGTTCAAAAATTAATTTGTGGATGCGTGTAGGTGCTGAAGATGGTCGATCCTTTGTTGGAATAGCGTGTCAATACTTCTCCAAGAGTCAAAACTTAAAAACGATAATCGGAAGAAAGTAGGTCGTTGAGGATGAATGGGTAAACTCCAAACTCAGAATATGATGGAAAGTGAAGCCAAGGTATGACTTGCAGCCACTCGATGAAAAGAGCTCTGAAAGAGCTTTTCATAGAAAAAGAAATCTCCAAAATTGAAGTTAATATGCTCAAGTTAGATCCAAAAAGGTGTAGTCATATAGTACTTATTGGGTAAATAAAAGAACCGTGAAGTAGAGAAACAAGTAAACTCCCAATTTTGAAGCTAAACATGATTGAAAGCAAACAGGGCCTTGCAACCTTTCTTTGGAAAGATCTCCGAGTGGGCTTTCCACAGCAACAAAAAGCTCAAGATTTGGAGGAGATTTGCTCATATTAGGATCAAAAGAGTGGAGAGAAATGGGTGAATGTGGCTCAATTAGCAAACTGTGGCTATACCCTTCAAAGATAATTAAAAAAAAATCCTGTGTATGTACTCCTCCACAGCAGAAAACGCGAGTGCATCAAGGAAGATAATCCCATATACTCTCTTAATAACGCTCGTTGCTCGCAGGTCTCTCGGTGGCTGAAAACCTTCCTAAAGTCTTTGTAGCGTGGAACAACGGCTACATCGAATATGCGCGTAGAAGCCATCGCCTTTTCTAGATTAAGTAGGCAGAAGTTGTGTATCTAAAATCAAATCAAGAGAGCACGCCCTCTTCTCTGTTCACCGCGCTGTGTTCTGAACTCCCAAAAGAAAACTATGCTCACTCTGTCGTCGATTGAAAGTCATAGGAAGAGAGCTAAACCTCTGTGCTCACGCGAATTCAGCTTACGAGCATCTATTAAAAACCTGTACAGCTGGAGATTCAAAGAGAATCACGTGATTTGCGGTGTCGTTTTTGTATGAGCAATTGTTAGAAGTTATGTCAGAACTTGTCGCGTCATCAACATCAGATCATAGAGCAGATGTTTCGCCCATCATCAGATCGTAGCCTTTCGTAGGTGTTATTTGATAAACCACGGAGCATAGAACAGGTTGTTTTGTTTCAACATAAATAGGAATTTGCAATTATAATTTCATAATCTTGTCCTTACAAACACATAAAACATGATCAAAGGTTCACGGAGGTACAAAGTTAGCACTGACAATAACGACGGATAAAAGTATGTCTTAACTTATCTCAGTCTCTGTCGGACATGTAGATATACGAAGATTTGATGAAGTCGTGCCACTTGTCGGAGATGGATGGTCCATTGTTGTTCTGTGAATAGAGCTTCCGCCTTTGCCATAGCGTTGTTGGAGCAAGAGATCAGAGCGCGAACTTCAGTATATCCCATATGTAGTGTTCGAAGCAACTTTCACTATATAGTGGCTTCAGAAAACTTCTAACAACCAACGAAAGCAGGTATGCACGGTGCGCTCTCTCTGACTTTGGCGGGCAAAATATGATCGCGCAGTTGCGCTCATGTGTAGTTTCCGCCTTTCTCTGCTATAAGAGTGAGGAACAACCAGCATCTTTCTCTCCTATCCCTGCAAATGTTCACATGCGGGAAAAGTTAAATATAGAGATAAAATTAAAACAAAACTTACAGCTCGTCCCTGTCATGCGTCGCTGAAATACGGGAAATCCGAACGCAAGGTGGGTGGCCAGTAGGAGCCTCGTCGCAGTCTGAGAATCTGGGCGATTCTTATGCGTTGCTTCAGAGGGAGTTCCGCATGGACCTTTCTGAAAGCTCCAAAAACTGTTGCTCCTCGAAAAAAACACACGCGAAGAAGAAAGCTTGTTTGAAAAGAAAGCCAGAACATGCCGATCATGAAAAAAAAACGCTGTGTGAAAACTCCTTGACGAAGATGACGATAAGAAAATAACAAAAAAAATAACCTTGCGGACATCTTGGCTCTGATACCACTGTTGACGATCGGAACCCGCAGAGCACACACGCAGCAAATAGACAAGAGAAGAGAGAGAAAAGAGACGACACAAGATTGGGTGCAATCTCCCCCCACATGCTCTCCTGGACACTCTATGAGAGCATACGTATTTATAGGCAATTCATATTATGCCCTTGATGGAAGATACATGAGGACCACACTAAAAATAGTGTGCTTTTGCTTTATTTACAATAATAGCTAAAAATAGCTAAAAAAAACTATCTTCTAAAAATAACTTCAAAAAGTATGTGAATAAATCCTCTTGCATTCACACTCGTTCACACTTGAACTTGTTCATACCCTCATGGATCTCCACCTGCTAAATCAAAACACAAAACACATTAAAATCCTCAAGGCATTAAACCTTCATTCCAAATATTCCATAAAGTATAACAGAGGTTCTCTGCTAGAGAGATCAGTTTGGCATATGTGCCCACATAGGAGAACATTGCAAACATTTTCACAGAGGCTCTGCCTAGGGAGAAGTGTGAAGCTTTTTGCAAAGCTTTGGGCTTACTTCCTTTTGTAGATTTATGCCACATAGCTTGGCACTTCCTTCTACATAAGTGCCGAATCCTCGTTCACCGCATCACTCCGAAGGAGGATCTGTTGACATATTTAGGTAGTGATGTGTGTGAACACACAAGGACCTCCGAGGTAGGTTTTTCCATCTTTTGTAAATTTTTCACCCCGGCTTGTATATACACCTATAACCCTAACGGGTAACATATCTTTGTACATTCTCTTGGTAATGCATTCAATATTGTGTGTTGTGCTCCAAGATTCTTTGTCGTCCTTGTGCTCTTCGCGTGCTTTTGCACACCTCAAACTCCAATAAGATGAACTATACATGCTCATGTAGATGGGATCACTACAGGGATAATGCTCCATAATCTCTCCTAGAACATTACAGAATCAATATGCAAATACATTTCTTCAACGTGTTCATAATAGTGATCCTCTTTCAAGTTGTCCAAAGTTACTCGAAACATTCTATGAACATATGCAACATGAGTGAAATATTTATTAAACATTCTATGAACATATGCAACGTAAGAGAGATATTTCAAGTTGTCCAAAGTTACTCGAAACATTCTATGAAATATGCAACATGGTTGAAAGTGAAGGAAATGAATTGTCTATATGCTTCTCATGAGAAGGAATGTTGAGCATGCATGAAATTGTGTCATACTTGTCAAAATTGACATGTGAGGATGGTATATTAACTTGTATGATAAATGAAAGCAAAGAAAATGGTGGATGTTACTTAGTGTCTATTCGACCTTTAAATATTTAATATCGGATTACATGTCTTAAATATGCATATGTGAGGTGCAAAGCTCTACATGTGTCTTACTTGTATATGTATGTGTGTGACCAACTCTAAAGGTGTATGGAGTACCTATTAACACACACTAATAATGTGACACTTATTGAGATTGTTTTTTTGATTGTGCATAACTATAGCCTACAACTATATCAATGTGTGAACATGTGTATATGCACATCAATTATATGATTGTCAATTATTTGTCCACAAATGCACAAATTACGGTTGGTTTCTAGGATAAGATACCTTTTGTTCTTTATCCATAAATGTACAACTTGCTTATTTTCTATGTTATAATAAGAGTTATGTGTGCACATCATGGTTGGTGTCTATGTAAGTGCAAACGTTTGATGTTGTCCAAAAATGGGCAATTTGTTTGACATTATAAAATAGATCATTCTTGTATGTTTACTTTTTGGTTGCAATGTAAATCACGATTGATATTGAAGAGTAATGATTTTATAAATCATGAGTGATATTGAAGAGTAATGATTTTTTGATATTGCTGTGTAAATCACGACTGATATTTGAAGGACAAAGATTTTATCATACCTTCAAATGAAGTGCACTATTAATTGTTGATCGTATTGAAAAAATTCAATGATGGACATTATGACGATAGAAAATCAGCAACGTAGACCTATTCTTAATGTTTGGAAGCCCACTTATCTAAATATAATTTCTCTACTTCATTGTCCAACAGACCTACGCCGGCTCAGTACTACGCAAGGTGCTTCTCATTCTCTATCAGTTCTGCATGAGTTCTTTGATTAGCTCGTGCTGGTTCTATTTGGCATATTCTCCTTATACTTACCATACACTAAGGGCTGCTAAATCCCTTCACGAAAGATTGTGTAAAGATGAATTCCCTGAACATAGCACTCTGCAAGTTAGATATGTCTTTCTTGAATCCAAATGCATCATATTATCAGTTTGTAAAAGCATCATGTGTGAGTTGAAGATGATGATTTGAGCACCAATGGTTGCAGGTTTACAATGCATGACTCGAACGATCCTTGGTTGTTTCTTTGAGGCCACTTATGTGCTTCAAACAGCCAGACAAGGTTCTCGATCTGACAATTGTAAACATTGCTCTCCAACAATTTTGTCTGCAACAGAATATTCACAAGGTTTTGGAGAATCGTTGATGATAGTCTCCAACAGAGCTTAGAGGGGCATTACATCATTGCATCGAATAACCCTCAATATAAAGGTTAATGAAACTGATCATGTTATCTCTGTCCTTGGATTGAATCTGGAGCAACTTTCCTCTCCAGGAATTACAAGAATATTTTTTAAAAACATAACGAGGGTCTGATTCCAAGCATTGACCACTAAGGGTAGACCTAATGCAGAGATTCAGTAATCTTCTGATGCCCATAAGACAATAGTAAAGGAAATCTTTACATTTTCTTTCAAATAATTTACTGTTCCTGTTCTTCCATATGGACCAAACAATGTGAGCTCTAAGAATTTGCCACAAGACAATGTCCATCTTATTAGAATCACCAATAAGCAAAGTTCTATAACCAGGCGTGTTCAAGCTAGCAAATTTGCAGTAAAGGTAGATAACATTCCAGAATCTTGCAGTCCCTTTACATTTGAAGAAAAGATGTTCCAGATCTTCTTCTTTGCCACAGAACTTGCAATGTCCTGCATTAGTTTTATATTTTCTAGCTTTACTTCCAGTCCAGATCCCCTTGTGAAGAATAAGCCAGATGAGACAAGAATGTTTGTTAGCAATAGGGAAGGCCCAAGTGCATTGGAACCTGTATCTCCATTGTTGGGCAGACCAAGAAAGGTTCCATTTCCTGTTCAATCTCCCACAGATGTCCCTGATGCTACTACTGGAACTTTTGAAATTAGCATAAATGTCTTGAGCCACCTCTGAGAGACTGACATATCAAGATGAGGCCAGCCAGCTCTATAGGCAGGGTTGTTACTAAAAAGCCTAATAATGAGGGGAGCACGATCCGAGAGCTGGAGAGAAGTATCAATAACACAACTGCAATTCCAGAGATCTTGATATCTAGAAGAATTCATATAAAACGTGTCAAGTCTCGCAGACAACATATTATAACTACTTCTGTTATTCCAGGTATGACCCGTACTGACAGAGAGGTCACAAAGATTATGGTTATTGATAAGATTAAACCAACTGTTTTTTTCCATCCCAGCTACAACATTGTTGCTATTGCCAGTTCTATCTTCTGAGTTAGTGACCATGTTAAAATCACCAACTAAAATGATGTCTCCATTAATCTTACCAATCTCTTCCCACCACTTAGTCCTCTCCAAATAATTGTTAGCAACATAAACACACACAATAGTAAAATTCAGAGGCTCCTTGCACTTCAGAGCAACCCATTGGCTGGTATCACTGAAAGAAGCTTTTTCAACTAGATGATTAAGACTAGAATTGATACCAATAGCTGCACCACCTTTACCATTGTGGTTAGTGTGATACCAATTGGACTGGTTAGAGACAATCTTAAGATTGGCCATGAGCTGAAACCCACCAACTTTAATCTCCTGCAAACAGATGAAGTGAAGCACTAAAGAAGAATCTTTAAGCCAATTGTTAATAACTTTACCTCTAACAGGGTCTGAAAGACCTTTCGTATTAAGAGAAATTATTTCTATGCTATCCATAGAAGAACAAGGTGAAAACAGACCACAAAGTTACTTTTTATGGTTCTTGAGAGGCTTGACAGTCAAGGTAGATGATCTAGCCATGTCTTTCCTTTTTTGTTTGACTTTTTCTTTAGAAACAGGGCTTGCAGTCTTGATGATCGACATAAAAACATCAGTCCCTCCTACAGAACCCGATGCTGCCTATAACAAACCTTCCTCATCACTTTTATTCAATTGGTCTATAAAAACTTCATCAGCATCCTACATGATATTGACTTCATTATCTTCTGAATAATGAGAGTCGGAGGAGTTACTAGAGTTCGCTAACAGTTTAAAATTGCCCTTCTTACCAACAGTGGTCCAACCTTCTTTAGACCCTTGCCCTTGCCTTATCTTATCTTTATTTTCTGTTACTGTACCATTGTTTACCTATTGCATACCTGCATATCTAACAAAATTTGCTACCTCATTTCTAGAATCATCAAGCACTTGAAAAGGATTGTTTATCTCTTTTACCAATACTTCAGGTTTCAAACCCTGATGGAGTGGCTTCCTTCTATTTTGTTTGGAATCTTTTTGGTCCATTGCTCTTCCTTAGGTTGCTCCTCTTGATGAGATTCTGATGCCTATTTTTGCCAATTCTCACCTTTATTGTCCTTAGTTTGATTGCTCATCAAAACCGGATAGTCTTTGATTAAATGACCCTATTTGTAACAATGAAAATAGGCATTAGGAAGGTTTTTATAATAAACTTTTTGCTCATGCAACTTATAATTCAGAGTTTTTAAGAACTAGAACAGGTTTAATAGTCTTGGTGATATCAACTTCAATTAACAATTGGGGATCCCATTTGGGATTAACACCACTTCTAGGTCTCTGTCCAAGAACTTTACCAATTAGTCTGCCCAACTGTTCTATCCATGGATAGTACTCAACAGGTAAATCAGGAAATTCTATCCATACAGGAACCTTAGTAGGCTTAGCTCCTCTAGGATTGAACGTTGGAAACCATTTAAAAAAAGAAATAGGAGTGTTTCTAATAATCCAGTGACCTTCAGCTATCACTTGCATTGCATTGTGAGCATCTTCAAAAAAAAAAAGGAAATAATTATTAGGCAAATACTGGATATGTCTGGCAAACAGACCTCTGCTCTCCTAGTTAACCTTCATCCAGTTTTTTAAAGATTCGTGAGCAGGACGAGGACCATGACAAAGTCCTATCACAACCTTTTCAATCAAATGATTATTCCAGTTCTCCAATGATGTAGTCTCAATGACTAGCGTACAATCATCATTATCTTCCGTTTCAGATTCCAGGTTAATAGTATGAGCATGACTATGATGAAGGGTATCCCTATCATCTTCACCCCCCCATCTCAATCTTTTCCTTACCTTTTTTCTTTATTTTAATTAAATTCCGTGAGAATAGGCCAAGGCTGAACTTCCTTTTATTAAAAAAAATTCCAACCTTGAAAATTGAAAATGCACATGATCCTACAGAACATGGGAATTATACTAATAATTCACAGATGTGAGGCATGCCCTGACAAAATAGATCTAGTACTCACCAATGCTGTTAAGATATGGGAAGAGCATGACCTTTATGCAAAGCTGCAAATCTCGCTATGTAGGAAGGATCTAATTAAACAAATGGTGCGACTCTTGAAGATTGCATGAGTGGTATGGCTACAAGCAACCTACGAGTCCAAATCTATGGCGCAAGAGATATAGGTAATTCTTCAATCACTTGCTTTATCAGTTTTTAGATATATACACACACACATACATTTTGCTTTTTCTTTTTTTTTTTTTCCATTTTTTCTTTTTTAATTTATATTTGATTGAATCTTTTAGCTCGTTTTTATCCTCTTTATTGTTTGTCTTTAGAATAACTTATGCTTTAGTACATATATGTAGGGTTTTAATACGCTCACATGTTTTTTTAGCATATTCAAACCTCACACAACTTCACATAAGTACATAGATATCACATAACCCACAACATACACACATTAAAACATACATAAAAACTACATTCACTTAGGGTTTCATTCATAAACACATTCATTTAGGGTTACACACACATATTCACTTAGAATTACACAAACACACTCACAACACTTACAAGTACACAATCAACCAATATACACACATGTACTGCTAACTTAAAATTTTTATTCTGTTTTTCCATATAGATACACAAATCATCATCTCAATAACAACATCTGAACAAGGTTCAAAATAGAGAGAAAAGGTTCATGGTAAAAGTGTTTAGTGTTCATGGTCCCCTATCATCAAAGAAACTTCTTCCTCGCATCCCAAAGTGGGATGCATCACAAGCTCGCTCCCACAATCTTGAGATCGGTATAAGGCAGCAATGTAGGACATGGTCAAGAAGAATGAAGGCCTCTAGTGCTTTCTTCATCAAAATTGTTATAGTTTGCAATAAGCCAAGGAACACATGATGGAATGGAAGACACAAGAGGATCAACTCTAGTCGATGAATGCCAAGTAATATGCAGAAATTACTAGATTAGCAATCACCCTCAACGAGTCTCATGTCAAACATCAAAGAACCGTGATAGAACTCATTACTGCAAGCACTGAAGCAATAGTTGCAAAACACAAGGCTCATGCTTTGGATGTACAATTTTTTTATAGAAAGGAAGATTTTGCAACGCACCACACTGCCTCAAAACTAAGGCCAACCTTTTTGATGATTCAGTTGTTGGCTTGAATTTGGAAGCTGTTATGCTAATGGATCAAGATAGCCTATTGGCAATTATGAAATATCCACAAGAAAAGATCCATTGTACTTTTAATCAGGACAAGGATAAATTTTATTTTTATCTAGAGGCCAAGATTTTAGATTCTAAAGTAGATGAAGAACTAGCCTCTGTATGAGAATAAATTGGGATCAAGTCTTCCATGTGTGCCAAGTTTTAGGCAATACTACATGCCAAAAGGAGCTAACTCTAGTTATCCCACTCTGTTTTATTGTAATCACAAACTTTGAAGGGATGGAACGCGGAGACGTGACTTTTGAAAAAGCCATATGACATATCGGTCAGCATAGAGAGACCACAAAAACGATTATTTTCCACCAATGGTACTATGATCATGGAGTATCCTTCGTAAACCTACCGTTCTATAGAATCCTTTGTTTGTGTCTATGTTCTATATTGAATCATATGATATGTCAATCCAATTTAGTTTGGTATCATAACCAATATGATCCAATGAGAATCAGTATTCCGGTACAAGTGTTGTATCATCTACAAAATAATCTATGTGTGGCATATGGAAGAAAGATGTGAATACATTTGAGCAAATTATTGTATTTTGAAGACCGAATCGTGGCCAAAATATAGATAAGTGTGGGAAAGACTAGGACTTGTATTCCTAGGTTCCTTCAACCAAGAACCCATGATCGAGAAACTTTATAGTGATTAGAGAAGCTCTACATGGATTAGAGAAACTCCAGCCAAAGTGCAGCAGTATTTGATAGAGGTTAGTAGACTTCTTCATGTAAATCACCATTCAAGTTTGTCTTTTTAATGTCCAACTATTGTACATTTTAACCATGTTGAGTTTCATGTGAACAAATACTATGAATAGTTGTTTTTCAAAATGTGAGAGCAAAGATCTCATCAAATTCAATGGCCATCTCATAAGCATAACTTCTAGCTATAGGCCTAGTGTAGAGTAGATGATTTGCTAGACACTCTCCATTGGCTTCGGTGTTGGCCTCAACTTAAACATGTGATTGGTAGGCTTTTTGAACATGATCGATTGAAGACAATCTAATATCACTCCATCTTGGGGCAACTACCAAGTTGCCATCCCATCCACTCATTGGGTTACTACCCTTTGTGGCAACCCCACTTAGCTGACTACTCCTTGGAGCGCTCCTCTCTACATCTCATCAGGCAACCACCTATCTACCATTAGGGGTGACCTCCTTTTTGTCAAGGCCGCTACCAAAAAGTGTGCAAACTTCTTCTAGGTGACTAAATGTTTTTCACACTTGAACATGTAGGGTGACACACTCTTTTTTCTCACGTCTTTATGCATGGCATCACACAAGCTGACCTCCAAACCTTTCTCCTTCTACCGCACAAGGCTCCAAGACTATTTAAAGGCGAGTACTAATGGTTGACCTTCTCACATTATTTGGGCAACTACTAAATGGCATGGGTGACATCCTTTGGCACGCGTCACATATAAGGTGATGCCTATTCTATGCAACATACGTTTTGGGTGAGATCACGATTGGTATGATCCCATTTGAGGAGGTGACTACCTATTCTTGAACACACCAAGACAGGTGATGCCAAAACTTGTGCATAACTAGGTGACTCTTTTTTAGTAATAACTGCTACTTGGACAACACCCTTTATAGCATCACAGAGCCCCTACTTGAGTGACATCAAAATGGAATTGTCTCTCCATATGGGTGAGGCCACCACCCAATGCCAATGTGGGCATGAATTGATTTAGGCGACTAATATAATGGTAGAGTTAGGTGGATACTTTGTCCTTTCCTCATCAAGGTGGGCTGACCAACTTGTGTGCATTGAGGAAACTACCACACTTATGTTCCTTCCATGTGGGAAACTCCCTTTAAGCATGCATAGCAGATGGGGTGACTATTGCTTGTAGATCACCACCTATTTTTGGGCCATTTCTCATCATAAAGGGAGCTACCTCTATACACAAGGGCAACTACCATATAAGGATTGGGATGGGCTCCAACATTTGGGCCATTATTGGCAAGAAGTGGAGTATATTTTTCTTATGGTGTTACTAAAATTTTATAATGTAAATTAATGCAAGGAATATCTTTGCCAAGCTTTAGAAGTCTCAGAAGGTATGACTGGGGTGTAAATATGGTCCGCTACCAAATCCATAATTAGCCCACTCCTCCACCACTTTGGCATGTGTGGCAGTTAAGGATAGCTACGATTTGGCAAGGCCACTCCCTCGGCCTATATAAGCAAAGGCTTGGCACTCATTTGGTTATCATTACCTCCTCTCATCATCAATATCATCCTATCTTCATCTAAGCCTCGGATCATAATTTCTGTATTTTTTTTACTGCAAATACCATTCTGAATCCTCATCTTTTAGTTGTGGTATAGTTTTTCTCATCCTAATTCAATTGTCTGCTTGTATAGGCAATGAAAAAATCTATTTTGCTTTCTTCTATAGGTTGTTATAAAATACACGCTAAAGCCAAATTTGAAGCATCCCCATGTACATGGAATATTACAACCCATTGGCATGTTTTCAATATGGGCGTTGTAACTAGACAAGCTTTTAGGGTTTCAAAAGCTTTATCGCATTCATTAGTCCACTCAAATTTACTGATCAATGTAGGCAAAGATTTGGCAGTATCTACAAACTTGTATACAAATTTCATATAATACTTGCAATGTCCCATGAATGTTTGTAATTCCTTCACATTTCTTGATGTAGACAACTTGACTATGGTTTTAATCTATTCCTCATTAGTGGATATTCCATTCTTGGAGACTATGTGTCCTAAAGTTCTTCCTTTGCTTACCAAAAAAGAAACATTTTTCAGGGTTTAGAAAAACTCTCTAAGTTCTATATTTTTTTAATATATTTTCTAGATCTTGTAAATGATCTTTGCTTTGATTTAAATTATCTACATAGATGTCCATTATGTTCCTTAGAAAATCTCTGAACACATGACACATGAACCTTTGGAATGTAGCTGGTGCATTTATTATACTAAATGGCATAAATCTAAATGAATATAAACCCCATTTTGTTGGGAAGGCACTCTTATGTTGTTCTTATAATGCAATAGGCACCTAATTATATCCTGAAAAACCATCCATAAAACTATAGACTTCTTTTCCTGTAACTCTCTCAAACAGATGATCTTTTATTGGTAATGGATAGCTCTCTCTAATAGTTGCAGCATTGAACCTTTTAAGATTGATGCAAACTCTAATTTTTCCATTATTTTTTGGAACCACAACTATTGGTGACATCCATTTTGCATACTCAATTTCATAAATGAAATTGTGGCCAATAATTTATCTATTTCTTCTTGAATCTTGGAGAGTATTTGGTATTGTATGTATAATGCCTTTGCTTACTCGGTTTTGTATTTGGTTCAATAGGTATATTATGCACAAAAATTTTAGGATTTATACCTTTTAGTTCTTTGTAACTATAGGCAAATACATCTCTAAATTATATGAACAAATTGATTAAGGCTTCTTCTTCTTCCTTTGTCATGTCATCTGCAGTTACGATCTATCTATCTTCTGCCCCCTCTTGGTCTATCACAATATTTTTTGCTTCATCTTGATTGTAATAGGACTCTCCCTTTTTCTTCTCTCTCGTTGGTTTCAAGTTAAGCAACAATCTATGTTCAATCTCATATTTTTTGAAATTTTATGGTACATAAGTTTTTTGTTATTGTTCATCTTGATTATCTTGTTCTTTATTTCTTGAATTCTTTTGTGGATGGTTTTTTCTTGATTGTTCTTTATTTTTTATTTTAGTGTATTTTCTTGAGATTTTGTCTTTGATGGCATCACTATCTTGCAAATTTCGTAAGTATGAGATTTTATTGTTTATTTCTTGTTTTGATTCTTGCGTTTTGGATGCAAGATACCTTCTTAAACCCTTATCATTCTCAAAACTATATTAAAGATATCACACCCTTATTCATTTTCATTCATAGGGTTCAAAATCTTCATCATTACATTTCTATGGTATGTATCTCCCATCCTCTAGTGTTCTATCACTTATAGAGCCTTCTTTTCTTAGAAGAAATCTCTTTGGTAATTTCTTGTTTGTTGAAACAAATGTCCATAGTGGTGCTTCATCTTCACTCTCATCAATTGATACTTATTTTGAATCATTTATACTTTCATGTTCATGGTGAACATTGTTCGAATCTAAGGAGATAATTTATAATGATTTCCTCTTCTTAGATTGACTTTAGTGACATTTCCTAGGTTTTGAAGATGAAGGAAATATTTTCCCCAATCTTGAACTACTTTTAAGTGTCTTATAAAAGGTCTTTCTAAGATGCTCTCATATGCGATAAGTTGAGGAAACTCAACTATTGACCATGTGGAGATATTAGGATAAACATATAAACCCTACAAAATCTAAATATCTATTTTTAAATATATTTTTACATATATTTCATTATATCTATTAAATTAATCCTAAAACTTTATTAAGGATGTGTTTATGTGTAAAAACTCAAAAATCCTGTTTTTGTTATACACACACACACACACACACACACACACACACACACATATATATATATATATATATGTGTGTGTGTGTGTGTATGTGTATGTATGTATGTATGTATGTATATATATATATATATATATATATATATATATATATATATATATATATATATATATATATATATATATATATATATATATATATATATATATATATATATATATTGTTGGAATTAGACGTCCGCGGAAGCACGCGAACAACACAAGGAAGAAGAAGAAGCTTGGAGCACAACACACAATATTGAATCTATTACTAAAAATGTACAAAGATAAGAAGCCCATTAGGGTAATAGGCGTATATACAAGCCGGGGGAAAAAAACCTCCTAAAGAGGGAAAAAAGTGCCCTGGCGGTCCTAGAGTGTTCGCACACATCACTACCTGAATATATCAACAAATCCCCCGTGGGAGTGATGCCGTGAACAAGTAGCTGGCACTCATGTATAAGGAAGTGCCAAGCTATGTGGAAATCACTCCACAAAAGGAAGTAAGCCCAAAGCTTTGCAGAAAGCTTCAAACTTCTCCCTAGGCAGAGCCTTCGTGAAAAGGTCTACAATGTTCTCTTGCATGGGCACATATGCCAAGCTGATCTCCCCAACAGAGAACCCTGACATAATGATAATGCACCTCAATGTGCTTAGTGCGAGCATGGAACATAGGGTTCCTCGCAACTACCAATGCGCTGTGGCTGTCAGTGAAGATGGTGGTGGCAGAAGATAGACCAACACCCAAATCAGCCATAAGGCGTTTGAGCCACACACACTCAACAGTCGCTGTGAAAGCTGCCCTATACTCAGCCTCACAACTGGAAGTGGCCACAGTAGGCTGCTTCTGAGCTACCAAGCATGAAGCAAAAGCCACTAGTGGACACACGAGTGTCATAGCAACCAGCCCAATCAGAGTCAGAAAAAGCATGCAAATCTGGCGGTAGTGATCCCCCCTTGGGATAAAACAACCCAAGTAGCCGAGTACCACTCAAGTAGCGAAAGATGCGCTTAACCGCCTTCCAATGCATGACTCCTGGGCAATGCATAAACTTTCTCATCTGTGAGACAACAAACTGAATATCTGGTCAAGTAATGCATAAGTAAATCAAGCATCCAACAACCTACTGATAGAGAACACCATCAAATGCATCTCGAGCATCATGAAGACTCAATCGTAAACCTGTCTCCATAGGAGTGGCAATAGGCTTACAGTCTTCAAGGCCAAAACGATGCAATAATGTGTCAATATATTTTGTTTGACACAAAGCCATTCCACCATCAACTTGCATAAACTGAATGCTCAAATAGTGATGCAAATAACCCAAATTAGACATCTCAAATGAGGCATGCAAATCAGCCTTGAAATCAGCAATATGTTTCTCAATAGGACCAGTGAGCAGCATGTCGTCAACATAGACAACAATGATCAGAAGCAC
This sequence comes from Ceratopteris richardii, assembly GCA_020310875.1. Taxonomy (NCBI): domain Eukaryota; kingdom Viridiplantae; phylum Streptophyta; class Polypodiopsida; order Polypodiales; family Pteridaceae; genus Ceratopteris; species Ceratopteris richardii. Next base: position 137,104,536 of record CM035413.1, read on the forward strand.
ATCATTAGCACGCTTAACATATAAGGTGCTTTCAGTTGGACTGTTCTCAAAACCATGTGCAACCAGATACGCATGTATCTTCTCATACCAAGCACGTGGTGCTTACTTTAAACCATATAATGCCTTCTTTAACTTGCACACTTGGTTTTCATGCCCTTTTTGCACAAAGCCACATGGTTGAAAAACATACACTTCTTCATGCAAGTCACCATTCAGAAATGTTGTTTTAATGTCCAACTGATGTACATTCCAACCATGATGGGCTGCAAGTGCACAAATGCTCCGAACAGTAGTCATACGGCATGTAGGTGCAAAGGTCTCATCAAAATCAATGCCTCTTTCCTGCGCATAACCCTTTGCAACAAGCCTAGCCTTATACCTAACTGTACCATCAGGTTTACACTTCAGCTTGTATACCCACTTAGTGCCAATGGCCTTCTTGCTAGGAGGCAAGTCACATAAAGACTATGTATCATTCTTCATTATAGCATCATATTCAGATTGCATAGCAGCCATCCAATTTTTTGAATTCTGTTCACAGAGACTAGACGCAGCCATAGCATAGAAATCTGATGCAAAGGAGGCACTATGAGAGCCTAAACGAGTACGATATGACAAAGGTGCATCTAATTTGTTGTCACGCAAAGTCTGCACTAGCCATTTTGGCATAGTTTTTGCCTGCTCAATATCAGCTCTCTAATCAACAAGTGCATCATGTAAATCTACATCAGAACTGGAATGATCTGCATCATCATATGAAACCTGCAAAGGCTGAGAAGTTGCCTCATTAGGACCAGCACTAGACTGTCCACCTGTAAAAAGAGGCATCAAAGTATCATACATATCTTTGGAGCTAACATATGTCTCCTTAGTACATGAAAGCAATGGCTGAATAGCATCTTCCACAAAGACAACATCACGGCTAACCAGAATGCCTTTAGTCTGTGGATGATATAGACGATAGACTTTACTTTCAGAACTGTACCCAACAAAAATACATTTTACTGCCTTATCATCCAATTTTCTGCGATGTTGTTCAGGCACTAGTGCATATGCCAAACAACCAAAAACACGCAGATGAGCAACAGATGGCTTGCGGTCATGCCAAGCCTCATATGGACTGATAGACTGTAGCACTTTAGTGGGACACATGTTCAGTACATATGCTGCACACATGACAGCCTCAAGCCAGAAACTATGGGGTAAAGCCTGACTCTTGACCATGCACCTCGCCATCTCCATGAGTGACCTGTTCTTTCGTTCAACAAATCCATTCTGTTGAGGTGTATACAACACTCTACACTGGTGTTTTATCCCACATTGAGCCAGAAATGCATTAAAATCAGAAGACATATATTCCCCCCCTCGATCAAAACGGAGGGTGCCCATTTTACATGCTCACAGATTTTCAGCCAAAACCAAAAATTGTTTAAAGCACATGAAAACTTCGACGGTCCTAGAGTGTTCACACACATCACTACCTGAATATATCAACAGATATATATATATATATATATATATATATATATATATATATATATATATATATATATATATATATATATATATATATATATATATATATATATATATATATATATATATATATCGAAAATAGGATTTTTGAGTTTTTACACATAAACACATCTTAAATAAAGTATGTAAATAAATGTATGTATATCCTAAAAATTTAGAGATCTATTTTTTAGATATTTAGTTATTTATATTTTATATATTTAGATTTTTTTCTCTAATGTTTACATACATTTAATTACATACTTTATTTAAAATGTGTTTATGTGTAAAAACTTAAAAATCCTATTTTCGATATATATATATATATATATATATATATATATATATATATATATATATATATATATATATATATATATATATATATATATATATATATGTGTGTGTGTGTGTGTGTGTGTATGTATATATAAATATATATATCCTAAAAATTTAAAGATCTAGTTTTTAGATATTTAGCTATTTATATATTTATATATTTAGATTTTTTCTCTAATGTTTACATACCTTTAATTACATACTTTATTTAAGATGTGTTTAAGATCTGTTTTCTAGATATGCATGTGTATGTGTGTATGTATATGCATATGCATATGCATGTGTGTATGTATACATGTGTGTGTACATGTATTTATGCAAATGTGTGTGTATGTATGTATGCATATGCATGTGTGTATGTAATATGTATATGAGTGTGTATGTATTATGTATGTGTTTATGTATATGCATGTGTACATGCAAATGTGTGTATGTATGTATGCATATCCATGTGTGTATGGATACATGTGTCTCTACATGTATGTATGCAAATGTGTGTGTATGTATGTATGTATGAATATGCATGTGTGTATGTAATATGTATATGAGTGTGTATGTAATATGTATGCATTTATGTATATGCATGTGTACGTGCAAATGTGTGTGTATATTTGTATGCATATGCATGTGTGTATGTATACATGTGTCTGTGTACATGTATGTATGCAAACGTGTGTCTATGTATGTATGAATATGCATGTGTGTATGTAATATGTATATGAGTGTGTATGTAATATGTATGTGTGTATGTATATGCATGTGTAGATGAAAATGTGTGTGTATGTATGTATGCATATGCATGTGTGTATGTATACATGTGTCTATGTACATGTATGTATACAAATGTGTGTGTATGTATGTATGAATATGGATGTGTGTATGTAATATGTATATGAGTGTGTATGTACTATGTATGTGTGTATGTATATGTATATGCATGTGTGTGTGTATATATGTACTATGTGTGTGTGTATGTATGCATATGCATGTGTGTATGTATACATGTCTGTGTGTACATGTATGTATGCAAATGTGTGTGTATGTATGTATGAATATGCATGTGTGTATGTAATATGTATGTGAGTGTGTATGTAATCTGTATAAGTGTATGTATATGCATGTGTACATGCAAATGTGTGTGTATGTATGTATGCATATGCATGTGTGTACGTATACATGTGTGTGTGTACATGTATGTATGCAATTGTGTGTGTATGTATATATGAATATGCATGTTTGTATGTAATATGTATATGAGTGTGTATGTAATATGTATGTGTGTATGTATATGCATGTATACATGCAGATGTGTGTGTATGTTTGTATGTATGTATGTATGTATGTATGCATATGCATGTGTGTATGTATACATGTGTCTGTACATGTATGTATGCAAATGTGGGTGTATGTATGTATGAATATGCATGTGTGTATGTAATATGTATATGAGTGTGTATGTAATATGTATGTGTGTATGCATATGCATGTGTACATGCAAATGTGTGTGTATGTATGTATGCATATGCATGTGTGTATGTATACATTTGTGTTTGTGTACATGTATTTATGCAAATGTGTGTGTATTTATGTATGAATATGCATGTGTGTATGTAAATGCAAATGTGTGTGTATGTATGTATGTATGCATATGCATGTGTGTATGTATACATGTGTGTGTACATGTATGTATGTATATGTGTGTGTACATGTATGTATGTGAGTATGAGTATGCAGATGTGTGTGTATGTATATGCATTTGTGTATGTAATATGCATGTGTGTATGTAATATGCATGTATATATGTATATGTGTGTATGCATATGCATGTGAGTATGTAATATGTATTTGTATGTATATGCATGTGTGTATGTAATATGTATGTGAGTATGTGTATGCATATGTGTGTATGTATGTATGCATCTCTCTCTATCTCATTCTCTTTCTATTTCATATCTCTCTTTATCTCTCTCTTTCATCTCTCACTCTTTCACACTCTCTCTCTCTCTCATCTCTCTCTCTCTTTATGTTTCTCTAGATATCTCTCTTTCTTTCATCTCTCTCTCTCTCTATCTCACTCTATGTGAATCAAAAACAAAACAATCACTTACATCAATGTAATTGTGTGGATCGTTCTCATCAAAGTCCACTTAATGTTGTCCTTCATCGAGTTCCAAACAACTGACGCCAAAAAGCTCTTGCAAAACTAAAGAGAAGAGAAATTAGAAAAGGGAAAACACAAAGAAAGATAAAGGGTGCTACAGTATGTGCGATCCTTACCAAAATTTCTGATCTAGAGAAATAGAGAGGTGTATGTAGAGAGAGAGAGAGGAAGAGAGAGATGTGTGTACACAATATGCTCAGAATGTAGTTGGCGTGCACAAACTCGACAGTAGCAGACTTTGGTTCAAAACACGAGTAAATATTGAATTTTTTCTCTCGAGTCTGGTTAAAACGATGCATTGCTATGAGCGTCCGTATAAGCATCGATAACTTCAAGAAAATTATCGATACCTATATTGACGCTCATACCAATGCTTATACCGACATCGCAGATTTTCGACATGCATACCGACTATTGATTTTCGATGATTGTACTGATGATTGATGACCGTCGGCTTATTGCCTCTATGGTTTTTCGAGCATTTTCAATGATCATACCAACACCGAGGCATGACCGTTGGTATGCACAATGTCGGTATGCCCCTCATATGTTGTAGTGTTTCTATATGTCCATATGCAAGTTGGAATTTTATTCTAGTAGATTTGAGTGGTTCAGCCCCCATTCTTTCCAATTGTTTCTTGTCATTATGGATGCACCAGATCCATTGTCTAAAATAGCATTTGTTTGTTTATTTCCATAGTGAATTGAAAGTAAAGTATTTCCTTCTTCACCTTCACAATATCCTCCAATTTTGTCTATGGGCACTTGCATGATTGATTCTTTTTCTATGCTATTGTTAGAGTTTTCTAATGATTTTTTTAGATAGTCCTATAATTGAGGGTTTTCACTAACTATTTCTTTTAAAGTCCATTGCAACTGCATCTTGCATTGATTAGCTAGTTTAATCTCTACTTTTAGCAATATTTCCTCACCATCACTTGGATTTTTTATTACTTCCACCTACTATTGAGTATTGTGTTTAAGTGATTGATAAGTTTGTTGCTTCGTCAAGTTATTTTCCAAAAGTTCTTCCAAAACTCTTTCTTGTACATTTCTTGAGTATTTGGATTGGTTTTGAGACTCAAAACAGAAAACTAAATGGTCTCCAATACTTGTTTGCACTAATCCGGTTAGATCTTGCAACTATCCATAAGAAATCCCTTCAAACAAAGAACCTATACCAAGTTGAAGCACTTCATTGGATAAGCTTAGAGGAATTTAAGAATTTTTTCGTGAACAAAAGAAAAAAGGAAACAGCTTATATTCAATGTGAACTATAAATACATGAGATGTATGCATGTATGAATTTAAGTATGTTTGTATGCATGCATGCCATATATGTATGTGTATATGAAAATCACACGTGTAAAGGTATAATTGAATGCATATATAGATTCACAATTGCATGAATGGATTGTGTAATCATATGTGCAAACATAAGTATGTGTTTGTGTGTGTGTGCTTTTATGTGTATGTGTGTGTACACATATGCACCTCTATGTGTCCATGTCTAAGTTCATGAGCCTTCCCTCTCCCTGTCTCTGAATTCAAAGCTAAATGTGTTGTAGAATTTTTTGAAATGATATTTCCTTGGGCGTCATAGATCAAACCCCCTTCTCACATAGAATGTGCACATTCAAACGTTCTACATCCTTGCATAGACAAACTTACAAAATGAAAATTAAATAGAGAGAAAACAGTCTTTGAAAGTTTAGTAGAAACACTCTTATCTTGCATTGGAGCTCACCACACACATATGAAGCCAATGATGCATGGAATAAGCTCTCAAGGTCTGCATACCCCCTTGGAACACCCGTTCTTCACCATATCCATGCTTATGGAGCAAAGAGAAGGGAGAAAAATGCATTTGAAAAGAGGGTTATGAGATTTCCTGAGATCTTGTTGTGGATCCTTCACCAAAATGCTCTAATACCAAATGTGAGAACACTCTCTCCTCTTTCAATCATGGGCACACATGTGAAGAAAGAAAAAGTGGGTTCAACATCAGTCTCCTCCATATCTCCATCTCCCACCACGTCCATCTTGACCTTCACTTGCTTCTCCTCATACCTCTTCACCCTCACCATGATCATTAGTTCCACAACATGCAAGGCCTCATACTACATCACCGCACTAATAGTCTGAAGATAATTCCTCTTCCTCACATAGAAGACGAGAATTCTAGACAATTCTTCCCTTCTTGGGGTTTCTCTTCTCCTTGAAAACATGGTAAACTACATGCACCATCTTCCTTAAATCCCTGCCTTCATCTTTCACTTCTCATTGAATACTATCATTGTAGCCACTACCTAAACTATGTTACCATATGTTCCACCTATCCTATGAAAGTCATTTTCTATCTTCAAGACAATAGGCCCAATTGTAGGCACTTCATTTTCTTGTGGTGCTTCATCTTCACATATAGCCATTGCACATCTTGGTTAATATGCACCACCACTCTCTACTCAACCAACTTCTCTCACTAGATCTTTTGTGTGTCCACAAACCTAAGTGGCCCTTCCATCTCCACTATTACATTTACAAACTTGGAAACATTAGAGTGAGGAGCTAGAACTGCTGGAACTTCACGAGATCTTCAAAATATCAATCATATGTTGTCCAATTTCTGAGGGAAAACTTTTCTGCAAAATTTCAAAAAAACAAACAAACATATTGACTAGAGAAATTCAATAACCAAATGCTATCTCACCAAAACTCTTTCAGAAATAATTATACAGTATGAGAGTCCTTCTTCTAGCACATGTATAGAAACAAGAATCATCAAAAAATCTAGATTATATCCTGAGTAAAAGTAACTTGAAATCAAGGTGTTAAAACCTCTTCGAAATCGATAATAGAGAAGTGTGCAAAACTACTAGACTTCAAAAGTGATTTATAGTAGATATGAAAGTCATGAATTGATGTTTTTGGTAAAAAGTAGATAGGAGAGAAAATAGAACACACCCAACTTAAAGCACTCAAAGAGATATCATATACGTAAGGATATGAAACCTTGAATAGAGATATATTACAAGCGAGATAAAATATACCCAATATAGAATAGGTCTCCAAAAATACATGTTTTCTGTAAACTTGTGCATTTCTTTTGTAGAAAATCTTCTTAGATACAACACAAGTATGAAATTAAATAGTTTCCAAAAACATTATACAACCGATGACATGACGGATTAGGAATGGCATATGATATAAAGAACGTTTGACATTATCTTTTGGGGGAAAAAATCAAGCTCTTTATTGATCATTAGGTCTTGCTATATTTCATAACAAGCCATGTGCTACAAGCATACTCATATGATGGTTCTTAATTTTTCATAGAAATTGAGGTTCTAGTAAAGAAAGTTAAGAAAACAGTAAGAGATGATCACTTGTCAAGTCTAACCCCCTAGAGAACCATCGGTAGGAGTGTTTAATGATCTGGTTCATTCTTATTTCTTCATCTAGAAGTAACTCCAAAATGGTCAAAAACTATTATTACAACCCTTGTACGTGGCACTCATCATAAATATCTATTAGAAGATCACAAGGGGCCTCTTGCTTAGCAAGATTCCACGTTGTAGCCAAAAGCATATACTACCAAGTACCAATTAGTGTATTTTTGTTTTCTTGTGCTAATGAACATGAGAAGACAAATCTCGTAGTTCAAGAACACAAATGCATTTTGGGATGACATTCTCAAAACTAGTGTTAATATAAATCAATGATAATGTGTATTAACAAACTTATAGCTATTAGGGCACTTTTTTCCCTCTTTAGTATGTTCTTGTCATTGTCTTGTACATACATCTATAACCCTAATAGGGGCATATCTTCTCTTGTAAATTCACTTAGTAGTACACTCTCTATTGTGTTCCAAGCTTCATCTTCTTCCTTATGCTATCTACATGCTTCCAAAATCCTCAAACTCAAGCAATTAGTATCAGAATAGGTCATTGCTTTCTTTAGGCCATCGTCAACACCCTTTTAATTGAAGTCTTAGAATCATATGAAAATTGGTAAGCATACTCTAGATCTTTGCTAGTTCAAAGTAGCTTCGTCATGTGGCATCAAAATTTTCATTTGAATGTGTTTCATCCTCTAAGCACACTATCACATTAACTATGTCGGCAATTTTATCTTTTTATGCCAAATATATATAAGTTTTGGTTAGCTAGTACAAGGCCCCCAAAGCGTGTTGCAAGTCTAGTGGAGCTCAATTGGATATTTCTATTCAATGTTTTTGAAAAACTATCAATTTTTTGCATCAAGGTATATTTAACATGGTTGAAAACAACAAAGTATTTCCTATGTTGGTCATTGAGGATAAGTTGGATGGTTCAAACTACCCAATGTGGGCATACATGATGTGCCATGTATTGGTAGCAAAACATCATACATAATATCATGTAGGGTGTTGAAATCTATTGTCCTACATTTGAAAATATTATGATAGCAAGTGATATATGTGGTGTCAATGATAATGAACTTCAATTTCTTGGTCTTGTTGTGATTCCTATTGCAACTACTTTAGATGAGATTTTTTAGGATGGCAAAGATGCATAGAGACATGCATTGATAGCTTCATCTATCAAACATGCCATTTTCCCTCACATTGACTTCTGTAGAACATACAAAGGTTCTTGGGATGCACAACATACCAGGCAAGAAATGGGGCTCATGCTACTTACCTTTGAAAAAAATTGGAGAGTGAGCATATGAAAGAAGGACATTCATTGGACACTTTTTTGGCAAAGATCAAGGATTCGAAAGAGTATCACATTGCTATCAATGAAATCTTGTTGGATAGCTCACTTGTGCAAATTATTCTTAATGGACGTCCATATTCTTATCAAAGCTTTGCTTCTTATCTTTTTCTAGTAAAGGAAGGAATTCCCAATGCCTTAACTTTTGAGGATTTGGTCTTTTTTTGCTATACGGAAATCAATCTAGACAAAACAAGTCAATTATAGGTGTTGTAGATCATGCTTTCCAAGCTAGTCAAAAGGGCAAAAGTAAATGGTGCTATTATACTAGTAAGCAAAGACCTACTAATGTTTCAAAGTCAAAGAAGGAAAATAAATATGACAAGTAAATAGAAAACAAATACACTTTTGCAATTTATTTTGAGGAAAATCATCATGTCATCAAGAGTCATCCTAAGCAAGATGCAGAATAGGTAAAGAAGAAATAGGTTGAGATGGTTGTTGTAGAGGCCTCTACACCTAACAATGAGTGTGGTATCCTTTTTTTTAAAGAGAAATTCCAACCAAATCTTAATCTCTCTTTGACTGAATTCATTGAATAAACAACTGTACAAGTGAAAATAAGTGTGAAAACCTTGTTCAAATTGAAGAATGGACATTTACTACTCATTGTAGCTATGACACATCTTCTAATGAGTAGTCCATGTCTATAGTAGACTTTGATGTTCGGTATTTTGGGAGTTGTGGAACCAAACATATTACCTAGCAAGATAGTTTCTTCACTTTACTCTAGTCTTCCTGTACATGGAATATTGTTACATCTGTAAAAAACTCCTCTTATCCTATCCTACGAGTTATAAATACCATTCTTACAATAATCTCATACTGTTAAATGCCTCATATATGCCAAGGATAAAGAAAAATATATTGTCAATTTCAATTGAATTTGTTGATGGAAAGTGTACAATTCATAAGCTCTTGATGGATAATAAGATCATTTCTTCTATCATTTTATTTTTTGCACTATATAATCTCATAGAGTATCTAATATTTTACAATGATTCAACATGTGTAATTCAGGATTCACATTCTATTTCATACGCAAAACTTTGATATGCACACTTGGATCATCTGTATTTTGTTATTTTGCTTCACCCCTAGCAATATAAACCAGTGTCCTCATTTTCCACACTTTAGGAACCTTATAAACATCTTTACGAGGGCTATATTTTGGAAGAAATATAGCATTCTTCCTTCCCCAAAGGTGGTTTCAATTAGTGTTGCATAGGAAATGTAGCTTATTCACAATGATGTTTATGGTCCTATGTAAACACCTTCATTTGGAAATTACCTATATTTTGTGAATTTCATTGATGAAATTTCTAGGCATGCATGGATTTATCCTTTGAAAGAAAAGTTTGGAGTGTTTATGTGCTCTAAAGGGTTCCTCATTAAGGTTGAAATTTTATCAACGTGTAAAATAAGTAACCTTCATTTTGATCAACTCGCTAGTATATGTCTTATGAGTTTAATGAAGCTTTGTCTAACTCTATGATAAAACATTAGTGTACAATGTTGTAAAAACCTCAAAAAAATGGAGCTACTAGGAGGAGGAACAAGTATGACATGGAAATGAAAATCTGTATGATAAAAATTTAGGCTGTACTACATAGCTTATGGATTGAGGTTGTTATGTTTGTAGCACATGCACTTAACATATATCCCAGCAAAGCATTGGATTCTATAACTCTAGATGAGATGTCACATGGTTGAAATCCATGTTGCTCATATGAATGTTATTGGTTTTCTAGCATATGTATTGGTGTTTGAAGAAAAACATAGAAATTTTGATGGTAGGCCTATGAAATGTATCTTTGTTGGGTATAGTTCTGAGAGCAAATCCTATAATCTTTCTCCACAAACTAAACACACTCTATAAGTTTTGATGTTTTTCAATGGAAGATAAAACTCATCCCTTACTTTCATGTATCAAGGAGACATCAACCAACTCAAAGGATATATATGCTGATTTTCTACTTCTTTTTATATGTGGACAGTCAAACGCTACTCCTAGTGAGGCAATCTTGTAGGCTTTACATGCTTCAAATGATGATGCAAATCATTCTATTTCTTATGCAGATTTACATGATGCACTTATTGATAAAATAATGCACAACATATTGGAGAGATAGTTTTGGGAATTTTGGGATCCTCATTAGCTCATTGCATTACTTGAGTGTATCACCATGTTTCTTGCTTTGGTTCTTTGAAGTATTGGCCATTTTATCTCTTTGAACATTTAAAAGGACTTCAATTAGTCCCTATATCTCAAAATAATAAAAGAGGAAAGGGGTTGTATTGCATTTAAAAACAAACTCTATGAAAAATGAAAGGGCATAAATCACCTCAAAAGGTGCCAACTTAGTAGTTTTATGCTTCCAAGTATTATAAGAAATCTCAATTAATAGAAGGAAACTATCCCATTCTATTTTCTTTCTTGAAAGATATGCTCGAAGCATATCTTCTAGTATTTGATTTACTCTTTCGTTCTGATCATATCTCTATGGATGCTATCCACTAGTCATCTTGAATTCAACTTGACGTTTGTTAGAAATGTGTTTCAAAAAATTTATTTTGAATGTAGGATCTCTATTTGAAAGTATAGACTTATGAAAACCATGTAGTTGGTAAATATTTTGATTAAAGAGTTCTGCAACTTGTGGTGCTTCACCTAGTTCTTAGTAGGAATCAAATGTGCCATTCTACATAACTGATCGACCACCATAAGGATAGAAATCTTTTGATTTGGTTTCATAGGAAAACCCATTATGAAGTTCATGTAAATATTGTCCCAATAGCATTGTAGTATTCCCTGTGGTTGTAGCAAGTCTCGAGGGCTTATCCTTTGTGATTTGTTTACTTGAAACTTAAAAGACTAGAGGCTTACATAATTTTTTACATCTCTTATCATCTTTAGCCAATTGTGTGTCTAATCAATTGCAAAGTTTTCTCAATCCCAAGATTTCCTACCAAAGGTCCATCGTGGTTTTCAAAACTAAATTCCTTTCTACATTTCCCTTCTTAGGAAACTAGGCACACACATATCTTTCCTTTTCTTTTAGGCAAACTTTGCTTAACTTGGAAATTAGAGAATAACTTATTCTCACCATTATCTAAAACCTTGATCACTATAGACTTAGGTAATCATCATCAACCAATGAGTCTTTACTCTCTTGAATCAAACCGCTATCTAATCTAATGCATAATACAATATAATGCATCTGCAACTATATTGCTCTTGCCTTGCCTTTTCCATATGAAATTCTTGCATCAACTTAGTGCATCTAGCATGTCTTCCCTAGGAGGTTGCAAACAAAATTACTTTAAATTGTGATGATCTATGAAGACTTTAAAGGTTGTTCCATACAGATAGTGTCTCCAAATTTTGAAAAAAAATCATGACCTACCACATTAGTTCTTGTTCATAGACATGCTAGTTTCTTTGCGACTGAGAAAGTTTCTTACTTCTGAAAGCAACTTGTCTACTATCTTGAATTAAATATGCACCAAGTGTGATGCCACTAATCTATGTTTTTAGCTTAAAAGGTATTTTTTTTAGATCTACCACTAACAAAACTCGAGCACTTGAAACTGCTTGTTTTAGTGCATCAAACGCTTGTTGTTGTGCTCTGCCCCACACAAACATTTGATTGTTCTTTAATATATATGTCAATGGCACAAGTATGTGTGAATATTTGGGAATGAATTTCCAGTAAAAGATGCATAATCCTAAGAATGATCATAATTGATGCTCATTCCAACGAATCAGCAAACTAAGAATCATAGAAACGTTTCATGGATCCATTCTCATTCCATATGTAGAAATAATGTGTCCCAGGTACTCAACTTAAAATACACATAAATGTGTTTCCTTTGGGTTGACATACAAAGTATTCTCATTCAAAATCTTGAAAAATTTACACAAATGAAATTCATGAGCTTTTAGACTTTTAGTATAAATCAATAAATCATTAGTTGAAACCTTCAAGTGAAATTAAATCATTTGGAATTATCACCATGCATTTATGGCCAAAACTCTAAGAGTGTGCACCTATGTGTAGAGAATCCAAGAAATGATGCATGTCTACTAATAAATCATAATAGAACTAGCAAATGATCTTCAAATCTAATCCACGTTGAGTCATTTGAAAGTTTTAATTTTCGTCTAGTACCTAGACAAGTTGCATTACAATCGCACAATCCATATGAGAGAAATGTCAAATACAGTGTCTGCAACATCTCTACAAATTTTTGCACTCAAGAATCAAACTAGAGAATTAACATCATCATTAGACCATGTAACAATTTCCACTTTGTCTCAACTTCTGTGAGCAATAAGATTTATTATCTCAAAACCATTTTCAACTAGATTTATTTTCATTGGACAATCCATCAAAGAGAAATGGCATACCTTCTAGACCTTTACACAATTCTCTAAGGAGTCCTCACTAGAGGGACCAAAGAGCCAAAAAAGGCAATATAGCCCCCAAATTTTGTCTACGCATCATGACATCAATGTATATTTATTTTAGCACTGTTCCAACACATATTTATTCTATTTAGTCCATGCAATTTGGAGAAACACTCAAGTTTCTACAAACCTTCAAATTCTTGCTAGAGAAAAATCCTTGCACAATGTTTAGAGACAATTTGCAATTTATCTTCAGCCAACTTCAAATGCTATAAAATTTTTCAAAATTCACCTTGCAAAGGTAGGCTAAATATATCAATAAAACTCACAGCATTTGGATACTCAAATGACGAGAAAAGCCTCTACCAAGTCACCTGTGTACACCTTTCAAAGAGTAAACATTTTATAGCAGCTCTAAACAATTGAAATCTTTTCTCCTAGTATTAAACACCTCTAAGATCTATGAACTTTTGTCCACATCAGTTTATTTCCTTGCCAAAAATACATAGAGATTTGTTCATAGTTCTTGTTTTTTAATGTAGATAGTAAGAGATTATCTTTTATTGACTCCGATCTCTTCCTAGAAAAATATTTGTTTACTATTCAAGAGATCCATGAGCTCATGTTCAAATATTCAAAGTCCATAAATCCAAACTTTAGATGGCTAACCGGATTCTCCATGCTTTCCAAATTTGTTTGAATTTTGAATCTTTATGCGGTCTTGATTCTTGGATGAAAATGTTAGCTGTGGAAGTAAGAAGTCTCTAAACAATTCATGTACAAAAGGGAACATTATCACTCAATCATATTGATATGATCGAATTATACTAAAGATTGAATAGATATATAAATACCTCTAGTCATTTTCTAACATCTATAAATTGGTGCAACTTTCAAAAGCTTTAAATATCTCATATTGTCAATGAAAATAGCTCAAGAAGAAATCCCTATTGCATAATGCATGAACAATTGAAGAAACCACTCTTTGAATCCATATGCCATCCAAAGCAAGTTGGAACTTGAGTTCCTTGCATAGTGGTCATTGTTAAGCACTCCAAAGTTGAGAAGTTCAAATAAAAATTCAGCCTTCAATTCATTAGATGTTCATCCTTCAATTGTCCAAGCTTGCGAAGGACGTGAAACACACATATCAAGCTCACAACTGAAACCACATAAGATATCCTTGTTGTCTTAATAATTTGATATTGGGGCATTATGCATGATTGCAATAAGAGGAATATCAGAGGGTCGAGCCATTAAGCTATAGTATGTGATAGGGAACTTAGAAGAAGATTTATGACTCACTTTGAATCACATGAAGCAGCTCCATTTTTTATGTCTCAACCAATGACATAAGACCTTTGCAAAGATGCAGGTATATAGTGGATATTGGAATCCAAGGGAATGAAGGCTCGAAGAGTTTGAGTTCTAGTTGAAGGTGTAGTTGCTAGCGGGATGAGTCCAAGACTCAAGGAGTAATGAGTGGCCATGGAGTCTATGCTCGTGAGTCAAGGACATGGGTTTGCCCAATGTCTATGCACATAAACCAATGTCTATGCATAGAAACCATCTAGGAGAGTATACAAAGAAATACTAGAACTCAAAATAGATGTGAGACATTAGATTATACTATATTAATCTATTAACTGAAAAATTGAAGGGTCTAATACGTAAGCACAGTGTCATGTGGATCCAGGCCTACATGTAGGGTGCTTGTTGTCTATGTGAATAATTAGATCTGGAGGATCTTCAACTGTATGCTTCAAAGGAAATAAAAATGGACTAGCTTGAGGAAGCAAAAATGAATGGATACAAGGCCTTGTTGGTATCTATTTCAAAAGAAAAAATAAAAATAAAATGATTTTGAAGATTCCTATCACAATTTAGCAAGGGACCTAGTTTCGAGGCCATAATCTCTCACTTCATTTACAAAGTATATAGGACCTAATGAAATTCCTATTGCTCGTCACTAGAAGCATACAAGAATTCAATTGACACAAGTAGTATACGAACAGAGCATAATTGTTCAATGTTTCTGACAACCTTTACGAAAGTAGAACACTAAACAGAGATTGACTAGCATGAATATAGATCAAATGTAACTCCCTGTCTTCTTGCATGGTTGGAACTTTATGATGCAAGAAACAGAATTCTGTCGTTACTTTTATCACCATAAAAATAACACCTACACTACGACTTGCTTTTTTATATCATAATCACCTTCTCATGCTCTGCTTATGCATTGCATTGCATTTTCTTCATAATGAAAACGTTTATGCATCAGTTTTAGAGGATGCAATAATCAAGCGCTCCTGTTCACTTTGAAATTATCTGACCTTGTGTTTCTCCATTCAACGCTTTTGAAATGTGAACTCAATGGAGCTTCTTCACACACATGCCACAAATCCATGATATATCTACATAAACCATTTGCTCTGCTCCATGTATATGCTTTAGAAGAATTCAAGCTATCCAAAGAAACTCCAGTAACGAAAAATAGAGACTTTGCCCCTAATCCACTATGTGCTGAAGCCCGAAAGATACAAGAACTATTGTGGGCTATCATTCGGCTTAAAAATCTACTTGCTCCCTTTGCTCATGTGTCGAGGCTCAATTTACCACCATCCCTAACAATACAAGAAAGTATATGATCCTCCATAGAAATGTGAGTCAAAAGAGTAGCCTTCATACGAGATGATAAGGAAAAAATTTCCCAGATGAGAGAGAGCAAAATTGTCTACGTGATAGCCACTCATAGCTGCCTCAAAGACGAAGCCGGTCAAAGTGCAAAATCATGCAAGGGGGAATTTTCAACACGTCTTGAAAGATATCATATGATGTTTATCTTTTTTGTTTTTGACTCGTATATGCTTTTTGAAGTATGCACTATAGTTATGGAGATTCAATGTGGAGGAACAACAAGATACATTTGGTGATCATCCAATACAACCACTCCAAACACTATTTCGAGTCGATGATGATGATGTAAGAAATAGTCAACTCTAGATGCACGTATATCTTCATTGGGTGTTTGTTTGTCATGAATTTTAGCTTGTTGAAAAGCTTGCTTTATACACTTTAGAATGCCATGAATATCATTGGCAACAAAGGAGATGTCGGAGATTTGGGCAAAGAATTTGTTCTCAGCAATCACCTTAGGAAGAAGCAGCGAGGAGATGACAAATGGATCTTCCACAAGCACATAGAGTTTGATGACTAAGCTTCAAAAATGAAGCCTCAAGGTTGGATAATTGCTCTTTGCAAGTCAAACATCAGATATAGCTAAGATCTTGAGATACGTATTTGTGTGTTTATTGCTACTCAAATGAGCAAAAAGGGTATGGGTGCTACAACCCTCTCTCAAAGAATCTATATGTGTCAAGATATCTTGTGTTTGATGAGTCAAGGCCTTAGTATGGAGACAAGGCCAAGGCAAAGTTGGATGAAGAGGATCAAGAGGAGTACGCAGACTTTGATGTGTAGATTCAACCTCAAGAGTCAATCACAATTAGTGGACCAAAGGCTTCTACATCTAAGTTAAACTCATGTGATCACTCTTGCACTTATGATTATGAAAGACCATCCCCTACTTCAAAATATAGAAGCCTGCAAGACACAGGCTATGACACTAGGGAAGCTCAAGAGAAGTCAGAAGAGGAAGAACTTGAGGAGGTCATTACTTCTAATATAAAGCTCAATAGAATCAAGAAGCAATATCCCAAAGGCCAAGAGAGGAGTTCTACAAGGAAGAAGGAACCCCCAAAAAGGTACACATATGGTTCTTTCATGGCAAAGCACTATGCATACATGACGAATGTCATTGCAGATCAAGAGCCAAATTCTTATGAGCAGGCAAAGACCGAGCTAGAGTAGAGGAAGGCTATGTATGAAGATTTCAAATCTCTTAAGGAGAACAACACTTGGTAGCTAGTACCCAAGAAGGAAGGCATGAAGGTAGTCCAAAACAAGTGGGTGTGAAAGATCAAGAGGAATGCAGATGGTAGCTTGGCAAGGTACAAGGCTATACTAGTAGCCAAAGGCTTCACACAGACACAAGGGGTGGATTATGAGCAGACTTTTAGCCCTATGGCAAACAAGGCTACCATTAGAGCTCTCATAGCCATATGAGTAGCAATGAGGTGGCCTATCTACCGGATGGACATAAAGAATGCTTTCTTGAATGGTGATTTACAAGAAGAGGTGTTCATGGAACAACCTCAATGGTATGTAGATCCACAACATCCTACCTATGTTTGCATGTTGAAAAGGCCTTGTATGGCTTAAAGCAAGACCAAAGGGCTTGGAATCAAAGGATAGTGGACTTCTTGAAGAGATGTGGTTTCTATCCAAGTGATGTAGACCCACCCTTGTATATGAAGAAAAAAAATGACAAGATATGTTTGATATGTATATATGTAGATGATCTCCTTGTGACAAATGATGATGATGTATGGATAAGGACCATCAAAGAGAAGCTTGGAAGAGATTTAAAAATCTCAGATTTAGGTGTGCTAAAGTACTTTCTTGGAATCGAGGTGATCTATGGGAAAGAAGGTATCTATCTCTCTCAAAAGAAGTATCTTCTAGATGTGTTGTTTAGGTTTCGATGACATTTTGCAAACTAATCTTTGTGTACATATACAATTCAAGAGATTTAAGGTGCATTCTCTAGCTTATATATGTTTTTTACTTTGCCCAAGAGGGCTTCTTGAAATCAGTTTTATGTGCAGAGAAATTGGTGTTTCTCTATGACCCGAATCTCACTCTTGGGCTCTAACTTTGTTCTCTCTTCACTAGGAACATGAACAAAACATAGACATCCAAATAGCTTGAGGTGCTCCATGGTTGGTTTCTTGCCATAATAGACTTTTTGTGGAGTCAAGTTGTGCACTCCACCTATTGGAACCATGTTATCAAGTAAGAAGGTGTATTCATAGCCTCAACCCAATAAGAGGATGGTAACATACCTTCATTTATGAGACATCTAGCTATCTCAACCAAATTGTTATTATTCTTTCTCTGCAACACCATTTTGTTGAGGAGTGTAAGTGCATGTAAAGTGCCTCTTTATGCCATTGTCCTGCAAGTACTTTGTGAATTCCTTGGAGAAATACTCTCCCCCTCCATCTCACCTTAGCATGTTGATGTGTCAATCACATTCTTTCTCAACAAGGGACCTGAACTTTTGAAAGCATGAAAACACATGTGATTTTTCCTTGATAACATATAGCCATACCTTTCTTGAGTGTTCATCAATGATAGTGACAAACATACCTAGCTCCTCCCAATGAAGCCTCTTTGCTAGGGCCCCATACATCTGAGTGTATAAGCTCCAACAACTTAGAGGATCTGTACTCACTCTTTGGAGATCGCTTTCTTGCTTGCTTACCTAGCCGATAAACATCACAAAACGCATGTATAGCTTGGTCTTCAAGATTTGGTAATCGCTACACTAAACCTGCTTTGCACATGATTTTTAACTTTGGAATATTGATATGTGCTATCCTCTTGTGCCAAAGATTAATCTATGCAATCGTTTTGTTACCAATCATCATATAACATACCTTGTGTGTAGGGGCAACATGTAGTTTAAACAATCTGCCTTCTTTCCCTCCCTTGGCAATGACCTTGCCTCCTTACTTCACCATGCACCCTTTGCATCAAATATAATGTGCATACATCTCTCTACCATCTGTCCTACATAGATAAGGTTCTTAGAAATAGATGGAAAATGGAGTACATATTTAAGAGTCTTGACACATTTACCTTCACCTAGCTTTACATCTCCCACATGTGTAATGGGATGCTCAGTGTTATCTCCTGTCTCCACAGAACCTTTTCAGCTTGGGACCTACATATGAACAAACAATTCCTCCATACACAATATGTGATTAGAGCATCCAGAGTCTATGTACCACTTTGTGTCCTTGGGATCACTAGTGTAGCCATGTCTTTTAGCTAGGAGGGTCTCCTTCTCATCATCCTTCTTGGAGACGTTAGCATAATTCTCGTTCTCCTTCTTCTTCTTGCCTTTTTCATCCTTGAACCAACAGTTTAAAGAAATATGATTCAGTTTACCACATATAAAACAAGTTTTACCTTGATGATGGTTTTCCTTCCCTTTGCTATTCTTGCCGTTCCTTGAAGATGTTGCCTTGCTATCTCCTTCTAAATCTGAATCTTCTTCCTTGGACTGCTTCCTCTTACTTTTTCCTCCTTTTCCCTTCTTTCCACTCTTGACTTTGCCTTTGCTAGCATATAGGACATGTGAAAGACCATCCTTCTAGGATGTGTCTCCTATGGCAACCTCTTCTACCACTAGGTGTGGGATCAACTTCTCAAGAATTGGTAGAAGATCTCTATACAAGATGGTAGTAATAAGGGGTTTCCAATTTACTTTTCCTCTCAACCTATTGAGAGTAATGTGCACAATATGTTCCTCATCTAGTTTGTAGCTAATGGATGCCAATTGATCCCTCAACTCCTTCACCATCAAGGTGTAGGCAACAATAGATTGAACACTACCCTTCTTCAAAGAGTGGAGTTCATTCTTGAGTTGCATCTTTCTCTATCTTGTGGAAGTGGCATATATCTTCTCTAAGGCCTCCAAAACATCTCTAGCATGATAAAACTCTCATATATGAACAATCATAGTGTTAGAGATTACCTGACATATGTAGAAGACAGATCTCCTATTCCTTTCCTCCCAATCCTTCAACATCTTCAATTCTTGATTGGTGACCTTTGGATCTTTGGGATCCACATGGGGCTTATCTTGATCCCCACACACAATAGGCCATAAACCTTTTCTCATCAGGTAATTCATGACTCTGAACCTCCATGGGTGATAGTTGTCTTTGTCAAGCAACTCCAGTTTTTGACCTAGATCTATCATAATGAGTGGGAAATTAGGGTTCCACTAAAATGTACCTCTTAGCCTTGATGTCCAAGATTTTGTGTCCTTCTCCTAGATTCTTCAAACAATGGTTCCTATTCGAATATCAACTGATGGAAATTAATCCCTTAGATTTGCACACTAGAAGTGAAATGTACCCAATACCTAGGTCACTTCATACACCTTTTTTGCTACCTATAGCAAAACACTGATTCGCATACCTTACACTGATCCAAATCAACTATGCTTTTAGGCATGCTTAATATGGTTCATAAGCTTTCTAAACTCATGTCCCGACTTTTCCACCACCTTAGTGTTACCGTTAGTGTCCATGTGAAAGGCCAAATGGCCACTGGACACTTCTTTGTATATGTTCTTTAATAAAACATATAGTGGCCTGGTCAATCACAGACTGTAAGTTCGACCGCATTTGTAAGACCTAAGAAGTTTGTCTTCGTGCTCCCTGTGTACTGTGTTTTCTGTGTATTTTGCAGCCTCTGTGCGGAGTACTACATGCGGCCTTAGGAGCTCAGTTTTCTACTCTGAGCATACCATCGTGGAGCTCTTGAGAATGATAGCGCTGTCGGAAAGATTTCAACCTTTCCGTTGATGACCAGAGAAAATGAGAACAACTTTATTGGTGATCTCAAACCTTTTATATCACTGTTAAACAATTGTATTGATTGGAATTGACTACTTTGAAAGTGTTTGCAGGTTCAAATGGATGAAGAAAACAAAAGTTCAAATTATGGTTTACCCTAAACTGCTCGTATAATGTGTGTTTAGGCCATAGAAGTATTGAATCATGGGTTTAAGACCGTAGGTTTTTGTTTATTTATATGTATTTAAGTTAAGAGCATTAATGATTGGTTAATGTTAGGGTTTAACTAGGTATTCAATTGATTTCTAAAGGGTTTTAATGGGGTTTTGATGGGTTTTAAGTAGGTTTTCTAGGGTTTTATTATGATTCAAGGGGTAAAACAATTGGTATTTAATTAAATTAACCTATAGATTAAACATTGCTTATTGCAAAATTCAATTATGATTTAATTAATTACTTTATTCATGTGTGTGCATTTAAATACTAAGGTTATCATTAATTAAAATCTTAACCTAATTTAAATGAATTATTTAATGAGGGGAAATAGGATAGTTAACTGATAAATGATAAATGAAATGGATAAATATCTAGTGGTCTATGTGGATGCTAGAAAAAAGAATGGTATGTGAGTAATGTGGAATTAAAGTAAATTAAGGAGTGGTCTAAAAGGAAGATGCACTTAAAGTGAATAAAGTTGGATAAAAGAAAAGAATGGTAAAAATTAGTGTAGATGAAAAGAGAGGAGTAGAAATGAAGTGTCATTAAAGTAGTTAAAGTTACATGAAAAGAGTGGTGAAAGTTAATGGGTAAAAGTGTGGCTGAGAAATTAAAGTAAAATCTAAACGAGTGGTAAGAATTTGACTTGTATATGTATTTATATGTGTACTATGCTCCATTTCTTCCTAATGTTTCTTTGCAGGTAATTTCTCCTCCTCTTTACCTTCTTTTTTTATCTAGAGAATGAGAGTTTATGTTTTTCTTTCCCTTCTCTGTAGTAAGAGAAAGTCTATCTTAATAGCTAATGATCTATAGTTATATTGAAAGAGCTATATTAGGTTCTTTCTGGCGGTTGTCATGTACTGAAGGAGATCCACGCAGCATAGATGTTGAAGCAGCTCATGAAGAGCGATATACAGAGAACAGTACTCGATCTGTGCGTGTATCGGAAGAATTTAGTCTGTGGTCTTCATCCACAACCCAGAGTGTTTTCGAGTACACAGAGAGAAAGTCTCTCTCAGTCATCTTCTCTTTTGCATCTCTTGTTTATATTAACAGTTGTTTCTGTGAGTAGTATGTAAGTTGAATTATATGGAGAGAGAGATCAGCTCAAAGGCCTTTTTGTCTGATCGATTTTCGCTGTATGATTCTCCAAATGGGACATGAAGATATTTCTTTCTTCTCGTTCTGTTGCTGGCATGATAGAAAGGATGGCATTAGAAGTTTTGCAAGATGAACCTTCCAATGAGAAGTCAGATGTGTACAGCTTCAGAGTAACCTTATGGGAATTTTTTTACTCTTCAGCACACCCTCGGATGGATTAAGTCACGCACAGAAACTGAATAGATGAGGAGCACACGTGCATGTCAGAGAGTCGGAGGATGGTGATGCTGCAAGTTGACGTTACAGAGGCCATCGCTAGAGGGAAGAGAGAGTGTCTGATGATGGAGTCAGAGAGAGAGAGAAAGATTGCTTCGATGACGGCTACTACTTGCGCGCGGACAGAGGTAGTGGCGGCATCGAGAGAGAGAGAGAGAGAGAGCGAGATTGAAGGGGCAGATTGAATGAGGCTCACAGAGACACAGAAAGAGATCCCATCTGACAGTAAATAACGGTCTGGTTGCTTGATGGCAAAGATGAAGATACATACCTGCTTTGGGGAGAGAGAGAGAGAGAATTTCCCCCCCCCTCTCTGCAGCACTAGCAGCACGAAGGCCGCCAGCGCGCAGAGAGAGAGAGAGAACACTTCAGTGCCTAAGCTTAGTATTCTTTGAGTGATGACATCGAGATCTTGAAATAGAGCTTGTGAGGAATAAACATAAAAGAAGATGTTATGTCATACCAGATGTAGTTTATAGACCACCCTTGATGCATATAGTGATGGAGATCATGCAAATTGAAGAAACTGGATTATTCTTCAGAAGAGTGTTTGAAGACAAAGCATCTATATCATTGCGCAGATATGTGCCACTTCAAGACAATTTCCATTGATGACATGGAGAAAGGAAGCACATGCCATGGACGTAATAACATTGTCGAGAATCCTTTTGTCCTTTCGACACAATATATGTCAACTTGCTTGATTTGACCCATGATTTTTGTCGCTTATTCAGCTTTATTGGAAGATATCATGAACTCCTTGCCGTCATATTACACAAAAGCAGAAGGATGAGATCTTTAGTTTATGCAAATCGTATAAATAGCTATTTCACTAAGAATAATTTGAAATCTCATAGAAGATTAGGCAACTTTTTGGTACCCATGCTTGTTCATTGTGGTTGTTTACAGGATGCTCGAAATGTTTTTGTTGACTTGAGAGAACGAAATGAGTTTTCTTGGTCATCCCTTATTCATGGGTATTGTGAATGTGGGGACGAAGCTCATTTATTTGCTTTCCATTCTTTGATATTCTTGACATGTTCTTGTTTATTCATATAAGGCCTATCGATATGTTTATATGTGTTAGCATATTTGTAAGTGTGAATGGATTAGTATAAGTATGTATTAGATTGTATTTGAATATTTTAGTGTATACATAAACATAAGCATGTGTATGCACATGCTATGTGAATTAAGTCTTTAATTTTATGATTCTTGTAACATTACTGATATTTTCCTAATGTTTATTTGCAGAAACATTGAAGATTAAAAAGCAATTAAAGTGCAGTGAAGTGAAGCAAAGTGAAGATTTCATCAATTCAATTATCCAACAATCTGAATTAAATCCAGAGAAATTATCCTTGATTAATCTTTGTATAGGATTCACTAGTTATTAGCAATCTTATAGAGAAATTATATCATTGTTTTATAGCATTGTAATGATCCACTATTGTCATTAGCTTTAATTCAAGGTCAATTCGCATTATCTTTCTTGTCCATGTCATCTGAAAATCCAATTGAATCTGAAAAGAACGCACCTTTAGAAGTAGAAGTTGAAGTAGAAGTAGTTAAGGATCTTATTACACACGAATCGTTAATATCAGTATATCACGATTATTGCCTTAATAGATTTATAGCATTATTGTCAAGTGCATCTAATGATCCTCAAGATAACATAGATTCATTTCCACCACCCTTAATTAGGCATACACAATCTAAGCATTTAGAAATCCAAGAAGACGAAATTATAAAAGAAAAATTAAGTGAGGAAACTTTGATAGTACCCATACCTCAAGAAGCTATTGATAGATATAGAGCAGTCCAGCCTTACGATTCTTAGAGGTTTAAAGTGTTTCAATTACCTATTCCAACTTTCTTAGATTTAAGAGTCATTTAGAATTCCTTTTACCTTAGACAAAAGAAAAATATACCTAAACACTTACGATTGTCTCATACACCCTACGTGTGTCGAGGGATTTAGTGGCTGACTGATCCACCAGCCATATGTCCGTAACTTCCCGACAGCGCATTGTGGTGCATCGCCGTCAAAATACTTCACTGGTATCAGAGCAATTCGAGGCAAAAGCTTTGTTCCTTTTGTGTGAGCGAAGCGAACCCCCCCCCCCCCCCCCCCTCAAAGGATTTCTCCAAGGCTTACAACTAAGGTGACGACCAAGGCATAGACCTTGGCATACCTTGTCATCCGAGTCACCGAAGTCACCGTTGGTGCTGTTGGCTGCACGCGAGGGAGGACCTCAACGATCAAGGAATATACAGGTTCCCAGTATTTCCCAGGAGCTCACCCATCCCAATACTATTCCCCCCAGAGCTCGCTTAACCGTGGCAATCTCTTGCCACTAAGCTACACTCTTGTGGTTCAAGATCTTCCCCGCTCTTCTTCTCACCATTAAAATCATTGAACTTTGCCTTCTTGAAAACTTGGT
Source organism: Ceratopteris richardii (assembly GCA_020310875.1). NCBI lineage: Eukaryota > Viridiplantae > Streptophyta > Polypodiopsida > Polypodiales > Pteridaceae > Ceratopteris > Ceratopteris richardii. The sequence goes on from CM035413.1 coordinate 137,129,258, forward strand.
TAAGGGCAAACTCACCTGGTTCCATATCTTCATAATTGCATTTTTGTTTTCCGCGAGGTACACTAGACAAATTTGTTGCTCCTTCTGGTTGCTTTCCGCCTCGTTCTTTGCACAATTCTCCAAGAAGCTTCTGAATAAGCTCGTCTTTTTCAAGAATCTTTTGTGTTAGACCTTCCATCGTTGCCGAGGGTTGATTCTGCTTTGATACCACTTGTAGCATTTCCTCAATCAGAGTCTATCCCTAATCACAATTTCTCGATCACTCAAAAATAACAGAGGAGAGAAGAATGCAGAGATTGCACAAGGTAAGAGAAAATCTGATGCAAAAGAGTAGAAACAAATATGATGCAGAGAAGGAAGAATTCTGATATTATAGACGTGAATCAATGGTTACAATAGCTTTGGACAATAGCTTCTTGAAGAAGCCTCTACCTCCTGACCACCCCCGAGCTATCACAATCGGATTCACACTCACACTCTCAATCGCACTCTCACTCTCACTCTCAATCACAAGGTAATTGTGAGATTTCTATTCATCCCCTGTGTTGATGCGTAGGTCTCCCTATATCACAGTTTGATCGTTGCCCTCCCAAACAAGTGTGCGATCCACCGAATTTCGACAAAGTCGAGTTTCTCCAAAACTTTCGTAAAAAGCCATGCGATCGTAGTGTGCTTTCTTTCTTTAGCGTACCTATCAAGAATAGGAGAAAAAAAATCAAAAAGACATATCTGAAAATATCCATAATTCGACATGGTGACATGTGAGCATCAGAATCACGGATTCCAATAGAAATAGATAAGCCCCAGTTTTCTTTTTAAGTGTTGGAAAACGGGACTTTTCAAAGCCTTGTAACTAAAAAAAGGTGACGAATTAGCTTAATCTTGTGAGTGACACTTTTACTCAATTTTGCGATCTGCACAATAGTGTTAGAGACGTCTAAGGTCCAAATCTACCTCCAAATGCCATGTTTGAGCCCTACAAGTTTCAAAATTCTAGAGAGAGAGAAACTAAAATCAAGGCATTTTCTTACAATGCACTAAATGCACGACCCTGAATGAGGTACTTAAAACATGATTCACAAACATTTCACACAGGCACATTTATTCTCTTATACTTGCTCTACCTTTCTCTCATACAGAGTTTTCCTTAATTCTTTCATCATCACCGTCAAAATTCCACTAGAAAACATGATGCGAATAAGGTCTAGAGAGAGAATATGAAACTTATCACCCCAAAGTTTTTCCTACATGCATAAAATGACCTAATTATTCATTCTAAGAATTATCCCCACAATGAAATTCAAAAAGTTCAAAATCAATTATTTCACTAGAAAAGAGGCCTATTACAATTCTTCCCCCTTTAAGAAGTCTCTCCTCAGACTTGGAAAGAAGGATAATGTTTTAGAAAATCGTCTAAGTTCACCCAACTCAAATCTTCTACTGGGTATGAGTGCCAATTCGCTTTGTCGGTCAAACATGCCATTATTCCTCATATTCTCTCTTGCAGAATAGCTAAGGATGCTTGGGATACACTTACCACATTGTACCAAGCTAGGAATGAGGCTCATGTTGCTTACCTCCGAAAACAGTTGGAGAGTGAGCACATGAGTGAAGGTGATTCTATGGACAATTTCCTAACAAAGATCAAAGACTTGAAGGAACAATTGATTTCTGCTGATGAGGTTATAATAGATAGCTCACTTGTGTAGACCATTCTGAATCGTCTTCCTGATTCATATCAGAGTTTTGCTTCTACCCTTCGGTTGATGACGAAAGGAAATCCAAATGCCTGGTCATTTGAGGAGTTAGTCTCCGTTCTGTTGTAGAAAGATTAGTCCAGGCAGAATAGGTCCATTATGCGACTTGTAGATCAAGCTTTCATGGCTAGTCAAAAGGGCAAAGGAAAATGGAGCTCTTCAACTATTAAGCAGAAATTCACTAATTCTGCACAATCGAAGAGGGAAGATAAAGATGAAAAGAAATAAGAAAAGCAGAAATTGTTTTGCAAGTACTGTAATGGAAATGATCATATCATAAAGAACTGTCCTAAACTGGCTGCAAAAGAGGCAAAGAAAAAAGAGGCAGGAATGGTTGTTGCAGAGGCCTCTACTCCAAAAACAGAGTCTGCTAATCTTCTTGAGGAAGAAGAATGGGTGTTTACTACTGTTTGCAGTTTTGACCCATCTTCTTATGACGAGTGCATGTCTACAGCAGACTCCGATGTTTGGGACTTTCACAATGGGGCAACCAAACATATTACCTCGCAGCGCAGCTTGTTCTCTTCACTTGAGCCTGCCCCTATAGGGAATACTGTTACATGCACCAACAACTCCTCTTATCCTGTTATGGGAGTTGGTAAGATCATTTTGACTACTGCTGATGGTAGTTCTTTCACTTTGTCAGATGCTTTATTTGTGCTAGGGATCACGAAGAACCTGCTATCAATTTCTGTATTAGCCAAGATTGTCTTGGTTGTGAAATTTGTTGATGACAGGTGTACAGTTCATGATCTATCAAATGACAATGTGATTATTGCTTCTGGCATTTTATGTCGTGGGCTGTATAAGCTCATAGACTATGAAAGATCTATAAATGATTCGGCATGTACGATACATGATTCTCAGGCTTTGTCAAATGCAAAGCTTTCGCATGCACGCTTTGTTCATCTGAATTTTACTATTTTTCTATGCTTGCAAAAATTTGAAATGGTGCCCTCTTTGCCCAAACTTGAGGCACTTGAAAAACATGTTTGTGAAGGCTGTACTTTGGGCAAAATGAAGCATTCATCCTTTCCAAAAGATGGTTCAGTTTGGGCTACTCAAAAATTGAAGCTTGTACATAGTGATGTCTGTGATCCTATGTAGACACCTTCTTTTGGAAATTATCTTTACTTCATGACTTTCATCGATGATTTTTCCAGGCATGCATGGGTATATCCATTGAAGGCAAAGTCCCAAGTGTTCATGTGCTTTAAATAGTTTTTGGTTTTGGCTGAATATCTATCAACATGTAAAATGGGCACCCTCTGTTGTGATCGAGGGGGGGAATATATGTCTTTTGATTTTAATGCAATTATGGTTGAACGTGGGATAAAACACCAGTGTACAGTGCTGTATACACCTCAACAGAATGGAGTTGCTAAATGAAAAAACAGATCACTCATGGAGATGGCGAGGTGTATGGTCAAGAGTTAGGCTTTACCACATAGTTTCTCGCTTGAGGCTGTCATGTGTGCAGCATATGTACTTAAGAGGTCTCCCACTAAAGCGGTGCAGCCTATTACTCCATATGAGGCTTGGCATGATCGCAAGCCATCTGTTGCTCATCTGCGTGTTGTTGGTTGTTTGGCATATGTATTAGTGCCTAAAAAACATCGTAGAAAATTGGATGATAAAGTAGTAAAATGTATTTTTGTTGGGTACAGTTCTGAAAATAAAGGCTATCGTTTGTATCATCCACAAACTAAACGCATTCTGGTCAGCTGTGATGTTGTTTTTGTGGAAGATGCTATTCAGCCATTGCTTTCATGTACTAAGGAGACATCTGTTAGCTCCAAAGACATGTATGATGCTTTGCTGTCTCTTTTTACAGGTGGACAGTCTAGTGCTGGTCCTAATGAGGCAACTTCTCAGCCTTTGCAGGTTTCATGTGATGATGCAGATCATCCCATTTCTGATGCAGATTTACATGATGCACTTGTTAATGAGAGAGCTGATATTGAGGAGGCAAAAACTATGCCAAATGGCTGGTGCAGACATTGCGTGACAACAAATTAGATGCACCTCTATCATATCGCACTCAATCAGGCTCTCATAGTGCCTCTTTCGCATCAGATTGCTATGCTATGGCTGCATCTAGTTTTTGTGATAAGACTGAGCTTGTTATATTTGACTTAGCACAAATTTCAAAAAATTGGATGGCTGCTATCAAATCTAAATATGATGCTATAATGAAGAATGGTACTTGGTCTTTATGTGGCTTGCCTCCTGGCAAGAAGGCCATTGGCATTAAGTGGGTATACAAGCTGAAGCATAAACCTGATGGTACAGTTGACAAGTATAAGGGTAGGCTTGTTGCAAAGGTTTATGCGCAGGAAAGAGGCATTGATTTTGATGAAACCTTTGCACCTACATGCCGTATGACTACTGTTCAGAGCATCTATGCACTTGCAGAAGATCATGGTTGGAATGTATATCAATTGGACATTAAAACTGCATTTCTAAGTGGTGACTTGCATGAAGAAGTGTATGTTTTGCAACCCCGTGGCTTTGTGTAGAAAGGGCATGAAAACGAGGTGTGCACGTTAAATAAGGCATTATATGGTTTAAAGCAAGCACTATGTGCTTGGTATGAGAAGATACATGCTTATCTGATTGCAGATGGTTTTTAGAACAGTCCAACTGAAAGCACCTTATATGTTAAGCATGCTAATGATGTACTTCTGATCATTGTGGTTTATGTTGATGACATGCTGCTCACTGGTCCTCATGAGAGGCATATTGCTGATTTTAAGGCTGATTTCCATGCCTCATTTGAGATGTCCAATTTGGGGCATTTGCATCACTATTTGGGCATTCAGTTTATGCATGTTGATGGTGGAATGGCTTTGTGTCAAATGAAATATATTGACACATTATTGCAGCATTTTGGCCTTGAAGACTGTAAACCTATGACCACTCCTATGGAAATAGGTCTACGACTGAGTCTTCATGATGCTAGAGATGCATTTGATGCTGTTCTCTATCAGCAGGCTCTTTGATGCTTGATTTACTTATGCATTACTCAGCCAGATATTTAGTTTGCTATCTCACAGATGAGCAAGTTTATGCATTGCCCAAGAGTTAAGCATTGGCAGGCGGTTAAGCGCATCTTTCGCTACTTGAGTGGTACCTGGCTACTTAGTTTGTTTTATCCCAAGGGGGATCACTACCACCAGATTTGCATGCTTTTTTTTGGCTCTGATTGGGCTGGTTGCTATGACACTCGTGTGTCCACTAGTGGCTTTTGCTTCATGCTTGGTAGCTTATGTATATCTTGGTTGAGCAAGAAGAAGCTTACTGTGGCCACTTCTAGTTGTGAGGTTGAGTATAGGGCAACTTTCATAGCAACTGTTGAGTGTGTGTGGCTCAGACGCCTTCTGGCTGATTTGTGTGTTGGTCAGTCTTCTGCCACCACCATCTTCACTAACACTCAGAGCACATTGGCAGTTAGGAGGAACCCTGTGTTCCATGCTCGCACTAAGCACATTGAGGTGCATTATCATTATGTCAGGGAGAGGTTCTCTGTTGGGGAGATCAACTTGGCATAGGTGCCCACACATGAGAACATTGCAGACCTTTTCACGAAGGCGCTGCCTAGGGAGAAGTTTGAAGCTTTCCGCAAAGCTTTGGGCTTACTTCCTTTTGTGGAGTGATTTCCACATAGCTTGGCTCCTTATACATGAGTGCCAGCTAGTTGTTCACTGCATCACTCCAAGGGGGGATTTGTTGATATATTCAGGTAGTGATGTGTGTGAACACTCTAGGACCACCGAGGCACTTTCTCCCCTCTTTAGAAGGTTTTTTCCCCCGGCTTGTATATATGCCTATTGCTATCAGAGACGTCCTTCTTCTTCTTAAATAAACCAGGTGCACCCCAAGGTGATACACTCGGTAAGTTATCAAGCCTTTCTTCAGAAGATCATCTAATTGAATCTTAAGCTCCTTTAATTCATCGATGTTAAATCTATAGGGTGCTCTGGAATATGGTTCACTCCCTGGATATAGGTCAATGGCATGGTCAATCTACCTAGGTGGAGGTATACCAGGCAAGTCTTCTGGAAATATATCTCCGTATTCTTTCAAAAGATTTTCTACATAATACAGAACACTTTCCTCATTATCTTCTTCATGCATGTTGTTTACATACAGTGTAAATGTTCTACAACCATCATGTATACCTTTAATTATCTGCATAGCAGAAATAAGGATAGGTTTAGGATTATAGGCATCACCTAGAATATGAATAGATTCATCACCTAGCTTTAAAGTGATCGTTCTTTGTTCACAATTAATTGTCACAAAATTTTTAACTAACCAATCCATGGCTATGATTGCATCGCTTATATCCTTTCGTGTAGTGTAATCATCCATTTTCCATCTGTACAGGTCTGGTTATCTGCATAATTAGGGCTACCCCTAGGTTCTGTACCAATTTGAAAGATAGAAAACAATGGGTACTACCTGAATCGATCAAAAATCTGATTTTATGCACAAAAATCATACCTGGAATCGTGATTAGAAAAGCCTTTGGGAAAGAACTCACCACCATGCAACATAAAGTAGAGTCAGGGCACTTTCCTCCATCATCTACTTCCTCAATAATTGTACCCTCCTCGATGATATTTATCGCTTTTGATTGTGTGGGTCAAAAGACTGCCTTGTTCGGGCATGCATATCTCCGATGCCCTTGCTCCCCGCAATGCAGACATAGACAAGTCCTTTTTCCCTCTTAATAAAATCAGGGTCTTGTTGCCACTAGATTGGTTGATGCCTCTTTTGATTTTCCACCTAAGCAAGATTCTTGCCTTGGTTATTTGAAGATGGATTCTTCTTTGAATTGTTCATGTTCATTGCAACAGGTCTTTGTGGCCTATGTCCCATTGCAATGAATCTGCTTCTATTTGCCTTCTGTAAATTGAACTTCTCCATCTTCTCAAAGTTCTCCGCCATCGCAACAACATCAAGAAAATCAATGCATCCAGATCCCTTCACTTGATGGCGAATTTGTTCACGAAGCCCTTCAATAAATTTACTCTTTAGGGCGTTACCACTAACCTCTAATGCATATTTATGAAGACATAGGAACTTCTCTTTGTACTCATCAACAGATAAGCTATGCTTATCACTTTCGTGTTGTTGGAAATTGTAGAACTCCATCTTCTTCTCCATATGGTAGTGTGGAGAACAATAGCGTTTTCAGCTTGTCCTCTAAATTCCTTCCATAGAACTAGACCTGAACACTTTCGAGTCTACATATACGACTTCCACCATAGCTTCGTGATCCCATGCGAGTGTAGGATCCCAACTTTTACCTTGGACTCTTCACTAAATTTTCCAAGATCAAAGAAATCCTCTAGTTCTTCAATCCATGCCTCAAGATTTTCACCACTCTTCTTCTCACCATCAAAATCATTCATCTTTGCCTTCTTGAGGACTTGGTTAAGGGCAAACTCAACTGGTTCCATATCTTCATAATTGCATTTTTGTTTTTCGCGAGGTACACTAGATGTTCCCGCACCTTCATCTACTTCATCGTTCAGCTCCACAAACAAATTTGATGCTCCTTCTGGTTGCTTTCTGCCTCGTTCTTTGCACAATTCTCCAAGAAGCTTCTGAATAAGCTCCTCTTGTTCATGAATCTTTTGTGTTAGAACTTCCATCATTCTCGAGGATTCATTGTGCTCTAACACCACTTGTAGTGTTTCCTCAATCACAATCTAACCCCAATCACAATCTTTTGATCACTCAAGAATAACAGAGGAGAGAAGAACGTAGAGATTGCACAAGGTAAGAGAAAATTTGGTGTGGAAGAGTAGAAACAAATATGATGCAGAGAACAAAGAATTCTGATATTATAGATGTGAATCAATGGTTACAACAAATTGGACAATAGCTTCTTGATGAATCCTCTACCTGCCGACCACCCCCGAGCTATCACAATCGCATTCACACTCGCACTCTCAATCAAACTCTCACTCTCACTCTCACTCTCACTCTCAATCACAAGGTTATTATCATATTTCTGTGAGTCCCCTGTGTTGATGCGCAGGTCTCTCTTATCAGAGCTTGATCACTGCCCTCCCAAAGAAGTGTGCAATCCACCAAATTTAGAAAAAGTCGAGGTTCTCCAAAACTTTCGCAAAAAGCCATGTGAACGTAGTGTGCTTTCTTTCTTTAGCATACTTGTCAAAAATAGGAGAGAAACACCAAAAAGACATATCCAAAAATATCCCCAATTAGACATGGTGACACTAGAGCATCAGAATCACGGATTCCAATAGAAAGAGAAGCCCTCATTTTTATTCTTTTTTTTTTAAGTGTTGGAAAACGGCACTTTTCAAAGCCTTGTAACTCAAAAACAGTGAGGAATTAGATTAAGCTTGTGAGAGGCACTTTTACTCAATTTTTTTATCTACACAATAGTGTTAGAGACGTCCGAGGTCCAAATCCACCTCCAAATGCCACTTTTGAGCCCTGCAAGTTTCAAAATTCTAGAGAGAGAGTAAAATCAAGGCATATTCTTACAATGAACTAAATGTACTTAAAACATGATTCACAAAATTTCACACAAGCACTTTTATTCTCTTATAGTTGCTCTACCTTTCTCTCATACAGAGTTTTCCTTAATTCTTTCATCTTCACCTTCAAAATTCCACTAGAAAACATGATGCGAATAGGGTCTAGAGAGAGAATACGAAACCTCTCGATCCAAATTTTTTCCTACATGCATAAAATGACCTAATTATTCATTCTAAACATTATCCCCACAATGAAATTCAGAAAGTCCAAAATGAATTATTTCACTAGAAATGAGGCATATTACAATTCTTCACCCCTTTAAGAACTTTGTCCTCAGAGTTGGAAAGAAGGATAATGTTTTAGAAATTTGTCTAAGTTCACCCAACGTGAATCTTCTACTGGGTATGAGTGCCATTTCACTAAAATTTCTACTATAGATCTATTGCTAAGAAATCTTTCCTTTTTGTCTAATATTATTTCAGGTTGAAGCTCAAAAGAGCCATCATCTTTCAGCTTATAATTGTCTTTCAAAACATGAGCAACATTAGATACATATCTTTTAAGTAAGCTAACATGAAATAGAGGATGCATATTTAATTGTTTAGGTAATTCCAACAAATAAGCAATAGATCCAATCTTTTTCAAAACTTTAAAAGGACCTGCATATCGAGGAGAAAGTCTATGATCCTTCCCTAGCAACCAGTTAGATTGGTGAGGATCAACTTTAAGAAGTACCATATCATCAACTTGAAATTCAAGTGGTCTTCTCTTTAAATCATAGAATTTCTTTTGTCTTTTATGAGCTTCTTTTATGTGTTTCTTAATTTTCCCAAGTTCTTCATCCATTTTATCAAGCATTTCTTTGGACACTTTTCCATGGAATATTCGTGGTGTGAGTCAGAAATCATTTATATTTGTTAGGTTGGTTCAACTCGTCTAAGCCGTGTATGGCAATTACGCGAGCAGTGGCCGCCCATGCTCTATCACCCATGTATTGCTGTCCACGGAAGGCCACCCATGATCCTATATATACATGACTTCTGCACTACCTGAGACATAGAATTGAGCCAGCATACCTCTACTTTGTATCTCCCTATCTAGATTTGTCTAGATCACCATTTAAGCTCTACCTTGAGAGCGCATGGGTGGACAATGCCATCATCTTTGTACTTGCTGCTAGTACAAAATTGTTGAGATTCTCCTATATCTGTTATCTTCTCTGCTAGTGCTCCTATGTTATATTGTGTAACTATTGTCTTACATGGTATGAAAGTCGTAAGGTTCGAATAGCTTAAGAACTATCACTATTTTAGCCTACTAGTAGACTAGAATATCAGTAGATTATTCAAGTGATTACATGATGGCTTCATCATTGAACATTGGCCTTGGTGCTTCAGCTAATGTTAATGTTGCACCTATTCGAATTCGCCCACCTGCATTCACTAAAGGGAAGCTGGATGGAACCAACTATACACTCAATTTCTGCAATTTAGGACTCCTATGAATTACTTGACACTATCATGGGACCGATGGGATTGGATCCAAAACCTATACCAATTGAAGATCCAGCAAATTCAAGATTGATGATTCAGCGAGATCCAGATCTTCTACGAGCTTGGAAGAGGCGGAATGCTGATGCATTATGTGCAATTGTCACTAGTGTAAGTGATTATGTGCTTACTTTAGTTCAACATACTACTAAAGCACATGAGGCTTGGGGCATATTGGCTCATCAATATGAGACCAAGAACCACACTAGAATATAGAATTTAGAAAATTAGTTGGCAAATGAAAAGCATTCTGATTCTGAAAAGGTTGAAGATTTTATCAATCGGATAAAACATCTTCAAGATCAATTGGTTGTAGTTGGTGTTGTTATAACACTAGAAATGCTAGCTCGAAGATGTGTATGTGTTCTTCCAGCAAAGTATGATGGATTAGTAACAGCCCTTAACACTTAGGTAAGACCAACTCCCCTTACATTTGAAGAGTTTTGTGCTATGCTTTTAGAAGAAGAGATGCGGCTAAAAATAAGCAAAGTACAAGTGATGCTACTTTCTCAGCAAATGCAAAAGGTAAAAGCTCCTCTGATGGATCAAAGAAGAAGCCAAAGAAGAAAAAGTGCACGGGAAGTTGCTTCTATTGTGAAAAGAAAGGCCATGCCATCAAGGATTGCAGAAAGAAGTAAGTTGATGAGCGGAATGGGACTGTAAAATCATTGTGGAAGAACAAAGAGTCGACAAACAACACAGAGTTGGAACTATGGGTAGCTATTGAAGAGGTATGCTCATCTGCTCAAGCTTGTGTTGACGAACCATGGATTTTAGATAGTGGAGCTTCTCGCCATATGACTAGTAAAAAGGATTGGTATAGTTCTCTAGTGCCTCTACGGGAATCCATCAATGTAGTGGTGGGAAATCACTCCAAGTGTCCAGTAGAAGGAACTAGAACCATCTCTTTTATTACTTCTCTAGGTGTTGAGAAAAAGTTATCCGATGTTCTCTATGTACCTACACGTAAAAGAAATTGTCAGTTTCTGCAATAACAGATCGTGGACTTGAAGTTCACTTCACTAAGAGTGGTGCATAAATCATGGATTCATTTGGTAATGTAGTAGGTAAAGGCATAAGACGTGATAACCTGTATGAGTTAAGTGCCCTAACTACTACAGAAGATAAAGATGTAAGCAGGTTATGGCACTAATGATTTGGGCATCTCAGATTTGAAGTTTTGAAGGAGATGCAAAGAACAAGGATGGTTGCTCATTTGCCTGCATTTTCACAGCTGCAAGAACCTTGTGAAGCTTTTATGATGGGCAAGCAACAATGAAAGGCATTTCCAAGAGAGACCAGCAATCGATCTCAAGCTCCTCTAGAGTTGGTACATGGTGATCTCTACGGGAAAATCTCCACACTTGCTTTAGGAGTATCTTTCTACTCTTTGCTGTTAGTCGACGAGTATAGTAGAAAGATGTGGGTTTATTTCATTCAAGAGAAGGTTGATGATTTTGAAAAATTTAAAACGTGGCATAAGTATGTGGAAAATGAATCGAGAAGGAAACTAGAGAAATTCAGAACAGATAGAGGAGGTGAATTCTTGTCAACAAAATTCAATAATTACTGTAAGGAGCATGGTGTGAAAGGCAACTTACCACAGCTCATACACCTCAACAAAATGGCATTGTTGAGCGCAGGAACAGGACAATAGTTGAAATGGCTCATTATATGTTAAAGGCTCAAGACATGCCTGATTCATTCTGGGCAAAAGTAGTCAATAGAGTATTCTATATTCTCAATCGAAGCTACATAAAAGCATTGACGGGGATGACTCCTTAAGAAGTATACTCTGGTAAAAAGCCTTCAGTTTTGCATTTCAAAATTTTTGGTTGTTTATGTTATGCACATATTCCTGATTCAACAAGATCAAAGTTGGATTCAAAAAGCAAAAAGTGTGTCTTCCTAGGATATAGTGAAGAGTCTAAAGCATACAAGTTGTGGGATCCTGAGGCAAGGAAGATGTTTGTTAGCCAAGATGTGGTGTTTGATGAACGACCACACTTAGTAGAAGATAAAGGAAAATCTACTATCTCATCAAATAGAGAAATATCTCACCTTGTGCCTATCAAAAGACAGGTTAAAGTTAAGGAGGAGGAAACATGTGATGGAGAAATTTCCTCAATAAAAATCCAACCAGTTGTAGTTGCACAGCGTAAGTCACTACCGAAGTGGGCACAATAGCTCTTTGATGATCACAATCCATATGTAGATGTACCGAAATCATCCTCAGATGGATTACGAAGATCAAAGACAATAGAGGAGCAAAGAAGAGCCTCAAAACACATTGTTAACATGTCTCTAATGGCACATATCATGGGCTTGATAAAGGAACCTACCACCATTGAAGAAGCCCTTGATGATCCAGGTTGGAGAGTGGCAATGCAATCTGAGTATAATAGTATACTAAAAAATGATACATGGGATCTAATTGACTTGCTACCAAAGAAGAAGGTAATAGGTACTAAATGGATTTAAAAAGCTAAGTATAAAGCAGATGGAACATTAGAAAAGTATAAGTCAAGATTAGTTACACAGGGTTTTTCACAGATCAAAGGATTTGATGTTCAAGAAACTTTTGCACCAATAGCTCGCATGACAACTATTCGGACAGTACTCGCAGTAGATGCACAAAAGGCCTAGCCTATTTTCCAGATGGATGTCAAATCTGCATTTTTGGATGGTCACCTCAAGGAGGAGGTATATGTATCTCAACCACCAGGTTTTGAGGTGCCCAATTCAGAAATAAAGTTTGAAGGTTGAAGAAAGCTTTGTATGGACTTAAGCAAGCTCCACGGGCTTGGTACCAACGGATAGATAATTTTTTTCAAAAATATGGGTTTTGAAAGAAGTACTTCTGATGCTAAATTGTATGTAACGAAAAGGGATAGCAAGCTAGTTGTTGTTATTGTATATGTAGATGATTTGATCATTACAGGGGATCATCATGAACTCACCAATCAAACTCGAATGAACTTGCAAACTGAGTTTGAAATGACAGACTTAGGTCTACTCCATTTTTGTCTGGGAATTGAAGTATGGCAAAGGAAGGATAGCATTTTCATCTCACAACAAAAATATGCCAAAGAAATTCTCAAGGCATTTGGAATGATGGACTGCAAACCAACTAGCACACCTATGGAGGTAAATCATAAGCTATCTATGGATGAGAACATGCCTCATGTAGATGCTAAGAAGTATATGAAGCTCGTTGGAAGTCTTATTTTTCTATGCAACACTAGACCAGACATTTGCTATGTTGTTGGAGTGTTAAGCAGGTTTTCCAACAATCCTAAGGAGAGTCATTGGAATGCTAGAATGTGAATTCTAAGGTACATTGCAAGGACCTTGAATATTGGTATTTTTTATACCACAGGTGATATAGTTCAAGGATATTGTGATTTTGATTAGGTTGGAGATTATGATTCTAGAAAATCAGTTTCTCGATATTGTTTTTCACTTGGTTCAGGAATATTTTCTTGCGTAAGTAGGAAGCAACCAACTCTCGCACTCCCCTCCACTGAAGCAGAGTACAAAGAAGCTTGTTTTGCTTCTTGTGAGGCAGTCTGGTTAAGGAGAATTCTTGCAGATCTAGGCTTTCCATCAAAAATGGTGATTGTACTTAGGTGTGATAATCAAATTTGTATGGCTATTGCAAAGAACCCAGTATTTCATGCTCGTACCAAGCACATAGAAGTACAGTACCATTACATTCGTGAGCTAATTGAAGATGAAATTGTGGAGCTAGAATATTTCCCAATAGAGGCAAATTGTGCTGACATATTCACTAAAGCACTTGGAAGAGAGCAGCTCAACAGGCATCTTCAACAGATGGGCATAGGACCGGGACCTACTTGATTTATCATCAGTAAACATTGAGCGGGTTTTTAGTATATGATCAATGTCTACCCCTCATGATTGTATGCACATTTGTAAGGCCCCCATTATGAGGAGAAGCCAAGCATGCATTACCCAATTGATGGGAATCCCAACCTGTATGTTGGATGAAGGTCATATTGGACCATATAAGGTATTGTAAACAAAGGGAGTTACCAAGGTCCCCAATTGTGGGGTCTAGGGTTAGGTCGGTTCCCTATCGAAGTCAAAAATCATTTATATTTGTTAGGTCGGTTCAACTGGTCTAAGCCGTGTATGGCAATTATGCGGGCGGTGGTCACCCATGCTCTATCACCCATGTATTGCCATCCACGGAAGGCCACCCATGATCCTATATATACATGACTTCTGCACTACTTGAGACATTGAATTGAGCCAGCATACCTCTAGCTTGTATCTCTCTATCTAGAGTTGTCTAGATAACCATTTAAGCTCTACCTTGAGAGCGCACAGGTGCAAACCGCCATCATCTTTGTACTTGACGCTAGTAGAAAATTGTTGAGATTCTCTTATATTTGCTATCTTCTCTGTTACCATTCCTATGTTTTATTGCATAACTATTGTCTTACACATTTGTTAATCCAAAAGGTAGAACCGTGAACTCATAGTGACCATATCGTGTTCGAAGAGCTATCTTAGGAATATCCTCTGTTTTGATCCTAATTTGGTGATATCCAGATCTTAAGTCAATCTTAGTGAATAGAGTCGCTCCACTTAATTGACCTAATAAGTCATCTATGTGAGGGAGTGGATACTTATTCTTTATTGTCCTTTAATTCAATCCCCTATACTCAATGCATTATCTATAAGAGCCATCTTTCTTCTTCTGAAATAAAATAGGTGCACCCCAAGGTGATACACTCGGTCTTATCAAGCCTTTCTTCAGAAGATCAACTAATTGAATCTTAAGCTCCTTTAATTCATCGATATTAAATATATAGGGTGATCTAGAATATGGTTCACTCCCTGGATATAGGTCAATGGCATGGTCAATCTGCCTAGGTGGAGGTATACAAGGAAACTCTTTTGGAAATACATCAGCGTATTCTTTCAAAAGATTTTGTACATAATTCGGAACACTTTCCTCAGTATCTTCTTCATGCACATTGTTTACATACACTATAAATGGTCTACAACCATCATCTATACGTTTAATTATCTGCATAGCAGAAATAAGGATAGGTTTAGGATTATAGGCATCACCTAGAATATGAATAGATTCATCATCTAGCTTTAAAGTGATCGTTCTTTGTTCACAATTAATCGACGTGGAATTTTTAACTAACCAATCCTTGCCTATGATTGAATCACTTTGTTTCATCTCAATTACATGGAAACTTCCAGAAAATCACCTATGAAAAAGAGTACATTCAAGGTTTTCAATATATCCTTTCGTGTAGTGTAATTGTCCATTGGCCATCTATACAGGTCTGGTTATCTACATATTTAGGGCTTCTCCTAGGTTTTGTACCAATTTGAAAGATAGAAAACAATGGGTAATACCTAAATCGATCAAAAATCTCATTTTATGCACAAACATCATACCTGGAATCGTGATTACGGAAGCCTTTGGGAAAGAACTAACCACCATGCAATGTAAAGTAGAGTCAGGGCATTTACCTCCATCATCTGCTTCCTCAATAATCATACCCTCCTCGATGATGTTTATCACTTTTGATTATGCGGGTCAAAAGACTTCCTTATTCGAGCACTCATGTCTCAGATGCCCTTGCTCCCCGCAACAAAAACATAGACCAAGTCTTTTTGCCCTCTCAATAAAATTAGGGTCTTGTTGCCACTAGATTGGTTGATGCCTCCTTTGATTCTCCACCTGAGCAGGTTTCTTGCCTTGGTTATTTGAAGATGGAGTTTTCTTTGAATTGTTCATGTTCATTGCAATAAGTCTTTGTGGCCTATGTCCTATTGCAATGAATCTGCTTCTATTTGCCTTTTGTAAATTGAACTTCTCCATCTTCTCAAAGTTCTCGGCCATCACAACAACATCAAGAAAATGAATGCATCTAGATCTCGACTTGATAGCAAAGTTCCTCAAGAAGCCCTTCAATAAATTTACTATGTAGAGTGTTACCACTAACCTCTAATGCATATTTATGAAGACGTAGGAACTTCTCTTTGTACTCATCAACAGATAACCTATGCTTATCACTTTCGTATTGTCAGAAATTGTAGAACTCCATCTTCTTCTCCATATGGTGTGTGGAGAACAATAGTGTTTTTCAGCTTGTTCTCTAAATTCCTTCCATAGAACTAGACTAGAACACGTTCGAGTCTGCATATATGACTTCCACCATAGCTTTGCGATCCCACGCAAGTGTAGGATCATAATTTCTGCCTTGGACTCTTCAGTAAATTGTCGAAGATCAAAGAAGTCCTCCAATTCTTCAATCTATGCCTCAAGATCTTTGCCACTCTTCTACTCACCATCAAAATCATTCAACTTTTCCTTCTTGAAGACTTGGTTAAGGGCAAACTCACCTCGTTCCATATCTTCATAATTGCGTTTTTGTTTTCTATGAGGTACACTAGATGTTCCCGCACTATCATCTACTTCATCATTCAGCTCCACAAACAAATTTTTTGCTCCTTTTGGTTGCTTTCTGCATCGTTCTTTGCGCAATTCTCCAAGACGCTTCTGAATAAGCTCCTCTTGTTCACGAATCTTTTGTGTTAGACCTTGCATAGTTCACAGGATTGATTTTGCTCTGATACCACTTGTAGCATTTCCTCCATCACAATCTATCCCCAATCATAATCTTTCGATCCCTCAAAAACAACAGAGGAGAGAAGAACATAGAGATTGCACAAGATAAGAGAAAATCTGATGCGAAAGAATAGAAACAAATATAACGTAGAGAAGGAAGAATTCTGATATTATAGATGTGAATCAATGGCTACAATAGCTTTGGACAATAGCTTCTTGATGAGGCCTCTACCTCTCGACCACCCCCAAACTATCACAATCGCATTCACACTCGCACTCTCAATCACACTCTCACTCTCACTTTCACGCTCACTCTCAATCACAAGGTAATTCTCAGATTTTTGTGCGTCTGCTGTGTTGATGCGCAGGTCTCCCTATATCAAATTTTGATCGTTGCCCTCCCAAAGAAGTGTGCAATCCACCAAAGTTAGGAAAGTTTGAGTTTCTCAAAAACTTTCGCAAAAAGCCATGCGATCATAGTGTGCTTTCTTTCTTTAGCGTACCTGTCAAAAATAGGAGAAAAACACCAAAGAACATATCCCAAAATATCCATAATTGGACATGGTGACATGTGAGCATCAGAATCACGGATTTGAATAGAAATAGATAAGCCCTCATTTTTTTAAAGTGTTGGAAAACGGCACTTTTCAAAGCCCTAGAACTCAAAAACGGTGAGGAATTAGCTTAAGCTTGTGAGAGACACTTTTAATCAATTTTGGGATCTGCACAATAGTGTTACAGACGTCCGAGGTCCAAATCCACCTCCAAATGCCACTTTTGAGCCTTGCACGTTTCAATATTCTAGAGAGAGAGAGTAAAATCAAGGCATTTTCTTACAATGAACTAAACCTAGGACCTTGAACGAGATACTTAGAACATGATTCAGAAAAATTTCACACAGGCACTTTTATTCTCTTATACTTGCTCTACCTTTCTCTCATACAGAGTTTTCCTTACTTCTTTCATCTTCACCTTCAAAATTCCACAAGAAAACATGATGCGAATAATGTCTAGAGAGAGAGTATGAAACTTGTCAACCTAAAATTTTTCCTACATGCATAAAATGACCTAATTATTCATTCTAAGCATTATCCCCACAATCGAATTCAGAAAGTTCAAAATGAATTATTTCACTAGAAAAGAGGCCTATTACAATTCTTCCCTTCTTTAAGAACTATGTCCTCAGAGTTGGAAAGAAGGATAATGTTTCAGAGACTCATCTAAGTTCACCCAACTTGAATCTTCTACTATGTATGAGTGCCATTTCAATAAAAATTCTACTATAGATCTGTTTCTAAGAAATCTTTCGTTTTTGTCTAATATTATTTCAGGTTGAAGCTCAAAAGAGCCTGTTGTACTTTATGGAATCATGGAAGGTTAAATGGATTTTTAATGTTTTAAATGTGCAGAAGATTTTAATGTGCTTGTGTTTGATCTAGCAGGTGAAGAAGCATGAGGGAATGGATACAAGTGGATGTGCGTAAGTAAATAAATTCGAAGACTAAATTAAAGACTTCTAGAATAGTTATATTTAGGTTTATCTTGTTATATGGTTTGCTTTAGAAAGCAACGCCTTTTGTAAATAAAGTAGTTTTTCCTAAAAGACACTTCTAAAAGCGATTGCCCTCATGTAACTTCTATTTTCAGGACATAATAGAAATAAACCTATAAATACGTTCTTTTCCTGCCTCTATGTGTGCGTGCGCGGAAGGACCTGATAACAGTGGAGGCATGTTGTATTTTATGGAATCATGGAAGGTTAAATGGATTTTTAATATTTTAAATGTCTAGAAGGTTTTAATGTGGTTGTGTTTGATCTAGCAGGTGAAGAAGCATGAGGGCGTGGATACAAGTGGATGTGAGTAAATAAATAAATTCGAAGACTAAATCGAAGACTTCTAGAATAGTTATATTTAGGTTTATCTTGTTATAAAAGTAGTGGTTTGCTTTAGGAAGCGACACCTTTTGTAAATAAAGTAGTTTTTCCTAAAAGATGCTTCTAAAAGCGACGGCCCTCATGTAACTTCTATTTTCAGGATGTAATAGAAATAAACCTATAAATACGTGTACTTTGAGAGACTCGTCCATTAAAGTACACGGGGGGAGATTGCACCCAATATCGCGTCAATTGTTTCTCTGTTTTTTATTCCTGTTTCGTCTTCTTTCTGCCTCTCTGTGTGCATGCACTGAGTTTCCTGATGACAGAGCCATCATCTTTCAGCTTATGATTGTCCTGCAAAACATGAGCAACATTAGATACATATCTTTTAAGTAAGCTAACATGAAATAAAGGATGCACATTTAAATGTTTAGGTAATTCCAGCAAATAAGCAAGAGATCCAATCTTTTTCAAAACTTTAAAAGGACCTGCATATTGAGGAAAAAGTATATGATCCTTCCCTAGCAAGAAGTTAGATCGGTGAGGATTAAGTTTAAGAAATACCATATCATCAACTTGAAATTCAAGTGGTCTTCTCTTAAATCATAGAATTTCTTTTGTCTTTTATGAGCTTCTTTTATGTGTTTCTTAATTTTTCTAAGTTCATCCATTTTATCAAGCATTCCTTTGGACACTTCTACTTTATTTGGAAAACCCAAAAACGAAGGTGGACTCAAACAATTATAAACATACATAGCTTCAAACAGAGTCACTTTTATAGATGCATGCCATGCACTATTGTATGCGAACTTAACCAAGGGTAAATATTCACTCCAATTATCCTGCTTTTCATTCACATACATACGCAACATATCTTCAACTACCCTGTTAACCCTCTCGATTTCCCCATTAGTTTGTAGTGAAAAGCTGTACTCATACCAAGTTGAGTTGCAATCCATTCAAATGTTGCCCTCCAAAAGGTTGACATAAATCTAGAATCTCTATAAGAAATTATGCTTTTAGGCATTCCATGCAATCGAAAAATTTCTTTTACAAAGATTCTTGCAACATTCAATGCAGTATCAATCTTTCTCATAGGAAAGAAATGTGCCATCTTGGTAAGCCGATCGACTACAACAAATATGGTATCATGCTTACTTCTGGTCATAGATAGCTTAGTGATAAAGTCCATAGAAATAGACTCCCACTTTTGATTTTGAACATCCAAAGGTTGAAGCATTCAAGGCATCCTCTTAAACTCAGATTTCACCTGTTGGCACTTCAAACATTCATTTAAAAATTTTCTAATATCCTACTTCATACATGGCCAAAACTAAGAATACTTTGTTTTAACATAGGTCCTTGAATAACCTCGATGTGTAGAAAAACGTGCATCATGATGTTGATATATTTAGGTAGTGATGTGTGTGAACACACTAGGAACGCGGGGGCACTTTTTTCCCTCTTTAGGAGATTTTTTTCCCCCGGCTTGTATATACGCCTATTGCCCTAATGGGTTACTTATCTTTGTACATTCTCTAGTAATACATTCACTATTGTGTGTTTGTGCTCCAAGCTTCTTCTTCTTCCTTGTGCTGTTCGCGTGCTTCCGCAGACATCTATCTCCAACAATTGGTATCAGACTAGGTCGTCGCTTCATCTAGGGTGCCGTCGACACTCCTCCGTTTGCAGTCTCAGAATTGCACAAATTTTGTTGAGCATACTCAGCGTGTTTTCGAGATCAAAACAGCTTTGCTGTATGGTGCCGAAATTGCGATCTGAGCTCGTTTCGGCCTCCGAATGCACTATCGCACCGCTTGTGTAGGCTATTTCATCTTTTTGTGCCAAAGGGATATACCAGTTTCTGTTCGCCATTTTAAGCGTCTCGGAGTCTGCTACAGGTCTAGCAGAACTCATCTGGGTAGTTCTGTTCAACTTTTTGAGATACAGTCAATTTTCTGCATCAAGGTATTTTAGTCACCGGCCATGGTTGAAAACAGTGATGTATTCCGTATGTTGGTTGTTGACGATAAGTTGGATGGTACCAACTACCCATTATGGGCTTATATGATGCGACATGTATTAGTTGCAAAAGGACTGTGGAACATTGTGCAGGGTGTTGAAAGACGTCCTGTTACACCTGCAACTACAGGTACTGCAAATACAGGTGCTCGAGCTGATGAAGATGGTGTCGAAGATGATGTTCCGCAGATTCCTGCTCGTGCTGTTGTTTCTATTGCACCTACTGCAGAGCAAATTCGTTGGGATGGCAGAGATGCCGAGGCACATGCATTGATAGCCTTGTCTATCAAACGTGCCATTATTCCTCATATTCGCTCTTGCAGAACAGCTAGGGATGCTTGGGATACACTAACCACATTGTACCAAGCTAGGAATGAGGCTCGTGTTGCTTACCTCTGAAAACAGTTGGAGAGTGAGCACATGAATGAAGGTGATTCTATGGACAGTTTCCTAACAAAGATCAAAGATTTGAAGGAACAGTTGATTTCTGCTGATGAGGTTATACCAGATAGCTCACTTGTGCAGACCGTTCTAAATGGTCTTCCTGATCCATATTAGAGTTTTGCTTCTACTCTTTGGTTGATGATGAAAGGCAATCCGAATGCCTTATCATTTGAGGAGTTAGTCTCTGTTCTATTGCAAGAAGATCAGTCTAGGCAGAACAAGTCCATTATGCGTGTTGCAGATCAAGCTTTCCTGGCTACTCAACAGGGCAAAGGAAAATGGAGCTCTTCTACTAGTAAGCAGAAATCTACAAATGTTGCACATTCGAAGAACCAAGATAAAGATGAGAAGAAATCAGAAAAGCACAAATTGTTTTGCAAGTACTGTAAAGGGAATGATCATATCATAAAGAATTGTCCAAAACTGGCTGCAAAAGAGGCAAAGAAGAAAGAGGCTGGAATGGTTGTTGCAGAGGCCTCTAGACCAAAAACAGAGTCTGCAAATCTTGTGCAGGAAGAAGAATGGGTGTTTACTACTGTTTGCAATTTTGACCCATCTTCTCATGAGCAGTGCATGTCTGCAGTGGACTCAGATATTTGGTACTTTGACAGTGGGGTGACCAAACATATTACCTCGCAGCATAGTTTCTTCTCTTCACTTGAGCCTGCCCCTACAGGGAATACTGTCACATGCGCCAAAAACTCCTCTTATCCTGTGATGGGAGTTGGTAAGATCATTCTGACTACTGCTGATGGTAGTTCTTTCACCTTGTCAGATGCTTTATTTGTGCCAGGGATCAAGAAGAATCTGTTATCAGTTTTTGCATTAGCCAATATTGGCTTGGTTGTGAAATTTGTTGATGACAGATTTACAGTTCATGATCTATCAAATGGCGATGTTATTATTGCTTCTGGCATTTTATGTCGTGGGCTGTATAAGCTCATAGACTATGAAAGATCTGTGAATGATTCGGCATGTGCAGTTCATGATTCTCAGGCTATCTAAGATGCAAAGCTTTGGCATGCACGCTTTGGTCATCTAAATTTCGCTAGTTTGCTACGCCTGCAGAAATCTGATATGGTGTCTTCTTTGCCCAAGCTTGAGGCACCTGGAAAACATGTATGTGAAGGCTGTATTTTGGGAAAAATGCAGCATTCCTCCTTTCCAAAAGATAGATCAGTTCGGGCTACGCAGAAATTGCAGCTTGTACATAGTGATGTCTGTGGTCCTATGTAGACACCTTCTTTTGGAAACTATCTTTACTTCGTGACTTTCATTGATGATTTTTCAAGACATGCATGGGTATATCCATTGAACGCAAAGTCCGAAGTGTTTTTGTGCTTCAAAGAGTTTTTGGTTTTAGCTGAAAATCTGTCAGCATGTAAAGTGGGCACCCTCCGTTCTGATCGAGGTGGGGAATATATGTCTTCCGATTTTAATGCATTTCTGGCTGAACGTGGGATAAGAAACTAGTGTACAGTGCCGTATACACCTCAACAGAATGGAGTTGCTGAACGGAAGAACAGGTCACTCATGGAGATGGCGAGGTGTATGGTCAAGAGTCAGGCTTTACCACATAGTTTCTGGCTTGAGGTTGTCATGTGTGCAGCATATGTACTTAACAGGTGTCCCACTAAAGCGCTAAAGTCTATCACTCCATATGAGGCTTGGCATGATCGCAAGCCATCTGTTGCTCATCTGTGGGTTTTTGGTTGTTTGGCATATGCACTAGTGCCTGAACAACATCGCAGAAAATTGGATGATAAGGCAATAAAATGTATTTTTGTTGGGTACACTTCTGAAAGTAAAGGCTATCGTCTGTATCATCCACAAACTAAATGCATTCTGGTTAGCCGTGATGTTGTACTAAGGAGACATCTGTTAGCTCTAAAGACATGTATGATACTTTGATGCCTCTTTTTACAGGTGGACAGTCTAGTGCTGGTCCTAATGAGGCAACTTCTCAGCCTTTGCAGGTTTCATATGATGATGCAGATCATTCCATTTCTGATGCAGATTTACATGATGCACTTGTTTATGAGAGAGCTGATATTGAGCAGGCAAAAACTATGCTAAAATGGCTGGTGCAGACTTTGCGTGACAGCAAATTAGATGCACCTTTGTCATATCGTACTCGTTCAGGCTCTCCTAGTGCCTCCTTTGCATCAGATTGCTATGCTATGGCTGCGTCTAGCCTCTGTGATGAGAATGAGCCTGTTTCTTTTGATGAAGCACAATATTCAGAAAATTGGATGGCTGCTATGCAATCTGAATATGATGCTATAATGAAGAATGGTACATGGTCTTTATGTGACTTGCCTCTTGGCAAGAAGGCCATTGGCACTAAGTGGGTATACAAGCTGAAGCATAAACCTGATGGTACAGTTGATAGGTATAAGGCTAGGCTTGTTGCAAAGGGTTATGCGCAGGAAAGAGGCATTGCTTTTGATGAGACCTTTGCACCTACATGTCGTATGACTACTGTTCGGAGCATTTGTGAACTTGCAGCCCATCATGGTTGGAATGTACATCAGTTGGACATTAAAATAACATTTCTGAATGGTGACTTGCATGAAGAAGTGTATGTTTTTCAGCCCCGTGGCTTTGAGTAGAAAGGGCATGAAAACCAAGTTTGTAGGTTAAAGAAGGCGTTATATGGTTTAAAGCAAGCACCACATGCTTGGTATGAGAAGATACATGCCTATCTGATTGCACATGGTTTTGAGAAGAGTCCAACTGAAAGCACCTTATATGTTAAGCGTGTTAATGATGTGCTTCTGATCATTGTTGTCTATGTTGATGACATGCTGCTCACTGGTCCTAGTGAGAAGCATATTGCTGATTTTAAGGCTGATTTGCATGCCTCATTTGAGATGTCTGATTTGGGGCATTTGCATCACTATTTGGGCATTCAGTTTATGCAAGTTGATGGTGGAATGGCTTTGTGTCAAATGAAATATGTTGACACATTATTGCAGCGTTTTGGCCTTGAAGACTGTAAGCCTATTGCCACTCCTATGGAGATAGGTTTACAATTGAGTCTTCATGATGCTCGAGATGCATTTGATGCTGTTCTCTATCAGCAAGTTGTTGGATGCTTGATTTACTTATGCATTTCTCGGCCAGATATTCAGTTTGTTGCCTCACAGATGAGCAGGTTTATGCATTAACCAAGAGTCACGCATTGAAAGGCGGTTAAGCGCATCTTTCGCTACTTGAGTGGTACTCGGCTACTTGGGTTGTTTTATCCCAAGGGGGGATCACTACCGCCAGATTTGCATGCTTTTTTTGAATCAGATTGGGCTAGTTGCTATGACACTCGTGTGTCCACCAGTGGTTTTTGCTTCATGCTTGGTAGCTCATGTATATCTTGGTTGAGCAAGAAGCAGCCTACTGTGGCCACTTCCAGTTGTGAGGCTGAGTATAGGGCAGCTTTCACAGCGACTGTTGAGTGTGTGTGGCTCAGACGCCTTATGGCTGATTTGGGTGTTGGCCAGTCTTTTGCCACCACCATCTTCACTGACAGTCAGAGCGCATTGGCAGTTGCGAGGAACCATGTGTTCCATGCTCGCACTAAGCACATTGAGGTGCATTATCACTATGTCAGGGAGAGGTTCTCTGCGGGGAGATGAGCTTGGCATATGTGCCCACGTCGGAGAACATTGCAGACCTTTTCACGAAGGCTCTGCCTAGGGAGAAGTTTGAAGCTTTCCGCAAAGCTTTGGGCTTACTTCCTTTTGTGGAGTGATTTCCACATAGCTTGGCACTTCCTTATACATGAGTGCCAGCTCCTTGTTCACCGCATCACTCCCAGGGGGGATTTGTTGATATATTTAGGTAGTGATGTGTGTGAACACACTAGGACCGCCGGGGCACTTTTTTCCCTCTTTAGGAGGTTTTTTTCCCCCGGCTTGTATATACGCCTATTGCCCTAATGGGCTACTTATCTTTGTACATTCTCTAGTAATACATTCACTATTGTGTGTTTGTGCTCCAAGCTTCTTCTTCTTCCTTGTGTTGTTTGCGTGCTTCCGCAGACATCTATCTCCAACACATGACAATCATGTAATATTTTAACTTTTAATGGAGATTCAGAAGATATGCATAGCCGATTTTTATGATACAATGTTCCATTCTGCAAATGAAATTTTTCCTCATGTATTGATCCCCTATTTGCATTCAAACAATTCAAAATAGGTTCATAAAAAGGATCCTGTTTTATCTCTTCTTGAATTTGATTGAGAAAATCAGCATTTATTACTGAAAGAAGATTACACAAAGGTCTCCGACTCAATGCATAAGTAACCTTATTTTCCTTACCAGCCAGATACCTAATGTCAAAATCATACTCACTTAATATTTCAATCCAATGCTTCTGCGTGTTGTTAAGCAATGGTTGTGTGAAGATGTATTCTAGACTCTGATGATCTGTTTTCAATTCAAACTTAACCCCTAACAATATATGTCTCCAATGCTTAATTGCATGCATAACAGCAAGTAATTCTAGATCATGAGTAGGATAGTTAAGTTCATATTTTCTTGATTTTCTGGACTCATACGCGACCACCCTACCATCCTCTAAAAGAACACATCCTATCTGACTACCACTTCCATCACATGCAACAACAAAAGGCTTTCCCATTTCTCGTATTTTCAGAACACAATTTTCAACAACTTGTTGTTTCAATGTTTCAAATGATTTTTGAAAGGCATCACTCCATGCAAATCCTACATTCTTTTTAGTCAATTATGTGAGGGGAGTAGCTATCTTAGAGAAATCCTTAATATGTGCTCTTTCATATTGTGCCAGCCCAACAAAACTTCTAACATCCCTGACATTCTTAGGAATCGACCAATCAACTATTGTTTTTACCTTATATTCATCTGTAAGGATTCCTTATTTTGATATTACTCTTCCTAGATACACAAGCTTATCCTGAGCAAAGAAAAAATTACTCTTTTTTCCATACAATTTGTGTTCCCTAAGAGTTTGCAAAGTCTTCTTGAGATCTACCGCATGATCAGAATCATCTTTAGAGTATACAAATATATCATCAAGAAATACTAAGATGAATTCATCTAGACAATCTTGAAAAATATTATTCATCAAGTACATAAATGTGGCAAGAGCATTTTTTAATCCAAAAGGTGGAATCGTGAACTCATAGTGACCATATTGTGTTCGAAAAGTTGTCTTAGGAATATCCTCTGTTTTGATCCTAATTTGGTGATATCCAGATCTTAAGTCCATCTTAGTGAATACAGTCGCTCCACTTAATTGACCTAATAAGTCATCTATGTGAGGGAGTGGATACTTATTCTTAATTTTCCTTTTATTCAACCCCCAATAGTCAATGCATTATCTATAAGAGCTGTCTTTCTTCTTCTAAAATAAAACAGGTGCCCCCAAGGTGATACACTCGGTCTTGTCAAGCCTTTCTTCAGAAGATCATCTAATTGAATCTTAAGCTTCTTTAATTCATCGATGTTAAATCTATAGGGTGCTCTAGAATATGGTGGAGGTATACCAGACAACTCTTCTGGAAATACATCTGCATATTCATTCAAAAGAATTTCTATATAATTTGGAATACTTTCCTCATTATCTTCTTCATGCACGTTGTTTACATACACTATAAATGTTCTACAACCATCATGTATACCTTTAATTATCTGCATAGTAGAAATAAGGATAGGTTTAGGATTATAGGCATCACCTAGAATATGAATAGATTCATTATCTAGCTTTAAAGTGATCGTTCTTTTTTCACAATTAATCGTTAGAGAATTTTTAACTAACCAATCCATGCCTATGATTGCATCACTCTATTTCATCTCAATTACATGGAAACTTCCAGAAAAGCACCTATCAGAAACAGTACATTTAAGGTTTTCAATATATCCTTTTGTGTAGTGTAATCGTCCATTTGCCATCTGTAGAGGTCTTGTTATCTGCATATTTAGGGCTACCCCTAGGTTTTGTACCAATTTGAAAGACAAAAAACAATGGGTACTACCTGAATCGATCAAAAATCTGATTTTATGCATAGAAATCATACCCGAAATCGTTATTATAGAAGCCATTGGGTAAAACTTACCACCATGCAACGTAAAATAGAGTCAAGGCACTTACCTCCATCATCTGCTTCCTCAATAATTGTACCCTCCTCGATGATGTTTATCACTTTTGATTGTGCCGATTGAAAGACTGTCTTATTCGGGCACTCATATCTCCGATGTGCCTGCTTCCCACAACGAAAACATAGACCATGTCTTTTTGCCCTCTCAATAAAATTAGGGTCTTGTTGCCACTAGATTGGTTGACTCCTCCTTTGATTTTCCACCTGAGCAAGATTCTTGCCTTGATTATTTGAAGATGGAGTCTTCTTTGAATTGTTCCTGTTCATTGCAATAGGTCTTTGTGGCCTATGTCCTGTTGCAATGAATCTGCTTCTATTTGCCTTTTGTAAATTGAACTTCTCCATCTTCTCAAAGTTCTCAGGCATCACAAAAACATCAAGAAAATCAATGCATCCACATCCCTTGACTTGATAGCGAAGTTCCTCACGAAGCCATTCAATAAATTTACTCTTTAGACCATTACCACTAACCTCTAATGCATATTTATGAAGACGTAGGAACTTCTCTTTGTACTAATCAATAGATAAGCTATGCTTATCAGCAGGTCTCTCTATATCAAAGTTTGATTGGTGCCCTCCAAAAGAAGTTTGCAATCCACCAAATTTAGGAAAAGTCGATCTTCTACAAAACTTACGCAAAAAGCCATGTGATAGTAGTGTGCTTTCTTTCTTTAGCGTACCTATCAAAAGTAGGAGAAAAACACCAAAGAACATATCCAAAAATATCCATAATTAGACATGGTGACACATGAGCATCAGAATCACAGATTCAAATAGAAATAGATAAGCCGTCATTTCTTTTATAAAGGTGTTGGAAAACAAATCTTCTGAAAGCCTTGAAACTCAAAAATGGTGAGGAATTAGCTTAAGCTTGTGAGAGTAACTTTTACTCAATTTTTCGATCTGCACAATAGTGTTAGAGACATCCGAGGTCCAAATCCACCTCCAAATGCCACTTTTGAGTCCTGCGAATTATAAAATTCTAGAGAGTAAAATCAAGGCATTTTCTTACAATGAACTAAATGTAGGACCCTGAACGAGGTACTTAAAACATGATTCACAAAAATTTCACGGAGGCACTTTTATTCTCTTATACTTGCTCTACCTTTCTCTCACATAGAGTTTTCCTTAATTCTTTCATCTTCACCTTCAAAATTCCACTAGAAAACATGATGCGAATAAGGTCTAGAGAGAAAGTATGAAACTTGTCAACCCAAAATTTTTCCTACATGCATAAAATGACCTAATTATTCATTCTAAGCATTATCCCCACAATGAAATTTAGAAAGTTCAAAATGAATTATTTCACTAGAAAAGAGGCCTATTACAATTCTTCCCCCCTTTAAGAACTCTGTCCTTAGAGTTGGAAAGAAGGATAATGTTTTAAAAAATCTTCTAAGTTCACCAAACTTGAATCTTTTACTAGGTATGAGTGCCATTTCACTAAAATTTCTATTATACATCTATTTCTAAGAAATCTTTCCATTCTGTCTAATATTATTTCAGGTTGAAGCTCAAAAGAGCCATCATCTTTCAGCGTATAATTGTCCTGTAAAACATGAGCAACATTAGATACATATCTTTTAAGTAAGCTAACATGAAATACACGATGCACATTTAAACGTTTAGGTAATTCTAGCAAATAAGCAAGAGATCCAATCTTTTTCAAAACTTTAAAAGGACCTGCATATCGAGGAGAAAGTCTTTGATCCTTCCCTAGCAACAAGTTAGATCGGTGAGGATTAACTTTAAGAAATACCATATCATCAACTTGAAATTCAAGTGGTCTTCTCTTTAAATCATAGAATTTCTTTTGTCTTTTCTGAGCTTCTTTTATGTGTTTCTTAATTTTCCCAAGTTCTTCATCCATTTTATCAAGCATTTCGTTGGACACTTCTTTATTTGGAAAACCCAAAAACCAAGGCGGACTCAAACAATTATAACCGTACATTGCTTCAAACGGAGTCATTTTTATAGATGCATGCCATGCACTATTGTATTCAAACTCAATCAAGGGTAAATATTCACTCCAATTATCGTGCTTTTCATTCACATACATACACAACATATCTTCAACTACCCTGTTAAACCTCTCGGTTTCCCCATCAGTTTGTAGTGGAAAGCTCTACTCATACGAAGTTGAGTTCCAATTGATTCAAATGTTGCCCTCCAAAAGATTGATGTAAATCTAGAATCTCTATTAGAAATTATGCTTTTAGGCATTGCATGCAATCACAAAATTTCTTTTACAAAGATTCTTACAACATTCAATGCAAGATCAATCTTCTTCATAGGAAAGAAATGTGCCATCTTGGTAAGCCGATCCACTACAACAAATATGGTATCATGCTTACTTCTGGTCATAGGTAGCTTAGTGATAAAGTCCATAGAAATAGACTCCCACTTTTGATTTGGAATATCCAAAGGTTGAAGCATTCGAGGCATCCTCTTAAACTTAGATTTCACCTGTTGGCACTTCAAACATTCACTTACAAATTTTCTAATATCCCACTCCATACATGGCCAAAAGTAAGAATACTTTGTTTAAACATAGGCCCTTGAATAACGTGGATGTGCACAAAAAGGTGCATCATGAAAATCATGCAATATTTTAACTTTTAATGGAGATTCAGAAGATATGCATAGCCGATTGTTACAATACAATGTTCCATTCTGCAAATGAAATTTTTCCTCATGTATCGATCCCCTGTTTGCATTCAAGGAATTCAAAATAGGTGCATAAAAAGGATGCTATTTTATCTCTTCTTTAATTTGATTGAGAAAATCTGAATTTATTATAGAAACAAGATTACACAAAGGTCTCTGACTCAATGTATGAGCAACCTTATTTTCCTTACCAGCTAGATACTTAATGTCAAAATCATACTCACTTAATAATTCAATCTAATGCTTCTGCGTGTTGTTAAGCAATGGTTGTGTGAAGATATATTTTAGACTCTGATGATCTCTTTTCAATTCAAACTTAACCCCTAACAATAAATGTCTTCAATGCATAAGTGCATGCACAATAGCAAGCATTTCTAGATCATGAGTAGGATAGTTAAGTTCATGTTTTCTTAGTTTTCTGGACTCATACACAACCACCTTACTTATGGAGATCTCTAAATCTCCAAATACTTGATCTATACTGATTTAAGAACACCTCTATATCAATTATAGACCAAACTTTACACAAATGCTACCTTGATTTACAAAATTATTCAATATCACTTCTCTGAGTGAAATCTCTTCTTCTTCAAGAAGCCTACTTCAGAATTTAACTTCATTACCTGCACATAACTTCAAATTTCTTCAATCTAATGATGCACATATCTCCACACTACCTTTGAACACTAATATCATCCATTAGATCTTGAAAAGAATCATTAAAATTCTGATTTGATCATTAAGATCAAAGATATGTTAGAAACTGTCTTCCTGAACAAACGACTTTGACATAGTCAACTTCTAAGGTTGATTTCTCATAGCACAAGTCCCATTTTGCTAAATGATTTTAGCCATAGCTTTTTTACCTTCCAACTTAGATTTTGAATGCTGACTCATCAGAAAATTTACACTTTGCACTGAGATCCAAACAAAACATTGACACAAAAAAATGCACAACTCTGAGAGGTCTACCTATAATCTTTACATATACATGTTCCTCTTGATCATACACACAACCTGAAATGAATTAGACATTAAAACTTTGAACATATCTTGATTAGCTTCTAGATTAGATTTGTACAAAATATTTCTTGATCCACTTGATCAAGCTGAGAGAAATAAAAAGAAGACTCAACGCTAACTCAGAAGGATAACTCTCTACACAATTATCTCATGGACACTTTTCTTCTAATGACTCTTTCTCCTATTTCTTTACATTATTGACTTATATACATATGATTCAAGACTCATCCCACATCTGTTACATTACTCCTTATCATTCTAATGATCATCTTTACACATAGTACAAGAATTTTTATCTGTAATGTACATATGTATACAAAGTACATTTCTGAGATCTCTTCACGTTCTCAAATGACTTCTTTGACTTCATTTTCATTCCTGACTTACTTCAAGTTCTTCATAATCATCAATTTGGGATTTCTTTGTTCCAATAGCTCCCCCTCAATCACTAAATGTGATTATATCATTCTTCTTTATTCATGCCATCTCTTTGGACTTCTATAGCTTAGGTCCATCTAAGCTTTCTGTCAACAACTTCAATCTCTTTTCCAAGTACCTTTTCTCTCAAAAAATGATATTGAATCTCTATTTGCTTAGTCCTAGCATGAAAAATAGGATTAGCTACCAAATATAATTAACTCATGTTGTCTCCAAAAGTAATGGGAGTACTCTGATAAGTTCCAAAACATTTCAATAAGATCTTCAACCATATCACTTCTTTTGCATCCTCTACCATTCCTTTATACTCAGCTTCTATGGATGACAAAGCAACTGTATGTTGCTTCTTTGAGCACCAAGAAACTACCTTATCTGCAATATAACAGAGATAACCATGAGTAGACCTTCTATCATCTAAATTACCTACCCAATTTGCATCACTAAACACTTTGATTCTTGTGTCAGAAGTAAAACCATATACAAACCTTCACTTAGGGTTCACTTGATATATCTGAGTAGCCTTAGAGCTGCAATCCAATGAGTTTTCTTTGGACAATGCATAAATTGTGATAAGACACCCACTCATATGATATGTCTGTTCTTGTCAAGGTAGCATAGATCCAACTACCTACCAAACTCTGATATTTCTTCATGTCATTAAGTTCTTCTCCTCCATATCTGCTCAGTTTATGATTTACCTCCAATGGTGTGGTTGAAGCCTTGCAATCTTCCATTTTGAGCTTAACCAGAAGATTCTTCAAGTATACACAATCTGCATTCCTAAGAAATAAGACAAGTTTCCCAAATCACTTAGCTTAAACTCCTTCTCTATTTGCCTCTTAAGCTCCTTGATTCCTTGAGCATCTGTACGTGTGACAATAATATCATCAACATAAATACACATATATATTAACCCATCTTCACTTGCCTTCACTAGCAAGCTACTATCTGCTTTTGAAGCTTGATATCCACATTCATTCAAGAACTTAACAAGCCTGTAATTTCATGCTTTTGGAGCCTGCTTCAAACCATACAAATCTCTCTTGAGCTTACATACATAATCTGATCCAATTGAGTCCATGAAACCCTCTAGAGCGTGCTTCAAACCGTACAAATCTCTCTTGAGCTTACATACATAATCTGATCCAATTGAGTCCATGAAACCCTCTGGTTGCTCCATGTACACTTCATCTGCAATATATCCATTCAGAAATGCATTCTTCACATCTAATTTTGACAACTTCCATCCTTTACAAGCAGCAATAGCAATTAGAGTTCTAATTGTAGACATCCTACTAACTAGACTAAAGGTTTCATCATAATCTACCCCATAAGTTTGGGCATAACCTTTAACCACAAGTTTAGCTTTGTATCTAGACACCTCACCATTTGCATACCTCTTTGTCTTATACACCCACTTACATCCAATTACTTTTTGATTCTTTGGTCTTGGCATGTCTCATTCTCAAATAAAGCATCATACTCTTCTTGCATTGCCTTTTCCTAAATTTTTTTACCTTTAGCTTCTTCATATGTGGTTGGGTCTTCTTCTGTCTTCATAATATAAGGATAATCTTTTGCTGTTAAGAAAGATGTATCATAGCTATACCTGATAGGTTCTTTCCTTTCTCTCAACTCTAACCTCTGCACTTCTTGAAGTCTCAACCACATTTGAATCTGGATCAAATCTTGGCCTATCTTCATCATTGCTCTACAATTTACTTTTACAATTATCATCATCAATTTATTGTTCATACACTTTTACTTTTGTCTTCCCTTTCCTTTGTATTTCTTCAACATCTGCATAATCATTTGTTGAACATGTATACCATGTGCTTTGCTCATCAAATGTGACATCTTTTCTAACAAGAAATTGCTTTTTAGATGGACTCCACAATCTATAACCCATATGTCTATCATCATACCCAATAAACACATACTTCTCTGCTTTGGGTTCTAGCTTATGGCTTAATTGAGAAGGAACATAAGCATATGCCAAACATCCAAATACCTTACAATGATCAAGAGTAGGTTTCTTGCCCCACCATGCTTCATAAGGTGTTCTACCATCCAAAGATTTGCAGGGTAACCTATTCACAAGGTATGTTGCAGTGTTGATAGCTTCTGCCCATAAGTAGTTTGGACAATTCTTCTCTTTCATCATTAATCTTGCAAACTCTACAAGAGTTCTATTTCTTCTTTCTACAACTCCATTTTGTTGAGGGCAGTACGTGCAAGTTACTTCTCTTTATACGTGCATTCCACAAATAATCATCAAAATCTTTAGAAAAATATTCTCCCCCTCCATCTTATCTCAACCTCTTGAGCTTTTGTCCTGTAATTCTTTCTGCATAAGCATGATAATGCTTGAATGCCTTGAATACTTTTGATTTGTCCTTGATTACATAGAGTGTAATCCATCTTGTTGCATCATCAACAAACAACACATAATATCTAGATCCATTTATGCTATAGTCCCTTGAAGGACCCCACACATCTGCATGAACCAACTCAAGCTTATTTGAATACTTGTATCTTGGTTTATTGTATGAACTTCTATGAGCTTTACCAAATTGAAAAACTTCACACTTGTATACCATGTGTTGACCTTCAACATTTGGCAATCCAAGCACTACATCATTCTTTGACATTTCTTTTATAGCTCTCTCATTAAAATGACCTCATAGGTATAACGCAGACATCTTTTGACTTCCATAAGTAAACAATGCATGTCCCACATTACCTTGGACCTTGAGAGTAAAAATTCTTCCTTCTTTTTGACCTATAATGATGCTTCTATATCCTTGATTTGGATTTTGCATATAAACACCATCATTTGTGAATCTGACTTCATATCCTTTCTCCACAATTTGTCCTACACTTATCACATTTTTAGGAATAGTAGGAACATAGATTACCTTGCTTCAAAGTGTGCTTCCACTCTTTGTCTTCACTGATCCAATGCTTTCCACTTTATGTTTGGTATTATCTCCTGTTTGAACTGTATGTCCATTCACCTTTGCTTCCATATCAGTCATCAATGATATGTTGCCACTCAGATGATTGCTACATCCTAAGTCAATATAGAATACCCTTTGATCTTCTCCTATTGCTTCATGTGTTGCATTCAAGATGATAGTCATGTCATCCTTCTGATATGATACATAATTATAATAGTTTTTATTGTAGGACTGAGATTGAAAACTTCTTCCACCTCCTCTAGCATATGAGGTCCTACCACCTCTTCCTCTGAAGTTACCTCTTTGATTTCTGCCTCCTCTACCTCTTTGATTGAAAATCAGATTATGACTTCCACCATTTTGATTGTTATACCAACAATAATTTGCCAAATGATTTGTACTGCCAAAAATCCAACAAGCTTTAACATTATCTTTATTATTACCTCCTCTTCCTTAACCTCTTGAATTCATCTGCCCTCTTGTGAAATTAACTTGGCTTGAAGATCCTTCATCATCAGTTGACTGCTTTCCTTTGCCATTCTTTTTCTTATCCTTGGAGTACATAGCTTGACTTGCACTCCTATCATTATCTCCCTTAATGTCCTACTCAAAAGTTAGCATGTGTCCTAGCAATTGATTAAGATCAGGAGTAAAATGATCTAATGAAAATTCTATGGACAATATGAAAGGCTTCCATTTCTCATCTCCTCTCAGACCTGTAAGTATTTGTCTTATCAAATTATCCCTTCAATATCTTCATCTAGTGCTCCCAAGCTATCTGCAATATCCTTCATTCGTGCCACATAATCTGAAATTGATTGTGAGCTCTTCTTCTTGAAGGTTGTGAACTCAGCCCATAATGAGGACTTCCTTGACTTGGTTGTATTTTGAAAATGCTCTTCCAAAGCATTCAACAC
The DNA here is from genome assembly GCA_020310875.1 of Ceratopteris richardii. NCBI lineage: Eukaryota > Viridiplantae > Streptophyta > Polypodiopsida > Polypodiales > Pteridaceae > Ceratopteris > Ceratopteris richardii. Next base: position 137,164,199 of record CM035413.1, read on the forward strand.
ATCTATTGCACTTTTTAATCCTCTAATATGAGGTAAAAGACCTCATTTTCATTCCTGACTTACTTCAAGTTCTTCATCATCGTCAATTTGGGATTGCTTTGTTCCAACACCTACCATCCCATGAAAGAACACATCCTATCTGACTACCACTTGCATCACATGCAACAACAAAAGGCTTTCCCATTTCTGGTATTTTCAAAACACAATTTTCAATGACTTTTTGTTTCAATGTTTCAAATGATTTTTGACAAGCATCACTCCATGCAAATCCTACATTCTTTTTACTCAATTTTTTGAGGGGAGTAGCTATCTTAGAGAAATCCTTAATATATGCTCTTTCATATTGTGCCAACCAAAAAAAAATTCTAACATCCCTTATAGTCTTAGAAATCGGCCAATCAACTATTGTTTTTACCTTATCTTCATCTGTGAGGATTCTTTCTTTTGATATTACTCTTCCTAGATACACAAGTTTATCCTTAGCAAAGAAACACTTACTCTTTTTTCCATACAATTTGTGTTGCCTGAGTTTGCAAAGTCTTCTTGAGTTGTACCGCATGCTCAGAATAATCTTTAGAGTATACAAATATATCATCAAGAAATACTAAGATGAGTTCATCTAGGTAATCATGAAAAATATTATTCATCAAGCACATAAATGTGGTAGGAGCATTTGTTAATCCAAAAGGTAGAATCGGACTCATAGTGACCATATCATGTTCGAAAAGTTGTCTTACGAATATCCTTTGTTTTGATCCTAATTTCGTGATATTCAAATCTTAAGTCAATCTTAGTGAATACAATCGCTCCACTTAATTGACCTAATAAGTCATCTATGTGAGGGAGTCGATACTTATTCTTAATTTTCCTTTTCTTTGACCCCCTATAGTCAATGCATAATCTATGAGAGCCGTCTTTCTTCTTTTGAAATAAAACATGTGCACCCCAAGGTGATACACTCGGTCTTATCAAGCCTTTTTTCATAAGATCATCTAGTAGAAACTTAAGCTCCTTCAATTCATCGATGTTTAATCTATTGGGTGCTCTAGAATATGGTTCACTCCCTATATATAGGTCAATGGCATGGTCAATCTGCCTAGGTGGAGGTATACCAGACAACTCTTCTGGAAATACATCTGTCTATTCTTTCAAAAGATTTTCTACATAATTAAAAACACTTTCCTCATTATCTTCTCCATGCACGTTGTTTAAATACACTATAAATGTTCTACAACCATCATGTATACCTTTAATTATCTGCATAACAGAAATAAGGATAGGTTTAGGATTATAGGCATCACCTAGAATATGATTAGATTCATCATGTAGCTTTAATGTGATCCTTCTTTGTTCACAATCAATCGTCGTAGAATTTTTTACTGACCAATCCATGCCTAGGATTGCATCACTCTGTTTCATCTCAATTACATGGAAACTTCCAAAAAAGAACCTATCAAAAAGAGTAAATTCAAGGTTATCTGCATATCTAGGGCTACCCCTAGGTTCTGTACCAATTTGAAAGATAGAAAACAATGGGTACTACCTAAATCGATCAAAAATTTGATTTTATGGACTGAAATCATACCCGGAATTCTTATTACAGAAGCCCTTGGGACAGAACTAACCACCATGCAATGTAAAGTAGAGTCAGGGCAGTTACCTCCATCATCTTATTCCTCAATAATTGTACCCTCCTCAATGATGTTTATCGCTTTTGATTGTGCGGGTCAAAAGACTGCCTTATTCAGGCACTCATATCTCCGATGCCCTTGCTCCCGGCCACTAGATTGGTTGATGCCTCTTTTGATTTTCCACTTGGGTATGATTCTTAATTTGGTTATTTGAAGATGGAGTCTTCATTGAGTTGTTCATGTTCATTGCAATAGTTTTTTGTGGCCTATGTCCCATTGCAATGAATTTGCTTCTATTTTCCTTTTGTAAATTGAACTTCTCCATCTTCTCAAAGTTCTCAGCCATCCCAACAACATCAAGAAAATCAATGCATCCAAAGCCCTTGACTTGATAGCGAAGTTCCTCACAAAGGCCTTCAATGAATTTACTCTTTAAAGCATTACCACTAACCTCTAATGCATATTTATGAAGACTTAGGAACTTCTCTTTGTACTCATCAACAGATAAGCTATGCTTATCGCTTTCATGTTGTCGAAAATTGTAGAACTCCATCTTCTTCTCCATATGGTAGTGTGGAAAATAATAGCATTTTTCAGCTTGTTCTCTAAATTCCTTCCATAGAACTCGAATAGAACACGTTCGAGTCTGCATATACAACTTCCACCATATCTTCGCGATCCACGCAGGTATAGGATCATAAATTTTGCCTTGGACTCTTCACTAAGTTATCGAAGATCAAAGAAATCCTCCAGTTCTTCAATCCATGCCTCGAGATCTTTGCCACTCTTCTTCTCACCATCAAAATCATTCAACTTTGCCTTCTTGAAGACTTGGTTAAGGGAAAACTCACCTAGTTCCAGATCTTCATACTTGCATTTTTGTTTCTTGCGAGGTACACTAGATGTTCCCGCACCTTCATGTACTTCATTGTTCAGCTCCACAGACAAATTTGTTGCTCCTTCTGGTTGCTTTCGGCCTCATTCTTTGCGCAATTCTCCAAGAAGCTTCTGAATAAGCTCCTCTTTGTTCACGAATCTTTTGTGTTAGACCTTCCATCGGTCTTGAGGATTGATTTTGCTCTGATACCACTTGTAGCGTTTCCCCAATCACAATCTATCCCCAATCACAATCTTTCGATCACTCAAAAATAACAGAGGAGAGAAGAACGCAGAGATTGCGTAAGGTAAGAGAAAATTTGATGAGGAAGAGTAGAAACAAATATGACACAGAGAAGGAAGAATTTTGATATTATAGATGTGAATCAATGGTTACAATAGTTTTGGACAATAGCTTCTTGATGAAGCCTCTACCTCCCAACCACCCCCAAGCTATCACAATCGCATTCACACTCACACTCTCAATCACAGTCTCACTCTCACTCTCACTCTCAATCACAAGGTAATTCTCACATTTATGTGCATCCCCTATGTTGATGTGCAGGTCTCCCTATATGAGAGTTTGATCTCTACCCTCCCAAAGAAGTGTGGGATCCACCAAATTTAGAAAAAGTTGAGTTTCTCCAAAACTTTCATAAAAAGCCATGCGATCGTAGTGTGCTTTCTTTCTTTAGCATACCTGTCAAAAATAGGAGAAAAACCCCAAAAAGACATATCCAAAAATATCCATAAATAGACATGGTAACACATGAGCATTAGAATCACGGATTCGAATAGAAATAGATAAGCCCTCGTTTTTTTGAAGTGTTGGAAAACAACACTTTTCAAAGCCCTGTAACTCAAAAAAGGTGAAGGATTAGCTTAAGCTTGTGAGAGACACTTTTACTCAATTTTGCGATTTGCACAATAGTGTTAGAGACATCTGAAGTCCAAATGCCACTTTTGAGCCTTGCAAGTTTCAAAATTCTAGAAAAAGAGTAAAATCAAGGCATTTTCTTACAATGAAGTAAATGTAGGACCCTGAACGAGGTACTTTAAACATGATTCACAAAAAATTCACACAGGCACTTTTATTCTCTTATACTTGCTCAACCTTTCTCTCATACAGAGTTTTCCTTAATTCTTTCATCTTCACCTTCAAAATTCCACTAGAAAACATGATGAGAATAAGGTCTAGAGAGAGAATATGAAACTTGTCAACCCAAAAATTTTCCTACATGCATAAAATGACCTAATTATTCATTCTAAGCATTATCTGCACAATGAAATTCAAAAAGTTCAAAATGATATATTTCACTAGAAAAGAGGCCTATTACAACTCTTCCCCCCTTTAAGAACTCTGTCCTCAGAGTTGGAAAGAAGGATAATGTTTTAGAAAATCGTCTAAGTTCACCCAACTCGAATCTTCTACTACGTACGAGTGCCATTTCACTAAAATTTCTACTATATATCTATTTCTAAGAAATCTTTCCTTTCTCTCTAATATTACTTCAAGTTGACACTCAAAAGAGCCATCATCTTTTAGCTACTAATTGTCCTGCAAAATATGAACAACATTAGATACATATCTTTTAAGTAAGCTAACATGAAATACAGGATGCACATTTAAATGTTTAGGTAATTCCAACAAATAAGCAAGAGATCCAATCTTTTTCAAAACTTTAAAAGGACCTGCATATCGAGGAGAAAGTCTATGATCCTTCCCTAGCAACAAGTTAGATCGGTGAGGATTAACTTTAAGAAATACCATATCATCAACTTGAAATTCAAGTGTTCTTCTCTTTAAATCACAGAATTTCTTTTATCTTTTCTAAGATTCTTTTATGTGTTTCTTATTTTCCCAAGTTCTTCATCCATTTTATCAAGCATTTCTTTGGACACTTCTACTTTATTTGGAAAACCCAAAAACGAAGGTGGACTCAAACAATTATAACCGTACATAGCTTCAAACAGAGTCATTTTTATAGATGCATGACATGCACTATTGTATGTGAACTTAGCCAAGGGTAAATATTCACTCCAATTATCCTTCTTTTCATTCACATACATACGCAACATATCTTCAACTACCCTCTTAACCTTCTCGGTTTCCCCATGAGTTTGTAGTGGAAAGCTATACTCATACAAAGTTGAGTTCCAATCGATTCAAATGTTGCCCTCCAAAAGTTTGACGTAAATGTAGAATCTCTACCATAAATTATGCTTCTAGGCACTTCATGCAATCGAAAAATTTCTTTTACAAAGATTCTTGCAACATTCAATGCAGTATCAGTCTTTTTCATAGGAAAGAAATGTGCCATCTTGGTAAGACAATCGACTACAAAAAATATGGTATCATGCTTACTTCTAGTCATAGGTAGCTTAGTGATAAACTCAATAGAAATAGACTCCCGCTTCTGATTTGGAACATCCAAAGGTTGAAGCATTCAAGGCATCGTCTTAAAATCAGATTTCACATGTTGGTACTTCAAACATTCACTTACAAATTTTCTAATATCCTGCTTCATACATGGCCAAAAGTAAGAATACTTTGTTTTAACATAGGTCCTTGGCCTCGATGTGTTGAAAAAGGTGCATCATGACAATCATGCAATATTTAAACTTTTAATGGAGATTCAGAAGATATGCATAGCCAATTGTTATAATATAATGTTCCATTTGGCAAATGAATTTTTTCCTCATGTATCGATCCTCTGTTTTCATTCAAAGAATTCAAAATAGGGGCATAAAAAGGATCTTGTTTTATCTCTTCTTGAATTTGACTCAGAAAATCAGAATTTATTACAGAAACAAGATTACACAAAGGTCTCCGACTCAATGCATTAGCAACCTTATTTTCCTTACCAACCAGATACTTAATGTCAAAGTCATACTCACTTAATAATTCAATCCAATGCTTCTGCTTGTTGTTAAGAAATGGTTGTGTGAAGATGTATTTTAGACTCTGATGATCTGTTTTCAATTCAAACTTAACCCCTAACAATAGATGTCTCCAATGCTTAAGTGCATGCACAACAGCAAGCATTTCTAGATCATAAGTAGGATAGTTAAGTTCATGTTTTCTTAGTTTTCTGGACTCACACGTGACCACCCTACCATCTTGTGAAAGAACACATCCTATCTGACTACCACTTGCATCACATGCAACAAGAAAAGGCTTTCCAATTTATGGTATTTTGAAAACACAATTTTCAATGACTTTTTGTTTCAATGTTTCAAATGATTTTCGACAGGCATCAATCCATGAAAATTCTACATTCTTTTTAATCAATTCTGTGAGGGGAGTAGCTATCTTAGAGAAATCCTTAATATGTGCTCTTTCATATTGTGACAACCCAAGAAAACTTCTAACATCCCTTACAATCTTAGGAATCGGCCAATCAACTATTGTTTTTACCTTATCTTCATCTGTAAGGATTGCTTATTTTGATATTACTCTTCCTACATACACAAGATTATCCTTAGCAAAGAAACACTTACTCTTTTTTCCATACAATTTGTGTTCCCTAAGAGTTTGCAAAATCTTCATGAGATGTACCGCATGCTCAAAATCATCTTTAGAGTATACAAATATATCATGAAGAAATACTAAGATGAATTCATCTACGTAATCATGAAAAATATTATTCATCAAGCACATAAATGTGGCACTTGCATTTGTTAATACAAAACAAAGTATTCTTAGTTTTGGCCATGTATGAAGCGGGATAATAGTAAATTTGTTAGTGAATGTTTGAAGTGACAACAGGTGAAATCTGAGTTTAAGAGGATGCCTAGAATGCTTCAACCTTTGGATGTTCCAAATCAGAAGTGGGAGTCTATTTCTATGGACTTTATCACTAAGCTACCTATGACCAGAAGTAAGCATGATACCATATTTGTTGTAGTCGATCAGCTTACCAAGATGGCACATTTCTTTCCTATGAAAAAACCATTGCATAGCGATCTTGTTGGAACATCAAGCTTACACTTTTCTTGAGGTGGATTTGGTCTAGATCAAAAGCTATCACTTGTATTACATCGAGAGAATATATGTTGGACATTTCTTTTTCCTATTCTCATTTACTTTTTTTTTTTAATATTTTTCATGGATCTTTTACCATTGTAAAAGCGTAGAGCTTTACACATGAAAAAGTAGAAAGACAGACCTAAAATTCTATGAGTTTGTGGTGGTTGCATTGCAGTCAATCATTCAATCAATCACCTAAAAGTAGATCAAACTAGATCTTCACTTTTCTTAGATTGTAGGAAAGTGAATTGATTCCCTCCAACAACTCTTACTTCCTTCATTTGAATTCAAAATCCACTTGTAGAAGTCATGGATCACTTGAAAAGTCTATATAAAGACTTCAAATCATTGTACAATACAAGGAAGCAATACACATACACTTGTGACCATCATTGTCTTGCTCCTTCATGTTTTCTGCATCATCTTCTTCACCAATAGTAAGCTTGCAGAGGTTGTTGCTCTCTCTACACGGCTCCAAATTGGATGAGCGATATATCATCAAAAAGGTATTAGTGTCGAGCTTAGGTCTCTAAAATTTCAAAGCATTTGATTTAGGAGATTGGGAAAAATATCAGTTTTTCTATCTCAAGGTCAATCTCTACGTATTCCTGAAAAATAGGAGGTACCACCATTGAGTGTCTCGTTCATTCCTATAGCATACTTTTCTTATTCCTTATACTCTTGTGCATTCTATACACTCAAGCCTATGTGTATCAATTCTATAAAATGATTCTTTCTAAGTGTAGTCATGTTGGTCGCTATGAGCATTTGATATTCATTGTCTCATACATAGATAGTAAGTTTTTTGAGCTAGTCGATGCGCAAACCTATCTCTATTGTATCGACTCTTTCTTCTTCATGCCAAAAAGTACATAGTGCATTTTATTGCACTTATCGCATGCCTATAAGGTCTATTTGAGTCTCCATAAGCTCAAGGTCTGGTCTTGTGCTAGTTGGTTGGACCAAACTTCATCGCTTTGCAACTCATTTTTCTACCCACTACAAGGTTCTCCAAGTTCTTTCAAATTTGATGCAAACGAAGCACTCTGAGCTCCTAAACAAGTATGATATGAGATAGGTGCATCTAATTTTGCGATCTTGAAAATTCTACACTAGCCATTTAGGCATATTTTTGTCTCCTTTATATCAACCCTCTCATCAATAAGTGCATCATGTAAATCTACATCAGAAATCTGATAATCGGTATCATCATGTGCAATGTGTAAAGGTTGTGAAATGGCCTCATTTGGAACAAAACTTGACTCTCCACCTCTAAAAGGAGGCAACAAAGTACATACACATCTTTCTAGTTAACTAATGTCTCCTTAGTACATGAAATTAATGGCCAAATTGCATCTTCCACAAAACAAAACATGGCTTACCAAAATGTGTTTAGTCTAAGAGGATGTAGATGATAGCCTTTGCTTTCAAAATTGCACCCAACAAAAATATATTTCACTACTTTATCATCCAATTTTCTACATTGTTGTTTAGGCACTAGTGCATACACCAAACAACCAAAGACATAGAGATGAGCAACAGGTGGCTTGCAACCATTCCAAACCTCATATAGAGTGATAGAATGTAGTGTTTTGGTGGGACACTTTTCAAGTTCCTATGTTGCACTCATAAAAGCTTCAAGCTAGGAACTATGTGGTAATGCCTGACTTTTGACCATACAATCCATCATCTCCATGAGACTATACACTGATGTTTTATCCCATGTTTGGAAAAAAATGCATTAAAATTAGAAGACATGTATTCCCCCCTTGATCAGAACAGAGGGTGCCCATTTTACATGTTGATAAACTTTGATCCTTAAGAAAAAGCTATTTGAAGCATGTAAACATTTAGAACTTTGTTGTTAATGGATCTAACCATGCATGCCTAGAGGAATCATCAATAAAATTCACGAAGTAAAGGTAGTTCCCAAAAGAAGATGTTTGTATAGGACAAAAGACATCATTGTGAAAAAGCTGCAATTTTTTAGTAGCTCAAACTAAACCATCTCTTGGAAAGAAGGCATGCTGCATTTTGCCCAGAATGTTGGGAAAGATGGATGGACACTCCAAGTGATGAGTAGGTACTGCCAAATTCTGCTTAGTACTAGCCCCTTGTAGCTTCAAAGTTGATATGTGGGCTCTCTTAGCTTTCCAATGACACTATAAAAGTGCCTATGTACTTTGGAAATGATGTGTAAAAAGATTTAATCAAAACAGACTACTTCCAAATAGAAGAATCCAAGAAAACCTTCTATTTTTTTATCACACACCTGTTGTAATGCTCAGTGCTACCAGTACAGTAGGAATTGAAAAGATTCCTTTTAGAGGTATCTAATTAGCCCAATAAGATAATGATTCCAAGTGGAATCACTTGAAATGATGCACTACACACAGAGCAATCAATTTAGTAAATGAATCATTACCCCCGATTTTTTAGGACCTCTGTAGAGTTTGACCAGTGAGTGCTTTGATTCACTTTTCTCCAAATTGGATAAATCAATTTTCTTCAAACGTTTTCAACATGTAGATAGCTTCAAGCTGATTCCAACAAGCTATAGATCATTGAAGTTGGTGAAGAATTGACCGAGATATGAGCAGCACTAGTTGACAATTAGAAATGACTATAATAGACATATCATAGATGAACAATGTAGATGTATTGTATTAATGAACACTGTTGTTCAAGATCATAGGCTTGATAATCATAGCCTTATGATGAAGAATAGTGTAGGCTACAATGTAGGTCTTACACTCTCATTCAATGGCAATGGAGAGCTCGGGAGTTCAAAATTCTAACCGCGACTTTTTCAAATGAGTTTATATAAGTGTTCCATTCAAATTTGAATTTTAATTCAACTTTTGGCTCTCTCTAAAAGTTATCCTTCAATCTAGGAGATATTCCCTCAATGAAGTAGTTACTTCTCTATCTAACAAGCCCATGATTTTTGGTAGGTGATTACAAAGATTCTCTCAAGTCAAATGAATGACTTCTACAAATGTAAAAGGATAAATTTCCACTAGAAATGGTTTCCATGGAACTTCATATCCTTGTGAATCTCAAGACAAATGTGTGGGCTTGGACTTTGCACCAACAGCTGAAAGAACTTGGAGAAGCTTGTAGAAGGTAGAAAAATGCGTTTCGAAGCGACAAAGTTTGGTCTAGCCCACCGGCACAAGACCAGCCCTTGAGCTTATGGATACTCAAATAGACCTTATAATCATGTGATAAGTGCAAAGAAATGCACTATGTACTTTGGAGCATCAAGGAGAATGAGTTGATACAAAATAGATAGGTTCGCGGGTCGACTAGCTCAAAAAGTTTACTATCTATGGAAGAGACATGGAACTTCAAATGCCCATAGTGATGAGCGTGATTACAATTAGAAACAATACTTTTATGGGAGTGATACACATAGGGTTGCGTGTATAAAATGCACAAAATTATAAGGAATAAGCAAAATATGCTATAGGAATGAATGAGACATTCACCGGTGGTACTTCCTATTTTTTAGGAATAGGCAGAGATTGACCCCGAGACACAAAAACTCAGATTTCTCCCAATCTACTAAACCAAATGCTCTGGAAAATTTATAGCCATAAACTAGACACTTATAAATTTCCAATGATTCATCTTGCACTCAATTTGGAGGTCTGGGGAGAGAGCAGCAGCCTCTGCAAGATTACTGTTGGCAAAGACGATGATGTAGAGAATTGAAGGAGCAAGACAATGATGGTCACAAGTGTATGTATATTGCTTGCATGTAATGTACAAGTGATTTCAAGTCTTTATATAGACTCTAGGAGTGTTCCACGACTTCTAAAAATGAAGTTTGAATTCAAATGAAGGTGGGAATGGTTGTTGGAGGGAATCAATTCACTTTCCTACAATCTAGGAAAAGTGAAGATCTAGTTTGATCTACTTTTAGGTGATTGATTGCTTGATTGAATGCAACTTCAACCACCACAAATTCGTGGGAGTTGGGATTTATCTTTCTACCTTTACATGTGTAAAGCTCAAGGCTTTTACAACGGTAAATGAACCATCAAAAATCTCTCAAAAAAATACAATAAATGAGTATAATAAAAAGAACTCTCGAATGGATATTCTTTCCACGCGATAGCCTTTGATGTAGATCAAATCCACCTCAAGCATAGTGTAAGATTGATGTTCCAACAGCTCCCCCTCAAGCTAAAGTATGCTTGAGTCTTCATTCTCTAATATGTTAAATACCTGCCATAGCTTTGAATCTACAAACCTTTATTCCATCAAGTGCCTTCATCATCATATCTGCTACTTGCTTTTCAATAGGAACAAAAGAAATGTCAATATCCTTTGCCATGAGCTTCTCCTTGATGAAGTGGTAATAGACTTCTATGTGCTTGGTTTTCCCATGGAAAATAGGATTTGCCGCTAGATGCATTGAACTTACATTATCTCCAAATATGTGAGGTTTGGAACTCACAAGTCCCAAATCTGTATACAATGCTTTTAACCATATTGCCTCTTGAGTTGCTATGGTCAAGCCTCTGTACTCTGATTCAGTTAAGGATAAAGCAACTGTTGGTTGCTTCTTGGAACTCCATGACACTAGCTTCAAACCTGCAAATGCTAAGTAAGCAGATGTACTTTTTCTATCAGCCTTAGCTCCTGCCCAATCTGCATCTGAATAAATTTTAATATCCAAATCTGAAGACTAAGGATATAATATACCTTCGTTGACTGTACCTTTGAGATACTTAAGTAATCTCTTAGCCACATCCATGTGTGGTCTTCTCGGTGAGTGCATGAACTGACTAAGCACTCCCACACTATATGAGATGTCTGCCCTTATATGAGTAGCATATATCAAGCTACCTACCAAGCTTTGATACTCTTTAGTGTCTTCAATTTTCTCACCTTCATAAACACTAAGTTTATGATTCATCTCCAAAGGTGTACCTGTAGGTTTAATGTTCTCCATTTTGAACTTCAGAAGAAGATCCTGAATGTATCTTCTTTGAGTCTTGATCCTTTGACTGCCATTTAGATCATCACCTGTCACAATAATATCATCTACATATAAACATAGATAGATAACCTCATTGTGATTTCTTTTGATGAATAGAGAAGGATCTGAGCTGCTAGCTTTGAACCCTTGATCTTGAAGATATGTAACCAACATGTAATTCCAAGCTTGAGGAGTTTGTTTCAATCCATACAATGCTTTCTTAAGTCTGCAAACATAAGATGGATGATTAGGGTTTTCAAAACTTGGTGGTTGTGACATGTATACCTCTTCACTTATCCAACCATTTAAGAATGCATTTTTCACATCAAGTTGGAGGAGTCTCCAATTCCTTGAAGCAGCTACACTTATCAATGTCCTGATTGTAGTCATCTTTGCAACTAGTGAGAATGTTTCCTCATAGTCTATACCATGAGTTTGTGAGCATCCTTTGGTAACTAATCTTGCCTTGTACCTGCAAGCTGATCCATCTGAATTTCTTTTAACTGTATATACCCATCTGCAACCACTTACCTTTTGTTCCGGTGATATTGGAACCAAATCCCAAGTGTCCATCTCGTTCAATGCATTTATCTCTTCTTTCATGGCCTTTTCCCAATTAGGATTTCCCTTTGTCTCTTCATAGGTTGAGGTTTCCTCTAAAATAGAGTCTTTTGCCAAGTATATTGAATGCTTTGTAACAAATGTGGAATCATATCCATACCTTTCTGGTTGTTTCTTCTCTCAAGATGATCTTCTAGGTGCTTGTTTGGAGCATTCTTCAACCTCTTTCATCTTTGCTTTGCCTCTTGACTTCCATAGCTTGTAATCCTTTTCCCTTTCATCTTGGTCATCGTCTGTATCACTTCTTGGATCTTGGACCTGTGTATCATGCTTGCTTCCTAATTGATGAGAGTCAGAATCAAGATCATATGGTAGTGTTACCTTTTGTTTGTCTTCATCATACCAAGACCTATGTTCTTCAAACACAACATCTCTACTTGTAGTGAATTGCTTGGTTGAAGGTTTGAAGAACCTATAACCCATCTGAGTTGAATCATATCCAATAAACACTGCCTTTGTTGCCCTTACATCTAGCTTACCTCTTATTTGTGATGGTGCATGAACATAAGCTAAACAACCAAAAACCTTGCAATGTCCAAGACTAGGTTTTCCCATGCCATGCTTCATAAGGAGTCATACCTTGAAGTGATTTGGATGAGAGTCTATTGACAAGGTACACAACAGTTGAAATAGCTTCTGCCCATAGATAATGTGGCAACTTCTTCTCTTCAATCATTGTTCGGGCTGATCCAACCAATGTCTTGTTTCTCCTCTCTGTAATTCCATTTAGTTGAGGAGAGTACCTAGTAGTCACTTCCCTTTTGATACCTTTTTCCTGCAAGAACTCATCAAACTCTTTGGAGAAGTATTCTCCCCCTCCATCAGATCTGAGCTTCTTTAGTGATCTACCTATATGATTCTCCACATGTGCAAGATACTTCTTGAAGCAATCAAACACTTCATTCTTACTCTTGATAAAGTATAGAACAGTCCATCTACTATGGTCATCAATAAATGAGACATAATACCTTGATCCTGCCAATGAAGGTTCTTGACTTGCTCCCCATACATCTGTATGTACTCAGTCCAATAAGTTGTTGTGGATGTAGACTTTGTGGTTGAATGGTTGTCTTTGTGCCTTCCCAATCTGACATACATCATACATGTTGATCATGTGTTGCTTTGATACGTTCGACAGTCCTAGAACACTTTGATCCTTGCATATATCCTTCAAGGTTCCTTCATTCACATGAGCAAGTCTCTTATGCCACACTTCAAGCTCAGTTAGGGTTTGAGACCCAAAGTTGAATAGAACTATGTTCTTGGTTTCTCCTACTTCAAAAGTAAAGAGCCTACCATGGTTCTCACCTCGGGCTATCTTTTTGAAGCCTTGGCATGGATCTTCCACAAAAGCTCCATGTTGGGTGAACCTAACTTGCAAGCCTTTTTCAACTATTTGGCCTTGTTGGAGTTAGACGTCTGCAGAAGCACGCGAACAACACAAGGAAGAAGAAGAAGCTTGGAGCACAACACACAATATTGAATGTATTACTAGAGAATGTACAAAGATAAGTAGCCCATTAGGGCAATAGGTGTATATACAAGCCGGGGGAAAAAAACCTCCTAAAGAGGGAAAAAAGTGCCCCGGCGGTCCTAGTGTGTTCACACACATCACTACCAAAATATATCAACAAATCCCCCCTGGGAGTGATGTGGTGAACAAGGAGTTGGCACTCATGTATAAGGAAGTGCCAAGCTATGTGGAAATCACTCCACAAAAGGAAGTAAGCCCAAAGATTTGCGGAAAGCTTCAAACTTCTCCTTAGGTAGAGCCTTTGTGAAAAGGTCTGCAATGTTCTCCTGCGTGATAGATAGATAGATAGATAGATAGATAGATAGATAGATAGATAGATAGATAGATAGATAGATAGATAGATAGATAGATAGATAGATAGATAGATAGATAGATAGATAGATAGATAGATAGATAGATAGATAGATAGATAGATACATAGATAGATAGATAGATAGATAGATAGATCTCCCCTGTAGAGAACCTCTCCAAAGCATGCAAATCTGGCGGTAGTGATCCCCCTTGGGATAAAACAACCCAAGTAGCCGAGATCCACTCAAGTAGTGAAAGATGCGCTTAACCGCCTGCCAATGCTTGACTCCTAGGCAATGCATAAATCTGCTCATCTATGAGACAATAAACTGAAAAATCTGGCCGAGTAATGCATAAGTAAATCAAGCATCCAACAGCCTGCTGATAGAGAACAACATCAAATGAATCTCCAGCATCATGAAGACTCAATCGTAAACCTGTCTCCATAGGAGTGGTGATAGGCTTACAGTCTTCAAGGCCAAAATGCTGCAATAATGTGTCAATATATTTCATTTGACACAAAGCCATTCCACCATCAACTTGCATAAACTGAATGCCTAAATAGTGATGCAAATGCCCCATATCAGACATCTCAAATGAGGCATGCAAATCAGCCTTGAAATCGGCAATATGCTTCTCAATAGGACTAGTGAGCACCATGTCATCAACATAGACAACAATGATCAGAAGCACATCATTAGCACACTTAACATATAAGGTTCTTTCAGTTGGACTGTTCTCAAAAGCATGTGCAACTAGATAGGCATGTATCTCTTCTGATACCAAGCACGTGGTGCTTGCTTTAAACCATATAATGCCTTCTTTAACCTGCACACCTAGTTTTCATGCCCTTTCTGCACAATGCCACGGGGCTGAAAAACATACACTTCTTCATGCAAGTCACCATTCAGAAATGTTGTTTTAATGTCCAATTGATGTACATTCCAACCATGATGGGCTGCAAGTGCACAAATGCTCCGAACAGTAGTCATACAGCATGTAGGTGCAAAGGTCTCATCAAAATCAATGCCTCTTTCTTGCACATAACCCTTTGCAACAACAAGCCTAGCCTTATACCTGTCAACTGTACCATCATGTTTATGCTTCAGCTTGTATACCCACTTCTTGCCAGGAGGCAAGTCACATAAAGACCATGTACCATTCTTCATTATAGCATCGTATTCAGATTGCATAGCAGCCATCCAATTTTCTGAATTATGTGCTTCATCAAAAGAAACAGGCTCATTCTCATCACAGAGACTGGACGCAGCCATAGCATAGCAATCTCATGCAAAGGAGGCACTATGAGAGCCTGAACGAGTATGATATGACAAAGGTGCATCTAATTTGCTATCACGCAAAGTTTGCACCAGCCATTTTGGCATAGTTTTTGCCTGCTCAATATCAGCTCTCTCATCAACAAGTGCATCATGAAGATCTGCATCAGAAATGGAATGATCTGCATCATCATATGAAACTTGCAAAGGCTGAGAAGTCACCTCATTAGGACCAGCACTAGACTGTCCACCTGTAAAAAGAGGCATCAGAGTATCATACATGTCTTTGGAGCTAACAGATGTCTCCTTAGTACATGAAAGCAATGGCTGAATAGCATCTTCCACAAAGACAACATCACGGCTAACCAGAATGCATTTAGTCTGTGGATGATATAGATGATAGCCTTTACTTCCAAAACTGTACCCAACAAAAATACATTTTACTGCCTTATCATCCAATTTTCTGTGATGTTGTTCAGACACTAGTGCATATGCCAAACAACCAAAAACACGCAGATGAGCAACAGATGGCTTGCGGTCATGCCAAGCCTCATATGGAGTGATAGACTGCAGCTCTTTAGTGGGACACCTGTTCAGTACATATGTTGCACACATGACAGCCTCAAGCCAGAAACTATGAGGTAAAGCCTGACTCTTGACCATACACCTCACCATCTCCATGAGAGACCTGTTCTTCCGTTCAGCAACTCCATTCTGTTGAGGTGTATACGACACTGTACACTGGTGTTTTATCCCACGTTCAGCCAGAAATGCATTAAAATCAGAAGACATATATTCCCTTCCTCGATCAGAACGGAGGGTGCCCATTTTACATGCTGACAGATTTTCAACCAGAACCAAAAACTGTTTGAAGCACATGAACACTTCAGACTTTGCCTTCAATGGATATACCCATGCATGCCTGGAAAAATCATCAATGAAAGTCACGAAGTAAAGATAATTTCCAAAAGAAGGTTTCTGCATAAGACCACAGACATCACTATGTAGAAGCTGTAATTTTTGAGTAGCCCAAACTAAACCATCTCTTGGAAAGGATGAACGCTGCATTTTGCCCAAAATACAGCCTTCATAAACATGTTTTCCAGGTGCCTTAAGTTTGGGCAACGAGGACACCATTTCAGATTTCTGCAAGCGTAGCAAACTAGCAAAATTTAGATGACCAAAGCATGCATGCCAAAGCTTTGCATCTGACATAGCCTGAGAATCATTTACTACACATGCCAAATCATTTACAGATCTTTCATAGTCTATGAGCTTATAGAGCCCACGACATAAAATGCCAGAAGCAATAATCACATCGCCATTTGACATATCATGAACTGTACACCTGTAATCAACAAATTTCACAACCAAGCCAATCTTGGCTAATGCAAAAACTGATGACAGGTTCTTTTTTATCCCTTGCACAAATAAAGCATCTGACAAAGTGAAAGAACTACCATCAACAATAGTCAAAATGATCTTACCAACTCCCATAACAGGATAAGAGGAGTTGTTGGTGCATGTAACAGTATTCCCTGTAGGGGCAGGCTCGAGTGAAGAGAAGAAACTGCACTACGGGGTAATATATTTGGTCGCCCCACTATCAAAATACTAAACATCTCAGTCTACTAGAGACATGCACTGCTCATGAGAAGATGGGTCAAAACTGCAGACAGTAGTAAACACCCATTCATCTTCCTGCACAAGATTTGCAGACTCTGTTTTTGGTGTAGAGGCCTCTGCAACAACCATTCCACCCTCTTTCTTCTTTGCCTCTTTAGCAGCCAATTTTGGACAGTTCTTTATGATATGATCATTCCCTTTATAGTACTTACAAGGCACTTTCTGCTTTTCTCATTTCTTCTCATCTTTATATTCCTTCTTCGAATATGCAGAATTAGCAGATTTCTGCTTACTAGTTGAAGAGCTCCATTTTCCTTTGCCCTTCTGACTAGCTAGGAAAGCTTGATGTGCAACTGGCATAATGGACCTGTTTTGTCTGGACTGATCTTCTTGAACAGAATAGAGATGAACTCCTCAAATGATAAGGCATTTGGATTGCCTTTCATCATCAACCGAAGAGTAGAAGCAAAACTCTGATATGAATCAGGAAGACCATTCAGAATGATCTGCACAAGTGAGCTATCTGGTATAACCTCATTAGCAGAAATCAACTGTTCCTTCAAGTCTTTGATCTTCGTTAGGAAACTGTCCATAGAATCACCTTCATTCATGTGTTCACTCTCCAACTGTTTTCGGAGGTAAGCAACACGAGCCTTATTCCTAGCTTGGTACAATGTGGTAAGTGTATCCCAAGCATCCTTAACTGTTCTGCAAGAGCGAATGTGAGGAATAATGGCACGTTTGACAGAGTAAGCTATTAATGCATGTGCGTGGGCATCTCTGCCATCCCAGCAAATCTGCTCTATAGTAGGTGCAGTAGAAACAGCAACACGAACAGGAATCTGCGGAATATCATCTTCGACACCATCTTCATCAGCTCTAGCACCTGTGTTTGCAGTATCTGTAGTCAGAGGTGTAACACGACGTCTTTCAACACCCTGCACAATGTTCCATAATCCTTTTGCAACCAATACATGTCGCATCATATAAGCCCGTAATGGGTAGTTTCTACCATCCAACTTATCCTCAACAACCAACATACGGAATACATCACTACTTTCAGCCATGGCCGGTGACTAAAATACCTTGATGTAGAAAATTGACTATATCTCAAAAAGTTGAACAGAACTTCCTAGACGAATTCTGCTAGACCTGTAGCAGACTTTGAGACGCTTATACTGGGGAACAAAAACTGGTATATATCTTTGGCACAAAAAGATAAAATATCCTGCACAAGCACTACGATAGTGCATTCAGAGGCCAAAACGAGCCTAGATCGCGATTTTGGCACCACATAGCGAAGCTGTTTTTATCTCTGAAACACCCTGAGTATGCTCACCAAATTTTGTGCGAATCTGAGACTGCAAACGGAGGAGTGTCGACGGGACCCTAGATGAAGCGACAACCTGCTCTGATACCAATTGTTGTAGTTAGACGTCTGCAGAAGCACGCGAACAACACAAGGAAGAAGAAGAAGCTTGGAGCACAACACACAATATTGAATGTATTACTAGAGAATGTAGAAAGATAAGTAGCTCATTAGGGCAATAGGCGTATATACAAGCCGGGGGAAAAAACCTCCTAAAGAGGGAAAAAAGTGCCCCTGTGGTCCTAGTGTGTTCACACACATCACTACCAAAATATATCAATAAGCCTACACTTATTAGGTTTTTAGTGATAGTGGGTACATAGAGAACCTTACTCAGAATGTTTGTCCTGCCATTGGAAGCTTTGACATTACCAATCTTCTCCACATTGTGCTTTGTGTCATCCCCCGTTTGCACTTCATGTCTATGCTTTGGACTTTCCAAATCAGATAGAAGAGCAATGTTGCCTGCAACATGATTCGAGCATCCTGAATCTATGTAGAACAAATGATCATCTTCTTTACCTTCTTTGTGGCTTATATTCATAACAAGCAATGAGTCATCATGTGGTTGATCTTCTGAATAATTGTTGTAGTCCCTTCTATTATAGCTTCTATTGTTATTGTTGAAGTTGTGTCCACCTCTGCCTCTATTGTTGCCATATCCACGTCTTCCACTTCCTTTCTGGGTCTTCCCATTGAACCAACAATTCTGAGTGGTGTGGTTGATCTTATCACATATGGCACAAGGTTGAACATTCTCACCTTTGGCTTTGTCTTGCTTTGGTCCTTTCTTCTTTCCTTTCCACTTGCTCTTGCTTGTGAAGTTGGCTTGGGAGGTCTCTTCTTTATCTTCTTCCTTCTTCTTGCCTTTCTGCTTCTTATCCTTCTTATCTGCATATAGAGCACTAGTTGAGTTACCATGAAAGAGTTGTCCAAGAAAGATGTTGAAGTCTGGAGTTTGCACATCCATGATGAGATCATAAGCCGTCGTGAAGGATTGCCATTGCTTATCACTACGAATGCCATTGAGAATTTTCCTCATGATGAACTCTTCTTCAATCAGTTCTCCAATGGATGCTAACTGATATGCAACCTCCTTGACCTTGGTAACAAACTTTGTGATGGTTTGTTTAGGTGTCTTCTTCATTTGGTTGAACTTGTTCCAAAGATGATTCTTTCTTGCTTTGGTACTAGCAGAAAAGAAAGTCTCGAGGGCATCCCAAGTCTCTTGAGATGTCTTGCATCCTCTAATATGTGGTAATAGAAAGTCAGAGATAGAGTTTAGTATGTACGACCTTGCTTGAGCATCCCTTGCGCACCAAAGTGTGAGCTTATCTGTCTCCTCTTGTGTAGGTCCTCCTTTGGATTTTGGAATAGGCATAGCTTCATCACCTGCTACAATTCCATAAAGATTTCTACCTTGCAAATAGGCCTCTATCCTGATTTGCCAAGACACGTAGTTTTGTCGATCAAGCTTCTGGATCATTGAGGGAAAGCCATCACCCATCTTGATCTAGCTCTGATACCACTGAAAGAACTTGGAGAAGCTTGTAGAAGGTAGAAAAATGCATTTCAAAGCGATGAAGTTTGGTCTAGCCAACCGACACAAGACCAGCCCTTGAGCTTATGGAGACTCAAATAGACCTTATAAGCATTTGATAAGTGCAAAGAAATGCACTATTTACTTTGGAGCATCAAGGAGAATGATTCGATACAAAACAGATAGGTTCGCGGGTCGACTAGCTCAAAAAACTTACTATCTATGGAAGAGACAACGAAAAGTTCAAATGAAGTGAAGATTTAGTTTGATCTACTTTTAGGTGATTGATTACTTGATTGAATGCAACTTCAACCAAAAAAAATGTGTGGGATTTGAGATTTATCTTTCTACCTTTACATGTGTAAAGCTCAAGGCTTTTACAACGGTAAATGAACCATCAAAAATCTCTCACAAAAATACAATAAATGAGCATAAGAAAAAGAACTCTCCAACGGATAATCTTTCAATGCGATAGCCTTTGATGTAGATCAAATCCACCTCAAGCATAGTGTAAGCTTGATGTTCCAACAACAGCTCCCCCTCAAGCCAAACATTTAGGCTTGGTCTTCATCTCCAATCTTCATGAATATCCTACAATCCAATCATTGATTTAAACCTGCAAAGTTTTATACCATCTAATGCTTTAGTCAACAAATCTGCACATTGCATATTAGTTGATACATATGCCAATTGAATATCTTTGCTCAATAGATTTTCTCTCACATAATGATAGTGGAACTCTATATGCTTGGTCCTAGCATGATAAATAGGATTAGCTGCAAGATGTAATGAGCTTGTATTGTCTCCAAAAATCATTGGAGATGTAGTATGCAATCTTAATTCTGTATACAATAATTTGATCCATATGGCCTCTTGAGTAGCATTGGAAAATCCTCTATACTCTACCTCTATAGGAGATAAAGCAACAGTAGGTTGCTTCTTTGATGACCATGATATTGGCTTATCACCTACAAAAGATAAGTATCTTGAGGTACTCCTCCTATCATCTTTGCATCTTGCTCAATCTACATCTGAATAAATCTTAATGTCCAAGTCTGATGTATAAGGGAAATACCAACCATGATGTTGAGTACCCTTAAGGTACTTCAAGATCCTTTTGGCAGCCTCCAAGTGGGGTTCCCTAGGCTTATGCATAAACTAATTTAGTACACTTACTCCATAAGCAATGTCTATCCTTGTCTAGGTAGCATAATTCAAGGTTCCCACTATGCTTTGATAACCTGAAATGTCCTCAAGTACATCACCTTCATGAGCACTTAATTTTAGGTCTACCTCCATTGGAGTACTTGCAACTTTGGCATCCTACAAATGAAACTTCTTCAACATATCGTGTATATACTTCCTCTGAGTAATGTAAATTCTAGAGCTAGTATAGACTATCTCAAGTCCAATAAAATATTTTAGTGATCCAAGGTCACTAATTTTGAACTTCCTCATTATCTGATTCTTGATCTGCTTGATGCATTAACATCATTACCTGTAAGTATGATATCATCAACATATACACATAGGTATATTCCCTCTGAATCTCTTGATGAATAGAGAAGTATCTGCTTTACTCATGACAAAACCTTGATCCTGAAGGTATGTGGTCAACCTATGGTTCCATGCCCCTAGGTGCCTGGTTTAATCCATAAAGATCTTTGTTCAATTTACATACATATGTTACCTTATTTGGGTCCTCATAGCCAGGAGGTTGAGACATGTACACCTCCTCTGAAATCCAGCCATTTAGAAATGCAGTTTTTACATCCAACTAATACATGTTCCAATTCTTTGATGCAACCACACTTACCAATACCCTGGTTGTTGGCATTTTGGCCACATGTGAGAAGGTTTTTTCATAATCAATGCCTTGGGTTGGTGCAAAATTCTTAGCCGCAAGTCTAGCTTTGTACCTTCTTATTGACCCATCAAAATTCCTTTTGATCTTATAGATCCAGCTAGAACCAATTACCTTCATAGACTCCTTCTTTGGTACTAGTTCCCAAGTATCACTCTCCTTGAGTGCTTCAATCTCCTCATCCATAGCTTCCTTCCATTCTGCCTTAGTCTTTACCTCTTCATATGATGGTGGTTTTTCAATTGACAAATATTTTGGTGGATAAACAGAGTGCTTAGTAACTATGGAAGTGTCATACCCATATGTGATTGGCTTCTTCCTCTCCCTTTGTGATCTTCTGATTACTTGCTTAGATGATTCAGATATATCTTCCAATTTCTTCATCTTGAGTTTGCCTTTGGACTTCCATGCTTTGAACTCTTCAAGGTTGATAATGTCCTCATCATCTCAATTCATGTCTCCATTTTGAGTAGGCTCCTCCTTAGTGAGGCTTGGAAACTCCTCTTCCAAGTCATAAGGTAGTTTTACTTTCGTGAATTCACTATCAAACCAAGAGTCATTTTCATCAAAGAAAACATCTCTACTGACCATGAATCCCTTGTTTGAAGGATTGTAGAACCTGTATCCTTTCTGATTTAGATCATATCCAATGAAGATGCACTTCTCTGCCTTAGGGTCTAGCTTACCTCTTATCTGAGAAGGGATATGCACATATGCTTAACATCCAAAGATCTTGCAATGATCAAGTGAAGGTCTTCTACCATGCCATGCTTCATATGGGGTCATACCATCAAGTGATTTGGATGGCAATTTGTTTACAAGATAAGTGGTAGTAGATACACTCTCTGCCCATAAGTAGTTAGGTAATTTTTTCTCATTTAACATTGACCTAGCTATTTCAACAATCAATCTATTTCTTCTTTCTGCTACCCCATTCTGCTCAGGGGTATACCTTGTTGTGATCTCTCTTTTGATTCCTCTGTCCTGTAAGAATGCATCAAAATCATTGGAGAAGTACTCACCTCCTCCATCTAACCTTAGTCTTTTTAGATTTCTCCCTATTTGATTGTCAACAAGTGCAAGATACTTTTTAAAGCAACTGAATACTTCATCCTTGTGCTTCATAAAGTACAATACAATCCACCTACTGTAATCATCAATGAAAGATACATAATACCTTGATCCAGAGATTGATGGATCCTTGCTTGGTCCCCATACATCTGTACGGACAAGTTCTAGGTAGTCCTCATGCATGTAGCCTTTCCTTGAAAATGGTAACCCGTGAGACTTTCTAAACTGACAAGCACCACATTTATAAATCATGTGTTGCTTGGATACATTAGGTATCCCAAGCACACATTGATCTCTGCATATTTGTTTCAAAGTTCTTTCACCTATATGCCCTAATCTTTTATGCCAAATTTCAAGCTCTAATAATGTTTGATCTTTATAACTATAAAGTGCAATGTTCCTTGTATGCTCAAGTTCAAAAGTGAATAGTCTACCTGTATTTTCTGCTTTGGAAATTCTCTTGAACTCATGCTTGGGATCCTCCACAAATGCTCCATATTGATTGAATCTAATATGCAAACCTTTTTCCACAATTTGTCCAACACTCATCAAGTTTTGGTAATTGTTGGTTTATACAAAACCCTACTCAACATGTTTTTGTTCCCATCAGAGGTCTTAACATTTTGAATTTTAATCACTGAGTGCTTGGTGTCATCACCTGTTTGTAACTGATGCTTACCCTTTGGTTCCTCAAGTTCAGAGAGAAGAGCTACATTGCCTGCCACATGGTTTGAGCATCCTGAGTCAATGTAGAAGAGATGGTCATCATTTATACGTGGTTTTGAAGTCATGTTTATAATTAGAAGAGAATCTTGTTGCTGCTCTGTGTAGTTGTTGTAATCCTTTCTGGGTTTGTATCCTCCTTGGTAGTTGCTATTGTAGTTGTTGTTGTAGTTGTTGTTGTATCCTTGGTGGTGATTGAATCTTCCTCTTGATTGTGAGTATCCACCTCTTTGATATCCTCTACCTCTCTGATTCTTGAAGTTCTTGAAACACTCATCTATAGTATGATTTGATAAACCACAAATATTGCATGGTGAGGAGTTATAAGGTCTACCCCTACCTTGCTTACCTCCTCTGCCCCTTCCTCTTGATGATCTACCTCTCCCTGCATAGTTGGCTTGGGAGGTAGTTCTTTCATCTTCTACCTTCTTGTTCTTGCCTTTCTCTTTAGACTTATTTTTATCAGTGTATAGGGTAGAAGAGCTATTACCTCTTGATGGATCTCCATTCTTGTTGAGCTTGGCTTCATGGGTGAATAGTTGCCCCATGAGTGTGGTAAGGTCTGGAATCTGCATGTCCATGTACAAGTCCATGGTAGTTGTGAAGCTTTCCCATTTGTCATCAGCTTTAATACCATTGATTACTTGCCTTACAATCTGATCCTCTTCAATTTCTTCTCCTATGCTTGCCAACTTATCTGCTACATCTTTAACTTTGGTCACATACTCTGAGATAGCTTGCTTAGGTTGCTTTCTTTGAGTGGTGAACTCAATCCAGAATTGATTCTTCCTGGCCCTTGTTTTGGAAGATAAATAGGAAGACAATGTTTCCCAAGTCTCTTGGGATGTCTTACAGTTCCTAATATGTGGAAGAAGAAAATAAGAGATTGAGTTAAGTAAGTAGGGCCTTGCTAATGCATCCTTGGCACACCATGTGTTGAGTCTTTCATGTTCTTCTCTTGTAGGTTGTCCTTTGCTTCTGAATATGGGCATCTCCTCATCTCTTGAGATGTATCCATAGAGGCTCCTTCCTTGTAAGTATGTGTTCACCCTTAGAGACCATGCCTGATAGTTGTTCCTATCCAATTTATCAATGAAAGAAGGAAAACCATCTCCCATTTTACCTTATCTTTGCTCTGATACAACTATTGGGATAGATGGATGGACACTCCAAGTGATGAGTAGGTACTGCCAAATCCTGCTTAGTACCAACCCCTTGTAGCTTCAGATTTGATATGTGGGCCCTATTAGCTTTCCAATCATACTATAAAACGTCCTATGTACTTTGGAAATGATATGTGAAAATATTTAATCAAAACAGACTACTTCCAAATAGAAGAATCCAAGAAAACCTTCTATTTTTTATCACATACTTGCTGCTTGTAATGCTCAGTGCTACCAGTATAGTGGAAATTGAAAAAAATCCTTTTCAAGTTATCTACCTAACTTAGTAAGCTAATGATTCCAAGTGGAATCACTTAAAATGATGCACTACACACAGAGCAATCAATTTAGCAAATGAATCATTACCCCCGATTTTTTAGAACCTCTACAGAGTTTGACCAATGAGTGCTTCGACACGTTTTTCTCCAAATTGGCTAAATGGATTTGCTTCAAAATTTGTGAGCATGTAGATAACATCAAGCAGATTCCAATAAGCTATAGATCATTGAATTTGGGAAAGAATTGATCGAGATATGAGCAGACAATTAGAAATTCCTATAATAGAGATATCATAGATGAACACTGTAGATATATTGTATTAATGAACACTGTTGTACAAGATCATAGGCTTGATAATCATAGCCTTATGATGAATAATAGTGTAGGCTACAATATAGGACTTACACTCTCATTGAATGGCAATTGAGAGCTCCGGATTTCAAGATTCTAACCGGGACTTTTTCAAATGCGTTTATATAAGTGTTCCATTCAAATTTGAATTTGAATTCAACTTTTGGCTCTCTCTAAAAAAGTGATCCTTCAATCTAGGAGATATTCCCTCAATGAAGTAGTTACTTCTCTATCTAAGAAGTCCACGATTTTTTGGTAGGTGATTACAAAGATTCTCTCAAGTCAAATGAATGATTGGTTTCCATGGAACTTCATATCCTTGTGAATCTGAAGCCAAATGTGTGGGCTTGGACTTTGCACCAACACAAAATATAACCTTCTCAAACATGTTTAAGAGGGGCCTCATGTTTGGTCAGAGAAGACACCATTTTAGATTTCTACAGGCATGGTAAACTCAAAAATTTTAGATGACCAAAGCATGCATGCCAAACCTTTGCATCTAAGATATCTTTAGAATCTTGAAGTGCACATGCTAAATCATTGCAAATTTCGCATATTCTAAGAGCTTATAGAGCCCAAGACATAAAATAATAGAAGAAATAGTGACATCATATTTGAGAGATCATGACTTGTACACCTATCATCAACAAATTTGGTGATCAAGTCAATCTTAGCTACTGGTGATACTGACAACATATTTTTGGATCCCTAGCATAAACAGAGCATCTGAAAATGTGAAGGAAGTACCATCAGCATTAATCAGAATGATCTTACCAACTCCCATTACAAGATAAGAGGGGTTATTAGTGCATGTGATAATATTCCCTATAGGGGCAAGCTCAAGTGAACTGAAGAAATTGTGCTCCGAGGTAATATGTTTGGTTGCCCCAATATCAAGTACCAAACATCTAAGTCTGCTACGGACATGCATTTCTCATGAGAAGATGTTTGATAACTACAAACAATAGTAAATTCCCATTCTTTGTTTTAGGTGTAAAGACCTCTACAACAAAGATTCCAAACTATTTTTTCTTTGCCTCTTTTGCAACCTATATTGGACAACTCTTTATGAAATGATCATTTCATTTAGAGTATTTTCAAAACTATTTCTTCTTTTCTATTTTATTCTCATCTTCGTCTTCCTTTTTTTTTACTATGCCGAACTAAAAAATTTCTATTTACGATTAGATAAGCTCCATTTACCTTTTCCCTTTTGACTAACTAAGAAATTGTGAATCTGCTACACACATAATGAACCTGTTCCGCCTAAACTCATCTTGCTACAAAAAAATAGAGACTAACTCCTTAAACATTAAGGTGCTTGGATTGCCTTTGATCATCAACCAAAGAGTAGATGAAAAACTCTGATATGAATCTAGAAGACCATTAAGAATGGTATATACAAGGGAACTATCTAGCAAGACTTCATCTACAGAAATCAATTGCTCTTTCAAATATTGTACAAAGATAATTAACCTTTTAGGGTTATAGATGTATATACAAGCCAAAAGGAAAAAACCTCCTAAAGGGACAAAAGTACCCGAGTGGGCATAAGTGTGTTTACACAAATCACTATCAAAATATATCAAAAGAAGAGAGACAAACAAATCCTACACAAGATAAGAGAAAATCTGATGCAGAAGAGTAGATAAGATATTACCTAGAGAAAGAGAAGTTTTGGTATTATAGATTTGAATCAATGGACACAATATCTTTGGAAAATATTTTTTTAATGAAGTCTCCTCCTCCTAACCACCCCCCAGCTATCACAATCTCATTCACACTCACACTCACAATTACACTCTCACTCTCCTTTTCCCTCTCAATTAGAATGTAACTCTCACGTTTTCGGCCTCTTCCTACATGATGTAGCATCTTCCTTATAATAGATTCATTTGTCCCCCAAAGAAGTGTATGATCCACCAAATTTAGCAAAAGTAAGCTCTCCTCGTGTTGCATCCAAAACTTTCACAAAGCATAGGTTTGTAGTAGTCAAGTGCTTTCTTTAGTGGTACTAGTCAAACATACAAGAAAAGAAATAAAAAGACATATCCAAAGCTATCCATAAGTAAGCATGACAACACATCTGCATCAAACTCAAGGACTCCAAATAGAAATTGTGAACCACACTTTTTTTTTTGAAGTGCTGGAAAAATCCATAGTTTTCTGGGCCTTGTAACACAAAATTAATACTAAATTCCAAATTCTATCTGCATTATAGATTTTGAGATGCCCTAATTCCAAATTTGACTCTAAATATCATTTTTCAGCCCTACGAGTTTAGAAATTCTAGAGAGAGCATTGGGATAGATGGATGGATGCTCCAAGAGACTGAGTAGGTACTGCTAAACCTGCTTTGTACCAACCCTCTTTTGCTTCAGAGTTGATAACTAGACCTCCTTAGATTTTCAATGACACCATAAAATGTCCTATGTCCTTTGGAAATGATGTGTGCAATGATTGAATCAAAACAGATAACTTTGGAAGTCACAAACTCAAGAAAACCTTCTATTTTTGTCTTGATACCTGTTGAGTATTTTGCTCAGTATGACCAGCACAGTAGGAATTGGAAAACTTCCTTTTAGGGCTATCTAATTAGCTTATTAAGCTACCTATTCCAAGTGGAATGATGCAAAATGATAAACTATGCTAAGAGAAATCAATGTAGCAAGTTAAGCTATACCCCCGACTTTTTAGGACTATAGCAAAAATTGACCAGAGTTCACTTCAATGCAGATTTCTCCAAAATGGCTCAATAGAATGGCTTCAAACTTTAACAGCACGTAGATTACTTAAAGCTGAATCCAACGAGCTTTGAATCACTGAATTTGGTGAAGCATTGACTGAGATATGCCCTTTACAAGTCACCAGACTTTTGAGTAGACTACTTGAGAATTTAGAGATGGACAATATGAATGTATGTATTAATGAACATTTTTATACAACTCCATTGGCATGAATCTCATTGCAAAATGGTGTAGAGAGGTGTGGGCTTGAGTGTAGACCTCACACACACTCAGAAATCAATAATGCTAGGCTAGGGAGTGCTCTCTCTTCCCCACAACTTTTCATGTCTACTTTTATAAGAGATGACTAAAAATTTGAATTCAAATTCAAACTTTTGGCTCCCTATGATCAAGATCCTAAATGCTTGGAGATATTCTTTCAATCAAGCAACTAATTTTCCACGAATCCTTTTGGTAGGTGATTACAAGAGATTCCAAGTCAGTTTGACTTTTACAATGAGGTAAAGTGGTAATTAACCACTAGCATATGTTCCTATGCTTCTTCAAGTATGTATAGACTTCAATGCATCCTTTGAGCCAAATGTGTAGGCTTGTACTTTACACCAACAGCTCCCCCTCAAGCCAAACATTTTGGCTTAAGTCTTCATCTTCAATCTTCAAGTATATCCTGCAATCCAATCATGGATTTGAACCTGAAAAGTTTGGTTCCATCCAAAGCTTTAGTCAACAAATCTGCACATTGCATGTTGGTTGATACATAGGTAAGTTGAATGTCCTTGCTTATCAATTTCTCTCTCACATAATGGTAATGGACCTCTATGTGTTTGGTCCTAGCATGGTAAATAGGATTAGCTGCAAGGTGAAGAGAACTTGTATTATCTCCAAAGATTATTGGAGACCTAGTAAACAAACCCAATTGTGTATACAAAAGCTTAATCCAAATTGCTTCTTGTGTGGCATTAGCTATTCCTCTATACTCTACCTCTGTGGAAGACAAAGCAACAGTAGGTTGCTTCTTTGAAGACCATGAAATTGGTTTGTCACCTGCAAAAGAGATATATCCAGAAGTGCTCCTCCTATCATCCTTGCATCCTGCCCAATCTGCATCTGAATAAATTTTGATATCAATATCTGAAGTGTAAGGGAAATACAAACCATGGTTCTGTGTACCCTTGAGATACTTCAAGATTCTCTTGGGAGCCTCTAAGTGAGGTATCCTTGGCTTGTGCATAAATTTACTTAGCACACTAACTCCATATGCAATTTCTATCCTTGTTAAGGTAGCATAGTTCAAGCTACCCACCATACTTTGATAACCTGTAATGTCCTTGACTTCATCACCTTCATGGGCACTTAGCTTTAGATTTACCTCCATTGGAGTGCTTGCTACTTTAGCATCCTGCAAGTGAAACTTCTTTAACATATCTTGTATATATTTTTTCTGAGTGATATATATCCCTGAATTAGTGTAGACTAATTCAAGTCCCAAAAAATATTTTAATAGACCAAGATCATTGATCTTGAACTCCTTCATCATTTGACTTTTGATATATCTGATTCCATTGACATCATTACCTATAATGATGATGTCATCAACATAAACACAAAGGTATATTACCTCTGAATTACTTCTCTTAATGAACAGAGAAGTATCTGACTTGGTCATGACAAAACCTTGGTCTTGGAGGTATGTAGTTAACCTGTAATTCCATGCCCTAGGTGCCTGCTTCAATCCATATAAAGCCTTTTTTAATTCGCAAACATATGTTACCTTCTTGGGGTCCTCATAGCCCGGAGGTTGTGACATATATACCTCCTCTGAAATCCATCCATTCAAGAAAGCATTCTTGACATCCAATTGGTACATACTCCAATTTTTTGATGCAGCCACACTTACCAACACTCTGATGGTTGGCATCTTGGCCACATGTGAGAATGTCTCCTCATATTCAATGCCTTGGGTTTGTGCAAAACCCTTGGCTACCAATCTGGCTTTGTACCTATTTATTGTGCCATCAGAATTTCTTTTAAGCTTATAGATCCATCTGGATCCTATTACCTTCATTGTGTCCTTCTTAGGTACTAACTCCCATGTGTCACTTTCTTTGAGTGCTTCAATCTCCTCATCCATAGCTTCTTTCCATTCTGATTTGGTTATTGCTTCTTCATATGATCCTGGTTCTTCATTTGACAAGTCTTTGGCAAGATAAACAGAATGTTTAGTAAGAAGAGATGTATCATACCCATATCTGATAGGTTTCTTGCTTTCTCTTTGTGATCTTCTAAATGGTTGAGTTGAAGATTCAGGTATGTCTTCAAGCTTCTTCATCTTCATTTTGCCTTTGGACTTCCATGCCTTGAATTCTTCAAGATTGATAGTGTCTTCATCATCTGAACTTGAGGCTTCATTCTGAATAGGTTCCTCCTTTGTAAGACTTGGAAATTCCTCTTCCAAATCATAGGATAATTTGACCTTCCTGCATTCATTCTCATACCAAGAATCATTTTCATCAAAGACAACATCTCTGCTTACCAGAAATCCCTTATTGATAGGATTATAAAACCTGTAACCTTTTTTATTTAAATGATACCCAATAAAGATGCATTTTTCAGCCTTTGGCTCTAGCTTACCTCTTATCTGAGAAGGAATGTGTACATATGCTACACATCCAAATATTTTGCAATTTTCAAGTGAAGGTCTCTTACCATGCCATGGTTCATAGGGTGTCATGCCATCAAGAGACTTAGATGGTAACCTGTTTATGAGGTAAGTGGCAGTAGAAACACTCTCTGCCCATAGATAGTTAGGTAATTTTTTCTCATTAAGCATAGATCTAGATGTCTCAACAATTAATCTATTTCTTCTCTCAGCTACCCCATTTTGTTCAAGAGAATACCTTGTGGTTATCTCTCTTTTGATGCCTCTGTCCTGCAAGAAGTCTTCAAATTCATTGGAGAAGTACTCACCTCCTCCATCTAACCTTAGCCGCTTCAAATTTCTTCCTATCTTATTTTCAACTAATGCAAGATATTTTTTAAAGCAATTAAATACCTCATCCTTGTGCTTCATGAAGTATAATACAGTCCATCTGCTATAATCATCAATGAAAGACACATAGTACCTTGATCCTGAGACTGAGGGGTCTTTGCTTGGTCCCCATACATCTGTGTGTACAAGCTCTAGGTAGTCTTCATGGATGTATCCTTTCTTTGAGAAGGGTAACCTGTGAGACTTCCCAAATTGACAAGCACCACACTTATAAATCATATGTTGCTTGGATACATTAGGTATCCCAAGCACACATTGGTCCCTGCACATTTGTTTCAAGGTTCTTTCTCCTATGTGCCCTAACCTTTTGTGCCAAATCTCAAGCTCTGAAAGTGTTTGATCTTTATAATTGTATAGTGCAATATTCTTTGTATCTTCCAACTCAAAAGTGAAAAGTCTACCTGATTTTTCTCCTTTAGCAATCCTCTTGAACCCATGTCTTGGATCTTCCACATATGCTCCATATTGGTTGAATCTAACTTGCAAACCTTTCTCCACAATCTGACCAACACTCATCAAATTTTTGGTAATGGTTGGTACATAGAGTACCCTGCTCAACAAATTCTGATTTCCATCACAAGTCTTAACATTTCCAACTTTAACTATAGAATGCTTTGTGTCATCACCTGTTTGGACTTGATGCTTACCTTTTGGTTCCTCAAGATCAGAGAGTAATGCTACATTGCCAGCCACATGATTTGAGCATCCTGAGTCAATGTAGAATAGCTGGTCATCATTTGTACCTGATTTTGATGTCATGTTCATGATTAGAAGAGAGTCATCTTGCTCCTCTGTATAGTTGTTGTAATCCTTCTTGGATTTGAATCCTCCTTGGTAGTTGCCATTATAATTATTTTTGTAGTTGTTGTTGTAATTATTGTTGTAACCTTGGTGATGGTTGAATCTACCTCTTGACTATGAGTAGCCACCTCTTTGGCATCCTCTTCCTCTCTGATTTTTGTAATTCCTGAAACACTCATCTGTAGTATGATTTGATAAACCACAAATGTTGCATGGTGAGGAGTTATAAGATCTCCCTCTACCTGGCTTACCTCCTCTGCCCCTTCCTCTTGAAGATTTACCTCTCCTTGCATAGTTGGCTTGAGAGGTTGATCCTTCATCTTCCACCTTCTTGCTCTTGCTTTTATCTTTAGACTTCTTATCAGTGTATAGGGCAGAAGAATTATTACCTTTGGATGTGTCTCCATTTTTGTTGAGCTTTGCTTCATGAGTAAACAATTGTCCCATGAGGGTTGTAAATTCTGGAGTGTGCATGTCCATGTAGAGATCCATGGCAGTGGTGAAGCTTTCCCATTTGTCATCAGCCTTGATCCCATTGATCACTTGCCTTACAATCTGTTCTTCTTCAATCTCTTCTCCTATGCTTGCTAACTGATCTGCTACATCTTTAATCTTGGTCACAAATTCTGAAACAGCTTGCTTAGGTTGCTTCCTTAGTGTTGTGAATTCAATCCACAACTGATTTTTCCTAGCCCTTGTGTTGGAGGAGAAATATGATGACAAGGTTTCCCAAGTCTCTTGGGATGTCTTACAATTTCTAATATGTGGCAAAAGAAAATCAGATATAGAGTTGAGTAAATAAGACCTTGCCAATGCATCCTTAGCACACCATGTGTTGAGCTTTTCATGTTCTTCCTTGGTTGGTAATCCTCTTGCTTTGAATGAGGGCAATTCCTCATCTCCTGAGATGTACCCATAGAGACTCCTTCCTTGTAAGTAGGTCTTCATTCTTAGAGACCATGCTTGATAGTTGTTCCTGTCCAATTTGTCAATAAATGAAGGAAAACCATCTCCCATTTTACCTTAGTTTGCTCTGATACCACTGTTGGGATAGATGGATGGATGCTCCAAGAGACTGAGTAGGTATTGCTAAACCTGCTTTGTACCAGCCCTCTTTTGCTTCAGAGTTGATAACTAGACCTCCAAAGCTTTTCAATGACACCATAAAATGTCCTATGTCCTTTGGAAATGATGTGTGCAATGATTGAATCAAAACAGATAACTTTGGAAGTCACAAACTCAAGAAAACCTTCTATTTTTTTCTTGATATCAGCTGCGTATTTTGCTCAGTATGACGAGCACAGTAGGAATTGGAAAAATTCCTTTTAGGGGTATCTAACTAGCTTAGTAAGCTACCTATTCCAAGTGGAATGATGCAAAATGATATACTATGCTAAGAGAAATCAATTTAGCAAGTTAAGCTATACCCCTGACTTTTTAGGACTGTAGCAGAAATTGACTAGAGTTCACTTTGACGTAGATTTCTCCAAAATGGCTGAATAGAATGTCTTCAAACTTTGATAGCATGTAGATTACTTCAAGCTGAATCCAACAAGCTTTGAATCACTACAGTTAGTGAAGAATTGACCGGGATATGCCCTTGACAAGTTGCCAGACTTTTGAGTAGACTAACTGAGAATTCAGAGATGGACAATATGAATGTATGTATTAATGAACGTTTGTATAGAACTCCATTGGTATGAATCTCATTGCCAAATGGTGTAGAGAGGTGTGGGCTTGAGTGTAGACCTCACACACACTCAGAAATCAGTAATTCTAGGCTCGGGAGTGCTCTCTCTTCCCCGCGACTTTTCATGTCTACTTTTATAAGAGATGACTAAAAATTTGAATTCAAACTCAAACTTTTGGCTCCCTATGATCAAGCTCCTAAATGCTTGGAGATATTCTTTCAATCAAGCAACTAATTTTCCACGAATCCTTTTGGTAGGTGATTACAAGAGATTCCAAGTCAGTTTGACTTTTACAATGAGGTAAAGTGGTAATTAACCACTAGCATATGTTCCTATGCTTCTTCAAGTATGTATAGACTTCAATGCATCCTTTGAGCCAAATGTGTAGGCTTGTACTTTACACCAACAAAGAGAATACTAAAGCTTGTCATCCCTAATTTTGTCTATATGCATAAAATGACCTAATTATTCATTCTAAACGTTATCCCCACAACATATAACTAAAATTTCAAAATGAATTATTTCACTATCGAAAGGCCTATTAAAATTCTTCCCCCCTTTTCAGAACTTTATCCTCAGGATTGGAAAGAAGGATAATGTGCTAGAAAATCATTTAATTTCACCCAAGTCAAATCTTAAACTATGTACGAGCACCATTTTACCAAAATCTCTACTATAGATGTATTCCTAAGTAATCTTTCCCTCCTATCTAATACTACTTCATGTCCAGACTCAAAAGATCCATCATCTTTGAGCTTAAAGTTGTCCTACAAAACATGAAGAACATTAGCTACATATATTTTAAGTAAGCTAACATGAAATATATGATGCACATTTAAATATTGAAGCATTTCCAGCACATAAGAAAAAGATCTAACCTTTTTCAAGACTTTAAAAGGACCTGCATCTCACGGAAAATTTCCATGATCCTTCCGGAGAAACAAGTTAGATTGATGATCATTGACTATAACAAATACCATGTCATTTTTTTGAAATTCAAG
The DNA here is from genome assembly GCA_020310875.1 of Ceratopteris richardii. Classification (NCBI taxonomy): domain Eukaryota; kingdom Viridiplantae; phylum Streptophyta; class Polypodiopsida; order Polypodiales; family Pteridaceae; genus Ceratopteris; species Ceratopteris richardii. Next base: position 137,198,724 of record CM035413.1, read on the forward strand.
TGGTTTTCTCTTCAAAACGTACAATTTCTTTTGCCTTATTTGAGCTTCTTTTATATGCTTCTTTAATTTTCCAAGATCTTAATCCATCTTCTCAAGCATTTCTTTAGATACTTCTACTTTATTTGGAAACCCAAAAAACGAAGGTGGATTCAAACTATTATAACCATACATAGCCTCAAATGGAGTCATTTTTATAGATGCATGCCATGCACTATTGTATGAAAACTTGACTAAGCCTAAATATTCACTCCAATTATCTTGCTTTTCATTCATATACATATGCAACATATCTTCAAGTACCCAATTAAACCCTTGATTTCCCCATCAGTTAGTGGATGGAAAGTTGTACTCATACAAATTTGAGTTCCAATCCATTCAAACATTGCTTTTTAAAAGATTTATTTGAACCTAGAGTCTATATCAGAAATTATGTTTTTTAGGCATTCCATGCAATTGAAAAAATTCTTTTACAAATAATCTTGCAACATTCAAGGTAGTTTCAATATTTTTCATAGGAAAGAAATGTGCCATTTCGGTAAATGGATCACAAACCACAAATATGGTATCTTTGTTTACTTCTAGTCAACGACAATTTAGTGGTGAAGTCCATAGAGTTAGACTCTTGCTTCTGATTTGGAACATCCAAAGGTTGTAGGATTCCAAGCATTCTCTTAAACTTTGATTTCACTCGTTGGAACTTTAAACATTCACTAAAATATTTTCTAATATCTTGCGTCATGCATGGTGAAGATTAAGAATATCTCATTTTAACATAGGTCCTTGAATAACCTAGATGTGTAGAAACGGTGCATCATGACAATCATGTAATATATGAACTTTTAATGCAGACTCAAAAGATATGCATAATCAATTGTTACAAGATAAAGACCCATTCTACAAATGAAATTATTCTTGATACATTGATCCCCTATTCCCATGAAAACAAATTCAAGATAGGTGCATAAAAAGAATCCTATTTCAATTCATCTATAATTTCATTGAGAAAATTAGAGTTTATTACAGAAAGGAGATTACATAAAGGTTCCCAACTTTATGCATCAGGGACCTTATTCTCCTTACTAGCTAAATACTTAATGTCAAACTCATACTTGATTAATAATTAAATCTAATGCTTATTCCTAGTCTCAAGCAATGGTTGTGTGAAAATGCATTTGATACTCTAATGATCTCTTTTCAATTAAAACTTAACCCCTAACAATAGATGTTTTGAATGCATAACCGCAGTTACCACATCAAGCATTTCTAGGTCATGAGTAGAATAATTAAGTTTATGTTTTCTTAAATTTTAAGATTCATATGCAATCATGCTACAATCCTCTTAAAAAGAACACGTCCTGTTTGATTACCACTTTCATCACATGAAACCACAAAAAAGTTTCTACATGAAGAACATTAGGTACATATCTTTTAAGTAAGCTAACATGAAATATATGATGCACGTTTAAATGTAAAAGCAATTCGAACACAAAAGCAAAAGATCGAACCTTTTTCAAAACTTTAAAAGGACCTGCATCTCATGGAGAATTTCCATGATCCTTTCGGAGAAACAAGTTAGATAGATAATCATTGACTTTAAGAAATACCATCTCATTTCTTTGAAATTCAAGTGGTTTTCTGTTCAAAATGTACAATTTCTTTTGCCTTATTTGAGCTTCTTTTATGTGCTTCTTTAATTTTCCAAGATCTTAATCCATCTTCTCAAGCATTCCTTGAGATACTTCTACTTTATTTGGAAACCCAAAAAACGAAGGTGGATTCAAACTCTTATAACCATACATAGCCTCAAATGGAGTCATTTTTATAGATGCATGCCATGCACTATTGTATGAAAACTTGACTAAGGGTAAATATTCACTCCAATTATCTTGCTTTTCATTCATATACATATGCAACGTATCTTCAAGTACCCAATTAAACCCTAGATTTCACCATCACTTTGTGGATGGAAAATTGTACTCATACAAATTTGAGTTCCAATCCATTCAAACGTTGCTTTTTAAAAGTTTTATTTGAAATGAGAGTCTCTATCAGAAATTATGTTGTTTAGGCATTCCATGCAATTGAAAAAAATCTTTTACAAATAATCTTGCAACATTCAAGGTAGTTTCAATCTTTTTCATAGGAAAGAAATGTGCCATTTTGGTAAATAAATCACACACCACAAATATGGTATCCTTGTTTACTTCTAGTCAACGACAATTTAGTGGTGAAGTTGATAGAGTTAGACTCTTCCTTCTGATTTGGAACATCCAAAGGTTGTAGCATTCCAAGCAATCTCTTAAACTTAGATTTCACTTGTTGGAGCTTTAGACATTTACTAACATAATTTCTAATATCTTGCATCATGCATGGTGAAGATTAAGAATATCTCATTTTAACATAGATCTTTGAATAACCTAGATGTGTAGAAAAGGTGCATCATGACAATCATGTAATATATGAACTTTTAATGCAGACTCAAAAGATATGCATAATCGATTGTTACAAGATAAAGAACCATTCTACAAATGAAATTTATCTTGATACATTGATCCCCTATTCCCATGAAAAAAAATTCAAGATAGGTGCATAAAAAGAGTCCTATAATCAATTCATCTATAATTTCATTGAGAAAATTAGAGTTTATTACAAAAAGGAGATTACATAAAGGTTTTCAACTTTATGCATTATGGACTGTATTCTCCTTACTAGCTAAATACTTAATGTCAAAATCATACTTGATTAATAATTAAATCTAATGCTTTTTCGTATTCGCAAGCAATGGTTGTGTGAAAATGCATTTGATACTCTAATGATCTCTTTTCAATTAAAACTTAACCCCTAACAATAGATGTGTTCAGTGCATAAGTGCATTTACGACAAGAAGCATTTCTAGATTATGAGTAGAATAACTACGTTAATGTTTTCTTAAATTTTAAGATTCATATGCAATCATGCTACCATCCTCTGAAAGAACACATCCTGTTTGATTACCACTTTCATCACATGAAACCACAAAAGGTTTTCTACATGAAGAACATTAGGTACATATCTTTTAAGTAAGCTAACATGAAACATATGATGCACATTTAAATATTTATTGAAGCAATTCCAACACATAAGCAAAAGATCAAACCCTTTTCAAAACTTTGAAAGGACTTGCATCTCATGGAGAATTTCCATGATCCTTTCGGAGAAACAAGTTAGATCGATGATCATTGACTTTAAGAAATACCATGTCAGTTCTTTGATATTCAAGTGGTTTTCTCTTCAAAACATACAATTTCTTTTGCCTTATTTGAGCTTCTTTTATGTGCTTCTTTAATTTTCCAAGATCTTAATCCATCTTCTCAAGCATTTCTTTAGATACTTCTACTTTATTTGCAAACCCAAAAAATGAAGGTGGATTCAAACTATTATAACCATACATAGCCTCAAATGGAGTCATTTTTATAGATTCATGCCATGCACTATTGTATGAAAACTTGACTAAGGCTAAAAATTAACTCCAATTATCTTTCTTTTCATTCATATACATATGCAACATATATTCAAGTACCCAATTAAACCCTTGATTTCCCCATCAGTTTGTGGCTGGAAATTTGTACTCATACAAATTTGAGTTCCAATCCATTCAAAAGTTGCTTTTTAAAAGTTTTATTTAAAACTAGAGTCTCTATCAGAAATTATGTTTTTTAGGCATATCATGCAATTGAAAAACTTCTTTTACAAATAATCTTGCAACATTCAAGGTAGTTTCAATATTTTTCATAGGAAAGAAATGTGCCATTTTGGTAAATGGATCACAGACGACAAATATGGTATCCTTGTTTACTTCTAGTCAACGACAATTTAGTGGTGAAGTCGGTAGAGTTTGACTCTTGCTTCTTATTTGGAACATCCAAAGGTTGTAGCATTCCAAGAATTCTCTTAAACTTAGATTTCACTCGTTGGAACTTTAAAGATTCACTAACATATTTTCTAATATCTTGCATTATGCATGGTGAAGATTAAGAATATCTCATTTTAACATAGGTCCTTGAATAACCTAGATGTGTAGAAAAGGTGAATCATGACAATCATGTAATATATGAACCAGACTCGAAAGATATGCATAATCCATTATTAGAAGATAAAGACCCATTCTATAGATGAAATTTATCTTAATAGATTGATCCCCTATTCCCATGAAAACAAATTCAAGATAGGTTCATAAAAAGATTTCTATTTCAATTCATCTATGATTTCGTTGAGAAAATTAGAGTTTATTACAAAAAGGAGATTACATAAAGGTTTTCAATTTTATGCATTAGGGAGCTTATTCTCCTTACTAGCTAAATACATAATGTCAAACTCATACTTGATTAATAATTAAATCTAAAGCTTTTTCCTATTCTCAAGCAATGGTTGTGTGAAAATGCATTTGATACTCTAATGATCTCTTTTCAATTAAAACTTAACCCCTAACAATAGATGTGTTCAATGCGTAGCTGCAGTAACCACAACAAGCATTTCTAGATCATGAGTAGCATAATTAAGTTTATGTTTTCTTAAACTTTAAGATTCATATACAATCACGCTACCATCCTCTGAAAGAACACATCCTGTTTGATTACCACTTTCATCACATGAAACCACAAAAGGTTTTCTACATGAAGAACATTAGGTACATATCTTTTAAGTAAGCTAACATGAAATATATGATGCACATTTAAATATTGAAGCAATTCCAACACATAAGCAAAAGATCGAACCTTTTTCAAAACTTTATAAGGACCTGCATCTCATGGAGAATTTCCATGATCCGTCTAGAGAAAGAAGTTAGATCGATGATCATTGTCTTTAAGAAATACCATGTCATTTCTTTGAAATTCAAGTGGTTTTCTCTTCAAAACGTACAATTTCTTTTTCCTTATTTGAGCTTCTTTTATGTGCTTCTTTAATTTTCCAAGATCTTAATCCATCTTCTCAAACATTTCTTTAGATACTTCTACGTTATTTGGAAACCCAAAAATCGAAGGTGGATTCAAACTATTATAACCATACATAGCCTCAAATGGAGTCATTTTTATAGATACATGCCATGCACTATTGTATGAAAACTTGACTAAGGGTAAATATTCACTCCAATTATCTTGCTTTTCATTCATATACATATGCAACATTTCTTCAAGTACCCAATTAAACCCTTGATTTCCCCATCAGTTTGTGGATGGAAAGTTCTACGCATACAAATTTGAGTTCCAATCCATTCAAAAGTTGCTTTTTAAAAGTTTTATTTGAAACTAGAGTCTCTATCAGAAATTCTGTTTTTTAGGCATTCCATGCAATTGAGAAAAATTCTTTTACAAATAATCTTTCAACATTCAAGGTAGTTTCAATCTTTTTAATAGGAAAGAAATGTTCCATTTTGGTAAATGGATCACATACCACAAATATGGTATCCTTGTTGACTTCTAGTCAACGACAATTTAGTGGTGAAGTCGATAGAGTTAGACTCTTGCTTCTGATTTGGAACATGCAAAGGTTGTAGCATTCCAAGCATTCTCTTAAACTTAGATTTCACTCGTTGGAACTTTAAACATTCACTACAATATCTTCTAATATCTTGCATCATGCATGGTGAAGATTAAGAATATCTCATTTTAACATAGGTCGTTGAATAGCCTAGATGTGTAGAAAATTTGCATCATGAAAATCATGGAATATATGAACTTTTAATGCAGACTCAAAAGATATGCATAATCGATTGTTAAAAGATAAAGACTACAAATGAAATTTATCTTGATACAATGATCCCCTAATTCCATGAAAAATAATTCAAGATAGGTGCATAAAAAGAGTCCTATTTCAATTCATAGATAATTTTGTTGAGAAAAATAAAGTTTATTACAAAAAGGACATTACATAAAGGTTTTGAACTTTATGCTTTAGGGACCTTATTCTCCTTACTAGCTAAATACGTAATGTCAAAATCATACTTGATTAATAACTAAATCTAATGCTTTTTCCTATTCTCAAGCAATGGTTGTGTGCAAATGCATTTGATACTCTAATGATCTCTTTTCAATTAAAACTTAACCCCTAACAATAGATGCATTCAATGTAGAAGTGCAATTACCACATCAAGCATTTCTAGATCATGAGTAGAATAATTAAGTTTATGTTTTCTTAAATTTTAAGATTCATATGCAATCATGCTACCATCCTCTAAAAACACATCATGTTTGATTATCACTTTCATCACATGAAACCACAAAAGGGTTTCTCATTTTTGGGATTTTCAAAACACAATTTTCAATGAATTTTTGTTTGAATGATTCAAATGATTTTAGAGAGGCCTCACTCCATAGAAATCCTACATTCTTTATTTCCAAATCGGTGAGGGGACTAGCTATCTTCGAGAAATTCTTAATATGTGCTCTTTCATGTTGCACTAATCTTAAAAAACTTTTAACAACTCTTATAGTTTTAGGAATTGGCCAATCAACTTTTGCTTTCACTTTATCCTCATCTATATGAATTCTCTCTTTAGAGATGACTCTTCTTGGATACACAAGTTTATTCGTAGCAGAGAAACATTTAATCTTCTTTCCATATAATTTGTGTTCTCGAAGAGTCTACAAAGTCTTCTTGAGATGTACAACATGCTCATAATCATCTTTTGAATATACAAATATATCATCAAGAAATACTAGATGAATTCTTCTTGGTAATCACAAGAAGTATTGTTCATCAAGCACATTAATGTGCCGTGAGCATTTTTTTAATCCAAAAGTTAAAAGTGTAAACTCCTAGTGGTCATAACATATTCAAAAGGTTACCTTGGGTATACGTTCAGTTTTCATCCTAATTTGGTGATATCCACATCTTAAGTCCATCTTAGTGAATACAGTCACTCAAATTTATGAGTCTAATGAGTCATGTATGTGGGGGAGTGGGTACTTATTTTTAATTTTTCTTTTATTCAACCCCCTATAGTCAATACATAATCTATAGGAGCCATCTTTCTAATTTTGAAATAACATCGGTGCTCCTTAAGGTGAAAGACTTAGTCTTATCAAACCTTTCTTCAAATGGTCATTTAATTGAATCTTAATCTTCTTTAATTCATCTATGTTAAATCTATAGGATGCTTTAGAATATGGTTCATTCCACGGATAGAGTTTAATGGTGTTGTAAATCCTTTTAACCCAAGGGAAAATGCATACACTCAATGATATTTTGCCTAAACTTTTGCACACGCTTGCTTGTTCCCTTCCTCTTTTTTTCTCTCGCACACACACTTATGCACGCGTATGCACTTATCCTCACCTTCTTGCTACTCCCATACACACCCCCCCCATAATCAAAAACACACATTCATATTCACATCCACTCCCTTGCTTTAGCTCACTCTCCTTTTTACTCAATAAAGTATACATCTATACACATCCTAAGTGCATTTCTACCCTTGCACACATAGATTCGCACACACATCCACATATACCTACACTTGAACACTCGATTTCTTTCTCTCTTCCTCGCTTTCCTTGTTTCTCTCACTCACCCTTTTCTTACATCGAAGCACATACATATACTTACACACATACACCACCGTCCTTTACTTTCCTTCACCCTTTTTTTTCTTATATCTTTCTCGTTCTTACACATACCCACACATACTCTCACCCCCTTTAACTCTCTTTATTTTTTATATACCCCCACATGCATTCGCACCTTCAACATCGCACCCATATGCTCCAACACACATGCTTGTACTCTCACTCTCTCTCTCCCGTACACATCTACACACAGACACTACCCCGCACTCTTAAACACGGATGCCCACCCACCCATGCTCACCGCCAAGTTCACTTTCAGGTGCATCTGCAGAAGCTTCACTTTGTGTATAGTACATAACAGAAAATTTATCGTGACTAAAGCAAACTTGGTTGGCCTTTGAGCACCATTTTGCACTTAGCTAGATACTACTAAGACTTGCGCAATCTTTTAGGAAGTTAGTTAGATTGAATAACAAACTCTAGCTTCGGTTTTCAACAACAAAAGTTCTCTCTACCTTCCCCCTTTCTATGTTTATCTATTGCCTTCTAAATATGTTGACAATATTGCAATTGCATGGGTGATAATCCATGGAGTTCACTCACGTTGACGGGGCAATTTGTCCTTTGTTCATTGCATAGGACGGTACAAATTACCTCTCGACTGTCCAGCTGCTGACTAAGGAATCACCGATCCTATTATTCTGAAATGGTCATGCATTACCACATCAAGCATGTGCACATGGTGCAAGAAACAAAGCTAATCCATATGCCTCAAGCAAAAAAGAAAAAAAAAACAAGAACATCTTTTATTCTCCCAACAGACTGATGCAACACAAGTTCAATCACCATGCCATCACGTAATCTGCAAAGTTCCATATATCATCTAAGGTGCCTCAACATACACTGCGTATCAGACATGATTATGGGGATGCAACAATATTTCAATAAAAAAAATTGGTACTTGTGAAGGGAGAGAGTCACTAAAAAAACATACTGTTCTTACGGGATGTAAATCAACTTTTCTCCTCTTGACTCTACTCGTCAGCATACATACCTGACCACTCAGTCCGCACTTTCCCTGTAATGATCGTGAAAATACACCTCCGCTATCCGTGACAAAGGGGTCGCTAACTGAACAATAGAGAGGGAAGAGTGGAGATATGGATACCTGGGAGGCCAGAAAATGTTATGTATGTCGTGTTCTCAATCAATGAAGAGATTTTCCCCCTATGAGGACCTCCGAAACTTGAGGCTCCAGTACCGAAAGAATTCTATCTTCTACTCTCGTATTCCTCCCTTGACACCCGCACCTGAGAGAAGAGAAAAGAACTACACGAAGCTGAGAACGACCACCGAGCTGCCTCCCTTTTTTTTTTTTTGAAATCGAGTGAGCCCCCTTTTGCAAAGCTCTGTGCTTGGTCCAGTAGGCGGTCTTCTTCTCATGCATTAAACTATAACCCTCTAGACTTTGTCATCGCATGACCCCACTTCATTCTCCAATGCTTAGTGCTTCATAACCAGGCGGTTCTCCCCTCAAATGCTTTCGTTAGAGCTCTGCAACCCGCTACACCAGAGCAGTCCCCAGCATCCATAGCTATCACTTAGAGGAAACCTCGTTTCGAGGGGAATGCTTCTCTCCCCCTGTAAGCCTATGTCGCCTTCTCTAAGTAGAGTCCACAATCACTCCCTCCGTTGTTCTCCACGGGAGAAAATAGAGTGAACTCTCTCCTCTTTTCCATGCACACCCAGACCACGAACCCAATAGAGAGCTCCCCAAGCCCCTGTTGTCCTGCCCGCTTCCCTCTGTCGAGATCCCTGCACAAGACAACCCAGAAGAAGAGAGAATCCCCACGGCGGCCGCCCTTAAAATTGAAATGCCCCCCCCCCTTATTTCCCTTGAGGAGAAACATCCGAAAAAAACTGAAGGGGTCCCCCCCCTTTTCTGTTTCTTCAGTCAGAACAACGGAAAAAAACGGACCTGCCCCCCTCTCCTTTTCTGTAGCTGGTTGCGACAGAATCGAAGGCCCCCCCCCAGCTATAAATGATGCCTGGCTCCTCTTTTACGGCCCACAATGTGCGCAGAATTTAGGGGCGTACCCCCTTCTAACCTCCACTAAATTGTAGATAAGTGCGTGCACATATACCTCTTTCCATGTGCGGCATTTTTTTGCAAGGCAGTTGCAAAGTCCTGAATAGAAGACCAACTAAAAACCTGTTCCTATAAGATGGGGAAACTCTGAATAAGAAACCCACTGATGGAAATTCTTTCTCCATGACAAAGACGCTAGGCATGCATAGAATCGTTAAATAATGCTGAAAGGACCACCACACAAAAGCAGTGGTAGAAGAATAAACGACTTAAGATGCCTGATGTCTCTTGGGGCACTTCTCGTATGAGACCACACCAACCATAACATGCCTCACTATAGATGCTAAAATAAACGTGTTATGATCCTCCACTATCATCAAAAGTTATCATTGTAAATCCAAGTGTGGTGGTCGATGTTGCATCTACACTTTCTTTTCTCTTGAATGCAGACCAGAAGCGTTCACTCAAGTGAGTTGAATAGACCTCCCCTTGCACACTGAAGATGGCGCATTCAAAAAATTAGCATCAAACAACATCATCTCCAATCTTCTATGATAGCCCCATTTTTTTTTACCAATACGTCGTCGTGTTACTCCGAATACTTCTCATCAATCCTCAAATCCACTCTTCAAGTACCTGAAATCAAACGTATTTTCCTGCCAAATAGAACCACATTAGTGCATCAAAACCAACCATTTTCTGAGCTAACATACTCCCCTCTTCTTATTTGCGAAGTCATCCTCGACGAGCTGTCCATGCTGCAATATAATTTAAACAACCATGAACATGTCAGTTTACAGTTTGTTTGCATACCATTCCATTGAGCCATTACTCCAATGGGACTTGCACTCATTGAACCTATTAGTGCAAAAAAAATCCTTCATGAAAATATACAAATCATTTATTTACAAATTGACCCAAGAATATGCACATATATGCAACTCCAATTCCAACATACATCAAATTGCTCATGCATTCCATTATGAAAATAGTCTCAACCAAAATAACACATGCATACCTTTCCATGTTTTACATATGCAACTGTCATTGCGAAAAAACAGGAACGGAAATGCCGAAATAAACAACAACAACTGAAATGAAGTCAACAGGAGATGTAACATACCCAAATTGCATACCCCTTTTATTGACCTACTATTCGCTATATACAATTATTCCATGAGTAGATACTCCTTAAGAATCCCCATCGTCGTCCCACAAAAGCCATCGAGGCCCGAGTACAAGTCAAGACCTACATCAAAACCCTAGAGTTCCCCACACACTGGAAAACCCTCAGATAAAGCACACAAGTTATAAAGCAAGACCGTTGCATTACCTCGCTAAAGGTCTTATCTATAAGTACACATACAGTATCCGTGCCTTTGAGAATGTGGATTCAGAGTGAGCTGATCTGTCGCAAGCCACCATATACCAATCACCCAAGCAAATAACGTTCCCTTCCAGGCGATCTTCGCCTTCTCCTCTCTCTCTCTGCCCCTCAAGAGTGGGGAATAACTTCATAGGTAAATTTTATTTATATTCACATGTTGGCCTACGTTGACATTGGATGCGATTCGTGGACCTGACCACCCGGCCAAGTTGATTCCACCCATCTACCAATGCAACGCAACGCACAACACACAAACACATAACGATAGACAAGTACATAAATCAGCTAGCCCATAATGAAGCTGGATGCGGCTCGTGGTCGTGACTACCTGTAGGGTCTGTAGAGCAGGTGAGCTTGCTAGCATTTGATTGACTTTATTTGAGGAGAAACTTCGGGGAAGTGTTAAAGCATGAGCAATTTGAAGCAAAATCTTTGGGAGGAAGTGGATGCAACACAATCAACTTTGGTGACTCTTAACTGTGCAGGTATGTAGCAGAAAACACACTCTATTGGCAAGCTCTAGCCATTTGCTCACCCCTTCGCCCATATGAACCTCTTTGAAAGAACTCCAATCTTTATTCATTAAGATACCACTTTGTTTTCAACTTAACCATAAGTATCGAAGTTGAGCGCTTCATGTATGTACTTGTTGCAAATGGCCATATATATTTGCAAGTGGGCGTGGGCGACGCCATCATTCTTGGGAGACCCAACTAAATCTATGAAAACTTGGGCGACCCTCCTCCTCTTGAACCATCCCAAGTGGGCGAGCCTCCTCCTAGTCACCAAGAAACTTGGGCGACCCTCCTCCTCTTGAACCATCCCAAGTGGGCGAGCCTCCTCCTAGTCACCAAGAAACTTGGGCGACCCTCCTCCTCTTGAACCATCCCAAGTGGGCGAGCCTCCTCCTAGTCACCAAGAAACTCGGGCGACCCTCCTCCTCTTGAACCATCCCAAGTGGGCGAGCCCCTTCTTAGTCAACTATATGGACACTTGGGCGACCCTCCCCCCTTTCTCCCGAACTCCAACTTGGCAACCTCTCCGACCTTAGAACCTCCTTCCACCCACCTCTATGGACTCAGGCGACCCCTCAAAGTCTACCTTGGCAATTAGGCGACCGCCTCTCCTCATGTCCATTATATGGCAACCCTCCTCCTAACTCTCACCTCCGGCAACCCCTCCTCCCGCTCTTACCCAACAAAAGTTGGGCGGCCTCACCTCCATTCCTTCCATGATAAGACTACTGTTACCCTATTTGTTCCCACCTTTTGGGCGACGCCAGTCAGGCATCTTTTACCAAGTTTTGGCAACACAAGGAGGGCGACCACCTCTTTTCTCCCAACCCTCTCCAAAGGTGATCACTCGCCTTCTACATGCACATGGACGACCACCAACTTTTGGGCTTCTCAAATCTAGGCGACTACCAATCCTAGCACAAGAAGGCGAGGCCACCAACCACTTTTGGCTAACTCCTCATCATTGGGCGACTGGTTGAAGACATCCTTGGAGGGCGACTACCGACTTATGAAGGGCTCCACCGTGAGGTGGAATATATATTGTTAGTGATATGTCAGAGTGAAAAGTAATGCAAGGAATATTGCCACTAAGCTTTGGCGGTGTCAGAAGCTAAAATTGGGGGCCTCATTGAAGTTGGCTACCAGATCCAAAATTAGTCCTCTCCTCCACCTCTTGACCACCACTTTGGCGCAAGCGGCACTTAAGGCTAGAATTTGGCAGGGCCACCCTTGGCCACTCTGGAGTCTATATAAGCAGATGTTTGGCACTCAATTGTGGGATAATCTGAATCGTGTGGACTATTGCGTATCATCACTATCATCATTTGTTGATGCTAGTTGAGGCTATTTTTTGGTCTACTCTCTGCACTCTATTGCTACAGGCACACTGTGGGAGGTCACTCTGTGATGAGTATACAGAGCGTGGGCCTCCAGTGGAGTTGGTGATTAGCATTACAGGGTGATTGAGTGGCTTGGATCTAGTCATTGGCATGCATCGGTGAATTTCTTCAGGATCAAGTCATCATCTTTATTGTATTCACTTTGTTGGTCTCACTCTTGTATTGTTGCTAGTTAGTTTTGGAATGGCATGCTAGCCCAGTGTTACATCCTTTTGTAGTATTTTAGCTCTCTGTAATCATTTTCAAAGTTACGAAGTGATTTCCTCTCTGAAGAGCACTTGTCATTGATCCTTTCTCTACAACTATATGTTTCCACTTCTATTGGTTTCTCTGTTATCAGTGAAGGTACCTGCACACAGGAATGTCACAGGGTATACTTCCCTAAGGAGAACCCCCCTTGAGTAGACGGAGTACTGGAAATGTATACAATTTGATATCGTTGGAAGTGGCTACCCCAGTACCTCCTCTATAGTTTGGCACGCACGGTGGGACCTTTGCATTTTTGTGTGAGGTATCTAGTGTGCACTATATAGTTGTTGTTGCATTAATTTCTTGATTTTTGCATTCTGTGAGTGGGTACATGACCCACACTCGAGTAGACAGAGAGCCCCTTCGTGTACAAAGGAGCCTCAAGAAGTCAGCTCTACCTTCGGCTAGTACCCCTCTACCTTTAAATTTTTCTATTGAATTGGATTCTACCCCGCTTTCAAAAGAGAAGCTGAGGAGGACATTAGATTTTTCCTCTGATACTTCAGAAGAAGCACCGGTGCCAATGGAGGATCTTTCTCATTTACTCTCTAGGTTGAACATCAAGTTCCCTACATTTAAGGGATTGGCTTATGAGGATGTGGATGACCATGTGAGGAGATTCGTCTCATTATGCCGTGGACGAGGATTGCAGAACCGAGAGGATGCAATGTTGGTACTCTTCCCATCTACATTGGAAGGCCTTGCAGACAAATGGTATAGTCAATATGCAGACGGACATTTCACTACATGGGAGGCATTGAAGATGGCATTCTCGCAGACATTCCAACCAAGCAACTCCTCCGAGAGAGCTCTAGATCAGCTAGAGAACCTAAAATTGAGATCAGGTGAATCCTTTCATGAACTTCACACTAGAACAAAAGCACTTGTTTCACGGCTGCCACATGCTCCAGGTGATTTCTTGGTAAAAAAATGGATAGAGAAAGATCTTCCCAAGTCATCTCAGCAGAAGCTTCGTGAATCTCTTAGATTGGATGCAACACTTGATGATTTTGTTGCAACTGCATCGCGCATTGAGGAGGCTAGACTACATTTTGAAGGGGAGGCCCAACCACATTATGCATAAGACTTGGATCCTATCGAGCAACTCAAGAAGGAGTTGGAAGCCTTAAGAATGTAGCAAAGTCGCCAAGAAGAGAAGGTTGTGCCGCCGCCCCCGCCCCACACTGTTGATGAAGTAGTTCAACTTCATCGTGAGCTCGAAGATTTGCGGACTACACAGGACATACAAAGACAGGTTTGGTGTACAATATGTAGCAATAGTGGACATTCCAATGTTAATTGTCCTAACAAGGTCAGTTGTCAATTCTGTGGCAAAGATGGTCATGAAGCTAGAGACTGCCACTACCTCAAGGGAGCACAACAACGAGGTAACTATCAAGATTTGGATTCATATTATGCTAGTACATCGAATGCACCTAACAGAGAAGAGACCCGTCCAACTCGGCCTAGATATAATAGGCCACTGATGTGTTATCGCTGTGGTGAGTATGGCCATATACAGAACAGGTGCTCCTTACCCAAAGGTGCACCTCCCTGTCAGCATTGTCTAGATGCTAAGGATCACTATACCAGAGATTGCCCAAGGAGCCGCCCTCCTCCAATTCACATGATTGCAGTCTCCCCACAAGTAGAAGGTATGACCACTCAGTCTTATGCTGTTTCATCTTCGTCAATGCCAATGATGACTAGAGCCAGGCAAGCGGCAACAGCCTATAGGGAGGAACAACAAGGACTCAAAGATAGAGATGAGGAAAAGAAGGCAGGATGGACGGACCAAACAGACATTGAAGGAGCTTATGAGAGGGTGACTACTTTGCTAAAAGATCAACCAACACGTCCTCAGGAAGACACACAAGAGGTGAACGTTGAGGAAATCTTGAGAGGTATTCATCATAAGATTAGTCTCTACCAACTCATAAAGATGGATTCAAAAATAAGAAGTGATTTGTTGAAAATTATACACTCTGCATGCTTGTGCCCACCTCCTAGCATAGATGGTTTTATGATTGACTTTCCCCTGCACCCCTGGCTGACTATCAGAGCTCAAGATTATCTGTTTTTATAAAGGATGAAGCTCTCACAGGTGTTATCATAGATGGAGGTTCTGGCATCAATTTGATGCCAGATTTCACCATGAAGAAACTAAAATTGAATCCCATGAAGGCAGCACCCTTCACAGTTACATTAGCAGATCAACGTCGGGTTGCACCACTTGGCATTGTTGAAAAGGTACTTATGATAGTGCAGGGTTGTCACTTTGTTCTAGACTTTGTTATTATTGCTCTACCATAGGAGACCTCCTATCCTTTACTCTTGGGAAGGCCTTGGCTAAGGCAAGGAAAGGCTCTACAGGATTGGGGAAAGAACAAGTTATGGATTTCCACATGTACTAACAATCAATTACAGATACATTTGGAAGAAGGATCAGACATCAACAAGGCTACTGGGTATACAATGGACACTCAGGTAATGCCTTCTGAAGATGATACCCTATTAAATTGGATGATGGGGAGTGCAAAATGCTGCACAGTGGAGATACGTGAAGTAAATGAGGATTTTATAGAAGCAGCCCAAGGAGGCCAGAAAGAGGAAAAAATTGATGTTTTTCACTTGAACAGTATGGAAAAGAGTAAGATATGTGATCGCAAGAAACTAGAGGAAGAAGCAAAAATTGGGCACCATGAGGCCCAAATTAGGCACCTCGCTCATATTGGGCACCAGGAAGCCCAAGTTGGGCACCTAGCTGGTGGTAGCCCAAATGGGCTTCATGAGGCCGAAGATGTGCACTTAGCCAATAGTGGCCAAAATGGGCCAATCCTCCCTCTGGAACTCACTACTTCTCTGAAGCAAGGTAGTCGAGCTTATCTTTTGCAGGCACCTCCTGAAGGACTGAAACCTCTAATTGGGCCACTAGACCCGGATAGTCAAAATTTGACAATAGACGCCACTACAATGATATGTAAGGAGAAGACAGGTAAACATGAAAAATTGGATGATTTTATGCTTGCAGGACCAGAAAGTGACAAAGTTGTGCGTGCATCTGAGGAGGCTAATTTTGACCTTCAAGAACTCCCATTTTCAAATATACCTTTAGGATGGATCAAGGAACAGATTGTGGATCATAAATTGAACTCCACTCTTGCATACAGTGGGGATGAATTTTCAAGTGAGTCCAATTCTGAAAAGTTTGTTCAAGAAGTAAATCTTGGAGATGAAGAGAACCCTCAAATAGTTCACTTGGCCTCTTGGTTATGGCATTATCCCTCTTTACTACAGAAGGTAACTTCTCTACTTTTTTCCTATAAAAATGTCTTCGCATGGTCCTACAAAGACCTAACAGGGATACCAGAGGAGCTTGGATTACATCGAATACCTTTAGTTGAAGGAGCTTCACCTGCAAGAAGTAGGCCTTATCGTCTCAATCCAAAGTATGCAGAGGGCAGTAAAGCTAGAAATAAAAAAACTGGAAGAGGCAGGTATTATTGTTCCCGTAGAACATTCAAGGAGGCTTTCTTCCATGGTCATTGTACCAAAGAAAAATAGTGGCAAAATAAGAGTATGCGTTGATTTTCGTGCTTTAAATAAGGTGACTGTTCAAGATGGCTTTCCTCAACCATTCACAGAGCAGGTGCTTGAAGAAGTAGCTGGACACACTCTATATAGTTTTCTTGATGGTTTCAGTGGCTACAACCAGATAGTGATTCATCCTGAAGATAGAGACAAAACGGCCTTTGTTACTCCATGGGGCACTTATGTTTATACCCGCATGGCTTTTGGCTTGAAAAATGCACCAGCTTCCTTTAATAGAACAATGTATCTGATACTAGGGAAATGGTTAACCACCTTTCTGCGCATTTTTATGGATGATTTTTCAGTGTTTTCAGGCACGGATAGGAGAGCAATAGTTCAAGATTTCCATGATCACTTGGAAAATCTGAAGGAAATTTTTGAGCAGTGTCTCAAAACAGGTTTGAAGTTAAATCCTGCTAAATGTCATTTTTTGGTCACTAAAGGCACTCTCCTCGGTCATATAGTATCGGCCGAAGGGATAACTGTTGATCCGGCAAAGATCACTGCTATCCTCTCCATGACGATTCCACGAACTCCAAAGGAAGTACAAAGTTTTTTAGGCCATGCAGGATACCATAGACGATTTATCAGAATGTATTCAAAAATAGCTAAGCCCTTGTCCAGGCTTACAAGTAAGAAGGTTCCTTTCTCATGGAGCCCTGAAGCTGAGAAAGCATTTTGTGAACTAAAATTGAGGCTGTGTACTGCTCCACTTTTAACTGTTCCTAATTGGTCATTAGAGTTCCATGTGCATACATATGCTAGTCTTCATGCAGTTGGAGCAGTCTTGGCTCAACCATCATCACATAAGGTAGACCAACCTATCGCCTATGCTAGCAGATTGCTTACCAAAGCAGAAAGGAACTACAACACTACCGAAAGGGAAGGTTTGGCTATCGTATTCGCTCTTCAAAAATTTTGGCATTACCACCTAGGTGTGCGTTTTATTGTCATATCTGATCATCAACCTTTGAAGTACTTGATTAACAAGCCTAGAGTAGCTGGAAGGATTTGGCGATGGTTATTGCTATTTCAAGAATTTGATTTTGATATTCATATTAAGCCAGGGAAAGAGCACTATATGGCGGATTAGGTATCAAGGACTGCTCTAAGTGAAAAGGCAACAGGTATTAATGATGAACTGGTGGATAGTACTCTTTTTCTGGTTACAATGCAAACTGATTGGTATGATGGAATTCTTCAGTTCCTCTCAGTTGGAAAATTCCCCAAACATCTAACACCATTAGAAAAGAGGAAATTACTCCTTAAATCCAAATCTTACTCACTCATAGATGGAAATTTATATAAATATTTTCACGACTGTATCTTGAGAAAGTGTGTTTTTCCAGAAGAAGTAAACTTTTTGCTTGAAGCAGCACACAACGAAGGGCATATGAAGGGACAAGATTTGGCTCACAAAATTATCCACAAGGGACTATGGTGGCCTCAGATATACAAAGATGCAATCAAATTTGCTAAGGAGTGCGACATCTGCCAAAGATGTGCTCCTAGGCCAACCAAATTGAATTTTCAACCATTAGTCGTCTCCACAGGATGGCTACCTTTTGAACGTTGGGGTCTTGATTTTATTGGTCCGATCAGTCCAATTGGTCAACCTGGGAGTAAGAAATATATTATGATGGCCACATGTTATGCAACTAAGTGGATAGAAGCTAAAGCCACTACAGATTGCACGGCCTTGACAGTGGCTAAGTTTTTGTTTAAACATATTTTCTCAAGATTCGGTTGCCCACTTGAAATTACTAGTGATAGGGGCACTCACTTTGTAAATCAGTTGCTCCAATTCGTCTTTCATAGGTATAAAATCTTTCACAAAAAGTCATGTGCTTACTATCCAAGGGCAAATGGCCAAGCGGAAAGCTCTAACAAAATTTTGATTGGGCTCTTACGCAAATTATCCTTTGATCATCAAAGTTCTTGGCCACAAGCATTAATCGGTGCAATTTGGGCTTTTCGAACTACTAGAAGGGGAACCACTGGCGAGAGTCCATTCCGTTTGGTATATGGTAAAGAGGCCTTGGCACCATTCGAATTTATTATCAAGCAGGAAATTGGAGCCAGAACCATTGGAATTGAGCCTCCCATTAGAAGACTTGTGGCATTGGAAGAATATAGGGAAGCAACAATGAGGAAACTGCAGGTAAAGCAGGAGGAACACAAATGATTGCATGACAGGTATTTAAGGACTAATGAAGTACAGGAAGGATCTTTGGTCCTGGTGCATCAGATCCCGTCGACATCCACCAAATTGGCACCTAAATGGACACGGCCCTACAAAGTGATAAAGGTATTATCACAAGGAGCAATTCATTTAGAGGACTTGCAGGGTGAAAGGCTGCCCCTGGTCAACATCTCCAGGGTGAAAAGTTATTTGAATTAATGCAAGCAGATGGAAATCACTCGCTGTACATACCATAGTTCTTTTCATTTTCTGCAGTTCATTTTGAAGGAATAAGCGAATAAAGGATTTGTTGCACCGGGAAGGTGCAAAGTCTTGATGTGGGGGTCTGTAGGGTCTGTACAGAAGGTGAGCTTGCTAGCATTTGATTGACTTTATTTGAGGAGAAACTTCGGGGAAGTGTTAAAGCATGAGCAATTTGAAGCAAAATCTTTGGGAGGAAGTGGAGGCAAGACAATCAACTTTGGTGACTCTTAACTGTGCAGGTATGTAGCAGAAAACACACTCTATTGGCAAGCTCTAGCCATTTGCTCACCCCTTCGCCCATATGAACCTCTTTGAAAGAACTCCAATCTTTATTCATTAAGATACCACTTTGTTTTCAACTTAACCATAAGTATCGAAGTTGAGTGCTTCATGTATGTACTTGTTGCAAATGGCCATATATATTTGCAAGTGGGCGTGGGCGACGCCATCATTCTTGGGAGACCCAACTAAATCTATGAAAACTTGGGCGACCCTCCTCCTCTTGAACCATCCCAAGTGGGCAAGCCTCCTCCTAGTCACCAAGAAACTTGGGCGACCCTCCTCCTCTTGAACCATCCCAAGTGGGCGAGCCTGCTCCTAGTCACCAAGAAACTTGGGCGACCCTCCTCCTCTTGAACCATCCCAAGTGGGCGAGCCTCCTCCTAGTCACCAAGAAACTCGGGCGACCCTCCTCCTCTTGAACCATCCTAAGTGGGCGAGCCCCTTCTTAGTCAACTATATGGACACTTGGGCGACCCTCCCCCCTTTCTCCTCCCGAACTCCAACTTGGCGACCTCTCCGACCTTAGAACCTCCTTCCACCCACCTCTATGGACTCGGGCGACCCCTCAAAGTCTACCTTGGCAATTAGGCGACCGCCTCTCCTCATGTCCATTATATGGCAACCCTCCTCCTAACTCTCACCTTCGGCAACCCCTCCTCCCGCTCTTACCCAACAAAAGTTGGGCGGCCTCACCTCCATTCCTTCCATGATAAGACTATTGTTACCCTATTTGTTCCCACCTTTTGGGTGACGCCAGTCAGGCATCTTTTACCAAGTTTTGGCAACACAAGGAGGGCGACCACCTCTTTTCTCCCAACCCTCTCCAAAGGCGATCACTCGCCTTCTACATGCACATGGACGACCACCAACTTTCGGGCTTCTCAAATCTAGGTGACTACCAATCCTAGCACAAGAAGGCGAGGCCACCAACCACTTTTGGCTAACTCCTCATCATTGGGCGACTGGGTGAAGACATCCTTGGAGGGCGACTACCGACTTATGAAGGGCTCCACCGTGAGGTGGAATATATATTGTTAGTGATATGTCAGAGTGAAAAGTAATGCAGGGAATATTGCCACTAAGCTGTGGCGGTGTCAGAAGCTAAAATTGGGGGCCTCATTGAAGTTGGCTACCAGATCCAAAATTAGTCCTCTCCTCCACCTCTTGACCACCACTTTGGCGCGTGCGGCACTTAAGGCTGGAATTTGGCAGGGCCACCCTTGGCCACTCTGGAGTCTATATAAGCAGATGTTTGACACTCAATTGGGGGATAATCTGAATCGTGTGGACTATTGCGTATCATCACTATCATCATTTGTTGATGCTAGTTGAGGCTATTTTTTGGTCTACTCTCTGCACTCTATTGCTACAGGCACACTTGGGAGGTCACTCTGTGATGCGTATACAGAGCGTGGGCCTCTAGTGGAGTTGGTGATTAGCATTACAGGGTGATTGAGTGGCTTGGATCTAGTCATTGGCATGCATCGGTGAATTTCTTCAGGATATTGTTGGTCTTTCCTCAAAAGATTCGTCAGTGAATTTCTTCAGGATATTGTTGGCATGCATCGGTGAATTTCTTCAGGATATTGTTGGTCTCTCTTTGATCAAGTCGAATGCAACTTGACACTCTCTAGTCCATTGATATTGTTGGTCTTTCCTCAAAAGATTCGTCAGTGGTGCTGCTATTGATTCAAAATTTAATATAAATCGTGGATAATAATTAGCATGTCCCAAGAATCCTCTCAGTTGCCGCAAGTTTTGAGGAGGTGGAAGTTGTCCAATTTTTTGTACTTTATCCTCATCAACCGCGATCCCTTTTTTGGAAATAACATGTCCCAAGAGCAATCCTCTTCGTACTCCAAATGTACACTTTTCAGGATTTAATGCGATGCCTTTTTCAATGCTTCTTCTTAAAATAGCTTCGATCCTCTCCATCATGTTTTCATCGATGCCTGTGGTTGCAAAATCATCAAGGAATATCTCCATCCAATCCTGCAAATAGTCTTGATATGCAGCTATCATTGCCCTCTGGAATATGGCCGGTGCATTGCATAATCCAAATGGCATCACACGATATGCGGATGTGCCCCATTCCGTGGTGAAAGTAGTTTTTGATTGATCCTCTTCGTGGATTTGGATCTGGTTGCACCCACTGAAACCATCCAAAAATGAGTACAATTTATGGCTAGCCACTCTGTCCAAGATTTGATCAATAAACGGCAAAGGGAAGTGATCCCTTTTGTGCGCTCGTTCAACTTTCGATAATCTATGCAAATATGGATTTTCTTATTTTTTTTCGGAACCACTACAATTGGTGATACCCATTCGCTGGATGCAATGGGATATATGAATCCTGCTTCCAATAACTTAGTCAATTCCAGCTTGATCAATTCCGAGTAGACTGGATTTGTCCGCCTAAGTCGTTGACATATTGGTCGGGTGCCTTCTTCCAAATCTATATAATGTTGGCAGATTCGGGGATCAATTCCTCTCAAATCACTGTATGACCATGCAAAGGCCTTGTCGAAATTTTTGAGTGCCAATTTAATGCAATCTCGTACTCCATCGGGTAGCTCTGACCCCACGCTCAAGAACTTTTCAGGAAAAACTTCCCATTTTTCCACCTGAGCTTCTCGCGAATATTCCTTATTCCTTGATGATGCTGTGATTGGAAAGTGTTCCCCGATCACGCGTGCATGGTTGGCTAGTAAATCATTGTTTCTTTCTTTTTCAAGCGCACCCAATTTCTTTAGTTCAGCTTTTGTAGTGGCTTCCTGCACTTTAGTCTTACTCTTCGCTTCTTTTTCCAATTCTCGACTTCTCCTCAGAAGCTCCGCTTCTAACACTCTAACCCTTTCTCTCAACTGTTGTACTTCCATTGTCGGAGCTAACTCCAGCTTGAACTCTTCTTTTGAAGTTCCCTTCTCCAGGGATTGGGTAGCTTTGCTTTCCTTTGCGTCTATACTCAACATGTAGCACTCAAATTTACTTGTATGTGTCAACCATCCTAGCAACTCCTGGTCTGAGTCATCCTTGTAACATAGTGGATCTTTGTACACGCCCACCTTCGCGTGTTGGAGGTTGGACAATTGCAGGTTAAATCCATCTTGTGAAAGGTCCTTGGAAGTCTCCGTGCGCAAGGCAAATATTACCCGCACCATTTCTTGTCTAACCTTTTCCCTTGCTTTTTGCTCCCTTTCCTCAGCTGTTGTCGATTTCTTGCCGGTCAAGTTTGGAGACACTTGAAGTTGTATTCGATCGCCCTTCGGTCCAATTGTGATAAATCTTGTGCGCCAATGGTGCACACATTTGGCTTGCACCAGCCATGGCCGTCCAAGTAAGATCGAGAAGGTAGCCTCTGAGGTCCTTGGTCTTACTATCAGATAATCAACCTTAAACTTTAGACCGCCCACAACTGTGCTTACATTCTTGAAAAGGCCTGCAGGCTTCACTTGTGTTTGATCTGCCATTCTCAAGGACATCAGCGTTTCTTCCATGTGGTTGAGGACCAAAGCTTTCATCATGTATTCAGTCATAAGATTGACTGCGTCTCCACTATCTAACTGAGCACCAGGGACTGCGTACCCTTTAATCTCGACTATCACAGCTGGAGCATTCGAATCAATTTGCGTCGTAATACTTTGAATGATCCCTTGGACATCTTTATCTTGTCTCTTTTTATATCGAGCTTTCCTCGCCTTCTTAATATATTCGTTGTAGAATTGTTTCCTATATGCAAGTGAACATTTCAGCAATGTGCCAATGTCCAGCATGACTTCCGTGTCAGCAAGCAACTTTACGATGTCCACTTCCTCCAAACTTTGTCTTTCCTTCCTACACTTCGGGGCCCTTAATCTTTCAGGGAATGGTGCTATGCCTGGCACAAACTCCTTGGTCACTGGTGGAAGAATCTCTATCTCTTCCCCATCCTCAAACTCTTGTTGCTCATCAAATCCTCCAACTTGGTTTTCTACCTATCCATGTTCGGGTGTCTTCTCTTGACTAGCTTTTTCGCTTTCACCTTCTGGATGTTTCTTTAAATACTCTTGAGTCCTTGTGACTACTGCCACAGTTGGCTCTGTATGCGATTTCTTGGCTTGGTAAGCATCCACAAAGTGCATTGATGAGCTAGAGCCTTCTTGAGGGTTCGGTGTCTTGAACACTACTCCAATCGTAGGAATGTGCTCTTGAGCTCTCGATGTGGAATGCATATGAGTATTAACATAATTCGAGGACCCTACTGGTCCTTTTTCCTTGCCAGTGGAAGCTCTTCGTTTTGGACAATCTTCATCAAAGTGGCCCTCTCCACTACAGTACCTACATAGTGGGGTATAATCAATTGGTTTCTTTTCGTTTGGGCATCCAGATTGAGTATGGCCAAAGCCATGGAACCTCCAGC
Source organism: Ceratopteris richardii (assembly GCA_020310875.1). NCBI lineage: Eukaryota > Viridiplantae > Streptophyta > Polypodiopsida > Polypodiales > Pteridaceae > Ceratopteris > Ceratopteris richardii. The sequence goes on from CM035413.1 coordinate 137,222,626, forward strand.
ACTGGATTGGACCGTCTCTTCTTTGATCGTGTGCAGCCCCTCTTGGGTAGTCTCCTCCCTGACCTTGAGCATCATATCCATAAGACGGTCTGTTTTCCCAACGAGATGTAGGTGGGACACTTTGAGCGGGCAATCCCGTGTAGGGTCTTTCTCTTGTATCTCCTGATTTCATGGTCCTCTCTTCATAGGCTCTCTTGTTGTAACATCGGTCCTCCGTGTGATTTGTTCTTCCACAAAAAGTACAACGCATTCTAGGTGGTGATCTATCTGTGAATACTCTTGAGACTGTAGGGCATTCTGAAGCCAAATGGCCGTAACCATAGCACTTTCCACACCATGTATTGGATCTAAACACTTGGTTGGGGTTTGTAGTTACCTCTAGTTTTACTGTGTATGTTTCCTGGGTCATTGTGGCAGCTTTTATAGCTTGTGTGACCAACTCCAATATTTGTTCTTCAGTTAGCGCAGGCTTTACCTCGCCTGGCGTACTAGTGGCAGCTACAAAAGCTGGGGTCGTCAATGCTGGACTTCCTTGGCCAGGATCTTTCATTGGTATGTTTCCTGGGCCTCCCATTGGCTCGTATAAGAGCTCTATTTTCCTTTGTTGACATAATTGTACTTCCTCCCAAAGCCTTGCTTGTTCCTTAGCATCTATTAAGGTTGCCGGTCTTGTCAGGCTGATATGCTGCTGCGCCGTAGGATCTCTCAATCCCGCAATGAATCTTCTCTTCAATGTCTCATCGTTTGGGGCATTCACACCCATCTTTCTTACCAACGTTTCCATTCTTTGAATGTAGTTATCGATGCTCTCATTAACTCCCTGTCGCAAGTAATCCATCTGTTGGGCCAATCTATCTTGGAAGCCTTGTCGTCGAAACTTTGCCAAGAAGGCTTCCTTGAGCATCTGATAAGTTCCACGCTCTTGTGGTGTCAAATTCCCGTACCAATTGGCTGCCTCATCACGAAGAATAGCTAGAAAAATCCTCAACCTTTGACCCTGGTCAACTACCTCATTGGCCTCACAAGTAACCTCAAACAGCTGGATAAAACTATCAGGATCCTCGTCCCAAGCACCTGAGAACTTGGTAAAGTCCCCCAAATGAACTGAAATCCGCTGAGCCATTTCGAACAGAGGTGTCATGTCAATATCACTTCGATCCCAAAAATTTAGTGCACACGGCCTCAGGATCCCTCCTTCAAACTTTTGCACTTGATTCGTGACTCTCCTATGGGAGTACACATTTTTAGCAGATTTTTTCGAGCTAGTTGAGATAGACTCACCTTGCAACTCCCACCTCTTCCTTTCTCTTTCAAGGGCTCTTCTCTGAGTGCGTTCCTCTCTTTGTGTTTGTGTTGCTCCTGAGGATGAGCTCCCCTCGCTCATGTACTAGATCTGGAGTCCGCAAGCTCGGCCAACATGTGGCGCTAGGCGAACCTATGGCACTCTCTTATAGAGACGTGCCAAGCTTTCCCGGCAGACGCACCAAAATGTAAATCCTTTTAGCCCAAGGGAAAATGCATACACTCAATGATATTTTGCCTAAACTTTTGCACACTCTTGCTTGTTCCCTTCCTCTTTTTTTCTCTCGCACACACACTTATGCACGCGTATGCACTTATCCTCACCTTCTTGCTACTCCCATACACACACCCCCCATAATCAAACACACACATTCATATTCACATCCACTCCCTTGCTTTAGCTCACACTCTCCTTTTTACTCAATCAAGTATACATCCGTACACATCCTAAGTGCATTTCTACCCTTGCACACATAGATTCGCACACACATCCACATATACTTACACTTGAACACTCGATTTCTTTCTCTCTTCCTCGCTTTCCTTGTTTCTCTCACTCACCCTTTTCTTACACCCAAGCACATACATATACTTACACACATACACCACCATCCTTTACGTTCCTTCACCCTTTGTTTTCTTATATCTTTCTCGTTCTTACACATACCCACACATACTCTCACCCCCTTTAACTCTCTTTATTTTTTATATACCCCCACATGCATTCGCACCTTCAACATCGCACCCATATGCTCCAACACACATGCTTGTACTCTCACTCTCTCTCTCCCGTACACATCTACACACAGACACTACCCCGCACTCTTAAACACGGATGCCCACCCACCCATGCTCACCGCCAAGTTCACTTTCACGTGCATCTGCAGAAGCTTCACTTTGTGTATACTACATAACAGAACATTTATCGTGACTAAAGCAAACTCGGTTGGCCTTTGAGCACCATTTTGCACTTAGCTGGATACTACTAAGACCTGCACAATCTTTTAGGAAGTTAGTTAGGTTGAAGAACAAACTCCAACTTCGGTTTTCAACAACAAAAGTTCTCTCTACCTTCCCCCTTTCTATGTTTATCTATCACTTTCTAAATATGATGACAATATTGCAATTGCATGGGTGATAATCCATGGAGTTCACTCGCGTTGACGGGGCAATTTGTCCTTTGTTCATTGCATAGGACGGTACAAATTACCTCTCGACTGTCCATCCACTGACTAAGGAATCACCGATCCTATTATTCTGAAATGGTCATGCATTACCACATCAAGCATGTGCACATGGCGCAAAAAACAAAGCTAATCCATATGCCTCAAGCAAAAAAAAAAAAAAAAAAAAAAAAAAGAACATCTTTTATTCTCCCAACAGACTGATGCAACACAAGTTCAATCACCATGCCATCACGTAATCTGCAAAGTTCCATATATCATCTAAGGTGCCTCAACATACACTACGTATCAGACATGATTATGGGGATGCGACAGTATTTCAATAAAAAAATTTGGTACTTGTGAAGGGAGAGAGTCACTAAAAAAAACATATTGTTCTTACGGGATGTAAATCAACTTTTCTCCTCTTGACTCTACTCGTGAGCATACATACCTGACCACTCAATCGGCACTTTCCCTGTAATGATCGTGAAAATACACCTCCGCTATCCGTGACAAAGGGGTTGCTAACTGAACAACAGCGAGGGAAGAGTGGAGATATGGATACCTGGGAGGCCAGAAAATGTTATGTATGTCGTGTTCTCGATCAATGAAGAGATTTTCCCCCTCTGAGGACCTCCAAAACTTGAGGCTCCAGTACCGAAAGAATTCTATCTTCTACTCCCGTATTCCTGCCTTGACACCCGCACCTGAGAGAAGAGAAAAGAACTGCACGAAGCTGAGAACGACCACCGAGCTGCCTCCCTTTTTTTTTTTTTGAAATTGAGTGAGCCCCCTTTTGCAAAGATTTGTGCTTGGTCCAGTAGGCGGTCTTCTTCTCATGCATTAAACTGTAACCCTCTAGACTTTGTCATCGCATGACCCCATTTCATTCTCCAATGCTTACTGCTTCATAACCAGGCGGTTGTCCCCTCAAATGCTTTCATCAGAGCTCTACAACCCGCTACACCAGAGCAGTCCCCAGCATCCATAGCTATCACTTAGAGGAAACCTCGTTTCGAGGGGAATGCTTCTCTCCCCCTGTAAGCCTATGTCACCTTCTCTGAGTAGAGTCCACAATCACTCCCTCCGTTGTTCTCCACGGGAGAAAATAGAGTGAACTCTCTCCTCTTTTCCTTGCACACCCAGACCACGCACCCAACAGAGAGCTCCCCAAGCCCCTGTTGTCCTGCCCGCTTCCCTCTATCGAGATCCCTACACAAGACAACCCAAAAGAAGAGAGAATCCCCATGGCGGCTGCCCTTAAAATTGAAATGCCCCCCCCCCTTTTTTCCCTTGAGCAGAAACATCCGAAAAAAACTGAAGGCCCCCCCCCCCCCCCTTTTCTGTTTCTTCATTCAGAACAACGGAAAAAAACGGACCTGCCCCCCTCTCCTTTTCTGTAGCTGGTCGCGCCAGAACCGAAGCCCCCCCCCCCCCCCCAGCTATAAATGATGCCTGGCTCCTCTTTTACTGCCCACAATGTGTGTAGAATTTAGGGGCGTACCCCCTTCTAACCTCCACTAAATTGTAGATAAGTGCGTGCACATATACCTCTTTCCATGTGCAGCATTTTTTTGCAAGGCAGTTGCAAAGTCCTGAATAGAAGACCAACTAAAAACCTGTTCCTATAAGATGGGGAAACTCTGAATAAGAAACCCACTGATGGAAATTCTTTCTCCATGACATAGACGCTAGGCATGCATAGAATCGTAAATAATGCTGAAAGGACCACCACACAAAAGCAGTGGCAGAAGAATAAATGACTTAAGATGCCTGATGTCTCTTGGGGCACTTCTCGTATGAGAGCACACCAACCATAACATGCCTCACTATAGATGCTAAAATAAACGTGTTATGATCCTCCACTGTCATCAAAAGTTATCATTGTAAATCCAAGTGTGGTGGTCGATGTTGCATCTACACTTTCTTTTCTCTTGAATGCAGACCAGAAGCGTTCACTCAAGTGAGTTGAATAGACTTCCCCTTGCACATTGAAGATGGCGCATTCAGAAAATTAGCATCAAAGAGCATCATCTCCAATCTTCTATGATAGCCCCTTTTTTTTTTACCAATACGTCGTCGTGTTACTCCAAATACTTCTCATCAATCCTCAAATCCACTCTTCAAGTACCTTAAATCAAACGTAGTTTCCTACCAAATAGAACCACATTAGTGCATCAAAACCAACCATTTTCTAAGCTAACAGGTGTGTTCAATCTACCTAGGTGGAGGTATACTAGACACATTGTTAGGGTGTAAATCAAGACCATCGAGTGGAACGGGTTCAACTTTTTTATGGATCTCTTCATGGCTACAAATGGGGTGCTTGGTGCATTGCCTGAGGAAGTGGGAATGGATTTCAAAGCTGATTGAGGTGATCAAGTATGAGAATGTGCTAATGTATAAATGATCTAAGACATGAAAGTGCAAAGAAATTAGGTAAGTCAAGTAAGTGTAGGAAGAGTTCCTTTTCGTTTTCAATGGGAGATGCCTAGCTTTGTTCCTAGCTGATTGAGGTGATCGAGTATGAGAATGCGCTAATGTATAAATGATCTAAGACATGAAAGTGCAAAGAAATTACGTAAGTCAAGTAAGTTTAGGAAGAGTTCCTTTTTGTTTTCAATGGGAGAAGCCTAGCTTTGTTCTATAGGAAGCAAATATATCCAAATAAGAAAATTGATAGTTGCTTGGTGTACAGGAATGTTATGGAATTGACATGTATTTTTTTCTATAGGAAGAAAATAAGTGGAAAGAGAAATGTAAATAGTGTCTTGGTCTACAAGAGTATTTTGAGATTTATGCATTAGATCGAACAAAACTTCTATAGAAGATTAATTCACTACATTGGAAGAGTCTACATCCATTAATAAACAATCACTGAAATGAATCTAAAAGAGTACTAGTGATGATAAAAGTAAATTCCTATACAAAATATGCTAAAAAAAATAAGATATCAAAGTGGTTTCTAGCTCAATGGACTAAATTCATCCAAATAGGAAAGTTGGATGAATAAGAACTCCAATGTCTGTAGCCCCTAGCGTTAGCAAACACTTGATCTCACTCCACCTTCTTGTATGCTTCATAATTGATTCGTAATTTTGGTAAACCCTCGTAGTAATTTGTAAGATCTCGTATATGCTCGTACAATCTTGTAAATGCTCATAATGTTTTGGAAAAAAACATTAAAAGAAGTATCAGTACTTTATAAATAATAAAGAACGCACATTTATATAATAACTCTTTCCTATCTTTATCCCTCTTTCCCTTGTTCTCTCTCTCTCTCTATCTCCCTCTCTTTGTCTCTTTCTCTCTTTCTCTCTCTCTCTGTGTATCTCTCTCTCTCCATCTCCATTGCACATTCGTATTTATGCAATCAATATTGTTGAAAACATATCTCCTTCAACTCGCTTACAAACATACACATTATATGTGTGCAAAACATGAAATGTACATACATAAACTGACGCACAGATATAGAAATATAAACACATAAATGCATGTGCAAAGATAACACGCATATATAGTTGCATGTACATAGTTAAAGACCTTGCCTTCCCCCAAATTCAACACCAATGTGCACTTTCATACACACATAGCCATGCGCACACATGCTTATAATCAAATATGCATTTACACAAATAGTAACATTCAACTTCTTGCAACAATAGGCAATCAAATACCATGAGTACATTTCTTGATGCAGAAAAAAATATTCTTACAGAAATTGTTGCCCAATCACATTAATTGCACTTGATTTGGATGTCAACATGGTGTTAGTCCTCGAATCTAGAATGACTAAACTAAGGGTTCTTGGGTGATAGTTCATAGATTAATTCCTGCAAACTATAACTTTTCCACTTTGGTTTTCACACAGTACCACCTCAACATATATCACTACAAAAGTTAAACCAATTGTTACACCGTACATGCACAAATGAATTGCTCTAACTTCCTCCTCTCTTCTTCGATAGTATTCAATTATGGAACAATAGCACTACAGACTTAACATTCAAATTAACTTTCATAGTTATCAATGAACTTCACCGAATTAACAACCACACTCAATCTTCATAGCAGTAAACTTAACTGCACACTAACTAACTATTAATAAACAATTCAATGATAACCAACTGGTACTAAAGTAATACCTATCAACACAGATCAAGGAAACTTTGTCAACATAGTGATCCTCTTGCCACAAATAGTTCCTATGGACTCGTCATGCCGGACTCACACATATGCGACTCTTCATTGTATTAATTCATGGAGAAAGGATCACAATGGCTGGACAATACGGTGCTTCACCAAAATTATAGATAGTTACAATTAATCACATCGTTGGCCTAACATTAGCATGCATGGTGGAATCAAACCCTAAGCCAACAAGTCATCGTCCACTAAGCCTTGAATGTACAAGGTTCTAGCTTCTTCAAAATTGTGCTTTACTTTTTTTTATAATGCCTTCAATCATTTCTATACATGCTTGACATCTAGCAATTGCGCATCAGAGCTTGACGAACTTGCTCCCGCTGCTTGATCAATTATTAACTTATTCTATTCTACCAAAAAGGATTCTTGTAAGTAAAAATCATTCTTTGAGGAAATGCGACAATGGATTCTACTATCTTCCACCTTTGCTTCAATCTTCTTAAAATTCTCATTCTAAATACTTAACATTTTTCCATCTGATACAATTGCTGGGCTTCAAATTGTGTAGTCTTGAAGTATGCTTGCATTTCTTTTTATGTTGCCTCTAATTCCTTCTTCAACTGTATAGTGACTCTGATTTCTGGAGTCAAAACTTGAGCTTTCGGAAATAATTGTTCTTTGTTAGCTGTCAAGCCATTTTCCCACTCAACAACTTTAGTAGTGATTTTGGTACAGGCTTGCTCCAAAAGAGTAGCTTTCTCCATTGTTGCATCCAAAACAGAGCCTACTTTTTCCAAATTTGCACTCTTCTTTGCTAGTGCTTTGTGCAATACTTCCAATTCTCGATCTTTGTCTTTCACTTCTTGCTGCAACTACAATTCTTATACTTTGAGTGTGAGAATGTCCTCCTCAAGATAAGCAATATCCGCTTTGGTCATTTCTAGTTTATGTTGGAACTCCTTCTGCATATTCTACTTATTTGTGTCAAAACTCGATTGTATAGAGCTGGTCACCTGTATTAGGTGTTGATCAACCTTGACAATATCAACTAATGATAATTTTGTTCCAATTTTGAATTGGAGGAATGACCTCGTAAGGATAAAGGACAACCGATGAACCAAGAGCTAGGTCAATTTTGGTGGAGTGGGGGGAGAGTAATTAGGAGAAGTAGGTGGCGTTATTTGAATAGACTCATCATTAGTAGAATTAGAATTCGGAGAGAGGATAAGAGCGGATGGCACCGTTGGATTTACTTGTTGAAGGAGGGTGGAGGTGAGTGTGGTGGAGGAGAGTTCTTTCACTTCACTAACTAGAGCAACATCTATCCTAGGTTGAACTTACTTGTCTTTTAGATGATCAATGCATGCCTGATTTTGAACAAGTTTGACCACAACATCTTGATCCACATGGAACATGAATTTGCAGCCTAATAAATAGTGATGATAATTTTTTATAGAATAGGTCGATCTAAGGCATCCTAGTCAGTCATTGAATAATTCTTTTCTGCACTAGTGAGTCATCTATTAGCATAATAAACTGGTCTATACCACTTATCTATCACTTGAGTGAGAACACTACCAATGGCGATATCGAAGGCATCAACAAAAATTTGCAAAGGGAGTTCCCAATGAGGTGCTTGCAGAATAGGGGGCTGGGTCAGTAAGGTATTTAATCCATCAAAATCCAACTAACACTCCGATGACCAGTGAAAATCTTTCAGAGCGAGGTTAATTAGCTGATTTAAGGGTGCCATAAGATGGGCCAATGACTAAAAGTGACGATCATGCCACCGTATTTGTCCTAAAAATCAAAGAACTTCCTTCGCATTCCTTGGGATAGGAGCCTCTAAAACCACTTTGACTTTTTTTGGGTAAACATGAATCCCCTGAGCCAATATAATATGTCCAAATGATTTCCCACACTAAACAAAAAAGAATAGACTTCATCGGATTCAAGTAGAGTCTATAGTCGTGACACTTAATAAAGCATAATTGTAACTCAGTCAAGTGGTCCACTCTCCAACTAGAAACAAAAAAGTAATCTAGAAACACTCTCATGAAGGTGGCGAGGTAAGGGGAAAAAATATCTTGCATACATCATTGAAACGTGATCGGGGCATCATACCAACCAAACCACATAACTATACAAGTGAATACTCCCCATGAAGTGATGAAAGGAGTCTTAGGTATATCGATAGCAACCATTCATACTTTGTTGTATCCGTTGTATTCATCTAGAAAGGAGTGAACTTCACGTCCATCTACATCGTCAAGCATATTGTCGAGGAACGGAAGACAGAAAACATTTGGTACGATGGCCTTGTTGATTTTGTAGTAGTCAATGCATATAAAGAGCTCCTTGTTGCTTTTGGGAACAATAACGATATGTGATATTCACTCTGCATGTTCGATGGGAATGATGAAACTAACCTTCAAAAGGTGATTGATTTCTTCTATAACTAACTGAGGATAGTGTGGGTTCATACAATAGCTGGGTTGCCAAATTGGTTTGGCATTGAGTTGTAGCACTATTTGGTGCTAGTAAATTTGAGGTTCAATACCCTTCATGTCCTAGTAGACCGAAGAAAATACATCTTGGAACTCTTTAACGAGTTTCAACAAATTAGTGCACGCTTCTTCAGTCAATTTTGCACTAATTTTTACAAGTTTTTGTATGTTAAGAGTTCCCAAGTTACAAGTTATCAATTGATCTTCGCTAATGTAATGATGAGATTTCTTTTCTTCAGATTCTAACCAATCAGAGATAGTCTCATCAAGGGAATTTCGTCTAGCCGTTGGCTGTTTGGGTGAATCAATACTAGTGATCACACAAGTCATCATGCATGCCAAAAGTGACCATCGATCTAGTAGTGGTTGTAAGTCTAGGATCTCTAAAGATAACAAGTCAATATTTGCTTTCAACAAGTCACCCTCTTCATCATCATTCTATCCATCCATCATGTGTACCGGTTCGGAAATATTAAGAAGTGCATGTACTTCAATTGATTGCATAGAGTCCAAACGTACCCTATACTCCTGATGTTTATACTTAATAACCAATTCCTTTTTGGATTAATCCTGAAGTATCTTGGCTTGTTTAAGCCATGGTCTTCCAAAGAGGAGGTATCATATGAATTATCTAGGATATCTAAAACTACAAAAGTCATAGAAAAGATGGCTCCTTGTAGTGTAATAGTGATGCCCCTCACTAATCCCACAAGATGCGCTCGTGATTGGTTCACCATATGAATAAAAAATTGCATAGGCTCAAAGTTAAGCCATCCAAGTTTCTTTCACACTTCCAAGGAGACAAGATTCACACGAGACTCTCCATCGATGAGTACTCAATCTATTTGATGATTCTTGTACCATAATATTATAAGGGGAACAAGTTCACAACATGATCCACAATTTCCGTTGTTTCTTGCATAATAGCTGCACATGGTTCTTTTTGTTCAAATGATATACCTGGATGGTGCTCCAACGGCTCATGAACCTTAGGGACCAAAGACAAAAATTGTCCAAATTATAATGTAAAAGGAGAGGATCTCAGTACCAACCATAAATCATTTGCTTTTTTATAGTGAGTATTCTTTGTAGCTTTCATTAGGACTTGTGAAGCTATTATAGTCTACGATGTAGAGGGTTTCTCAACCTGAGTGATCTATTCCGATGGAGGAAAGAGTGTAGGTTCCTTTGCTTCCCATTTCTGTGTTGTATTCACCATCCTTTTTTGCTCTTTAAATCCTCGTTCATACACTATAGCAATCGGTTGCAATAGTCAATCATCTCTAAGTAAGGTTTAATGGTGCCTTGCCTAGGCCGAGCGCCTTTGAGACAACTAACCACAGATTAAATCCCAAGGGTAGTGATGTAGTTCATGAAGTTTTTTTTGTAATTCAAAAAGAAAAAATGGTGGGAGTTTCTAGAACGCATTGGAGATTTATTGGGATGCCGTTTTGTGAATAACGATCATGCTTTTAGGATGATTTTAGCTATTCAAAACGATATTCTTTTGCTTTATGAGCTTTTAGTAATGTTTATCATAGTGGAACATACAATATATAAGAAGAGTCCCTTGGCTCATTGTAATCATCTTATCTTCTCATCATCAATTGAAGAAGTGCCAATATTAAGGAGAGCTCTAGCTAGCATTAGAGTTTGGAGGAGATGAAGACATTGGAGGATGGAAGGAAGGACAAGGAGGAGGCTATCTCTACATCTTGGAGGTGATTCTTCTCTCATGCTTAGAGGATACTCTACATACATGCTTGCAAGAGGCTCTACATACATGCTTGGAGGAGGATTTTGCAAGAGGCTCTACATACATGCTTGGAGGAGGATTTTGAAGATTATTATGAAACGACATGATGATCAATTCTGAATTGGCAACTTGTATCTTTTTCATTACTTTCAACTTGACTTGTACGAACACCTTTTAGGAATCAAGATTTCTTTCTTTCCATGGAATCAAGTTTTCTCCCATATAAGGATATAATGTGTAAGTTCTTTGATCAGTTATTTTGAGTTTCTATATTCTCTTTGAGTCTCATTCCACCACCTAAGCTGCTTGAAGCATCCTGCGTGCACCATTGCACTTGGCAGTTGAATTGATCCACCAACCATCCATCAACTTCTCGTCAATTGAACCTGAACTAAAGAAACGAGACCACAAATTAGGTACGCATAATTTATATTTTCTTGCATATGCATTGATAAAGTTAGTAAATAGTCACTGCTTCTTCCTCCTTATGAGCTATAGCTTGATTCAAAAACCTTGCATTTTCTTAGGTGTTTGAGGGTTGATCATATTTGGTTTGAGTGCCTCCAGAGAAATTGGCAAGTAATTATCCTCTAGTTGTAGGCTTGATAATGACGATTCAAATTGTGAATTTTGGAACCATGTACATGATGTTGCTAGTAGAGGAAAACTATCGGTTGAGTATTTGTATACCACAAGCTCTGACATCCATGCAAAGACGTGTTGCAATGAACCAATTGACATGTTCTCTGTCTATGCTCACGAGGTAAATATAGATGAAAAGCGAAAGTAAGATGAAGAGAATGAAGTTCATTCCAAATGTACTATTAGGGCTAGAGAGGAGAGTGAATCTAATGAAACAAATAATGAGTCATCTACATGAGGGCCTAGATAGGAGTGTAAAAAAACAAGAGCAAGATAAGAGAACTTCCAAACAAAGGAAAAGTTAAGCAAGTGGTTGAAAAACTTGAAAAGAAAACTATAAATGAATATAAAAATCATGATAAAATTGATGAAAATCAACCTATGCAAGAGGAGGGTATTAAAGAAGAGAAAGCAAGAAAGAAACCACCTAGTTTCTGACTGATATCTAAACTAGAAAAGCAAATAGAAATTGGAAAAGTAGTGGATGAAAAGATTATGAAAGTTGAAGTAACTTTGAAATTAGAAGAACTTCTAGCTTTATCATGCACGGATGTTAGGGAAGACTTTATGAATACAATTAGAAGACAGAGAGAACCAATTGAACATAAAACTAAAGATATTGAAATCGAACAAAGAAAAGAAAGTGATGAACCTAAAATTAGTATTGTTCCTGTCCATGAATATGAATATTATGTATCATTTGAGTATAAGAACTATTTGGGACTAGTAATTGGACATGTAGAGAAAGTAAATGGACTCCCAAATAGCCACTTTACTCAAAAACATTGTGCTAGAGGTACTATGGAAACTAGTTTTAAAATTGGAAATAATAATAAATCACAAATAGATTTAATAGATTTAGGATGTGAAATAAATGTTTTTTCAAGGGATTATACAATGAGGGAAAATGGCCTATACATAGAGAACATGGTTGAAAGATGAAGGCAACTAATAATGCTTCCAGTTATTTACTTGGTGCATATGCAAATGTACCAATTACTATTGAAGATGTTAAAGAGAAGCACAATTTCTTTGTTCCAGATGATTGCTCATACCCAATTATTTTGGGATAGCCATTCATCTATGAACAAAGAATGGAAACTAAATTTCTTGACGATGCTAGTGCTTTTGCTAGGATTCCTTCTTGTGATGGCCTAAAATCTGTTCAATTCATGATGATATGTATTAATCATACTCCCAGCCATAGGTCCTTAAGAAAAAATCCTTTGATACATTTAGATCACGATTTCGAGTAAATGCCACTGTTGAAAGAGATGACAGTGGACTTTGATTCAATATCTTGCATACTTCTATACATAATATAGATAATGTTTTTATTTATTTTCCATCTTCTACATTAATATTTTTCATTTCAAACAAATTCCTAAAAAAATCATAAAAAAGTATGAAAAACATTTAAAAACAAAGGGTATTTATTATTTGATGAGAACATTGAACATGTTATAGAAACATCTCATTGTTTCTCAATGCTTGAAGAGCTAGAAATATGTTGCCAAAAGAAATCTAACCCATATTCTTCTATCTTCACTTGATGAATATGCTTTATTTCAAGAATATTTTTTCAATATTGATAAAGAACATGAAGCTTTAGTGGAAACAAAATAGAAAACTATGAATAAGAAGGTGATGCTAGTAGCACAATCACTCCCTATTTTTAGTGATGAAATTATAAAGATAGTATGTCATGAGCCAATCCTTAGATTCCAACAAAAATTGGACATGTATTTACTAATGAATCATTAAAAAAAATTAGTTCAGATGCCGGTGGTTTCCTTCTTCCATCAGAAAAAGAATATTTCCTTAAGATTATTCAACAACATGGTAAAGCATTTTTGTTAGAGCCTACAAAAATAGGATGTGTAGATCCTATGATTGTTTCCCCAATGATTATCTTTAGTATTCCACATATTTCTTAAAGAGAAAATCAATATGTGTATTCTTAAATATTCCTAAGCTCCCTATTCAAACCATTGGTTCACTGTGCCAAACAAGAATGGAAATCTTTGGTTTATCCAAGATCTTCTGTCGGTTAATTAAGTAACAATTTGAAATGTTGGTACTAGATCAATTGTGGATGAATTTATGGAAACATTTATAGGCAATTCCATTTAATCAATGGAAGATCTCTATTCTAGTTATGACCAATTTCAATTGGCACTAGAAAGCATTGATATTTCTACAATGAAAACACCTCTTCGATTGATTAGAATGTGTATGTTACCTCAAGGTGCGACCAAGTCTATTGCTCATATGATGAATGCAATGAGTCTGATCTTACACAACTTTATTCCTCACATTACTATGCCCTTTATAGATGATATTCACATTAAGGGTTTCTTGGAGGTTGAGAAATATCACACTTTGGATAATGATGGATGTCATCAATTTTTAAAAGCCCACATCCTTGAGCCATAAGATTTCTCAATGGTTTATTAAAGTAGGCTTAACCTTTTCCATAAAGAAATCTATTTCTAGGGTCAATGAGCTTCTTATTGTTGGTCATCTTTGTGTTCACTATGGTTGAAAGCCATATCCACAAAAATTTGATGCCATTAATAAAATTTTGGAAACGAGTCAAAATGTGATTTGGATACCACATTTTACTCATGTTGTTGATTGTCTCTATCACTTGTTAAGACAGAAAAGAAAATCTATTTGGACAAAAACGCACACTCAAGAGATGCAAAAATTAAAGAAATTGTTATAAGAAGCTCCCACTGTTAAGTATGTAGATTATTTTGGAAATATGCCTATGATATTTACTATTGATACTAGTCCTATAGGTATAGGTTTGGTCATAAGTCAAGATGCAATTCAACGGAATAGATATGTGACTAGATTTGGGGTAAAGATTTTACACAAAACTCAATGCAAATATCCTCAAATTAAAAGGGAACTATGAAGTATGGTAACGGCTTTGAAGACTGATACAGAATACTTCATAGGTGGAAATATTAAATTTGAAACTGATTGCTTACCTCTCATTGGACTCATAGCAAATTGTTCCTCTCTTGATATAGCTATGCTTAGATGGATCTCATATACGAAACCTGAATCATTCAAATTCTCTCTAGGTATACACATTGGAATTCCCCAAAACTAGTTCATATTTCAAGAAAATCAAATGTAGTAGCAAATATGCTATCTAGAGCTAGATGTGAAGATAATCTTGAGCTAGATATGAAGATAGTCCAAAGTTAGTTCATATTTCAGGAAAATCATATGTAGTAGCTGATATGCTATCTAGAGGTTGATATGAAGATAATCTTGAGGATGAACTAAAATAAAATGTGAACTTATTTAATTATGATCCACAAGTTTATATGTATGAACAATGAGTTTGACTATGAAGATGAATGCAAAGATAAATGCAAGTAACTGAGCACATTGAGACCATTACCAATTTGGTCTACACAAAGATTCTGAAATATTAAAAATGATCTTATACTTTTTCCTTACAAGACAATTATCTTTGGAGACATGATAAGGGTAAGGCTAAAAATCCACAATCACTTCTAGGAAAAAGATATCTTCAATTGCAAGTAATGAATAAAATGCATGAATTGTTATGGGGTAGACATAAAGGAGTATGAGAAAATTCAATGCACCTATTTTGGCCTAGAATGTATCTTGATATTAATAATTATGTTTCTAGATGTTCTGTTTATCAACTTCATTTATCGGTCAAACATAGAGATCCTTTACATCCTACATATCCACCTTGTATTCATTACAAGTGGGTAGTAGATCTTATAACCATGCATAACTGAAATGCATTATATCGTGCTTGCAAGAGAAGATTTAACCAATAATATAGAAGGTTGTGCACTACACTGTAAGACCACGTATAATGTTTGGAAATTTTTATTAGAAGATGTTATAAGTCAATTTGGGTATATAGAGAAATTAGTTTCCGATTGTGGAGAGTTAAATGCTAAAGAAGCTAAAACGTTTTTTGAACATCATGGTATATGTTTGTCCCTCACTACTACATACAATCCTAAAGCTAATAGAAAAATAGATAGAGGAAATCCATCTATTGTAAAACCTCTAGCTAAAGCATGTAATAAAGATATTACATAACCGCCTAGATACTTAGTATTTTCACTTTTGATAGGTAAGGTAATGATTATGAAGATTTTGAAGAGATACTAGAGTCTCCATCAAATGAATAAATTATAGATGAGCATGATAATGAGGATGATACATCTTTTGATGAGAAATAAAAAGTTTTTTGCATTACATTATGTTTATGAAAAAGGATAAATTATATTTTTGAGTTTGATATAGGAAAATATCTTGCATAGGATGAACAAAACCAAAGATGATCATTGAAGGGTTCTTGTGCAACAAATGATTTCTATAAGACTTTGTGAGAGAACTTGTAGTGAGGAAGCTATGTAATAAAATATATTTTTTGGTACTAATGATTGATGATTCTATGAAACAAGAGAAATTTATTGGAGGATCTTCTTCATAAATCTATCTATAAAGATAGAGAAAATCTATAGAGTTTGAGATAATTGGGAGATTTGTTTGATTGAGAAATGAGAATGAGTGTTGAGTTTAAGGCATTTTTAGTCATCTTTTTCTACTCTCTATTATTTGCACCATATTGATTCTATTTTGCATTTAGAGTATGCATAAACCAATGTATATACACATATGTTTATTTCATTAGCTTGCACAATCTACTTGCACTTGTAAAACTGAAAAAAAATATGCCATTCAATTTAAAAATAGACATAAAAGATTCTAAAGTACCTCATCATCGACATCCTCTTACCCCTTTTGCACCATGATTTTTTGAAAAATGCACTTAAAGTATGCATGGTAGGGTCTCCCTATATGACCTTGCATCAAGTCACATTTTGAGTTTTACCTATGCACTTTGAGTGATATAAAGGATTGATTTATATACACATTGATATGTATGTGAGTGAGCACACAAGCTTCATCATCAAATGCCTTTAAGCCTAATATTTGTACCATATCGTTTTCCATGCATTTCCAAAAAATGCATGATAGGGTCTCACTACATGACCTTGCATCAAGGCACATTTTGAGCTTTACCTACGCAGTTTGAGTGATAGAAAGGATTTATGTATAAAAGCATGAAATGTATGAAAGTGAGTGCACATCCTTCATCTACAAATTCCAAATACCTTATCTCTTGCACCATATTTTGACCATGCATTTTCAAAGTATGCAATTGATAAAGCCAAATTATACAGCCTTGCATAGGCACAATACTTATCTTCCCATGCACTTGATAGATAATTTCAAGATTCAATGTTCCCATGAAATGCTAGTTTGTTTTTGAAAAGTTCATTACGAGATTGGCCCATTGAGGATGTTGTAAAAGTTTAGTAGGGGTGAATATCATAGAGATTTACATCTCTTCATATCTAGAGTTTGAACCATCCATCTCCAAACTTCTAAAGAAATACTTCCAACTCAAAACATAAAGATCATTCTTAGTCAAAATTTGGTCAAAGATGAGAAAAAATATCATTGTTCCATTGGAAAATACCCATCAAGAGATTTCCAAGGATATATAACACTATACCGTTTGGTTACACAATGAGTCACTATGGTCCAAAATCATCCAAAACATTTAGCATATGATTTTTTGTTTAGAATGCAGCTCTAAGTAAGGTTTGATGGTGCCTTAGCTAGGCCAAGTTCCTCTCAAATAGATGACAAGAGATCAAATCCCATAGGCAGTGATGCAATTTGTGAACACTACAAGAATAAAGGGGCAGTAGCGATGTCCCCAATTGAAAACAATAGTGGGGAACATCACGTATGCGACAATGCCATCACATACTGTCGCATACATGACACTCCAGGAGAGGAAACAAAAATATGAAAGCTTTGCGTCGAACAAGCAATGATAAGCATCACATAAAAGATGCATATATTATTCATCACTATATGCGTTGACTTTTGGACACTATGTTAGCGATGATTGCACATTGGATGCGGTGCTATAGAGACACATAGGCAACGCTTGTCACATTTGAAAAAAATGATTTCTCCTGGCACATTTGTGCCGGGATCTAGTGAGAGAGCGAGAGCGAACCAGTGAAGGAGCGACCAAATGAGGGAACAAGAGCGAATAAGCAACCAAACAAGCAAAGATACATGCACATACATACACACATATGCATACACACACATGCATACACACACATGCATATACATACACACATATGCATACACACACATGTATAGACAATACATGCATAGACACACACATGCATACACAAACACATGCATACACACACATGTACACATACACATATACACACACATACATATACACATATACACACAAAATCATACACACACATAGGCATAGAGGTACTTGCACATATACACATATACACATACACATATACATACACATACACTCACATGCATTCATACACATATATGCATACACATGCATATGTATACATACATAGACACATATATACACACACATGCACATACACACATGCATACACACATGTGCATACATAGACACACATGCATATGTATAAATACATACACACATGCATATGTACTTATACATAAACACAAGCACATACACACATACACACATACACACATACATATATATACATACACATATATACACACACATAGACGCACATATACACTCACATGCATACTTACACTTATATGCATACATACATATACACACATACACATACATAGCCACACATATACATATACACATACACATACATACACACACATAGACACACACATACACTCACATGCATACATACACTCATATGCATACATGTAACATGCATACACATGGATATGCATACATACATACACACATGCATACACATACATACACATACATGCACATACACACACATACACTCACATGCATAAATACACACACATGCATACATACATAGACATGCATATACACACATGAAAATACATACATACATACATACATACATATATACATACATACATATATACATACATACATACATACATACATACATATATACATACATACATACATACATACATACATACATACATACATATATACATACATACATAGATACATATAGAGATCAAGGTGTGCTTGGTCTACCAAACATCTCCAAACAACACATGATTTTTTGGAGATAGACGCCTGCGGAAGCACGCGAACAACACAAGGAAGAAGAAGAAGAAGCTTGGAGCACAAACACACAATACTGAATGTATTGCTAGAGAATGTACAAAGATTAGTAGCCCATTAGGGCAATAGGCATATATACAAGCCGGGGGAAAAAAACCTCCTAAAGAGGGAAAAAAGTGCCCCGACGGTCCTAGTGTGTTCACACACATCACTACCTAAATATATCAACAAATCCCCCCTAGGAGTGATGCGGTGAACAAGGAGCTGGCACTCATGTATAAGGAAGTGCCAAGCTATGTGGAAATCACTCCAAAAAAGGAAGTAAGCCCAAAGCTTTGCGGAAAGCTTCAAACTTCTCCCTAGGCAGAGCCTTCATGAAAAGGTCTGCAATGTTCTCCTGCGTGGGCACATATGCCAAGGTGATCTCACCAGCACAGAAACTCTCCTTGACATAGTGATAATGCACCTCAATGTGCTTAGTGCGAGCATGGAACACAGGGTTCCTCGCAACTGCCAATGCGCTCTGACTGTCAGTGAAGATGGTGGTGGCAGAAGACTGGCCAACACCCAAATCAGCCATAAGGCGTCTGAGCCACACACACTCAACAGTCGCTGTGAAGGCTGCCCTATACTCAGCCTTACAACTGGAAGTGGCCACAGTAGGCTGCTTCTTGCTCAACCAAGATATACATGAGCTACCAAGCATGAAGCAAAAACCACTGGTGGACACACGAGTGTCATAGCAACCAGCCCAATCTGAGTCAGAAAAAGCATGCAAATCTGGCGGTAGTGATCCCCCCTTGGGATAAAACAACCCAAGTAGCCGAGTACCACTCACGTAGCGAAAGATGCACTTAACCGCCTTCCAATGCGTGACTCCTGGGCAATGCATAAACCTGCTCATCTGTGAGACAGCAAACTGAATATCTGGCCGAGTAATGCATAAGTAAATCAAGCATCCAATAGCCTGATGATAGAGAACAACATCAAATGCATCTCCAGCATCATGAAGACTCAATCGTAAACCTGTCTCCATAGGAGTGGCAATAGGCTTACAGTCTTCAAGGCCAAAACGCGGCAATAATGTGTCAATATATTTCATTTGACACAAAGCCATTCCACCATCAACGTGCATAAATTGAATGCCCAAATAGTGACGCAAATGAGGCATGCAAATCAGCCTTAAAATCAGCAATATGCATCTCAATAGGACTAGTGAGTAGCATGTCATCAACATAGACAACAATGATCAGAAGCACATCATTAGCACGCTTAACATATAAGGTGCTTTCAGTTGGACTGTTCTCAAAACCATGTGCAATCAGATAGGCATGTATCTTCTCATACCAAGCACGTGGTGCTTGCTTTAAACCATATAATGCCTTCTTTAACCTGCAAACCTGGTTTTCATGCCCTTTCTGCACAAAGCCATGGGGCTGAAAAACATAGACTTCTTCATGCAAATCACCACTCAAAAATGCTTTTTTAATGTCCAACTGATGTACATTCCAACCATGATGGGCTGCAAGTGCACAGATGCTCCGAACAGTAGTCATACGACATGTGGGTGCAAAGGTCTCATCAAAATCAATGCCTCTTTCTTGTGCATAACCCTTTGCAACAAGCCTAGCCTTATACTTTTCAACTATACCATCCAGTTTACGCTTCAGCTTGTATACCCACTTAGTGCCAACGGCCTTCTTGCCAGGAGGCAAGTCACATAAAGACCAAGTACCATTCTTCATTATAGCATCATATTCAAATTGCATAGCAGCCATCCAATTTTCAGAATTCTGTGCTTCATCAAAAGAAACACGCTCATTCTCATCACAGAGACTAGACGCAGCCATAGAATAGCAATCTGATGCAAAGGAGGCACTCTGAGAGCCTGAACGAGTACAATATGACAAAGGTGCATCTAATTTGCTGTCACACAAAGTCTGCAACAGCCATTTTGGCATAGTTTTTGCCTACTCAATATCAAATCTCTCATCAACAAGTGCATCATGTAAATCTGCATCACAAATGGAATGATCTGCATCATCATATGAAGCCTGCAAAGGCTGAGAAGTTGCCTCATTAGGACCAGCACTAGCTTGTCCACCTATAAAAAGAGGCATCAAAGTATCATACATGTCTTTGGAGCTCATAGATGTCTCCTTAGTACATGAAAGCAATGGCTGAATTGCATCTTCCACAAAAACAACATCACGGCTAACCAGAATGCGTTTTATCTGTGGATGATACAGACGGTAGCCTTTACTTTCATAACTGTACCCAACAAAAATACATTTTAATGCTTTATCATCCAATTTTCTGCGATGTTGTTCAGGCACTAGAGCATATTCCAAATAACCAAAAACACGCAGATGAGCAACAGATGGCTTGCAGTCATGCCAAGCCTCATATGGAGTGATAGACTGCAGTGCTTTAGTGGGACACCTGTTCAATACATATGTTGCACACATGACAGACTCAATCCATAAACTATGTGGTAAAGATTGACTCTTGACCATGCACCTCGCCATCTCCATGAGTGACCTATTCTTTTGTTCAGCAAATCCATTCTGCTGAGGTGTATACGGCACTGTACACTGGTGTTTTATCCCATGTTCAGTCAGAAATGCATTAAAATCAGAAGACATATATTCCCCCCCTCGATCAGAATAGAGGGTGCCCATTTTACATGCTGACAGATTTTCAGCCAAAACCAAAAACTATTTAAAGAACATGAACACTTTGGACTTTGCTTTGAGTGGATATACCCATGCATGCATGGAAAAATCATCAATGAAAGTCACGAAGTAAAGGTAATTTCCAAAAGAGGGTGTCTGCATAGGACCACAGACATCACTATGTACAAGCTGCAATTTCTGCTTAGCCCGAACTGAACCATCTTTTGGAAAGGATGAACGCTGCATTTTGCCCAAAATACAGCCCTCACAAACATGTTTTCCAGGTGCCTCAAGTTTGGGCAAAGAGGACACCATTTCGATTTCTCCAGGCGTAGCAAACTAGCAAAATTCAGATGACCAAAGCGTGCATGCCAAAGCTTTGCATCTGACATAGCCTGAGAATCATGAACTGCACATGCTGAATCATTCACAGATCTTTCATAGTCTATGAGCTTATACAGCCCACGACATAAAATGCCAGAAGCAATAATAACATCGCCATTTGATAGATCATGAACTGTACATTTGTCATCAACAAATTTCACAACCAAGCCAATGTTGGCTAATGCAAAAACTGATAACAGATTCTTCTTGATCCCTGGCACAAATAAAGCATCTGACAAAGTGAAAGAACTACCATCAGTAGTAGTCAAAATGATCTTACCAACTCCCATAACAGGATAAGAGGAGTTGTTGGCGCATGTATCAGTATTCCCTGTAGGGGCAGGCTCGAGTGAAGAGAAGAAACTAAGCTGTGAGGTAATATGTTTGGACGCCCCACTGTCAAAGTACCAAACATCTGAGTCTACTGCAGACATGCATTGATCATGAGAAGATGGGTCAAAACTGCAGACAGTAGTAAACGCCCATTCCTCTCCCTGCACAAGATTTGCAGACTCTGTTTTTGGTGTAGAGGCCTCTGCAACAACCATTCTAGCCTCTTTCTTCTTTGCCTCTTTTGTAGCCAGTTTTGGAAAGTTCTTTATGATATGATCATTTCCTTTACAGTACTTGCAAAACAATTTCTACTTTTCTAATTTCTTCTCATCTTTATCCTGGTTCTTCGATTGTGCAGCATTTGCAAATTTCTGCTTACTAGTAGAAGAGATCCATTTTCCTTTGCCCTTCTGACTAGCCAGGAAAGCTTGATCTGCAACACACATAATGGACCTGTTCTGCCTAGACTGATCTTCCTGCAACAGAACAGAGAATAACTCCTCAAATGACAAGGCATTTGGATTGCCTTTCATCATTAATCGAAGAGTAGAGGCAAAACTCTGATATGAATCAGGAAGACCATTCCAAACGGTCTGCACAAGTGAGCTATTTGGTATAACCTCATTAGCAGAAATCAATGGTTCCTTCAGGTCTTTGATCTTTGTGAGAAAACTGTCCATAGAATCACCTTCATTCATGTGCTCACTCTCCAACTGTTTTCGAAGGTAAGCAACACGAGCCTCATTCCTAGCCTGGTACAAAGTGGTAAGTGTATCCCAAGCATCCTTTGCTGTTCTACAAGAGTGAATGTGAGGAATAATAGCACGTTTGACAGACAAAGCTATCAATGCATGTGCTTGAGCATCTCTGCCATCCCAACAAATTTGCTCTGCAGTAGGTGCAACAGAAACAGCAGCACGAACAGGAATCTACGGAATATCATCTTCGACACCATCTTCATCAGCTCCAGCACTTGTATTTGCAGTACCTGTTGTTACAGGTGTAACAAGACATCTTTCAACACCCTGCACAATGTTCCACAGTCCTTTTGCAACAAATACATGTCGCATCATATAAGCCCATAATGGGTAGTTGGTACCATCCAACTTATCCTCAACAGCCAACATACGGAATACATCACTGCTTTCAGCCATGGTCGGTGACTAAAATACTTTGATGCAAAAAATCTAATGTATCTCAAAAAGTTGAACGGAACTACCCAGAACGAGTTCTGCTAGACCTGTAGCAGACTTCGAGACGCTTAAATTGGCGAACAGAAACTCGTATATAGCTTTGTTACAAAAAGACGGAATAGCCTGCACAAGCACTGCGATAGTATGTTCAGAGGCCGAAACGATCTTAGATTGCGATTTTGGCACCACAGAGCGAAGCCGTTTTGATCTCGGAAACACGTTGAGTATGCTCACCAAAATTTGTGCGATTTTGAGACTGCAAACGGAGGAGTGTCGATGGCGCG
The DNA here is from genome assembly GCA_020310875.1 of Ceratopteris richardii. Classification (NCBI taxonomy): domain Eukaryota; kingdom Viridiplantae; phylum Streptophyta; class Polypodiopsida; order Polypodiales; family Pteridaceae; genus Ceratopteris; species Ceratopteris richardii. The sequence continues at coordinate 137,246,200 of CM035413.1, forward strand.
TAGATGAAGCGACGACTTGCTCTGATACTAATTGTTGGAGATAGACGCCTGCGGAAGCACGCGAACATCACAAGGAAGAAGAAGAAGCTTGGAGCACAAACACACAATACTGGATGTATTACTAGAGAATGTACAAAGATTAGTAGCCCATTAGGGCAATAGGTGTATATACAAGCCGGGGGAAAAAAACCTCCTAAAGAGGGAAAAAAGTGCCCCGGTGGTCCTAGTGTATTCACACACATCACTACCTAAATATATCAACATGATTTACAAATGTAGTGCTTGTCAATTTTGTAAGTCTCACAAACAACCATTCAAAGAAGGGATAGATTCATGGAGACTTATTGGAGCTAGTCCATATAGAGGTATGGGGGCCAAGCAAGGAGCAATCAATCTTTGGATCCAGGTATTATTTGTCATTCATTGATGATTATAGCAGATGGAGAATACTATATTTTATGAAGCATAAAGATGAAGTGTTCTCTTATTTCAAGAAATATCTAGCACTTGTAGAAAATCAAATAGGTAAGACTTTGAAGAGGCTAAGGTTAGATGGAAGGGGAGAATATTTCTCTCATGACTTTGATTCTTATCTCCAAGAGAGAGGAATCAAAAGAGAGATTACAATGAGGTATACTCCAAAGCAAAATGGAGTGGCAGAAAAGGAGCAATAGAACCATAGTGAAGGTTACAAGGTCAGTGCCAAATGAGGAGAAGTTGCCCAATTACTTATGGGTAGTGCATTTCTCTACAGCTACCTATCTGATCAATAGGCTCACATCAAAAGCATTGGACACCTTATAAGGCATGGAATAGAAGATGACCCAACCTTAATCATTGTAGAATCTTTGGGTGCATAACATGTGCACACATACCTTCACAAATTAGAGGCAAATCAAACCCTAACGTAGAGAAATGTGTATTTATTAGCTATGAACTTAATCAAAAAGTTTATGTATGCTATATAATCCAAGCAGTAAAGTTTTGTAAGTAGAGATGTTGTGTTTGATGAAAACAAATCTTGGTTTGCAGATGATTGTATACAAGGAAAATCAAACTTCCTTATGATCTACAGGAAGACTTTCCAACTTTGTTAAAGAGGAATGACCATACACTTGAAGCATCAAATGATTCTAAAGAAGATCAAAAGATTTCAAGAAGGGAAATCAACTCTTTGAACTCTCAAGCCAAAGCTAAAGTGCGGGAGTTGAGAGATGTGGTAGAATTCTCTCAACAAACTATAAGATGGTCTACTAGAGAGAAAAGGAAATCTGAAAAGGTATGATTATGACACATCTTTGGTCACTAAGCATTCAATTTACATAGCACAAGATACAAAATTAGAATTACCATCTACATATGAAGAAACAAAGCAGAAGCCAGAATGGAGAGATGCCATGGAAGAAGAAATAGAAGCCCTACAAGAAAATTAGACTTGGGAATTGGTTCCCAAGAAACCATTTATGAAGGTCATTGGCTCAAGATGGATTTACAAGCTAGAGTAGAATTCTGATGGCTCATTTAATAGGTACAAAGCAAGGCTTGTGGCTAAAGGGTTTGCACAAACTCAAGGTATTGATTATGAAGAGACATTCTCACATGTGGAAAAGATTCCTACAATTAGAGTAGTCATGAGTGTAGCATCTTCCAAGAATCGGAATGTCTATCAAATGGATGTTAAAAATTCTTTTCCAAATAATTGCATTTCAAAGGACGTATACATGGCTCAACCTCTTGGTTTTGAAGATCAGTCATATCTAGAATATGTATGGAGGTTGAAGAAAGCCTTCTATGGCTTGAAGCAAGTTCCTAGAGCTTGGAATCATAGAATTGTAACTTATTTGCAGGACAAAGGATCTATGGTGAGAAAGGCAAATCTTTCCCTCTTCATAAAGAGGAACCACTCAGAGTTCATATACCTTTGTGTATATGTGGATGATATATTATTATAGGAAGTGATGCAAATGGAATCAGAAGGATCAAGGTTCAAATGAAGGAAGAATTCAAAATCAGTGATCTTGGCTTACTCACATACGACCTAGGTCTAGAAGTGGTGTATACAGAGAAAAGTATGTACTCAACTCAAAGAAAGTACATTGGAGATATGCTCTCCAAGTTCAAGATGGAAAATATAAAGGCTGTAGGTACACCCATGGAGGTAAATCATAAGCTTAGTGATCATGAAGGTGAGCTAATTGAAGATGTGACTAGTTACCAAAGCATACTTCAAAGCTTAAATTATGCTACTCTAACTAGTCAAATCATGCACACTCCAAGGAAGCCTCACATGGAAGCAACCAAGAAAATCCTAAAGTATTTGAAGGGCACAATTAATGAAGGTTTATACTACACTTATACATATGATATAGATGTCAAATTATTTTCTGATATAGATTGGGCAGGCTCTAAAGATGATATGAGAAGCACATGAGGTTACCTTACTTTTGTAGGCACACAAGTAATTTCATGGTCTTCCAAGAAGCAACCTAAAACTTATATTTCATCAATAAAGATTGAATATAGAGGAATTGCAACTGCTACTCAAGAAGCTATGTAGATCAAGACTCTATACTCAGATTTTGGGTTGAATACTTCAAGTCCACATATATTTGGAGACAACATTCATTCGTTACATCTTGCTGCTAACCCTATCTATCATGCCAAGAACAAACATATTGAAGTTCACTACCATTATGTCAAGGAAAAGATCATGAGCAAGGAGATACAACTATCATATGTATCTACCAATCAACAATGTGCAAATATGTTGACAAAAGCATTGGATGGAAGCAAACTAAACAGGTTCAAATCAATGATTGGACTATAGGAAATCATGAAGGACTGAAGAATCAATCATCTTATACTTGAAGGGGAGCTGTTGGTGCAATTAGCAAGCCTACATGCTTGGCTAATTATTCAAGACTATACATCGATTCATGTATCTCACGTGGAGGACCACATATGAACACCTTCTTGTCAATTTAGATGTATTTACCTTTGGATAAATGTAAAATCAAGAGAATAGGGAGTCATGTGAAGTTCATGATTTGAACCTAAGACTCATGTGGTAGGAGGAATCAATTCAAATCACTCCTAAAGTGTAAGAACACTTTTAGGTGAGGAAAATTCAAATTCAAACTCACATGATGAGTATAAATAGAGATAGTTTTAATAATGGGGTAGAGTGAGTCATATTGAGATTTATTGAGTTACATCATTGAGCATAAATTGAGCTCAACTTATGTATGAATATTCCAATACACATCCCTTGTATCATATGTTCATTAGCATACACAATTTTTTACATTTCCTCAAGTTAATCTCTACCTACTATTCTTTGTTGCATCTTCATCATTTTAGTGCCTTTGCATAAGAAATCTTGAGAGATGAAGTGAGAAATGCAGCTGTGCTTGCACATCTTTTTGTTCCTAAAATACTGAGATGACCCCCCTGAGTTGCTAAACTCATTTCTCACTTCATCTCTCAAGATTGGTTTAGCCAATCTTGAGAGATGAAGTGAGAAATGGAGCTGTGCTTGCACATCTTTTTGTTCCTAAAATACTGAGATGACCCCCCTGAGTTGCTAAACTCATTTCTCACTATATACTGCCTCTAAAATGATCAAATAACTTGCTTTAGCTAGCTACATAGTTCAATTATATGTGTACAAAAGCTCTCTAGTCAATTCATACCAACTTGTGAGCTCTCAAGAAAACACTAAGCACCTTCATTCCCAAAATAGAAGGTTTCTTCTCAATCCTTGCATATGCAAGTTATTTTTTATGAAAACTTTTGGGAATGATGTTCCAAAGCACGTAGTGGTTGTAAATGCAAGTTTTACATAGGCACAACTCTTTATCAGAATATATATGCCAAGAACAATGAACTCTCAACTATAGCTGAATTGTGACATAAACAGATTAACAAGATTACAGATCAATTGTTGTTTATGGGCTTGTGTGCATATTCTTTTTATAGTTTAGGACTATCAACAATATGAAACATATTAATATACAATATTGTATAGGAAACGTGGGTCAGTAGTATCATGAGCTTTGAAATTACTTGTTAAATCATAAATTTTTTCTGAATGAGATGATTCGAGTATGCATTATGATAGTTACTCAAAATTCGTATGCATGATGTCATTGATTTTCAGAAGTCGTATGCATGATGTCATTGATTTTAAAAATGATAGTAACTAATACCATTGCTCTCAAACCTTGTGTAAAGAGAAGTTCATGGTTATAAACAAATTTCAACCTTCTACCATCCACATGCAAATAGGCAATTTGAGAGCACAAATAAGGTTTTCTACAATGTGCTAACAATAAACATTTGGGCTCAAAACAGCAACTTCATCATGCTATTTGGGCATACCGACTAGCGTACAAAATCATACTCAATGCCACTCCATTTCAAATGGTTTTTGGATAGCATGTTTTATTTCAGTTGCAATTCCTTGTCTCAATGTCAAAACTGGCAAAACAACTTGAATAGGAGGGACATAAGCTCTCATCATAACTATAAGATTTAGAGAACCTAGGAAAAACATGATTACAAGAAGAAAAAAAATATACATGCTACTAAAAAGAGAGGAAAGGCCTTCTTAGATGCTCACATCAACGAATTAGGCTTAAAACTAGGCAATTTAGTACTTCTAGGGAAAGAAACTTATCATGTTCTAGAGCTTCAATCAAATCATCTACAACATTATCTCGATTATGAACCCTCTCAAGAAAAATGCACTTAGTGGCTAAGAAGTATCTAATGAGGTGATAGCTCACCTAATGTGCTTGGTCTTTGCATGATAGACTCGATTCTTAGCCAATGCAATGGCACTCTGACAATCATTGAGTACATGAGGTACATGCTAAGGTACTCCCATGTCACAAGCAAGATGAGAAAGCCACAACGCTTCCTTTTAGGTCTCGCTTGTTGCAACATACCGTGCTTTTGTAATGGAAACAATAGTACATTCTTGAAGACAAGATCTCCAATAGATAGCACCTCTAGCAAAATGAAAAATGTACCCTGATGTAGACTTAGGATTGTCTTCACCACCAACATAATTTGAATCTTTGTAACCAATTATGGATGCTTTCCCTCTACCCAAGAATAAGATATCTCAAAATCATCTTGATCGCTTCCCAATGCTTGTTGCTAGGATTTGACATATATCTACTCACAACTCCCACTACAAATGCAATGTCTAGTCTCAAAGCTACCATAGCATACGTGAGACTACCAACAAAAGATTGATAATAAATTTCGATAATGAATTCCTTTTCCTCATCTGATTTGGGGAAATCATCCTTGCTCAATTTCACATATTTGGGTAAAGGTATACTCAATGCTTTCCACCTGCATATTGAACATGTGAAGTAATTTTGATATGTACTCACTTTGAGACACATATATGGATCTTTTACTCCTATCACGATTAATGCGCATGCCAAGAATATATTTGGCATCCCACGGATCGTTCATATCAAATGTTTGACCCAACTTCTTTTTAAGAATTCATAAGTCATAAGAGGACTTCCCAATAGTCAACATATCATGGACATAAAGTATCAAGCATATCAAGATTCCATCTAAGCATCTCTTTGTGTAGAGACAATGATCCTCATTGCTTTAAGAATAGCCTTGAAACTTAATGAAAGCACTACAATTTTGGTATGATTGTCTAGGGGACTCTTTAAGACCATATAATCTCCTCTTCAACTTAAAAATTAGACTTTCTTTGACAAGAACTACATAAGACTCCGGTTGTTCAATATAGATCTCAATTGTAAGATCTCTATGCAAGAAAGGAGTTTTCACATCCATTTGGACTAGCTGTTAGTACTCCATTGTAGTAAATCCAAGAAACATTCACAAGGTAGTAATCTTCACCATCGGAGAGAAGTTTTCCTTGAAATCAACACCATGTTGTTGCTTAAAAACCTTTGGAACAAGTCATGCTTTATACTTTGGAGAAGCACTATCTAATGTGAATTTCAGATTATATACCCATTTACATGGTAAAGCTTTCCTACCCTAGAGAATTTACTAAATCCCAAGTACAATTCTTGTGAATAGAATCTAGCTCACTCTTCATGGTGTGCTTCCACTTGACATGGTCCTCTGTCTGCATAGCCTCTTTGTAGCAAGCAGGCTCACTAATATCTATCCGCAAAACAAAGTCCAAACTTGGAACATGTCTATCAAAGTGGATGTGAGACACATGCAGAGTGTCTCAATGGTGGATGAACTAGACCATTTGTAGTGTGATCTGATCGGACATTCTCTTGAACATCCCTATGTGTTTGTGCATGCTAACTAGAGGACTAGTATCCTCAAACACCACTCTTTGAGTTGGATTCTATTCACAAGAATGATACTTAGGATTTAGTAGCTTTGCCAAAGGGTATGAAAGCTTTAGAGGAAACATGGTTAAAAAAAAAACATGGTGTTGATGTAGAGGAAATATTCTCTCTAATGGTCAAGATGACTAGCCTTCAAATGTTTCTTGGATTCCTTGAAATGAGGGACTTAGAGCTAGTCCAAAAGGATGTTAAAACAACTTAATCGCATGGAGATCTTAGTGATGATATCTATATGGAACAACGAGAGGATTATGTAGTTCTTGGCTAAGAAAGTCTACTTTTTCAATTGAAGAACAACTTATATGGACTTAACCCCTAGACAATGGTACCAAATGTTGTCAAAGAGATTTACTCTCTTTAACTTGATGAGAGAGGCCGAGAAATCTATTGGAAGCAAAATAGATTCAAGGGAACAAAGAATGCAATATAAAATAATGCAATCCATGTTTCCAATCAAAGGGATGATAGTCCGAAAGTGGAAGAAGCAATGGGAATTCAACTTTAACATTTAAGAGAATACACATGTCGAGTGTTTAGCTCGTAAAAAGATAGTTCTTTGAGGCTCTTCTCAACCCATAGGAAAAATGTTGTGCATCTCATGAAGAAGTTGCAGACAAAGATAGAGCTATGTGGAGGTTCTTCCATGGGAAAAGAATGAGCTCCATACAAATGATTGTTACGCAACCTGAACCCTTGAAGATTATGTTGGATTTGGAGCAGACTAGTGGGGATAATTAAGAAAAAGAGGGCTAGAAGAATTAGAGGGACGGTGCTCTCGAAATCTGTGGACAATCTTCGTGGCTACCAACCATCACGTGCTAACTTTTGGATGTTGCATTACATCGATGCCTATTTTCTCTTCGTTTTCTTTGTGTATCAGAATCGGTTTCTTCATCGTTTTGATAAGGACATGTTCCGAAGGAAGAATGGGAAAGAAATTATATTATTAAAGACGCATCTTAAAGAGGAAAAAAAGAAGAGTTTTTTTCGGGTGCAAAAGATCAGGAGAGCTAGTTCTCTCGGAAGTGTAGAATGAAAAGTAAAGCGTGGAGCAGATTTTCGTTTGATAAAGTTTATGTTATGTTCACTGCTTTCAACAAAGGGAGCACACTACATATGGAGAGTTCTGGCTCTAAACACAAAAAGGGAAAGACTTTTTTGGTTATCATTGCTTTATCCATTCTAACTTAAGTTGAATGCTTCACGTTATAAGGAGGCATAATGGCTCAACATCAAAAAAAAAAAAAATGGCCCCTTCATGCTCGAGTTCCCTGTTTATGAATCTTTTATGCATCCAAAGTGTGCGCAGATTCTCTCCATCTCTTCATGTGATCGCTTGGAGACGCTCTTCCATTCGGTGTAGCTCCTCTTCACATTCTGATTGGGCTATCGATCACGCTGAGTAGGTCCAGCAGTGGTGAAAATTGAAGGGAATCGCTTATATCTGGGAGCACTGCGCTTAAGGAAGGATTGGACTTGGACAGCACTTCATTCATTTGATGACTCCAACAAATGACGCTTCTCTGTTGCTCCGATTACATCAGACATCAATGCTCTGCACAATTCCAATAAATTTTTGACCATGTGCTAATCACTAATTCTCTGATTTTGGAGGAGTTTTAAACCAATCGGGTAAGCTTTCAGATGTCTTCGTTGTATGCACTGAGTTATTCCATCGATGCTACGAGAAACAACGTGAAGAAGGATTCACCTCTATTGTGATGGCCGCCTTTCCCTTTTGATCAGAAGGTTGCGTGCTCTTTGCAATTTCCAAATTCTAAAGATAGTTCTGAAGCTTTGAAGTTATGATTCAAGAACAATGCTGACGATCTCCCACCATTCATTCCAACTTTAGCCATAGCTGAAAACTTGAAAACATTGAAATGCTCAAGATGAATTTTGTAATGAAAACTGCGCTCCTAATCTAAAACTCTGTGTCAAAGTTAGACTTCTAACAATAATGTTTTGTTTGGATTATCTGCACGAGAAGATATATATAAATACATTTTGTTAATTCACGATGTTAAATTCACAGTCGCAATTTTTTTCTTTTTCCTGTTTATCTAGCGAGACATGGAGCGACTCAGCCTTGCCCTTTTCCTGTTTTCCTTTTGCTCTTTGATGTAATTAATATGGAGCAACTCAACCTTCGAAAACAATTGTTTTTATGACTAACACTTGGTGATGAATTAACATTGAAAACCTCTGAAAAGCAATTCACTGTTGCATTCTGTTAGTACCTTATGTTCTTTGAACTGAACTCAAAATTTGAAGTACTACCTGCTTTGAAAACAGCGCATGGGAAATTCAAGTGATACATAAGAAAGAAAAAATTATTTGAATTGGGATAAAGCTTGATTTGTTATATGCAATTGTTATTCATAGCGTTTGCAAGGGAGCGATAAAGCGAAGATGTATTAATTTTACATTGCGATCGGAATTCGGGGAAAAATTATAACCACGGTTCATCAGCACTTTGATGAAACATTGAAGAAATTCATGTGTGATCGGGGGATTTAAATACATGATGAATCGTTAATTTACACGGACCAATTGTGAAGATTGGTCTAAAGAGAAACTAAAAAAGAAATGAATTGTTGTGGATTGCATATTATTTCTATGATATAATGATGACAATACTATCAAGCATAATGCTCGAGCAAATTTGGTAATTTTTTTTTGGAGTTCCTGATGATAGGATATGATTTTTCAATTGAACTAATGAATCTTTCTGAGTGTAATTTGCTTCTTTGAGTCTCCACTACACTTGAGGTTGCACCAAGCACCCAGCGTGCACCATTGGATTTGGCGGTTGACTTGATCCACCAACTGAGCGTCTGCATCTTTCTCACATTAAGTGAACCCGATGTGAAGAAATGGCACTACAACTCGGGTATACATGCTTTCTATTTTGCTCTGCATATGCATACATGTGAATCAGCAATTCTAGCGGTTGCTTCCACCTCCTTGGAAGTAGGTGCTTCCACATCCTTTGAAGCAGTAGCATACTGATAAACCTTGCAATCTCTTGGGTGTCGAGGGCTCATCAGTTTGATCTGAGCACCTCCATGGAGATTGTCTAGTGAGCTATCCTCTTCACGACACCCTATCCATCAACATCCATTGAAGCTACGTTTGCACACATTCATGCACTAGAACTCTGATGTATTAGGATTTTTTGATCAAACCAATGTAATAAATTTGCACAATCACATTTACAAAGAACCTCTTCTACAAGAATTTTGAGGTATATTTTTCCAACTTCGATTTGCAAATTATCTTTTCACCACAACATCCAAACGAGAGGAGGAAATAGACATACTTCTACGTGAGTTACATACTTATATCTCACTTCTTTCAATAACTTTAGAGTTACACAAGATGGCTAATCAATCTGAAGAGCAAAGAATATGGAAGATAATTGATTTAATAGAAATGGATCGGGGAGAATTTAATGGGGCTAATGCTACTGCGTATCATAGATATTACGAGCAGCTCACTAAGCAGTATGGTTTACCCAAGGATCATAAGAAGGATACACTTATGCGTATCTCACACGTGTTTACTAGAGAAAGGATTCAACTTAGGGTAGTTATACCTAATATGACCTGGGCCAATTTTAAAACTCAACTTCTTGTCGAGTTCTCACATGAGGACTATGGCAAGAACAATAGGGCCATACTCTTGAGATGGGTGGAAACTATTAAAGGCGATAAACATATAACCCAATGTCTAATCGAATTTGATGTTAAATTTAACCAAATGCCTAAACAGACCGTACAACTTAGAGCCAAACAAATTACATAATTTTCTAAGCATGCTAGGCATATCTCTCCGATGTGAGCTAGAACCCATGCTTGAGGATGGAACAACTGCTAGTGGATTAACTAAAAATTGCGAGAATATTCAAGCACCTATCCATAGGATAGCTCAAAGACAAGAACACAATCAAATGCAAACTCCTAGGCTAAATAAAAGAGATACACTAGTTTGAGTAGGCATTGATCATACTTTGCAAGGACTAGGTAGAGATGAAACAAAAATTTCTATTTTGAAAACTAGAGTGGAATCAATGGCTAAACATATTGAGATATTAGCAATTGATTTGGCATCCATGAAAAGTATGCAAGAAACCAGACTAAGAGAACAAGACAAGCCAAGAGAGCTAAAGAAAAATCCTAGGACTCAAATGCCAAATAGGAGAGCATTTAATCAATCTCGTAGATGCCTCTGGTGTGATGAGGTTGATCACCCACACTAGACATGTAATCTATTTAAGAAAGCTAGAGATAGGAATTGGGTCACTGAGATTGATCGAAAAATCTATGATTATGCGACTAAAAGATGTTTGGCAACGAACTATGGTAAAGGGGGTATGAAGAATTTCTTCCAGACCTCTACAAGTCACAACACATATGCATGGATGCTTGAAAGGAGAATGAATCTAATGAATCATTTAATGAGACATCTGGATCAGAGCCTACTCAAGAAACTAAAAAACAAGAGCAAGATAAGAAAACTTCAAACAAAGGAAAAGTTAAGAAAGTGGTATAAAACCTTAAAAAGAAAGCAATAAATGAAGACAAAAGTCAAGATAAGACTAATGCAAATCAACCTATAAGGTAGTAAGGTGTTAAAGAAGAGAAAGCTAAAAAGAAACCACCTACTTTTTTATTGATATCTCAAATAGAAAAATAAATAGAGATTTGGAAAGTAATGGATGAAAAAATTATGAAAGCTGAAGTGAGTATGACATCAGTAGATTGGTTAGTTTTTTCACGCATAGATGTTAAACAAGACTTTATGGATATAATAAAAAGATGGAGAGAACCAATTGAATATATAAATGAGGATATAGAAATGGAAGAGAGGAAAGAAAGTGATGAGCCTAAAGCTAGTATCATTCAAGTCAATGAATCTGAATATCATGATCCATTTGAGCAGAAAAAGTATTTGGGACCAGTGGTTGGACATGTAGAGAAAGGAAATGGATTCCCAAATAGTCACTTTACTCAAAAACATTGGGCTAGAGGTACTACCAAAACCATTGTTAAAATTGGAAATAATAATAAACCACAAATAGCCTTAATAGATATAGGATCTGAAATAAATCTTATCTCAAGGGAGTTGTACAATGAGGAAAAATGGCCAATAGATAGAGACCATGGTTGAAAGATGAAAGCAACAAATAATGCTTCCAGTTATTTACTTGGTGCATGTGCAAATGTACCAATTACTATTGGAGATATTAAAGAGGAGCATAACTTTTTTGTTCATGAGGATTGCTCATACTCAATATTTTGGGATAGCCATTCATCTGTGAACAAAGAATGAAAAGCAAACAACTTGGTAGTGCTTTCGCTAGAATTTGTTCTCGTGATGGCCTAAAATCTACTTAATTTATGACAATTTGTATTAATCATCCTCATAGTTGTAGGACCTTAAGGAAAACCTCTTTGACACATTTAGATTAGGATTTCAAGTAAATGCCACTCTTGAGCGAGATGATAGTTGACTTAGGTTTGATATTTTGCAAACTTTTGTACTTAGTTTAGAGAATGTTTGTGTTTAATTTTTGTCTTCCACATTAAATATGACAATTTGTATTAATCATCCTCATAGTTGTAGGACCTTAAGGAAAACCTCTTTGACACATTTAGATTAGGATTTCAAGTAAATGCCACTCTTGAGCGAGATGATAGTGGACTTAGGTTTGATATTTTGCAAACTTTTGTACTTAGTTTAGAGAATGTTTGTGTTTAATTTTTGTCTTCCACATTAAATATTTTGCATTTCAAAATACACTTAAAAGAACAAAGGATATTTGTTATCTGATGAGAACATTGAGCAAATTATTGAAAGTTCTCATTGTTTCTCAATGCTTGAAGAACTAGAAATATGTTGTCAAAAAAAATAAAAAACACTTAAAAGAACAAAGGATATTTGTTATCTGATGAGAACATTGAGCACATTATTGAAAGTTCTCATTGTTTCTCAATGCTTGAAGAACTAGAAATATGTTGTCAAAATAATTTTAATTCCCATATTCTCCTATCTTCACTTGATGAATATGCTTTAATCCAAGAATATGTTTCTAATATTAATAAAGAACATGAAGCTTTAGTGGAAACAAAATATATTAAAATTGTGAATAAGTAGGTAAAGCTAGTAGCATAACCACTTCCTAAATTTAGTGATAAAATTATAAAGAGTGTAAGTCATGAGCAAATCCTTAGAGATACAACAAAAATTGGACATGTATTTACTATAGAATCATTAAAATAAATCAAGTTAGATGCTAGTGGTTTCCCTCTTCGAGCAGAAAAAGAATATTTCTTGAAGATTATTGAACAACACAAAAGAGAATTTTCTTTAGAGCCTATGGAAATAGGATGTCGAGATCCTAAGAGTGTTTCTCCAATGATTATATTTACTATTCGTCATATTTCTTTGAACTTGCATCCTATTCTTGTACCAAAAGCTCACCTTCTAGAATTGATTAGATTGCTTAAAGAGAAAATTAATATGCATATTCTTGAGTCTTCTTGAGCTCCCTATTCAAACTACTGGTTCACTATGCCAAAGATGAATGGAAAACTTTGGTTTATCCAAGATCTCCAGTCGATTAACAAAGTAACCACTAGAAATGTGGGTATAGGACCATTTGTGGATGAATTTGTAGAAGCTTTTACAACCAATTCTTTTTATTCAGTGGGAGATCTCGTAAAGTAGAGATATTACTACAATGAAAACACCTCTTGGATTGGTTAGGATGTGTACGTTACCTCAACATGCAACCAGTCTGTAGCTCACATAATGAATGCAATGAATTTGGTTTTGCACAACTTTATTCCATAGATTACTACGCCCTTTATAGATGATATTCCCATTAAGGGTTGTTTTGAAGTAGAGAAAGATTGCACTTTGGATGATGATCGATGTCCTCGATTTATGAAAGCCCACATCCTTGATTGCCAAAAGATTTTTCAGTGGTTTATTAAAGTAGGGATAACCTTGTTTATAGATAAATCTATTTTTGGTGTTAATGAGGTTCTTATTGTTGGTCATCTTTGTGGACATTATGGACAGAAGCCATATCGGCAAAACATTGATGCTATTAGTAAGATTTTAGAAACATGTCAAAATATGAGTGAGGTTCATAGATTTTTAGGTGCTTGCATCGTTTATGTTATTTGGACAGCACATTTTGCACATGTTGCTGATTGTCTCTATGAATTGTTAAGAAAGAAAAGTAAATTTATTTGGAGTGCAAAACCTACTCAAACAATGCGTAAATTAAAGAAGTTGTTGCAAGAAGCTTCATTTCTTAAGCGTGTAGATTATTCTGGGAATAAGCCTATCATATTGACTATTGATACTAGCCCTATTGGTATAGGTTGGGACATAATTCACGAAGATAGTGAAGGAAATAGATATGGGACTAGATTTGGGGCAAAACGTTTACATGAAATTCAAGGTAAATATCCTCAAATTAAACGGCAACTATGGGGTATGGTAACGTCTTTAAAGACTGATAAAGAATACTTCCTATGTTCCAATGTTAAATTTCAAACTCATTGCTTACCTCTCATAGGACTCATAGCAAATTGTTCATCCCTAGATATAGCTATGCTTAGATGGATCTCAAATATAAAGTATATTAATCCAAAGTTAGTTCATATTTTAGGAAAATCAAATGCACTAGTTGATATGCTATCTAGAGCTAGATATGAAGATAATATTCTTGAAGATGAACTAACACAAAATGTGAATTTATGTATTTATGATCCATATGTTTATGTTTATGAACAATTTCATGAGTTAGAATATGAAGATGAATGGAAAGATATAGGCAAGTATCTGAGCATATTGAAACCATTACCAAGTTGGTCTACCCAAAGATTCTATAATATTAGAAAACGAGCTTATAATTTCTGCTTACAAGATGGTTATCTTTGGAGTCACGCTAAAGATAAGATTAAAACTCCACAATAGGTTCTAGGAAAAAGAGATCTTCAATTACAAGTAATGAGAGCAATGCATGAATCATTATGGGCTGGACATAAAGGATTTTATGGAACGTATGAGAAAATGAGATGTTCCTATTTTTTGCCCAGAATTGTATATTGATATTAATAATGATGTTTCTACATGTTCTATTTGTCAGCTTCATTCATCAGTCAAACATAAAGATGTTTACATCCTACATATCCACCTTGTATTCATTACAAGTGGGTAATAGATCTTGTAACCATGCCTAACGAAATTGATAAAATACATTATATCATGCTTGCAGGAGAAGATTCAACCAATGTTTGTAAGTTTTTGTTACAAGATGTTATAAGTAGATTCGGGTAATATAGAGAAAGAAGTTGCTTATCGTGGAGGGTTAAACACTAAAGAAGCTAAAGAGTTTTCTGAACATCATGGTATACGTTTGTCCCTCACTATTGCATAAAAAATTTAATACAATGGAAAAATAGAGAGAGGATATCCATCTATTATAAAAGCTCTACTTAAAGCATGTAACAGGGATATTAAACAATGGCCTAGATACTTACCATTTTCTCTTTGGGTAGATAGGATGACATGTACACGAACCAGAGGTTACATGCCTACAGAGTTAATGTATTGCCAAAAGCCTATATTTTGGATTCATACTCAAATCTTAACTTGGACATCACTTCCCTAGAATGATAATAGGACAAGAGAGGATTTTTTAAGTGTAATATTGCAATAATTAGAACAAGGCAATCAAAAATTAGATGAAGAAGTACAAAAGATAAAAGATTCAAGATTAAAAAACAAAATTTATTTTCATAAACGACATCGTATATGCCCAAACAAGATACAAGAGGGAGATTGGGTTTTATTCTATGATAGCTCATTTGATACTCAATATGAGGCAAGGAAAAAATTAATGAAACGATGGTTTGGACCATACATAGTTTCTAAAGTGAATGATAATAACAACTATGTTTTGATGGAATTGGATAATTCTATTTATAATGTTTCTTTTGTAGGAGTAAAGTTGTTCAAATGAAAAGAAGGTAATGATTATGAACATATAGAAGAAATACTAGATTCACCATCAAATGTAGAAATTGTGGATGAATAGAACAACGAAGATGATACATCTTCTGACAAGAAAAAAAGGTTTTTGTTTGGTTTACATCATGTTTATGAAAAACGAATAACTATGTTTTTGAGATTGTTAGAGGGAAATATCTTGCATATGACGAATAGGTACAGATGATGATCCATGAAGGTTTCTTGTTCGATAAATGGTTCTAATGACTTTATGAGGGAACCTGGAGTGAGGAAGCTATGTAATAAAATGTATTTTTGGATACCAAAGCTTGATGATTCCACGAAACAAGAAAAATTCTTGAAGGGATTTCTTCACGGAACAGAGGAAATAGAATCTGAGTGATTTGAGAGAATTATGGAGTGATGGGTTTTCTGCATTTTAGTCTTCTTTTTTAGTCTTCATTATTTTCACCATATTGAGTCTATATTGCATTTTCAGTATGCATAAAACAATATAAATACACATATGTTTGTTTCTTTAGCTTGCACAATCTACTTGCACATGTAAGAAGATAAAAAAGATGACACTCAATTTAAAAAATAGATTTTAAAAGGCCTATTATCAAATGCTCCTTTAACCCTTATGCACCACAATTGTTGGAAAACACACATAGAGTATGCATGTTGAAAAGGATTGAAAGTGATGATCCAAATTATGAAGTTTGGGACCATGTATATGATGTTGCTAGTAGGGGGAAACTAATGGTTGAGTCCTTGCATGCCACAAGCTTTGATATCCATGCAAAGACATGTTCGAATGAATTAGTTGACATGTTTTGTGTCTATGCTGACGAGATAAATATAGAAGAAAAGAGAAAGCACGATGAAGAGGGGCAATCCGAATCCACTACTAGGGCTAGAAAGGAGAATGAATCTAATGAATCATTTAATGAGCCATCTAGATCAGAGCGTAGTCAAGAAACTAAAAAACAAGAGCAAGATAAGAAAACTTCAAACAAAGGAAAAGTTAAGAAAGTGGTAGACAACCTTGAAAAGAAAGCAATAAATGAAGATAAAAGTCAAGATAAGACTAATGAAAATCAACGTATACCACAGTAAGCTCTTAAAGAAGAGAAAGCTAAAAAGAAACCACCTACTTTTTGATTGATATCTCAAATAGAAAAACAAATAGACATTTGGAAAGTAATGGATGAAAAAATTATGAAAGCTAAAGTGAGTATGACATCAGAAGACTGGTTAGCTTTTTCACGCACATATGTTAAACAAGACTTTATGGCTATAATAAAAAGATGGAGAGAACCAATTGAATATATAACTGAGGATATAGAAATGGAAGAGAGAAAAGAAATTGATGAGGCTAAAGTTAGTATCGTTCAAGTCAATGAATCTGAATATCATGATCCATTTGAGCAAAAAAATTATTTGGGACTAGTGATTGGACACGTAGAGAAAGGAAATGGATTCCCAAATAGTCACTTTACTAAAAAACATTTGGCTAGAGGTACTACCAAAACCATTGTTAAAATTGGAAATAATAATAAACCACAAATAGCCTTAATAGATATAGGATTAAAAATAAATCTTGTCTCAATGGAGTTTTACAATGAGGAAAAATGGCCAATAGATAGAGACCATGGTTGAAAGATGAAATTAATGAATAATGCTTCCAGTTATTTACTTGGTACCAATTACTATTGTACTTGTTAAAGAGGAGCATAACTTTTTTGTTCATGATGATTGCTCATACCCAATTATTTTGGGATAGCCATTCATCTGTGAACAAAGAATGGAAAGCAAACTACTTGGTAGTGCTTTCGCTAGAATTTGTTCTCGTGATGGCCTAAAATCTGTTCAATTTATGACAATTTGTATTAATCATCCTCATAATTTTAGGTCCTTAAGGAAAACCTCTTTGACACATTTAGATTAGGATTTCAAGTAAATGCCACTGTTGAGCGAGATGACAGTGGACTTAGGTTTGATATCTCGCAAACTTTTGTACATAGTTAAGAGAATGTTTCTATTTATTTTCCATCTTCTACATTAAATATTTTTCATTTCAAACAAATTCCCAAAAAAATCATAAAAAAATATGAAGAACACTTAAAAAAACAAAGGATATTTGTTATCTGATGAGAACATTGAGTATATTATTGAAACTTCTCACTATTTTTCAATTCTTTGAAGAATTAGACATATGTTGTCAAAATAATTTTAATTCCCATTTTCTCCTATCTTCACTTGATGAATATTCTTTAATCCAAGAATATGTTTCTAATATTGATAAAGAACATGAAGCTTTAGTGGAAACAAAATATAAAACTGTGAATAAGAAGGTAAAGCCAATAGCACAACCACTTCCTAAATTTAGTGATGAAATTATACATAGTGTAAGTCATCAGCAATCCTTCGAGATGCAATAAAAATTGGACATGTATTTACTATAGAATCATTAAAATAAATCAAGTTAGATGCTAGTGGTTTCCTTCTTCGAGCAGAAAAAGAATATTTCTTGAAGATTATTGAACAACACAAAAGAGCAATTTCTTTAGAGCCTATGGAAATAGGATGTGCATATCCTAAGAGTGTTTCTCCAATGATTATCTTTACTATTCCTCATATTCCTTGGAATTTGCATCCTATTCTTGTACCTAAAGCTCACCTTGTAGAATTGATTAGATTGCTTAAAGAGAAAATTAATATGCATATTCTTGAATCTTCTTGAGCTCCCTATTCAAATCATTGGTTCACTTTGCCAAAGAAGAAATGGAAAAATTTGGTTAATCCAAGATCTCCAACCAGTTAATAAAGTAACCATTAGAAATGTGGGTATAGGACCAATTGTGGATGAATTTGTAGAAACTTTTGCATGCAATTTTTTTTTATGAAATGGGAGATCTCTATTTTGGTTATGACCAATTCCAATTGGCACTGGAAAGTAGAGATATTACTACAATGAAAACACCTCTTGGATTGGTTAGGATGTATACGTTACCTTAACATGCAACTAATTTTGTAGCTCACATGATGAATGCAATGAATTTGGTTTTGCACAACTTTATTCCATAGATTACTATGCCCTTTACAGATGGTGTTCCCATTAAGGGTTGTTTTGAAGTAGAGAAAGATTGCACTTTGGATGATGATGGATGTCCTAGATTTGTGAAAGCCCACATCCTTGATTGCTAAAAGATTTTTCAGTGGTTTATTAAAGTAGGGACACCCTTGTTTATAGAGAAATCTATTTTCGGTGTTAATGAGGTTCTTGTTGTTGGTCATCTTTGTGGACATCATGGACGGAAGCCATATCCGCAAAAAATTGACGCCATTAGTAAGATTTTAGAAACATGTCAAAATATGAGTGAGGTTCATAGATTTTTAGGTGCTTGCATCTTTTATGTTATTTGCTTAGCACAGTTTGCACATGTTGTTGATTGTCTCTATGACTTGTTAAGAAAGAAAAGAAAATTTATTTGGACTGTGAAACCTACTCAAACGATGCATAAATTAAAGAAGTTGTTGCAAGAATCTCCCTTTCTTAAGCGTGTAGATTATTTTGGGAATAAGCCTATCATATTGAATATTGATACTAGCCCTATTGGTATAGGTTGGGACATAATTCAGGAAGACAGTGAAGGAAATCGATATGGGACTAGATTTGGGGCAAGAATTTTACATGAAACTCAATGTAAATATCCTCAAACTAAAAGGGAACTGTGGGAGATGGTAATGGATTTAAAGACTGATAAAGAATACTTCATATGTGCCAATGTTAAATTTGAAACTGATTGCTTACCTCTCATAGGACTCATAGCAAATTGTTCATCCCTAGATATAGCTATGCTTAGATGGATCTCAAATATAAAGTGTATTAATCCAAAGTTAGTTTATATTTCAGGAAAATCAAATGCAATATCTGATATGCTATCTAGAGCTAGATATGAAGATAATCTTGAAGATGAACTAACACAAAATGTGAATTTATGTATTTATGATCCAAAGGTTTATGTGTATGAACAATTTCATGAGCTACAATATGAAGATGATTGGAAAGATATAGGAAAGTATCTGAGCATATTGAAACCATTACCAAGTTGGTCTACCCAAAGATTCCATAATATTAGAAAACAAGCTTATAATTTCTTCTTACAAGATGGTTATCTTTGGAGACACGCTAAAGATAAGGTTAAAAATCCACAATGGGTTCTAGGAAAAAGAGATCTTCAATTGCAAGTAATGAAAACAATGCATGAAGCATTATGGGCTCGACATAAAGGATTTTATGGAACGTATGAGAAAATGAGATGTACCTATTCTTGGCCTAGATATGTATATTGATATTAATAATTATGTTTTTACATGTTCTATTTGTTAACTTCATTCATCAGTCAAACATAGAAATGTTTACATCCTACATATCCAACTGGTATTCATTACAAGTGGATAATAGACCTTGTAACCATGCCTAACAAAATTGTTAAAATGCATTATATCGTGCTTGGAGGAGAAAATTTAACCAATCATGTAGAAGGTCATGCACTATTCTCTAAGCATACATACAATGATTTTAGAAGATGTTATAAGTCAATTCGGGTAATATAGAGAAAGTAGTTGCCGATCATGGAGGGTTAAACGCTAAAGAAGCTAAAGAGTTATTTGAACATCATGGTATACGTTTGTCCCTCACTATTGCATACAATCTTGAGGCCAATGGAAAAAAAGAGAGAGGATATCCATCTATTATAAATGCTCTAGCTAAAGCATGTAACAGGGATATCAAACAATGGCCTAGATACTTACCATTTGCACTTTGGGTAGATAGGATGACATGTAGACGAACCATAGGTTACATGCCTACAGAGTTAATGTATTGCCAAAAGCCTATTTTTATGATTCATACTCAAATCTTAACTTCGACATCACTTCCCTAGAATGATAATATGACAAGAGAGCAATTTTCAAGTGTAAGATTACGCAACTAGAACAAGGCAATCAAAAATTAGATGAAGAAGTACAAAAGATAAAAGATTCAAGATTAGAAAACAAAATTTATTTTGATAAACGACACCGTATATGCCCAAACAAGATACAAGAGGGAGATTGGGTTTTAGTCTATGATAGCTCATTTGATACTCAATATGAGGCAAGGAAAAAATTAAGGAAACAATGGTTTGGACCATACGTAGTTTCTAAAGTGAATGATAATAACACCTATGTTTTGATGGAATTGGATAATACTATTTTTAAAGTTCCTTTTGTAGGCAAAAGATTAAAGTTGTTCAAACAACAAGAAGGTAATGATTATGAAGATCTAGAAGAAATACTAGATTCACTATCAAATGTAGAAATTGTGGATGAATATAACAACGAAGATGATACATCTTCTGACAAGAAAAAAAAGTTTGTCTTTGGTTTACATTATGTTTATGAAAAATGAATAACTATGTTTTTGAGATTGTTAGAGGGAAATATCTTGCATATGAGGAACAGGTACAGATGATGATCCATGAAGGGTTATTTTGCGATAAATGGTTTTAATGACTTTATGAGGGAACCTGTAGTGCGGAAGCTATGTAATAAAATGTATTTTTGGATACGAATGCTTGATGATTCCATGAAACAGGAAAAATTCTTGGAGGACTTTCTTCACAGAATAGAGCAAATAGAAGTTGAGTGAGTTGAGAGAATTATTGAGTGATGAGTTTTCTTCATTTTAGTCTTCTTTTTTACTCTCCATTATTTGCACCATGTTGAGAATATATTGCATTTTATGTATGCATAAAACAATATAAATACACATATGTTTGTTTCTTTGGCTTGCACAATCTACTTGCACATATAAACAGATAAAAAGATGACAATCAATTTAGAGAATAGATTTTAAAAGGTTTCTTCATCAAATGCTCTTTTACCCTTATGCACCACAATTGTTGGAAAATGCACATAGAGTATGCATGGTAAGGGTCACCACATGACCTTGCATCAATGCGTGTATTGAGTTTTACCTAGGCACACAAGAGTGATTTTAAGGATCGATGTATATGCCCATTGAAATGCATGTAAGTAACCGCACACACCACCATCAAAATGCCTTTTACCCTAATGATTGCACCATATTTGTTTCTCCATGCATTTAAAAATATGCATTCAATAGGGCTACATTATATGACTCTGCATAGACACATATCTTTAGATCCCATGTACGTAAAAATTCAAGCAAACTGATATATGAGGTGAATTTATTTTGGAAGAAACATATATTTTCTGGCTCATCGAGGATGATGTGCAAGTTTGATGGGTTGAATGTCAAAGAGATTTACTCTCTTTAACTTGATGATAGAGGTTGAAATATTTATTGGAAGCAAAATAGATTCAAGGGAGCAAAGAATGCAATATAAAATAGTGCAACCCTTATTTCCAATCAAAGGGATGATAGTCCTATAGTGGAAGAAGCAATGGGAAGTGAACTTTAACATTGAAGAGAATACACATCTCGAGTGTTTAGCTCGTAAAAAGATAGTTCTTTGAGGCTCTTCTCACCCTATAGGAAATATGTTGTGCATCGCATGAAGAAGTTGTAGACGAAGATATAGCTATATGTAGGTTCTTCAATGGAAGAAGAATGAGCTCCATACAGATGATTGTTGCGCAGCCTGAAATCTTTAAAATTACGTTGGATTCAAAGCAGACTAGTGGGGATAATTAAGAAAACAAGGGCGAGAAGAATTAGAAGGACGGTGCTCTCGGGATTTGTGGACAATCTTCGTGGCTACCCACCATCACCTGCTAACTTTTGGATGTTGCATTACAACGATGCTGACGATCTCCCACCATTCATTCCAACTGTAGCCATAGCTGAGAACTCGAAAGTATTGAACTGCTGAAGATGAATATTGTAATGAAAAATGTGCTCCTAATCTAAAACTCTGCGCCAACGTTGGACTTTTGACAATACTGTTTTTGTTTGGATTATCTGCATGAGAAGATATATATAAATACATTTTATTGATTCACGATGTTAAATTGACAGTCGCAAATTTTTTCCTTTCCGGCCTGTTCATCTAGAGAGAGCTACCTATTTTGCTCTTTGATGTCATTAATATGGAGCAACTCAACCTTCAAAAACAATTGTTTTTATGACTAACGCTTGGTGATGAATAAACATTGAAAGCCTCTGAAAAACAATTCCCATGACTCAAATATTAACCTTTGAGATACTTTAAAATTCTTTTAGCAGCTTCCAAGTCAGGTGATCTAGGTTTCTGCATGAATTGACTCAGAACACTTACTCCATAGCATATGTCAATCCTATTTAATGTTGCATAGTTTAAACTCCCTACTATGCTTTGATAACCTGCAATGTCTTCAAGCAAATCACCTTCATGAGCACTCAATTTATGGTTTACCTCCATAGGAGTGCTAGCTACTTTTTCATTCTCCAAATGGAACTTCTTCAACTTGTCCTGCACATATTTCCTTTGAGTGATGTAGATTCTAGAGTTAGTGTATACTAACTTAGGTGCAAGAAAGTATTTCAAAAACCCTAGGTTACTGATTTTGAACTCCTCCATCATTTGGTATTTTATTTGTTTGATGCGATTGGCATCACTACCTATATTTCCTTTGAGTAATGTAGATTCTAGAGTTAGTGTATACTAACTTAGGTCCAAGAAAGTATTTCAAAAACCCTAGGTTACTGATTTTGAACTCCTCCATCATTTGGTTTTTTATTTGTTTGATGCGATTGGCATCACTACCTATAAGTATGATTTCATCAACATATACACATAAATATATCATTTCTGAATTACTCCTCTTGACAAATAGAGAAAAATCTGCCTTGCTCAACATGAATCCTTGGTCTTGAAGATAGGTTTTTAACCTGTGGTTCCATGCCCTTGGTGCCTGCTTCAAACCATAAAGGGATTCATTCAATTTGCATACATGATTTACCTTGTTGGGATTTTCATAACCAAGAGCTTGATCCATGTAAACCTCCTCTAAAATCCAGCCATTGAGAGAAGCATTCTTTACATCTAAGAGATACAAATTCCAATTTCTAGATGCAGCTACACTTACGAATACTATGATGGTTGGCATCTTAGCCACAGGTGAGAAAGTTTCTTCATAATCTACTCCTTGGGTTTGTGCAAACCCTTAGCAACAAGTCTAGCTTTATACATGTTTATGGATCCATCTGAGTTCCTTTTGATTTTGTAAATCCACCTAGAACCAATTACCTTCATTGATGCTTTCTTGGGTACTAGCTCCTAAGTGTCATTCTCTTGGAGTGCTTCTATTTCTTCATCCATGGCCTCCTTCCATTTTGTTTTGGTACTTGCTTCTTCATATGAAGAAGGTTCTTCAATTGATGAATCCTTAGTAAGATAAATAGAATGCTTAGTGACTAATGAAGTATCATACCCATATCTAATTGGAATTTTACTCTCTCTTTGTGATCTCCTCAAGGCTTGGTTGGATGACTCAGGCATGTCCTCCAACCTCTTCATCTTGGCCTTGCCTTTTGATTTCCATGCTTTGAACTCTTCCATGTTGATGGTGTCTTCATCATCTGATTTGATGTCTTCAATTGTGCTTGGCTCCTCCTTGGTGAGGCTTGGAAAATCTTCTTCAGGGTCATATGGCAATTTGACCTTCCGGCATTCACTTTCAAACCAAGAATCATTCTCATCAAAAACAACATCTCTACTGACCACAAATCCTTTGTTGGATGGATTATAAAACCTCTATCCTTTTTTATTTATATCATACCCTATGAAGATACATTTCTCTCTCTTACAGTCTAACTTACCTGTGGTTTGAGATGGAACATGCACATAAGCAACACAACCAAATATTTTGCAATATTTAAGTGATGCTCTCCTACCATGCCATGCGTCATAGGGGTCATCCCATCAAGGTACTTAGAGGGTAACCTGGTAATAAGATAAGTGGTAGTAGAAACACTCTCTGGCCACAAGTAATTAGGAAACCTTTAATTTTCATTAAGCATTGATCTAGCTGCTTCCAAAATCAATATGTTCCTCCTCTCTACTACTCCATTTTGCTCAAGAGTATACCTAGTAGTGATTTCCCCTTTGATACCTTTGTCCTGCAAAAATGCATCAAATTCATTGGAGAAGTACTCACCTCTTCCATCTGACCTTATCCTCTTTAGGCTTCTTCGTGTTTGATTTTCCACAAGTGCAAGATATTTTTTTGAAACAATTGAACACTTCATCCTTATGGTTCATGAAATACAAGATAGTCCACCTACTGAAATCATCAATGAATGCCAACATAGTACCTTGAGCCTGAAATTGAAGGGTCCTTGCTTGTTCCCCACACATCTCTGTGGACAAGTTCCAAATAATCCTCATGCATATAACCTTTCTTTGTAAAGGGTAACCTATGTGATTTATTTCAAATTGACATGCACCACATTTATAAATCAATATGTGTTGCTTGGATACATTAGGTATCCCAAATACACATTGATCTCTACATATCTACTTCAATGTTCTCTCACCAATGTGCCATAACCTTTGGGCCATATCTCTAACTGGGACAAGGTTTGATCCTTATAATTATAAAGTGTAATGTTTCTAGTGTCCTCAAGCTCAAATCTAAACAATCTACCTGTTTTCTCTCCCTTTGCAATTATTCTGAATCCACATGGGGGGTCCTCCACAAAAGCTCCAAATTTATTGAACCTTACTTGCAAATCCTTTTCCACTATCTATCCAACACTCATCAAATTTTTTGTGATAGTAGGTTCATAAAGAACTCTGTTCAACAGATTCCTATTGCCATCAGAAGTTTTGACATTTCCTACCTTGACAACTGAATGCATGGTATCATAACCGGTGTGCACTTGGTGCTTGACCTTGGGCTCCTCAAGATTAGAAAGGAGAGCTACATTTCCTACTACATGATTTGAACAACCTCTGTCAATATAGAAGAGGTGCTCATCATTCATATCATGTTTTGAAGTCATGTTCATAATCAAAAGGGAATCCTCTTGATCCTTTGTACAGTTGTTGAAGTCTTTCCTTGATTTGTATCCTCCTTGATAATTGTTGTTGTAGCCATGGTTGTAACCTTGATTATGGTTGAATCTTCCTCTTGATTGTGAGTAGCCACCTCTTTGAAATCCTCTTCCTCTCTGGTTCTCAAAGTTCCTATAGCACTCATCTATTTTGTGATCAGACAATCCACATATATTGCATGGGGAAGAGTTGAAAGGTCTCCCCCTACCTTGTTTACCTCCTCTGCCCCTTCCTCTTGAATTCCTACCTCTTCTTGCATAGTTAGCTTGAGAAGTAGTACCTTGATCTTCAACTTTCTTGCTCTTTCCTTTATCCTTAGTCTTTCCTTTATCTATATAGAGGGCACAACAATTATTAGCTCATGATGATTCTCCATTTTTGTTGAGCTTGGCTTCGTGGGTAAAGAGTTGCCCCATGAGAGTGGTAAGATTAGGGATTTTCATGTCCATATAAAGATCTATAGCACTTGTGAAAGCTTCCCACTTATCATCTGCCTTGATGCCATTGATTATCTATCTCACTATTTTCTCCTCTTCAATCTCCTCTCCTATGCTTGTCAATTGATCAGCCACATCTTTTACCTTGGTCACATACTCTAAAACATTCTGCATATGTTGCTTCCATTGAGTAGTAAATTCAATCCACAATTGATTTTTACTAGCTCTTGTATTGGAAGAAAAATATGAAGATAGAGTATCCCAAGTGTCTTGGGAAGTTTTGCAATCCCTAATATGTGGAAGAAGGAAGTCTGAAATAGAGTTCAGTAGATATGACCTGGCTAAATCATCTTTGGCACACCATGCCAAATGTGAAGGTTTGTACATTTGCACCAACAAGAAGAACCACATACATCATAGTGTGTCAACTCAAAAGATGAAGAACAAATTGATTTTGACTCTTGGTAGTCCAAGGGCAAAGCAAAGTTCAAAAAATTAGAAGACATTCTAGAGTCATCCAATCAAGCACTTAGAAGCTCGCAAAGGGAAAGCAAGAAACCTATAAGGTATGGCTATGACAAATCATAGGTCACCAAGCACTCTATATACATAGCGAAGGACTTTATGTCAGAGGAACCATCTTTGTTTGAGGAAGTCAACAAGAAAGAAGAAGGGAGAGAAGCTATGCAGGAGGAAATTGAAGCACTTCAAGAGAATAGCACTTGGGATTTGGTTCTCAAAATACCATTCATGAAGGTAATAGGATCCAGGTGGATTTACAAATTGAAAAACAATTCAGATAGGACAATAAACATGTATAAAGAAAGACTAGTAGCAAAGGGTTTGCTCAAACCCATGGAGTGGATTATGAGAAGACCCTCTCATCTGTAGCCAAAATTCCAACTATAAGAGTTTTAGTAAGTATTGTTGCTTCAAAGAATTGGAAATCGTACCACTTAGATGTTAAAAATGCATTCCTTAATGGGTGGATCTCTAAAGAGATATACATGGCTCAACCACTAGAGTATGAAGACAAAGACAAATCTGATTATGTATCTAAATGAAGGAAGGCATTGTATGATTCAAAGCAAGCTCCTAGAGCTTGGAACCATAGGTTCGTCACATACTTGTAGGACCAAGGTTTTTTTGTAAGCAAGGTAAATTCTTCATTGTTCATTAAAAAGACTAACTTAGAGGTTTTTATCTATGTGTTTATGTGGATGAAATTATGATTATAAGAAATGATGCTAACAGCATCAAGAAGATTAAAACCCAAATGAACGAGGAGTTCAAGATCAATGATCTTGGGTTGCTTACATATTTTCTTGGTTTAGAAGTTGTTTATATATATTCTGGTGTTTTCATTACTCAAAGAAAGTACATCCATGATATACTAGTCAAGTTCAAAATGGAAATGCAAAAATTGCACATACACCCATGGAATTGAATCACAAACTCACTACTCATGAAGGAGAGCTACTTGAAGACATTACAGGTTATCAAAGTCTTGTTGGGAGTCTGAATTATGCAACCCTAACAAAAGTGGATATATGCTATGGAGTAAGTACATTGAGTCAATTCATGCTTACACCAAGAAAACCTCACATGGAAGCTACCAAAAGGATCTTAAAGTACTTGAAGGTTACCATAAATGAAGGGCTATTTTATCCATTTACATCTGACTTGGATATCAAGCTATACTTGAATGCAGATTGGGCTAGCTCAAAAGATGATAAGAGGAGCACCGCTTGCTACTTATCCTTTCTAGGATCTAAGTTGATTTCATGGTCATCAAAGAAACAAGCAACTATGGCATTGTCATCAACAGAAGTTGAATATAGGGGCCTAGTAAATGCAACACAAGAGGCAATGTGGTTAAAGCTACTCTACTTAGAATTAGGACTACATACATACACTCCAATGATCTTTGGAGATAATACTAGCTCATTAGATTTTGCAGCTAATCCTGTGTATCATGCAAGGACTAAGAATATTGAAGTCCATTACCATTATGTGAGAGAGAAGCTACTTAGCAAGGACATAAAATTGTCCTACAAACCTAGAATGTGTAGATATGCTAACTAAATCTTTGGATGGAACTAAATTGAATAGGTTGAAGATGATGATTGGATTGTAGGAGATTAAAGAGAGTTTAATCCCAAGCATGTTAGGCTTGATGGGGAGCTCTTGGTGGAATTACTCTAAGCCTAAATGCTTGATCACTTATCCTAAATCTCATATGTTCATATAAACATGCATAATATAGCAAAGCACTTGCAATCATGAGTTCTTAGGAGAATCGTTTCACAAATTATTGGTGACGATTTATGGCAAATCAAGTCCCAAAAGTTTGTAATAGTTTTGGGTAAAGATTCGAATTCAAACTTGAATCTTGGATCCAACAAAAAGGCTATAAAAGATGAATATCTAGTTGCGTGAACATGCAACCTAAGAGAGCGTGATTGGGAGAGATATTTAAAGGGATTTATAGTGGATATTGGGCTCAAACTATAGCTCTATCATTGCCATCACATTGTGCAATCATTCATTGCTAATGTAAATGTAATTTATGTGCATTAATACATATAGCTTTCTCATATCTCATCTCTTCTACTGTATCATGTATCACTGAGATGCACATTATTAACTCCCTAAAATGTGGGGATGCATCTCTCATTTTCTAGGCATCATTCTCTGAGCATATTTTATCATTTCAAGTAAAATAAAGTGCAAAATATAGCTACCCAACTTAATTAGATATTCTCGAAATGATTTTGTTCAATCGTTAGTAGAGAAAGAGAACTATTCATTTCTTTGAGTAGGTATAGTGACCAAAATAGCAAGTTTTTGGTTCAGGATGAAACTCCAAGTTATCTATTTTGATCCCATGGTTTGAGGATCATCTTGCAAAATACTTGGGTGATTATTTGTGCTTCTTGGAAAGCCTAAGAGGTCTGTGTTTCACTCCTTGGCCCAGTTTTTGGGTGGTGTGAAGCAGAAATTTGTAACACCATCTCATCTCTGGAAGGTGTCCACAATCTCCTCCAAGAACTACTGTGTGTGGTACCTCGAGTTTTGTTTTAATGCCCTAAGGATATCATCTTGGCACCCTCAAGTAGGAGAGTTCAATGTGGTGCATCACCATTAAATTACTTCATCTCTCTCTCTCTCTTTCTCTCTCCATATGTTAGGTCTTGTGCCAATGCGCTCCAAGCTGAACGGTGCTAGGAGAAATTTGAAAGTTTCTTTATATAGCCTTAATGTCTCTTGTGCACATGATTTTTCAATGTTGTATAAAACACACTTAGCTTGCAAGTCTCTTAAAACACATTTTAGAAGTGATGCCATGCAACACTTATACGAAGTCCACTTATGTTTTTCTAAGCATCATTTATGCGATGCTTTGTATAGGAGCATCTAACAAGCAATGATTCCCTTTTTTTATTGACAATGGGCATTCCTCTCGCTCCCATGTGCTTGTATTGTACTCAAACTTACATATCAAATGACAAGTGCATCTTGAACTTGCTTGTCATGTTCCACAGAAACGTGACTAGCACTCGATCATTTGACATGAAGAAAAAACATTAATCCTATTTGCTTTGAAATGGCAAGCTAGGCCTTGATAAGAAACATATCTATCAATTTTAGGCCCTAAAAAGGACCTTTGTTTAGTCTTTCATCTTTTAGACAACAATTGAGTTAATTCATATGTATAAGTCTTGTGGTTCAACTCATAATTTTTATCCACATAAATCAAACTGGATGTGGAACAATATGCTTATGATCTACACAATGTAATGCTAGAGAAACCTTTTGCAATGTTTCTCAAAAATAATATCTAGGACACGGTTGCATTCTGGTAGGTTTATTGATTTTATTTAAGGTCTTGGGCATTATTTAACATGTGGCTTATGTTTTAACCTTCAACAATGGCATGTGTTAATTTCAAGCGCCCATCAAATTTACAAGCTAAAATTTCACCCCTATATAAAAACAGTGAGGAATACACAAATTTGCATGTCACGTATAACCTATAGCCATATATTCCTTGCCCAACTCTCAATGTTAAGAGTGGGTTTGCTGCTACTCGCCAGTGCTTTGTCATCATTATCATCTTTATCATTAGCATTTACAACCAATGATTCTCCTTTATGCTTTCTATTTGTACTCCCACCTCTCCCCCTCTTCCCCTTTTTCCTGCCATGGTGTTTTTTGTTCAGCACGTCTATCTCTCTCTAACTTTGTCGAACCATCCGATTTCTCCTTGTTATTTCATTTTTCATGGTGTAGTTTATTATCACGTTCTTTTTGTCCCTGAACGTACGTCTTTTTACATGAAGCTTTTTCATGACACCATATCAACGGTAGTGTGAGAAATGGAATATGTGATTAAATGGAGATGAGGATCTATATTTGGGAAGAAAACAATCCATTAGAGCGATCATTTTCTTGGATGTCATAACAAGTGATTGCGATCTCACATTGAAGGAGCTCCTAATCATCATCAGGTGCAATCTACTTTGACCTTTGCAATTCAGCATAGAAATTTTGTTTGCTTGTCCACAATATGTAGCACACGTGTGTGTGTGTATATATATATATATATATATATATATATATATATATATAGAGAGAGAGAGAGAGAGAGAGAGAGAGAGAGAGATTTTGTGGAGGCTGAAATTGTCCCTTAAGTTTCAGTGGTGTATCAAGAAGTATGAAAGTGTGTTCAATCATTGTATCTGATTACACAGAAAAAAAGGGTATCGTTGTGTTGATTACTACATTGTATGGAAGAACAAAAATGCATAGATGCTATTTGAGTCGAATCGGGATATCAAATGAAAGGATAATACCATATAGAGGGGAACTGATCTAAGAAGCATGATCAAAATGATTATTGAATAATAGGAGAAGCGAATTGAAGGGAAAAAACATTTCTAGATGTAAATTATACGAGATAATTACGAGCATGCATGAAGTTGTATGACACTTGTAGGAGTTCACAACAAAAGGACCTTACAAACAAGGAAAGAAGCATGTGGTGCTACGTATTCTATACTATACATTACAAAGTTGATATGCAAATAAACATCTTCAATTTTTACATAATTCAAAGTTCTCCTTTTTCAACTTATCCAAAGATAGTTGAATAACAAGGGATTGAAAGTGAAGGAAATAATTTTTCTATATGCTCATCATAAGAGACAATGTTAAGCATGCGTGAACTTGTGCAATACTGGTTAAAGTTGATCCATGAGGATGTTATACTTTATGGAATAATGGAAGGTTATATGGATTTTAATGTCTTGAGGTTTTTAATGTGATTTGTGTTTTGAGCTAGCAGGTGAAGACTCATGAGGGTGTGAAGTGCGAGGACTTATTTAGATATTTTTGAAGATATTTAGAAGTTAATATTTTAGTTATTTTTGTAAAAATAATAGGTCTCTTTAGGAGCAATGTCTTTATAAAAATAGTAGATCGCTTAGAAAGGGATGATTTTATAAATAAGGCAAATTCTCATAAATGCATGCTTTTCCAAGTGTCGTCCTCATATATCTTCTATTCTGGATATAATGAAAAATACCTATAAAGACACATGCTTTGATAGACTTTTCCATTAGAGTATGTGGCGGGAGATTGTACATAATTTAGTGTCTAGTCTCTTGTATCTCTCTATTCTACTTATTCTTTTGTGAGATTATGTTTTTGTACTGTCCTCGACATATGTGCGTCTACAAGATCCAATCAAAAGTGGTATCAAAGCCAAGGTATGTCTACAGAGGTGTATGTATCAGTGTCGGATCATGATTCATAGTATTTGCATGTGATTTGGCATTTGCTTTGGTCATCTAGTCTAGGTTTTTATTTATCAAGTTTGTTTGTTTTTCGTTCTTTGGTGTGTTTAATTTTTTTTTAATTTTCTTATGTCACAATGTGCTCTATGACACTATACTCACTCTACTCACTATGCATAGTGTGCTTACTACACTCACTATGCTCACTCAACTCATTGTACTCATTATGCTCACTATGCTCACTGTACTCACTCTAGTCACTATGGTCACTATGCTCACTGTACTCCTTGTTCTTCCTATATGTCCTTGTGATATTTGTTTATCAATTCCATTATCATTCGGTTACTCCTTCGGCTTACTCCAAGGCATCCACTAAGGCGTAGAACTATGGCATAACTTTGGCATCTTTGGGTTCTCTCGCACTCATAGTTCTCTTGGTTCACTTTGGTTCCCTTTGGTTTTTTGGTAGCCATTGGCTACACGCGAATCAATTCTAACTTATGAGTGGCAATAAGACCTTAGTTATTTCCCTACTTAACTTACTTATTTCTCTAGTCAGCCTACTTCATTCCTTATTTATAATGTAGGGAATTTGTGTTGGAGATAGACGTCTGCGGAAGCACGCGAACAGCACAAGGAAGAAGAAGAAGCTTGGAGCACAACACACAAGACTGAATGTATTACTAGAGAATGTACAAAGATAAATAGCCCATTAGGGCAATAGGCGTATATACAAGCTGGGGGAAAAAAACCTCCTAAAGAGGGAAAAAAGTGCCCCGGCGGTCCTAGAGTGTTCACACACATCACTACCTAAATATATCAACAAATCCCCCCTGGGAGTGATGCGGTGAACAAGGAGCTGGCACTCATGTATAAGGAAGTGCCAAGCTATGTGGAAATCACTCCACAAAAGGAAGTAAGCCCAAAGCTTTGCGGAAAGCTTCAAACTTCTCCCTAGGCAGAGCCTTCGTGAAAAGGTCTGCAATGTTCTCCTGCGTGGGCACATATGCCAAGCTGATCTCCCTAGCAGAGAACCTCTCCCTGACATAGTGATAATGCACCTCAATGTGCTTAGTGCGAGCATGGAACACAGGGTTCCTCGCAACTGCCAATGCGCTCTGACTGTCAGTGAAGATGGTGGTGGCAGAAGACTGGCCAACACCCAAATCAGCCATAAGGCGTCTGAGCCACACACACTCAACAGTAGCTGTGAAAGCTGCCCTATACTCAGCCTCACAACTGGAAGTGGCCACAGTAGGCTGCTTCTTGCTCAACCAAGATATACATGAGCTACCAAGCATGAAGCAAAAACCACTGGTGGACACACGAGTGTCATAGCAACCAGCCCAATTTGAGTCAGAAAAAGCATGCAAATCTAGCGGTAGTGATCCCCCCTTGGGATAAAACAACCCAAGTAGCCGAGTACCACTCAAGTAGCGAAAGATGCGCTTAACCGCTTTCCAATGCGTGACTCCTGGGCAATGCATAAACCTGCTTATCTGTGAGACAGCAAACTGAATATCTGGCCAAGTAATGCATAAGTAAATCAAGCATCCAACAGCCTGCTGATAGAGAACAACATCAAATGCATCTCCAGCATCATGAAGACTCAATCGTAAACCTGTCTCCATAGGAGTGGCAATAGGCTTACAGTCTTCAAGGCCAAAACGCTGCAATAATGTGTCTATATATTTCGTTTGACACAAAGCCATTCCACCATCAACATGCATAAACTGAATGCCCAAATAGTGATGCAAATGCCCCAAATCAGACATCTCAAATGAGGCATGCAAATCAGCCTTAAAATCAGCAATATGTGTCTCAATAGGACCAGTGAGCAGCATGTCATCAACATAGACAACAATGATCAGAAGCACATCATTAGCACGCTTAACATATAAGGTGCTTTCAGTTGGACTATTCTCAAAACCATGTGCAATCAGATAGGCATGTATCTTCTCATACCAAGCACGTGGTGCTTGCTTTAAACCATATAATGCCTTCTTTAACCTGCAAACCTGGTTTTCATGCCCTTTCTGCACAAAGCCACGGGGCTGAAAAACATACACTTCTTCATGCAAGTCACCATTCAGAAATGCTGTTTTAATGTCCAACTGATGTACATTCCAACCATGATGGGCTGCAAGTGCACAAATGCTGCGAACAGTAGTCATACGGCATGTAGGTGCAAAGGTCTCATCAAAATCAATGCCTCTTTCCTGTGCATAACCCTTTGCAACAAGCCTAGCCTTATACCTGTCAACTGTACCATCAGGTTTACGCTTGAGCTTGTATACCCACTTAGTGCCAATGGCCTTCTTGCCAGGAGGCAAGTCACATAAAGACCATGTACCATTCTTCATTATACCATCATATTCAGATTGCATAGCAGCCATCCAATTTTCTGAATTTTGTGCTTCATCAAAAGAAACAGGCTCATTCTCATCACAGAGACTAGATGCAGCCATAGCATAGCAATCTGATGCAAAGGAGGCACTATGAGAGCCCGAACGAGTACGATATGACAAAGGTGCATCTAATTTGCTATCACGCAAAGTCTGCACCAGCCATTTTGGCATAATTTTTGCCTGCTCAATATCAGCTCTCTCATCAACAAGTGCATCATGTAAATCTGCATCAGAAATGGAATGATCTGCATCATCATATGAAACCTGCAAAGGTTGAGAAGTTGCCTCATTAGGACCAGCACTAGCCTGTCCACCTCTAAAAAGAGGCATCAACGTATCATACATGTCTTTGGAGCTAAGAGATGTCTCCTTAGTACATGAAAGCAATGGCTGAATAGCATCTTCCACAAAGACAACATCACGGCTAACCAGAATGCGTTTAGTCTGTGGATGATACAGACGATAGCCTTTACTTTCAGAACTGTACCCAACAAAAATACATTTTACTGCCTTATCATCCAATTTTCTGCGATGTTGTTCAGGCACTAATGCATATGCCAAACAACCAAAAACACGCAGATGAGCAACAGATGGCTTGCGGTCATGCCAAGCCTCATATGGAGTGATAGACTGCAATGCTTTAGTGGGACACCTGTTCAGTACATATGCTGCACACATGACAGCCTCAAGCCAGAAACTATGTGGTAAAGCCTGACTTTTGACCATGCACCTCGCCATCTCCATGAGTGACCTGTTCTTTCGTTCAGCAACTCCATTCTGTTGAGGTGTATACGGCACTATACACTGGTGTTTTATCCCATGTTCAGCTAGAAATGCATTAAAATCTGAAGACATATATTCCCCCCCTCGATCAGAACGGAGGGTGCCCATTTTACATGCTGACAGATTTTCAGCCAAAACCAAAAACTGTTTGAAGCACATGAACACTTCGGACTTTGATTTGAGTGGATATACCCATGCATGCCTGGAAAAATCATCAATGAAAGTCACGAAGTAAAGGTAATTTCCAAAAGAGGGTGTCTGCATAGGACCACAGACATCACTATGTACAAGCTGCAATTTCTGCGTAGCCCGAACTGAACCATCTTTTGGAAAGGAAGAACGCTGCATTTTGCCCAAAATACAGCCTTCACAAACATGTTTTCCAGGTGCCTCAAGTTTGGGCAAAGAGGACACCATTTCAGATTTCTGCAGGCGTAACAAACTAGCAAAATTCAGATGACCAAATCGTGCATGCCAAAGCTTTGCATCTGTCATAGCTTGAGAATCATGAACTGCACATGCCGAATCATTCACAGATCTTTCATAGTCTATGAGCTTATACAGCCCACGACATAAAATGCCAGAAGCAATAATCACATCGCCATTTGAGAGATCATGGACTGTACACCTATCATCAACGAATTTCACAACCAAGCCAATCTTGGCTAATGCAGAAACTGATAACAGGTTCTTTTTTATCCCTGGCACAAATAAAGCATCTGACAAAGTGAAAGAACTACCATCAGTAGTAGTTAGAATGATCTTACCAACTCCCATAACAGGATAAGAGGAGTTATTGGCGCATGTGACAGTATTCCCTGTAGGGGCAGGCTCGAGTGAAGAGAAGAAACTGCGCTGCGAGGTAATATGTTTGGTCGCCCCACTGTCAAAGTACCAAACATCTGAGTCTACTGCAGACATGCACTGATCATGAGAAGATGGGTCAAAACTGCAGACAGTAGTAAACGCCCATTCTTCTTCCTGCACAAGGTTTTGGTGTAGAAGCCTCTGCAACAACCATTCCAGCCTCTTTCTTCTTTGCCTCTTTAGCAGCCAGTTTTGGACAGTTCTTTATAATATGATCATTTCCTTTACAGTACTTGCAGAACAATTTCTGCTTTTCTGATTTCTTTTCATCTTTATCCTGGTTCTTCGATTGTGCAGCATTTGCAGATTTCTGCTTACTAGTAGAAGAGCTCCATTTTCCTTTGCCCTTCTGACTAGCCAGGAAAGCTTGATCTGCAACACGCATAATGGACCTGTTCTGCCTCGACTGATCTTCCTGCAACAGAACAGAGACTAATTCCTCAAATGACAAGGAATTCGGATTGCCTTTCATCATCAACCGAAGAGTAGAGGCAAAACTCTAATATGAATCAGGAAGACCATTCAGAACGGTCTGCACAAGTGAGCTACCTGGTATAACCTCATCAGCAAAAATCAATTGTTCCTTCAGGTCTTTGATCTTTTTAAGAAAACTGTCCATAGAATCACCTTCATTCATGTGCTCACTCTCCAACTGTCTTCGGAGGTAAGCAACACGAGCCTCATTCCTAGTCTGGTACAAAGTGGTAAGTGTATCCCAAGCATCCTTTGCTGTTCTGCAAGAGCGAATGTGAGGAATAATGGCATGTTTGACAGGCAAGGCTATCAATGCATGTGCCTGGGCATCTCTGCCATCCCAACGAATCTGCTCTGCAGTAGGTGCAACAGAAACAGCAGCACGAACAGGAATCTGCGGAATATCATCTTCGACACCATCTTCATCAGCTTCAACACCTATATTTGCAGTACCTGTCGTTACAGGTGTAACAGGACGTCTTTCAACACCCTGCACAATGTTCCACAATCCTTTTGCAACCAGTACATGTCGCATCATATAAGCCCATAATGGGTAGTTGGTACCATCCAACTTATCCTCAACAGCCAACATACGGAATACATCACTGCTTTCAGCCATTGCCGGTGACTAAAATACCTTGATGCACAAAATTGACTGTATCTCAAAAAGTTGAACAGAACTGCCCAGACGAGTTCTGCTAGACCTGTAGCAGACTTCGAGACGCTTAAACTGGCGAACAGAAACTGGTATATACCTTTGGCGAATCTGGGACTGCAAACGGAGGAGTGTCGACGGCGCCCTAGAAGAAGCGACGACCTGCTCTGATACCAATTGTTGGAGATAGACGTCTGCGGA
This sequence comes from Ceratopteris richardii, assembly GCA_020310875.1. Lineage (NCBI taxonomy): Eukaryota > Viridiplantae > Streptophyta > Polypodiopsida > Polypodiales > Pteridaceae > Ceratopteris > Ceratopteris richardii. Next base: position 137,283,294 of record CM035413.1, read on the forward strand.
GGCACGCGAACAACACAAGGAAGAAGAAGAAGCTTGGAGCACAACACACAAGACTGAATGTACTACTAGAGAATGGACAAAGATAAGTAGCCCATTAGGGCAATAGGTGTATATACAAGCCGGGGGAAAAAAACCTCCTAAAGAGGGAAAAAAGTGCCCCGGCGGTCCTAGAGTGTTCACACACATCACTACCTAAATATATCAACAATTTGAACCCACAACCTCACACTTACAAGAGATATGCTTTATCCACTAGCTTATTTTCACTTTTTGATACTCCATTATTAATATTTAAAATTACTTTTACCACTCTCTTTCTCTTATTTATTTATTTATTTAGCACTTTCTTTTCTTTATTTATATATTTATTAGCACTCTCATTTTATTTATTTATTTATTTATTATTATCATTATTATTATTATTATTATTATTATTATTATTATTATTTTCAATATACACTATTGTTAAATATTTCTCACATTCTTGGTCCTATGGTTTGGTTCTATATAAGGCCATGAACCCTACCCATAATACCGATGATTTTGGTACATAACCCCTATCTAGGATACCGATTGAGCAACAATTGGAGCTTTTGGGATGCCAACTCCAACATGCTCAGAACCACATAAAAGAAAAGGATGTTGCACTCCAAAAAGTGCAGAGTAATGGCCTCAACCTAGTTAGGGTGGTGAAGCCCATTATCACTACTGAAGAATAATGCATGCATTCCAAGATTGGTGCATAGAACTTCCAACTTTCTTGATTGATGGATGAAAGGAAGGCTAATTTGTTCTTTCATGGCTTTCTCAATTTGATGACTTTTATTCTGATGAATCATATTCTGAAATTGAGAAAGTGAAATTTGTTACTAATTATTTGGTGGGTAAGGCCAAGTTATGGTGGAATTTTTTGCAGCATAGCACCGACCAACCCAACACGTGGGTCCTTTCATGCATCCTTTCACTACTTTTTCATCTCCTACTTCTCTGCACCCACCTTCTTTTCAATTCCCTCTTCAATCCAATTTCTCACCACTACACGACAAAAGACTCTTACACCCTACCGAACCTCCAACCCTTCAAACTACAAAGATGCATGCTCAACAAAAGAGGCCCCATATCACTTGTTGGTATTTTGATAGGTTTGTTCATACTCAAGCTAAATGTAGATTGCAGACTAAGGACGTAAAACTTTTCAGAGTCCAAGTACACAACATGGAGGTGGTTCATGAACACATTCAACGTGATTGGGCCGAAGAAGCTTTTGAAAAGGATCTTGGTACCTTGGGTAATGAAATTTCTATCATTCTTTACTTTGCATGCAATGTACTATTAATGATAAAGCTGTTAATATTTTACATGATTTTATTTCTTATACACTAGTGCAAGATCTCCAATTACATCCACTTCCTTCTATGTATAAAGTTAAGGCTTCATTTCAAGGAAATAGATATAATGTTACAAGTGAAGTGCATAACGTTCAAATTTTATATATGTTCATATATAGATGAATGCACGTTCATAGTTGCTCCTTTGCAGTCCTATGATGTTATACTTGGTATGCCTTTTTGTTGATCCCATACAAGTCATATTGGTCAAAGTCAACTATACTCAAAGTCAACCATAGTCAAAGTCAACTATAGTCAAAGTCAAAAGAACAAAGTCAAATAGTCAAAGTCAACATGTTCAAGGTCAAAGGTCAACATGGGTGAAGTCAAAGCGTTCAAAGTGAGGTGTCAAGGTGCACAAGTAGTGCACAACTAATTGTTCACAAAGGGTAAAATTGCAAAAAGTTGGTTATAGGTTGCACAGGTCTCTCTATAATTTCTCTAAGGTTCAAAGTGTTTTTAAAGTGTTTTAGAACGTTCAGCTGAACCCTCTCTTAGGTGAACATTTGAAGAATTAAAAGGCAAAATGTGAAGGTATGTGAAGCAGCAGCGTACACAGAAGTAAAAGTATGGCCCCCCAATTAAGTTTTTTTGTTTCAGTCTAAAGTCACTAGAGGAGAAAAGACGAATTCGTTGGCTGCCCACTTTGGAGACAATCTTGGGACATCAAAGTGAGCACCAAGATACTCTAGCAGTTAGGAGCGTATGTGGAGCGACACTCAAATCAAGGCAAGGCATTATTCTTGAGGGATTAAGCAAGGTGAGCATAGTCTAAGCTAAGCAAGAGAGAAGTGCAAGAGACATACAGTGAGTGTGCGATGCAGAGAAGTGAAGTGCAAGGTGTGCATGAAGAGTGACTAAGAGGTGTGGAGAGAAGTGCTAAGCTATACAACCAAAGATCCCAAGGTCCCATTGAAGCTGTGCACATGCTGACAGAAGGTGTCAGTCAAAATGGAAGGAAGCTATGGATGAAGAAAAAGAAGCACTCAAGGAAAATGATACTTGGGAGCTTGTGCTAAAGAAGGAATCTATGAAGGTAATTGGTTCTATATGGATTTACAAAGTCAAGAGAAACTTAGAAGGATCCATAAATAGGAATAAAGCTAGAGTTGTGGCTAAGGGTTTTGCACAAACCCAAGGTATTGACTATGAAGAGACTTTCTCACCTATGGCCAAAATGCCACCCATCAGGGTATTCGTAAGTGTGGCTACATCAAGGAATTGGAATATGTACCAATTGTATGTAGAAAATGCTTTTCTTAATGGTTGGATTTCAGAGGAGGTTTACATGGCTGAACCTCCTAGCTATGAAGATCCAAGCAAGGTAAATTACGTGTGCAAACTGAACAAATCTCTTTATGGATTGAAACAGGTACCTAGGGCATGGAATCATAGGTTAACTACCTACCTTCAAGATCAAGGATTCATCACAAGAAAAGCAGATACTTCTCTGTTTGTTAAGAGAAGTAATTGAGAAGTTGTATACTTATGTGTGTATGTTGATGATATAGTAATTATAGGTAGTGATGCCAATGGCATCAAGTAGATCAAACACCTAATGATGCAGGAGTTCAAAATAAGTGATCTAGGATCAGTACAGTATTTTCTTGGACTTGAATTGGTCTATGCCAATTCTAGAATTTACATTACTCAACGAAAGTACGTGCAGGACATGTTGAAGAAGTTCCACTTGGAGAATGCCACGATAGCAAGCATTCCTATGGAGGTTAACAAAAATTTAATTTCTCATGAAGGTGATTTGCTTGAAGACATTGAAGGATATCAAAGCATAGTTGGGAGTCTAAACTATGCAACTTTGACAAGGATTGATATTGCTTATGGAGTAAGTGTTTTAAGTCAATTCATGCATAAACCTAGAGCACCTCACTTGGAAGCTAGCAAGGATTTTGAAGTACCTCAAGGGTACTCAAAATCAACGATTATATTTTCCATATACTTCAGATTTGGACATCAAACTTTATTCATATGTAGATTGGGCACGTTCTAAGGATGACAGGACGACTACTTTTGGGTATCTTTCTTTTGCAGGTGATAAGCCCATTTCATGGTCTTCCAAGAAGCAACCTATTGTTGCTTTATCTTCAATAGAGGCAGAATATAGAGGATTAGCCAATGCTACTCAAGAAGCCATATGGATCAGATTGCTATATTTAGAGTTGGGACTACATTTTTACTCACCAATGATTTTTGGTAACAATACTAGTTCTTTACATCTTGCATCAAATCCTATCTATCATGCTAGGAACAAGCATATATAAGTTCACTACCACTATGTGAGAGAGAAGCTATTGAGAAAGGAGATTCAACTTGCATATGTATCAACTAATATGCAATGTGCATATTTATTGACCAAAGCACTTGATGGTACTAAACTTTGCAGGTTTAAAGCTATGATTGGATTGTAGGACATTCAAGAGGATTGATGAAGAAGACCAAGCCAAGATGCTTGGCTTGAGGGGGAGCTATTGGTGTAAATGACAAGCCTACGCACTTGGCTAGGCATTGGAAGTACTATGTGTAATTATTAGAAGAACCACATGACCCCTTGCTTATACCTTTTTACCATTTACTCTTGTTAAAAGTCATTTGACTTAGACGAATATTATAAATCCACATAACTCGTGGAGTTAGGAGACATAAAACTACGAATCATTTTGTTGGAATGACTCCGAACTTGGAGGAGAACTTTTAGGTAAAGCAAAGTTTGAATTTGAATTCAAACTTGGAGGCACGGCATCTATAAAAGATGGATGCACCAACAAATATTTCTCTCCTCGAACCTTTTTGATCGCCATGGCAGCACCATGGTGATCTCTCTCTCTCTCTCTCTCTCTCTCTCTCTCTCTCAGCTCCCTTATGTGCACCAACCATTCCAATATTTCTCTCCTCGGACCTTTTTGATCACCATGGCAGCACCATGGTGATCTCTCTCTCTCTCTCTCTCTCTCTCTCTCTCTCTCTCTCTCTCTCTCTCTCTCTCTCTCTCTCTCTCTCTCTCTCTCTCTCTCTCTCTCTCTCATTCTCTCTCTCTCTCTCTCTCTCTCTCTCTCTCTCTCTCTCTCTCTCTCTCTCTCTCTCTCTCTCTCTCTCTCTCTCTCTCTCTCTCTCTCTCTCTCTCTCTCTCTCTCTCTCTCTCTCTCTCTCTCTCTCTCTCTCTCTCTCTCTCTCTCTCTCTCTCTCTCTCTCTCTCTCTCTCTCTCTCTCTCTCTCTCTCTCTCTCTCTCTCTCTCTCTCTCTCTCTCTCTCTCTCTCTCTCTCTCTCTCATTCTCTCTCTCTCTCTCTCTCTCTCTCTCTCTCTCTCTCTCTCTCTCTCTCTCTCTCTCTCTCTCTCTCTCTCTCTCTCTCTCTCTCTCTCTCTCTCTCTCTCTCTCTCTTTCTCTCTCTCTCCCTCAGCTCCCTTGTGTGCACCAACCACCGCAATATTTCTCTCCTCGGACCTTTTTGATCGCCATGGCAGCACCATGCTGATCTCTCTCTCTCTCTCTCTCTCTCTCTCTCTCTCTCTCTCTCTCTCTCTCTCTCTCTCTCTCTCTCTCTCTCTCTCTCTCAGATCCCTTGTGTGCACCAACCACCGCAATATTTCTCTCCTCGGACCTTTTTGATCGCCATGGCAGCATCATGGTGATCTCTCTCTCTCTCTCTCTCTCTCTCTCTCTCTCTCTCTCTCTCTCTCAGCTCCCTTATGTGCACCAACCACTGCAATATTTCTCTCCTCAGACCTTTTTGATCACCATGGCAGCACCATGGTGATCTCTCTCTCTCTCTCTCTCTCTCTCTCTCTCTCTCTCGTTCTCTCTCTCTCTCTCTCTCTCTCTCTCTCTCTCTCTCTCTCTCTCTCTCTCTCTCTCTCCCCCTCTCTCTCCCTCTCTCTCTCTCCCTTTCTCTCTCTCTCTCTCTCTCTCTCTCTCTCTCTCTCTCTCTCTCTCTCTCTCTCTCTCTCTGTCTCTCTCTCTCTCTCTCAGCTCCCTTATGTGCACCAACCACCGCAATATTTCTCCTCGGGCCTTTTTTATCCCCATGGTAGCACCATGGTGATCTCTCTCTCTCTCTCTCTCATTCTCTCTCTCTCTCTCTCTCTCTCTCTCTCTCTCTCTCTCTCTCTTTCTCTCTCTCCCTCCCTCCCTCCCTCCCTCCCTCCCACCCTCCCTCCCTCCCTCCCTCCCTCTCTCTCTCTCTCTCTCTCTCTCTCTCAATCTCTCTCTTTTTGAGAATCCATTGTCTGCATGCACAACCAGCTCTAAGGGACCTTTCAGCTACCTTCCTAGTGCTTCCTTCTCTCTCTCTCTCTCTCTCTCTCTCTCTCTCTCTCTCTCTCTCTCTCTCTCTCTCTTACCTCCCTTGTGTGCACCATGTTGGATTTTATTGATCTCCAAAGTACAGCTAGAAGTAGGTGAAACCCAAGAGGACCTAGTTGACTTTTTCACTAACTTGTATGCATAGACCAATTTTCTTGCAGAGCAAATTGCTCTTTACTCACTTAGAATTTTCCAAAAATGTTTCACACACATAAACTAGACTCTAAGAGCTTTCCAACAAGATATAGAGCACCTCAAATGGATAAATACACAATGCGCTATGACCTCTGCAATATGCAGCTTTAATGGAGACCTTGAAACAGAGATGAACCTGAGGACACACATCACTTGCAGAGACTACTGCTCTTAACTCACAACTCCAATGACTTTGAAACTTTCCAGAATACCAGTAGACTTAAAGAGCTTTCTAACAAGCCAAAGAACACATGATTTAGATACATACACAAGGAGATATGACCTCTGCACGTTTGAGGTTTAATGGAGACCTTCAGCAGGGATAAAAAACAGAGAACACACACTACTTGCAGAGAGTATTTCTCTCAGGTCACAAATTCAATGATTATGAATATTTACAGGAAGAAAGTAGACAGTAAGAGATTTCCAATGAGCTATCAAACATGTACTTTGGATATATAATGAGGGAGATACAAGCTCTGCAATCTCTGCATACAAAGCTACAATAGTGTAGAGATACACATATGACTCTATTGGACATCCCACAAGATCACGACTTTTCTTCTCTTTTTATAGCATGTTAAACTAATCTAAAACCTTCCTAATACATCTAAATTCGTGGTAGACACTTGGATGGAGATATTACATGACTCAAGTGCTCAAATAAGCAAAGTGTTGATGGACTTTGAGAACTAGCCACATCGACCTTCCACTAGGACACCACTGAAGCTCCTTTGTGACTCACTAATTTGACTCACCATGTTCTAGAACTCACGTGGTATTTTTGCTACATTTTATGAATAATATGAGCCTTCTTGAAGTATTTGAAGACTTCCCAAAGGTATTTACATAATTTGAAACTTGTACCCTACATAAAACAAATGTTCGCAACATTCTCCCCCTCAAGTTTCAAAGGGTATTTCCTTCATGCCAAGAATATAGTTGAATCTTTGAAGCTTTGGTCCATCCAAGGATTTGGTGAAGATATCTGCAACTTGATCCTTTGTTCCAACAAAAGAAACCTGCACTTCATTGTTCATGGCCTTCTCTCGAACATAATGATAGTGAACCTCTATATGCTTTGTTCTAGCATGAAAAATAGGATTTGAGGTCATATGAATGCTGCTCAAGTTATCCCCATATATCAGTGGTACATCAACCTGCACATTCAAGTCATGAAACAACTTTTTAAACCACATAACCTCAGTAATAGCCAATGCTAAACCTCTATACTCAGCCTCTGTAGAAGATAAAGCAATTGTAGACTGTTTCTTTGAACTCCATGTTAATGTCTTGTTTCCTACTATTACCACATATCCACTTGTGGATCTTCTGTCATCTTTGCTTCCAGCCCAATCTACATCACTAAAGACTTTAAGAGTTAGATCAGCATCATGACTATAAAATAATCCTTCGTTCATGGTACCTTTCAAATACCCTCCATCGGATCTTAGCTTCTTAATATACCTTCCTGTTTGCTTTTCGACATATGATTTGAACTTCTTGAAACAATCAAAGACCTCACTCTTATGTTTAATAAAATACACAAATGTCATTCTACTATGATCGTCAATGAATGATACATAGTACTTATTACCAACCAAGGATGCCTCTTTAGTAGGTCCCCACACATCTGTGTGTATGAGATCTAGCAAACCATCACTTACATAGCTTGAATGCTTGAAAGGTTGTCTACTCTGCTTACCCATTTGACATGCTTCACAAAGATGCACCATATGTTGCTTAGTAAGATCAGGTAATCCTTCAACAATCCTCTTCTTTGATAGCTCCTTTAACCTGTGTACATTCATGTGTCCAATCCTTTTGTGCCATAGATCAAGCTCTTCTATTCGATGCATACCATAAGAGAAATAGTTTGTATGATTTGGGTTTACCTTGAATGTAAATAATCTACCTTGTTTTTGACCTCTAGCAATTAACCTCCTTTGCTTTGGATCCTCAATGAAGCAACCTGCATGATTAAATCTCACTTGTAGACCTTTTTCTACCATTTGACCAACCGACATCAAATTCTTAGTGATAGTTGGCACATAAAGTACATCCTTCAAGCAATTTGTCTTGCTTTTATCCTGCATAAAAACATCTCCAACCTGCATAATCTTATGTGTTGTATCATCTCCTGTTTCAACATGACCTTTATATGACGGATTATGCATATTAGAAAACCATGAAGCATCATGAGACATGTGATTAGAACAACCACTATCTACATACCATACATCGCTATTGCAATTCATCTTAGTTTCAACATTCATCATTAGAAGCGAATCATAATCATCACTTTTACCTTCAACTGCATAATTTCCTTGTTGTTTACCTCTTCTTGAATAGCCTCCTCTTCGATTACCACCTTGATTATTTTCATTTTGATAGAAATCTTTGGCATAGTGTCCATACCTTCCACATATATAGCAATTGTTCTTATCTTCACTCCTTTGTCTTTGATTGTAGTTGTAGTAGCCTCTCATACCTCTAGCACTTGATCTTCCTCTTCCTCTTGTGTTGAAGAAGCCACTTGAAGTCCTTTGATCATCGCTCCTTCTTCCTCGACCTCTATTTGAACCTCTTCCACCTCAGTTTCCACCTCTTGATGATCTATAAAGAGCTTGTCCTTGCGATCCTTTTTTATTTGAAGTAGAACCATTTAGATTCATCTCCTCCGTGACCATGAGGGCAATAAGTTGATCAAAATCTGGTAATTCTCCTCTGACATAAACTGAAGTAATGAAGGGTTTCCATCTCTCATCATCTTTGAGTCCGTTGAGAGTATGCGCAACCAAGTCGTCGTCCTCCACATGAGCTTGAATTGATCCTAGTTGATCTGCAATCTCTTTAACTTTCAATATGTAATCATTGACTGATGTCCTTGTATCTTTCTTTATGTTATTCAACTCATTTTTGAGTTGAATCTTCCTTGCTCTTGTACCTGTAGCATACAACCTTTCCAATGCAAGCCAAACATCTCTACTTGTGTCTAGATCTTGTATGTGTCCTACCATTGAATCTTGAATATTTTGTGATAAAATGAATATAACCCTTTTGTCTCTCTCATTCCAAAGTCTAAACTCCCTCAATTGTTGTTGATTTGGGTCCTCTGGTAATGTGGGTTTGATATCTGTGCCGTCAATCAAACCATACAAGCCTCTACCTTGCAAGTATGATGTGATTCTAAACTTCCATGCTTGATAATTGGTCTTATCAAGCTTCTCTATTTGTCCATGTTGGTCTCCCATAATACAAATGCTAAGCTTCCTCCTTTAAGCCTCCTTTCCAATGTGTGTGATGAGAAGAAATATAATATTTACCTTGTAAATGAGGTATGTGCACCTTTCTTTGCTTGGATGTTGCTTCAGATGCCTCCTTGCAATCTTCTTCTACCTTTGTGTAGTGTTGATGATGAACTGCTTCTTTGATAGCTTCAAATTCTTCGTCAAGGTATGATAACCTTCTCCAAGCCTCCAAGTACTTGCTCTGATACCAATGTTGGATTTTATTGATCTCCAAAGTACAACTAGAAGTAGGTGAAACCCAACAGGACCTAGTTGACTTTTTCACTAACTTGTATGCATAGACCAATTTTCTTGCAGAGCAAATTGCTCTTTACTCACTTAGAATTTTCCAAAACTGTTTCACACACATAAACTAGACTCTAAGATCTTTCCAACAAGATATAGAGCACCTCAAATGGATAAATACACAATGAGCTATGACCTCTGCAATATGCAGCTTTAATGGAGACCTTGAAACAGAGATGAACCTGAGGACACACATCACTTGCAGAGACTACTGCTCTTAACTCACCAACCACCGTGTAACATAATCCTAGTAGGAGATGGTTGAACTACACCCTAAGAGAGAGGATTAGGAAGTAATCCTCAACCATGGCTTTTGGGGCAAGTGGTTAGCCCATCACATTAATCCTAGTAGGAGATGGTTGAACTACACCCTAAGAGAGAGGATTAGGAAGTAATCCTCAACCATGGCTTTTGGGGCAAGTGGTTAGCCCATCACATTCCTAACCAAGAGGTTGTGAGTTCAATTCCTTACATTGGTATCAGAGCCTTCTCCATAGCTCTCTCCATCATCTTGCTCATCATTTTTGCTCGCGGATGTCTTGCTCTCTTTCGAATCTCTACACGCGGCTGTCTTCAATAGCGGCCCGAGATTATCCTGGCAGTCGATGGCCTTGAGTAGCAAAAGGTAAACGATAATCTCTGCCGCGACCCCGCAGGAGAATCGAACTCGGAACCTTTCGTTTGGAGAGTTTCAGCCTATCCACAAGCCCGAAGGCGCTCACGAAAAAAGTTTGCGCGGCTGTTAAAGTGTTGTGAGTTTTCGCCTGAAGAAGGATCTCATCCAGGAGTAAAATAGAAAAAATCATCTTTGCTGTGAGCGAGAGGATTCGAACCCTCGTCACCCCGTTCAGAGGACGTTGCTCTATCCATAAGGCCAAACAGGCGTTAGTGAACAACATTTGAGATCAGACTCTCTTATTCAAATGTTGGGCTGCAAAAGCTCTCAACCCGAAGCACAAAAAAGGTTTATCATCTCTGCTGTAAGCCCCACGGGACTCGAACCCCCGTCCTCTACTCAGGAAATCGGTTGCCTACAGTATGTATATAGCTCTATTTTCGAGGACGAAAATCTTTTCCAAGGGGGGAAGAATGTAATAAAGTAAGTTTATGATCCAAGGATCTGGCCGGTTCAGACAGATCTGAAATCGGACACCGTTTGGTCATCCGTGTGTATGACCAAAGATCTCGAGTTTAGACTTACTAGGAGGTCTTGTGCTCTTGTGAACAAGTGATCCACTTAGCCTAATGGTTAAGACTCAAGGGTGTGAAGGATGAGGTCTTGGGTTCAACCCCCATGGGGTACATGGGGAGAGTATTTTGCCCAAAGAGCTCTAGAACCTTCTAGAAGCATCCACTGAGACACTTGGCACACATGTAGTTACATGGCTGACACTTGGATGATTAGTATCCACCTGCCCAAGAAGGCAGTCCCCTGGAGAGAGCTATATATAGAGGCATTTGGTTGGGAGGAGAGTCATCTCTCTAGTATGTGGTGGTCGTAATCTTCATTCTCTTGCACACCGCAATATTTCTCTCCTCGGACCTTTTTGATCGCCATGGCAGCACCATGGTGCTCTCTCTCTCTCTCTCTCTCTCTCTCTCTCTCTCTCAGCTCCCTTGTGTACACCAACCACTGCAATATTTCTCTCCTCGGACCTTTTTGATCGCCATGGTAGCACCATGGTGATCTCTCTCTCTCTCTCTCTCTCTCTCTCTCTCTCTCTCTCTCTCTCTCTCTCTCTTAGCTCCCTTATGTGCACCAACCACTGCAGTATTTCTCTCCTTGGACCTTTTTGATCGCCATGGTAGCACCATGGTGATCTCTCTCTCTCTCTCTCTCTCTCTCTCTCTCTCTCTCTCTCTCTCTCTCTCTCTCTCTCTCTCTCTCTCTCTCTCTCTCTCTCTCAGCTCCCTTATGTGCGCCAACCACCGCAATATTTCTCTCCTCGGGCCTTTTTGATCGCCATGGTAGCACCATGGTGATCTCTCTCTCTCTCTCTCTCTCTCTCTCTCTCTCTCTCTCTCTCAGCTCCCTTATGTGCACCAACCACCGCAATATTTCTCTCCTCGGGCCTTTTTGATGGCCATGTTAGCACCATGGTGATTTCTCTCTCTCTCTCTATCTCTCTCTCTCTCTCTCCCGCCCTCTCTCTCTACACACACACACACATATATACATACATATATATATATATATATATATATATATATATATATATATATATATATATATATATATATATATATATATATATATATTGGCATGATAGCCATAGATAGAGAGCTTGCGATTAATGGTCATGGAGAGAGGATCAACATCGTAATCATAAAATATGAATAAGAAAAAGCAAGAAAGATTACTTGGAGAGAAAATCTACGGGGAAAACCAAATGAGCATTTGGGCATCTATTTATAGCTTTCCCCTAGGTCGTCTCTCAAGAACTCTAGAATTTTCTAGCCTTCTAGCCTTCTCCTTTCTGTTTTTAGAGAATCTTTTTTTTATGCTTTCTATTTTCAAAATCTTCTTTCTTGTTCTTTTTCTTTTTTAGGAAATCAAATCTTTTGTTTCTATTTTGATTTTTTTCTTTTGATTTTTCTAATTTTTCTTTTTCTTTTTTTATTTCTTTTTCTTTTTAATTTTTATTTTTTACCAAGGTTTTTATTTAGTTTGACACCTATGTACAAATTTAATTAAATTTAAGGTTTAGAATTAGATTAAATGGTGAACCTAAGCCTCCAACCTAGGGTTTTTATTTGGGAAAAGTTAGGGTTTGAGTATGAATAAGGTCAGGCACATCAAGTGGTGGTTAAATATGCACACTAGGGGTAAAATCGTTAAGGTTTCCAAGGGTAAAATCGTCAAGGTTTCCAAGGGTTTGAGTTAGTTTTTCCTTGGGCCAAAAGTTAGTTTTCGAGGGTTATGGTTTGGTTTCAAGGGATAAAACTCAGTTTCAAGATTTAGTTTATAGCAATTTACATAGGTTTTATGGTTCCATCATCTTCCAACTTGCAATATATATACAAAGGCTTAAAAACAATGGGTTCCTAAGGGTTGGAGTTAGGTTTCCCATGGGGATAAAGGTTAGTTTTTCAAGGGTTTGGGACATATTTCTAAGGGGTTAATGAATTTTAAACATATAAATATACAATTCCAATGTACAAATGAAATGTTCTCATCACTTAATCAATCCAATCAATCAAACTTTTAACAATTTATCACTCTTTTTATCATTCTACAGTCATAACATCACATCATAGCCAGAAAAACAATGAAATAATTAAAAAAAAAAAAATTAATGCACACTTCCTGTGGGATTTCACGCTGACAATGGTTTGACAGACAACTAGCAAATAGTAAGAAGAGAAGTTGAGGTTGTTGCTCAGATGAGGCAACATCATTCTGTACTTTATGAAATGCAAGTTTCTAAATAGTCTAGCGAGATACCTACTATAGGGCATTCAAAAAGGCTTGTGATTGCAATTGTGGCCACGACGAATGTTGTAGCTACTCCTTAAACTCCTATGGAGTGTCAGCTTGAAATTCTATGCAAGAAGATGGAAAATGTAATGAGTATGCAAGCATCTCTTTCTAAGGAGGTTGCTAACTTAAATAATAAGGTCTTCTCCATGCGCTTGCACACTCTTGGAGCAATTAGTAGTGGATTTGGATAGGCCAATGTGGCTCCAGTGATGCATCCTATGATGCAACAATTCTCTCCTCCACCTACTTAGCTAGTATTTCAGAGAAAAATGAAACTTATTAAAAATGGGGAACTGGCGATAAACGATGTGTTCAGTGCAATGGATAGGATCATGCTACCTATGTGAATGATGAATTAAGACAAGGAAAAGAAATCCAACTTGTGATAGAAATAGATAGGAAATTATGTAATTTTTGTACACGACTTTTTTTTGTTAATTATTTTGACAAAGGATGTATGAAGAAGCTATACAAAAATCTAGCTATCACAAATGCATCTACTAGCACTTTAACAACTAAATTAGAGCCATTAGAAGTCTAAAGATTTCATTCAATTGAGAGTCAAACCACCTACTCTATTGAAAAATTGATGAAAGATAGAGATGCGATTATGCGAAAAGCTACATGGAAATCACCTATTGATCAGTTTTCCGTATATTCTCATATAGCTAATGTTTAAGAAAAAAGGAGACATGATGATATGCATGACAAAGTTGACGAGCATGATCAAAGAGTGACAAGAAGACAACCTAGTGAAGACGAAAAGAAAAAAACAAATGATGAAAGGAAGGTGCAGCTTGAGGATACTACAACCTTGATTGAGGAGGAGGAGAGAAAAGAGATTAAAGAAGCAAAAAAACTACTTAATGAGAATATTAAATCACAAGATAATCAAACAAAAAAAATGATGAGAAAAAGAATCAAAGTATTTATAAAATCTTTGATGATGAAAAGAAATAAGAAGAGGAGAAGATACGAAAAGAAAGTGAAGAGGACTCTGAGAGCAGTTATGATATCTGAGCTTGAGAAGAAAAATGACATTAAGGAAATTTTAAATGATATACTATTCAAAATCCAAGCAACAATGTCGTTTGAACAGGTGTTTTCCGTAGCAAAACCTGAGTTCAAGGATTGTTTTATTAGGCTAGTGAGGAGAAGACGATTTCTTCTCAAGATGAAGATATGGAGGATGTTATTGATGAAACTCTTGCAATGAGTGATGCAGTCACATTAAATGATTCATTATATATATATATATATATATATATATATATATATATATATATATATATATATATATATATATAGAGAGAGAGAGAGAGAGAGAGAGAGAGAGAGTGAGTGAGTGATGAAGAGGAGGAGATTGAGATGGGAAAAGTGAATAGAAATTTCCTTGGTCCAATTCTTCTTGATGATGACGTGAACAATGGAGAGAGTCAATTTGATAAGAATTTTTGGACACGAGGAGCCCTAGAACTAAAAATTTGGATTGGACATGAGAAAGAATCATGTCTAGCTTTGGTCTTGATTGATTCGGGATCAGAGATAAACATGATACCTAAAACCTTTTTTGGTAAATTTAGATAGCCCATTTGACAAGGACCATGGATGGAGAATGAGAATGGTGGACAATGTGTCTCGGATCTTGCTAGGTCTATGTGCCTATGTGCCTATGTGCCTATGTTTCAATTATGATAGGAGGAGTCTATGAGGAACTCCATTTCTTTGTGGAAGATAAATGGTCATATGAGGTGATACTAGGGCAACCTTTTATAGCATAAATGGAATTGGAGACAAAGTCCATCAAGGATGGTCGAGCATATGCTAGAATTCATTCAAAATATGGATTGGATTCCCTACAAGTGATGAGTATCTGTCGAAATCATTCAAGCAATGGGAGAAATTTAGGAAGAAATCTTGTTGACTCTTACGATCATGTGTGTGATAACTATCGACTAGTAAGAGAATTTGAAACATATTATGATCAAAATTTTCTTGAGCGAGACAATTGTGGATGATGGTTTGATATCTCGCATGAAGATCTACATCATATCAAGAATTTTTCAATATGTTCCCCGGCATCTAGTTTGCACATTATTGAAAAAAGAAAGCTTCCAAACAAATTTAGAAAAATGGATGAAAAACATTACAAAGACATAGGATTGATTTCAGCTGAGGAAAACATTGAAAGTATGATTGAACTTACAAAAAGTCTGACTTTGATGGAAGAGCTTGAGTATACTCTCCAAAGGAAAAAAAATCAAAGATTGTGATTCTTGACTCTATTAAATAATATCAGTTGATTGCGAATTTCCCAATAGAGCATGAAGTCAAGATTTATACAAAATACAAAAATAGTTGAAAAGATAGTAAAATCCATAGCTTACCTAAAGAAATTTATTATATGACTAGAAGAGTTTTGGAAGATCCTATTCTTAGAGATTGATCTAAGATAGGGCATAGATTTATTGAAGAATCTATGAAACGTATAAATTTTTGAGAAGAATTTCTTTTTGAAATTGAAAAATATTGATGTAGAGAGATGATTACTCGACATGAAAAAGCATTTCTCCTATTTCCACATGAGATAGGATGCACTAATGCAAAACTAGTTGCCCCTGTGATCATATTCATTGTACCATATATTCCATGGAATCTTCGACCAATACGAGTCTCAAAGGCTCACTTACTTGAGTTAATGAGATTGTTAAAGGAGGAGATTGATTTGAGGATTCTTGAACCATCATCTACACCATATTCAAATCGATTATTTAGGGTACCAAAAAAGAATGGGAAACTACACTTCATCCAAGATCTTTAGCATGTGAATAAGGTCACTATCAAAAATGTAGGAAGAGGACCCATCGTAGATGATTTTGTGGAGGCTTTCTCTAGGTACTCCATCTATTCGATGGTTGATTTGTATTCATGGTATGAAGATTTTTAGTTAGCTATTGAGAGCAGAGATATTATCATGATGAAAAACCCTTTTGATCTAGTATATATGTACTTTTCCATAGGGAGCGATAGATTATGTGGCTTATATGATGAATACTATGAAGCTAGTGTTACATGAATTTATTCCTGAAGTGACTTTTCCATTTATTGATGACATTTTTATAAAGGGTTGTGTGGAGGAGAAAGGTGCAGCTATTGATTCCTTTGGTTGTAGAATTTTTGTCTCTGACCATATGAAAGAATCTTTCAAAGATTTGAAGAGGTTGGATCGACTTTCTCTTTAAAGAAATCCATTTTTGGTGTTGATGAAGTTTTGATTGTTGGACATCTGTGTGGACATTATGGACGTAGGTCATATCCACAAAAAGGGGATGGAAACATAGTATAACAATGAGAGAACTAAAACAATTGCTTATCAATTCTCTAATTTTGAAACATATTGATTATTCGGGGAATAAACCTATAATCCTAACTATTGAAACTAGTCCTATTGGTATAGGTTTTGCCATCGGTAAGGATGATGACAAGGGGAAGAGCTATGCAACGCAATTAGTTCAATTAGCTCACCTTCATGAACACTTAGCTTATGATTTACTTCCATTGGTGTACCTGCAACCTTTGTATTTTCCATCTTGAATTTGGAGAGCATATCACCAATGTACTTTCTTTGAGTTAGGAACATACCTCTTTTTGTATATACTACTTCCAAATCTAGGAAGTAAGTGAGTAGGCCAAGATCATTGATCTTTAACTCTTCCTTATTTTGAACTTCGATTCTCTAGTGTGCATCATTACCTATGATGATTATATCATCCACATATACACAAAGGTATATGACCTCTGAGTGATTCCTCTTTATGAAGAGGGAAGGATCTGTCTTGCTCATCATAAGTCCTTTATCCTTCAAATAAGTTACTACCTATGATTCCAAGCTCTATGAGCATGCTTCAAGCCATACAAGGCTTTCTTTGACCTACATACATGTTCTCAATATGATTGATCTTCAAAGCCGGAGGTCGAGCCATGTATACCTTCTCTAGAATCCAACCATTTAGAAAAGCATTTTTAACATCCATCTAATAGATATTCAAAATCTTAGAAGATGCTAACACATAAGTACTATAATGATAGGCATGTTTGCCAACTCTAATGGTAGGCATCTTTGCCATAGGTGATAATGTCTCTTCATAATCTATACCTTGGATTTGAGCAAACCCTTTAGCCACAAGCCTTGCTTTGTACCTATGAATTGAGCCATCAAAATTCTTCTATACCTTGTAAATCCACCTTGATAGAAAGAGCTTAATAGATGGTTTTTTGGAAATCAATTCCCAAGTTTTATTCTCTTGAAGAGCTTCTATCTCTTCTTCCATGGCATTTCTCCATTTTGGTTTCTTCTTGGCCTTTTCATATGTTGATAGTTCTTCTGAGTTTGTATCCTAAGCAATGTAAATGGAATGCTTAGTGACCAAGGATGTGTCATAACTATACCTTTGTGGCTTCCTTTTCTCTCTAGTAGATCTTCTTGCAGTTCATTGAGATGATTCTACCACATCTCTCAACTCCTCGACTTTGGATTTGCCTTTGGAATTCCAAGAATTGATTTCTCTTCTTGGAGTCTTCTGATCATCATCAAAATCACTTGACTCTTCATGTGTATGCTCATTCCTCTTTTACAATGTGGGAAAGTCTTCCTCTATATCATAGGCAAGTTTGATTTTCTTGCAATCATCTTCAAACCAAGATTTTTTTTCATCAAAGACAACATCTCTACTAATAATGAAACCTTTGTTACTTGGATTAAATAATCTATAACCTTTTTTATTAAGGTCATAACCAATGAATGTCGGGGGTATACCAAATCTTGCTAGATTAATTTCTCTTAGCATAGCTCATTATTTTACATCATTCCACTTGAAAATGTTAGCTTACTAAGCTAAGTGAATACCCCTAGAAGGAATTTTATCAATTGCTACTGTGCTGGTCACACTGAGCAAAACATTGAGCAGGTGTCAAGACCAAAATAGAAAGTTTTCTTGACTTTGTGACTTCCAAAGTTATCTGTTTTGATTCAATCATTACACACTTCATTTCCAAAGGACATAGGCCATTTCTTGGTGTCATTGGAAAGCTAAGGGAGTCTACTAATCAAGTCTGAAGCTAAAGAGGGCTGGTACAAAGCAGGTTTTAGTAGCACCTACTCAATCTCTTGGATCATCCATCCATCTTTCCCAACAATGGTATCAAAGCAAATAAGGTAAAATGGGAGATGGTTTTCCTTCATTCATTGATAAATTGGACAGGAACAACTATCAAGCTTGGTCTCTAAGGATGAAGACCTACTTACAAGGAAGGAGTCTCTATGGATACATCTCAGGAGATGAGGAATTGCCCTCATTCAAAGCAAGAGGTTTGCCAACCAAGGAGGAGCAAGAAAAACTCAACACATGGTGTGCAAGGGATGCATTGGCAAGGTCCTATTTACTCAACTCTATATCTGACTTTCTTTTACCTCATATCAGAAATTGTAAGACTTCCCAAGAGACTTGGGAAACCTTGTCATCATATTTTTCCTCTAATACAAGGGCTAGGAAAAATCAGTTGTGGATTGAATTCACAACACTAAGGAAGTAACCTAAGCAAGGTGTTTCAGAATTTGTGACCAAGATCAAAGATGTTGCAGATCCGTTAGCAAGCATAGGAGAAGAAATTGAAGAAGAACAAATTATAAGGCAGGTAATTAATGGAATCAAGGCTGATGACAAGTGGGAAAGCTTCACCACTACAATGGATCTCTACATTGACATGCACACTCTAGATCTTACTACTCTCATGGGTCAACTATTCACACATGAAGCAAAGCTTACCAAGAGTGGAGATACTACCAAAGGTAACAACTCTTCTGCCCTATACACTGATAAGAAATCTAAGGATAAAGGCAAGAGTAAGAAGGTGGAAGATGAATGCTCTACCTCCCAAGCCAACTATGCAGGGAGAGGTAGATCTTCAAGAGGTAGGGGCAGAGGAGGTAAGCAAGGTAGGGGGAGACCCTATAACTCATCACCATGTAACATTTGTGGTTTGTCAAACCACACCACAGATGAGTGTTACAGGAATTACAAAAATCAGAGAGGAAGAGGCTACCAAAGAGGTGGATACTCTCAGTCTAGAGGAAGGTTCAACCATCACCAAGGCCACAACAACAATTATGACAAAAACTACAACAACAATTACAATGGCAACTACCAAGGAGGATTCGAAAACAGAAAGGACTACAACAACTACACAGAGGAGCAGGATGACTCTCTCTTGATCATGAACATGACTTCAAAGTCAAGTACAAATGATGATCACTTATTTTATATTGATTCAGGGTGTTCAAATCATGTGGCTGGTAATGTGGCACTACTCTCTGATCTTGAGGAACCAAAAGGTAAACACCAAGTCCAAACAGGTGATGATACAAAGCATTTTGTAGTTAAAGTTGGAAATGTGAAAACTTGTGATGGTAATCAGAATTTGTTGAGCAGAGTACTTTATGTACCTACAATTACAAAGAACTTAAGGAGTGTTGGTGAGATTGTAGAGAAAGGGTTGCAGGTCAGATTCAATCAGTATGGAGCATTTGTGGAGGACCCAAGACATGGATTCAAAAGGATAGCTAAAGGAGAAAAATCAGGTAGACTTTTCACTTTTGAGTTGGAAGATACAAAGAACATTGCATTATACAGTTATAAAGAGTAAACACTTTCAAAGCTTGAGATTTGGCACAAGAGATTAGGGCACATAGGAGAAAGGACCTTGAAGCAAATGTGCAGGGACCAATGTGTGCTTGGGATACCTAATGTATCCAAGAAAATTATGATTTACAAGTGTGGTGCTTGTCAATTTGGTAAGTCTCACAGGTTACCCTTCTCCAAGAAAGGATATATGCATGAAGACTATCTAGCGCTTGTACACACAAATGTATGGGGACCTAGCAAAGACCCCTCAGTCTCAGGTTCAAGGTACTATGTGTCTTTTATTGATGACTATAGCAGATGGACTGTATTATACTTTATGAAGCACAAGGATGAGGTATTTAATTGTTTTAAGAAATATCTTGCATTAGTTGAAAATCAAACAGGAAGAAATCTGAAGAGGCTAATGTCAAATGGAGGAGGTGAGTACTTCTCCAATGAATTTAAGGACTTCTTGCAGGACAGAGGCATTAAAAGGGAAATAACCACAAGGTACTCTCCTGAATAGAATGGGGTAGCTGAAAGAAGAAATAGGTTAATTGTTGAGAAAGCTAGATATATGCTTAATGAGAAGAAATTACCTAACTACCTATGGGCAGAGAGTGTCTCTACTGCCACCTATCTCATAAACAGGTTACCATCAAAGTCACTTGATGGTATGACACCATATGAAGCATGGCATGGTAAGAGACCATCATTGGATCACTGCAAAATTTTTGGATGTGTAGCATATGTACACATTCCTTCATAGGTAAGAGGAAAGCTAGATCCAAAGGCTGAAAAATGTATTTTCATTGGATATGATTTAAATAAAAAAGGTTACAGGTTTTATAACCCTACCAATAAGGGATTTATGGTAAGCAGAGATGTGATCTTTGATGAGAATGATTCTTGGTATGAGAATGAATGCAGGAAGGTCAAACTACCCTATGATTTGGAAGAAGAATTTCCAAAACTTACAAAGGAGGAACCTACTCAGGATGGAGAGTCAAGTTCAGATGATGAAGATACAATCGACCTTGAAGAGTTCAAGGCATGGAAGTCCAAAGGCAAAATGAAGATGAAGAAGCTTGAGGACATACCAGAATCTTCAACTCAATCAATCAAAAGGTCTCAAAGAGAGAGCAAAAAACCTATCAGATATGGGTATGATACATCTCTTGTTACTAAACATTCAATTTATCTTGCAAAGGATTTGCTAAATGAAGAACCAGGATCATATGAAGAAGCAATCAAAAAATCAAAATGGAAGGAAGCTATGGATGAGGAGATTGAAGCACTCAAGGAGAGTGATACATGGGAGTTACTACCCAAGAAGGACTCCATGAAGGTAATAGGATCCAGATGGATCTATAAATTGAAAAGAAATTCTGATGGCACAATTAACAGGTACAAGGCCAGATTAGTAGCCAAGGGTTTTGCACAAACCCAAGGCATGGACTATGAAGAAACATTTTCTCCTGTGGCCAAGATGCCAACAATCAGAGTGTTGGTGAGTGTGGCTGCATCAAAGAATTGGAACATGTACCAATTGGATGTCAAGAATGCTTTCTTGAATGGATGGATTTCAGAAGAGGTTTATATGTCACAACCTCCTGGCTATCAAGACCCTAAGAAGGTAACTTATGTTTACAAATTAAAGAAGGCTTTATATAGATTGAAGTAGGCACCTAGGGCATGGAATTACAAGCTAACTACATACCTCCAAGACCAAGGTTTTGTCATGAGTAAGGCTGACACTTCTCTGTTCATTAAGAGAAGTAATTCAGAGATAATCTATCTCTGTGTCTATGTAGATGACATCATCATTACAGGTAATGATGTCAATGGAATCAAAAGCATCAAAATCCAAATGATGAAGGAGTTCAAGATCAATGATCTTGGGCTTTTGAAGTATTTTTTGGGACTTGAATTAGTTTACACTAATTCAGGAATATACATTACTCAGAAGAAGTATGTGCAGGACATGTTGAAGAAATTTCACTTGCAGGATGCTAAAGCAGCTAGTACTCCGATGGAGGTGAACCTAAAGCTAAGTGCCCATGAAGGTGATGAAGTCCAAGACATTACAGGTTATCAAAGTATGGTAGGTAGCTTGAACTATGCTACTCTTACAAGAATTGATATTGCATATGGAGTTAGTGTGCTATGTCAATCTATGCACAAGCCAAGGATACCTCACTTAGAGGCTGCCAAAAGAACCTTGAAGTATCTCAAGGGTACACAGAACCATGGTTTGTACTTTCCTTACACTTCAGATATTGATATAAAAGTTTATTCAGATGCAGATTGGGCAGGATGCAAGGATGATTGGAGAAGTACTTCTGGATACATTTCTTTTGCAGGTGACAAACCAATTTCATGGTCTACAAAGAAGCAACCAACTGTTGCATTGTCTTCTACAGAAGCAGAGTATAGAGGGCTAGCTAATGCCACTCAAGAAGCAATTTGGATTAAGCTTTTGTATTCAGAATTGGGCTTATATACTAGGCCTCCAATTATCTTTGGAGATAATACAAGTTCTCTTCACCTTGCAGCTAATCCTATCTATCATGACAGGATCAAACACATAGAAGTTCATTATCATT
This sequence comes from Ceratopteris richardii, assembly GCA_020310875.1. Lineage (NCBI taxonomy): Eukaryota > Viridiplantae > Streptophyta > Polypodiopsida > Polypodiales > Pteridaceae > Ceratopteris > Ceratopteris richardii. Next base: position 137,305,557 of record CM035413.1, read on the forward strand.
ATGTGAGAGAGAAGTTGCTAAGTAAGGACATTCAGCTGACCTATGTGTAAACCAACATGCAATGTGCAGATTTGTTGACTAAAGCTTTGGATGGGACCAAACTTTGCACGTTCAAATCTATGATTGGATTGCACGATGTACTTGAAGATTGAAGATGAAGACTTAAGCCAAAATGTTTGGCTTGAGGGGGAACTGTTGGTGTAAATCACAAGCCTACACATTTGGCTTGGAAGTTATCATGAAGACTCTACATACATAAAGAACCATAGGAACATATGCTAGTGATTACTTACCACTTTACCTCATTTGTAAAACTCAAAATGACTTGGAATCTTTTGTAATCACCTACCAAAGTGAGTCGTGGAAAAAGTAGCTTATTTGATTGAGAGAATGTCTCCAAGCTTTTAGGACCTTGATCATAGGAAGCCAAAATTTGAATTTGAATTCAAATTTTTGCACATATTCTATAAAATGTACTTGGAAAAGTCGCGGGTACATCTCTTCATTTCCCGAGGCTTACTCTACTGAGTTTGAGTGTGTGTAAGGACTATACCATAGCCTACACCTCTCTATACCATTAGGCAATGCTATCCATGCCAATGGGATTGTACACAATTGTTAATCAATAGATACATTTACATCATTCATCTTTGTGTTCTCTGCTAGTCTACTCAAAAGTTTGTCAACTTCTCAAGGGCATATCTCAGTCAATACTCCACCAAATTCAGTGATTCAAAGCTTGTTGGATTCAGCTCAAAGTCATCTACATCCTGAAAAGGTTTGAAGTGATTTCATTTAGCCAATTCAGAGAAATCTTTGTCGAGGTGCTCACTGGTCTATCTCCGCTACAGTCCTAAAAAGTCGGGGGTATACCAAATCTTGCTAAATTAATTTCTCTTAGCATAGTTCATTATTTTAAATCATTCCACTTGCAAATGTTAGCTTAATAAGCTAAGTGAATACCCCTATAAGGAGTTTTATCAATTGCTACTGTGCTGGTCACACTGAGCAAAACATTGAGCAGGTGTCAACACCAAAATAGAAAGTTTTCTTGACTTTGTGACTTCCAAAGTTATCTGTTTTGATTCAATCATTACACACTTCATTTCCAAAGGACATAGGCCATTTCTTGGTGTCATTGGAAATCTAAGGGAGTCTACTAATCAAGTCGGAAGCTAAAGAGGGCTGGTTCAAAACAGGTTTTAGCAGTACCTACTCAATCTCTTGGATCATCCATCCATCTTTCCCAACACATAAGGTGTCATCCCATCTAATGCATTTGATGGGAGTCTATTGATCAGATATGTGGTTGTAGATACAGCCTCTACCCATAAGTAATTGGGCAATTTCTTCTCATTTACCATTGACCTTGAAGCCTCCACTATGGTTCTAATACTCCTTTCTACCCCTCCATTTTGCTCTAGAGTATACCTGGTTGTTATCTCTCTTTTGATTCCTCTCTCCTAGAGATGAGCATCAAATTCATGGGAGAAAAATGCTTCCTCTCCATCTGACCTTAGCCTCTTCAAAGTCTTTCCTGCTTGATTTTCAACAAGTGCTAGATATTTCTTGAAACAAGAGAACACTTCATCTTTATGCTTCATAAAGTATTCAATTGTCCATGTACTACAACATCAATGAAAGACACATAGTACATGGATCAAGAGATGAAGGCTCCTTGCTTGGGCCCCATACATTTGTCTGGACTAGCTCCAAAAGGTCTCCATGAATATATCCCTTCTTGGTGAATGGTTGTTTATGAGGCTTGCCAAATTGACAAGCACTACATTTGTAAATCATGTGTTGCTTGGAGATTGGTAGACCAAGCACACTCTGATCCCTATTGATTTGCCTCAGAGTCATTTCACTTATATGAGATAACCTCTTGTGCCAAATTTCCAATTGTGATAATGTTTGACTACCATAATTCAACAAGGCAATGTTCCTAGTATCTTTGGAGGTCAAATGTAAATAATCTACATGACTTTTCTCCTCTTACTATCCTCTGGAATCCTTGATGTGGATCCTCAACATCAAATGCTCCATTCTTTGTGAATCTTACCTGCAATCCTTTCTCAACAATTTGACCTACACCTATGATATTTTTGGTTATGGTTGACACATACAATACCTTGTTCAATAGTTTCATATTACCATCTGAGGTCCTTACATTGCCTATCTTCTCCATTGGATGCCTTTTGTCATCTCCCGTTTGGACTTCATGTCTATTTCTTGGATCCTTCTTAGAGCTTCATTCCCTACTACATGATTTGAGAAACCTAAGTCTATATAGAAAACATGTTCATCTGCGTTACTTTGCTTCATGGTCATATTCATCAGAAGTAATGAGTCCTCTTGGATTTGATCATCTGCATAGTTGTTGTAGTATCTCCTTCCTCTATATCCTCCTTGATAATTAGTGTTGTTGTAACCATTGTTATTGTTGAATCTTCCTCTTGAGCTTCCATATCCACCTTTTTTGTAGCCTCTTCCCTTTTTTTTCTAGGGTTCTTGAAACAATTCTCTGTAATTTTGCTAGTTGAGACACATATGGCACATGGTGAGGAGCTTTGAGATCGCCCCCTGCCTTGTCTTCCTCCTCCACCTCTTCATTATGAGGCTCAACTTTACTTGCAAAGCTTTCTTGAGAGGTACAACCTTCATCATCATACGTTTTACTCTTTTCTTTAGCATCCTTACTCATTTCCTTATTTGTATATAGAAAAGAGGATTGATTACCTTTTGACTTGTCTCCATTCTTCATAAGCTTTGTCTCATGTGTGAACCAATGTCCCATGAGGATGTTGAAATCAGGAATCGCATGTCCATGTAAAGTTCCATGGTTGATCACTTGCCTCACTATCTGCTTTTCATCAATGACTTCTTCAATGCTCCCAAGTTGATCTCCTAGGTCCTTCATCTTGGTCACAAAATCAGTCACACTTTGCTTGGGCATCTTCTTTAGTTTGGTGAACTCCATCTAGAGTTGATTCTTTCTAGCTTTAGTACTTGATGAGAAGAATGCCTCAAGAGCATTCCAAGTCTTTTATGAAGTCTTGCAATTCCTGATATGTGGAAGTACTAGAACTGTGAAGAAACCTTTTGTTTTGGGAATAGAAGTGTTCAGAGTTTTTCTTAGAGCTCACAATGTGGTATGAATTGACAAAAGATATTTTTCACACATCTAATTCAAGTGTATAGCTAACTAACAAAAGTTATTTCATGAATTCAGAAGCACTATACAATGAAAAATGAGTATAGCAACTTAGGTGGGTCATCTGCACATTTCAAGAGCAAGATGATGTGCAGACATAGTCGACTTCATCAGTTCATATCTTGAGATTGGCTATACCAAAAATAATGAAAACTTTATAGGTATGTAGTAGACACTTTACGCCAACTATAACAATTAAAGGGGATCAAATGATCAAGTACACATAAAGGAATTTTTTTTTGCAAGATCACTAAAATAATGGAAATGCAACAAAGAATAGTAGACAAAAATGATCATGAAGAAATGTATCAATTAGTATATGATAATGCACATATGATAAATGGGAAATGTAGTGGACTAATCACACATAAGTTGACCTTAAGGTATGTTTAATGAGGTAGCTCAATACCTAATCAGTAATGACTCTACTACCAAACGACTAAGACCTCCTCTATTTATGCTCATCAAATGAATTTCAATTTTGAATTTCCCACACCTAAAAGTGTTCCTACACTTTAGGCGTGATTGAAATGATTCCTTCTACCAAATAAGTCATGGGTTCAACTCCCTAACTTCACAATATTCCTTAATTTTTTTCTTTTACATTTATCTAAGGTAACTATGCCAAAATAACAAGAACCTGTTCACATGTAGTTCCTCATTTGAGGTGAAGAAGAGAAGAACGTAGTCTTGAATATTTATCCAAGAACTTAGGCTTGCTAAATGTACCAAAATCAATGGCCAAGATATCTTTCATTTGATTTATGGGAAAATAGGATAACATATACAAGATCAACTAGATTTATGCCAGTTGAACTCATGTATTGTCAGAAGTGTGTTTATTTTATACATAGTCAATAATAAATTGGATAAGTTTAGACTCGGAAGATAATCTATCATGAAAAGAGTTGTTAGCTTTGAGAATTAGACAACATGAATAAGGGAAAGAAAATATTAAAGAAGTTGAAGAAATTAAAGGATTCATGTTTAAAAAATAAGATCTATTTTGATAAGAAACATTGACGTAGGCCACGATCAATAAAGTCAGGTGATTGAGTACTTGTCTGTGATAGTACCTTTGATACCCAATATGATGTACTGCATAAATTAACTAAAAGATTGTTTGGACCTTATGTTATTGTTTTGTTTCTGATAGAGGTACATATGCTTTATGCAAGCTTGATGGAACTTCTTTGAGAAATTTCATTGCAAGAAAGAGAATCAAGTTATTTAAACAAAGATAGATTAGTTACCATGAAATTCATGACAAGATCTTAGAAGAATATGAGGAGGATGAATAATGAAGTGAATACTAAGAAAAAAGAAAAAGCAAGTGAAACAGTTCTTTACTCTGATTATTTTTTAGTTTTTTGTAAACTTTTTTTCAACAAATTTCATGAATAAATGAGTACATTATTCAGTCATGTAAAGTAAACATTTAAAATTATGGAGAGATGAATTAGAAAATTAAGTAGGGATGAGTATGAATTGGAGATAGAAATTAGAGACCCTATGGTCATTGTAAGGATGGAATAGGGAAATCTTCACTTGGGACTTCTAGTAGAGTTAAAGCTAAGTTTATCTAGGTAGATTGCCCTAGTCTCTAAAAAGATTTAGCTAGTGAGATCGTGATTCCTGTTGTAGCATGCCTCTAGATCGTCTTCTCTGATTAGGGGTTAGGCATTTTGCCTTTAACAAAAAAGATGCATAGAAAAAAGATAAATAAAAGAAGGAATACATCAATGGTTGCTGCAAAGTTATGGCAAGTGGCTAAGAAAGTAAGTGATCGAACACTTATATAAGATAAACATTACTTATGAATAGATTCAATAGAAGGGAGAATACCATGAATATCTAAATGATTTCTATAGGATCTTCTAACAGTTGTTTTCAATTTCATACATTGAAGGAAAATGTTTTAATTCAAGCTTGAGAAATGTTAAAGTTTCTTTACTATCACAATCTATATTTTCACTTAAAAGAATATTTGACAGAACATTCGGAAACATTCAAAAATAATTTTTTCAAAAGAATTTGATACTACCTTCAATAATCTATTGGCCAGCCTATCAGGATGACATGCATGTTTAGTGGGGGTAGATGTCAGATGGATTTCTCAACTTCCACTTACATTAGGAAAAATTAAAATCTTCTTAAAAATTGGTGATCTATAAAGCTCTCAAAATGTGTTCCATGCGACTTTTTATTTGTATGATCTCTGTATTTAGTACTAGCAAGCAAAGGAAAGAGGAAGATGTGCTATAAATAGAACATGAAACGATGACAAGTAATGAGTATAATTGTATAAATAGATTAAAGGGTATAAGGTGTATGAATTTATGTTATGAACTTGTTTATTATGAGACGTAGGACATAGTTATAAGACATGTATATGTGAAGATGAAGTCCATCTGCATGATCATATAGATCCTCCATGATCATGTATGTTGTCCATGAGACATTCATGTAAACATTTTATGTCTATAAGAAACCCCTAATGATTATGTCCATTTGGACCCTCTATACATCACCCTTACTAATGACATATGTGTGCACTATGTATGTTTATATATGTGAACTATCTATGTGGATATAAATATATACTATATGCATATGTGTGAGTATATATATATATATATATATATATATATATATATATATATATATATATATATATATATATATATATATATACATATATATATGTGTGTGTGTATGTGTATACCATACGAATATGTATGTGTGAATGTGCATGCAACCTTAAATGTTTTTGGTATGTAATCTCTTGTATGTGTATGTGAATGTATGATTGTTTCTATGAGTTTATGTGAGTGCCCATGTGTATCTCTGTGCATGCGCATCTGTGTACATATGTTTTTGTGTCTATAGGTGAGCATTTGTGTGGCTATATGGTTTTCATATGCGTGGCTCTAAGGGTACTTGTGCGTTCATGTATGTAAAATTATGTGGATATGTTTGTGCATGTACTATGCGCGCATGTTTTTGTGAATGTTTTTATGCATTTATGTGGGTCATTATGTACGTGCATCCAAATGTGTGTAACTATATATATGTGTGTATGTATATACCATATGAATGCGGATGTGTTTATAAATGTGTGTGTGGGATTATGTGATTGTGAATGCACATTTGAGGGAGTGTATATCTAATATGTATGTGATGGTGATTGCATATATACGTGTGTGTTTGTGTTTATGACTAGGCATGAGTTCATGAGTGAGTGATTTTATATAGAAGCACGTAAAATTATGAATCAAAAGAATAAGAAAACAGAACCATAATTATATATAAATAATAAAACGTATTATATATAAGTAACTAGGTAAGTGCACATAAGTATACATGTGTGTATCTAACTCTATGTATGTGTGTGTACATGTGAGTAACATTCAGTCATGTGTGTGTGCATGAAATGGTGTACGATTGTGTGTCTAAGTGTGCATGCTTTTGTGTGCATCTGCATGTGTGTGTAGATGTGTGAGTGAAGTAAGTGATGTGTCATGCATGTGTGTGCATGTTTGTATGTATATAATCATGTTTATTTTTGTGTCGTATTTCCTAATGCTTTTTGGCAGGTATGTCCAAGATAGAGAGAGAGAGAGAGGGTGATTGGAGTAGAGAGATGCATGAATTTGAAGCTTCATGATTCATCAAGAGAAAGAGGCCGGGGAGAGAGAGAGAGAGAGAGGGGGGGCGGAGAGAAAGACACACCACAAGTGCTATTGAAGATAGAGGGAATAGAGAAGTTGATGGTTGTGCACACTATAGAGAGATGAAGAGAGCAATCATAGAGAGAGAGAGAGAGATTTATGCGACTACACAAAGAAGGATCGCATGCACAAGGGCTTCATAGAAAGATCGGGAGAAGGAGAGAGAAAGAGAGAGACTTATGTGGTTTCATAGAGAAGCATTGCACATGCAAGAGCTCATAGAGAGATAGAGAGAGAGAGAGAGATCTTCTCCAAGAAATTAAGCATCAGGTAGAGATCACAATTGATGGGGAGTGTTAATCTCCAAAAGAAAAAGCTATCCTTGATGTTAGACCACCTCTATATCAAGAATAACTTTAAACTCCAACCAATTTTGGAAGACAATCACCAAACTATAAAGAAGTTAGCTAACTGTGAAAAAGTCATTTCACAGAAAAGTCTACTGCACATTAATCACTCATTGATTAATCATTTGTTTAAAGTTTCTGATGAAACTTTGTAGGATGTGTCGCCTAGAGTTTGTGCAACTCCTCCAAGTTAAAACACTTCAAAAGCTTCAGTAGATTATGAGAAATGTATCAAACAATCTACCTATGTCTGAAACTGACTTCCTGTAGAGTCAACTTTGACACCTCCAACTTCTAACACATAGTTCTCCCAATCTAGAATCCGTTTAAGAAAATGCTTTTAGCTATAGATGGCTTACCTTCCAACTTAGATTTTGACTCCTCATTTGTGTAAAACTTTACACTGTGCACTGAGAACTGATCATTTCTTTGACCATCGAATCTGCGCCTGTTTCAAAAGACACTCAACACTTTCTCACATATAGATGTTCCTACACAAAATTCTCTCAGCCTGTTTGCAATTGAACTCTCAAACTTTAACCATAGATATATTAACTATGGACTTAGATGTGTACAAAAGGATGTCTGATAAAATCAAACATAGAAGGAGAACTAGAGAAAAGATTGACGCGCAATTCTCTGAACATTCTACTTATTCAACTCTTCATACATCTGATGGATGATACATGCAATACACATCATCTATCCATCTATTCTTCATCTCACTTTTCTAATACGACCATCTATACGTATCTATATATACATATGAGTATTGATTCATCATTACCTCAAGTATATTGAAGTATTTACAAAGCTAATGTACATATATTTTAAAGAACTTTACTATCTAAATCTTTTCTTTACTCCATGAAATTGGACTTTAATCTTTTCTCCATTTCTTCACTTCTAGACTTTATATAATCACCAACTATTGATTGTCCTGCTCCAACAGCTCCCTCTCAATCATCAATTGTGATTATCTGCATCTTCTTTATTCCTGCCATATCTTTAAACCTCTGCAACTTTGGTCCATCTAAGCTTTTTGTCATCATATCTGCAAGTTGATCTTTTGTAGGAGTATGCATAACTTCTATTTCTTTATCAACAACCTTCTCTCTCAGAAAATGATACTGCATCTCAATATGTTTAGTTCTAGCATGGAACACAGGATTTGCTTCCAAATATAAAGAGCTCATATTGTCTCCGCAAATGATAGGAGTACTCTGAACAATATCAAAACTCTTCATAAGAGTCTTTAACCATATTACTTCCTTTGCAGCTTCTACCATACCTTTGTATTCTGCTTCTGTTGATGATAAAGCAATTGTATGTTGCTTCTTGGAGCACCATGAAATTAGCTTATCTCCCACATAACACAAGTATCCATGTGTTGATCTTCTATCATCAGAATTACCTGCCCAATCTGCATCACTATATATTTTGACTCTTGTATCTGAAGTAAATCCATAGTACAATCCTTCTTTAAGTGTGCCTTTAATGTACCTAAGTACTCTTTGTCCTCCAATCCAATGTTCCTTTCTAGGACAATGCATGAATTGAGATAGAACTCCAACTGCATATGATAGGTCAGGTCTTGTTAATGTAGCATAAATCAAGCTACCCACCAAACTCTCATAGAGCTTCATATCTTTGAATTCCTCTCCTCCATATCTAGTCAATCTATGATTCACTTCCATTGGAGTTGGTGCTATCCTGCAATCTTCCATTTTAAATTTGGTTAGCAAATTTTTCAGATACCTTTCTTGAGTTACATATACTCCATGTTGAGTATATGAAATCTCCATTCCCAAAAAGAATGACAAATTTCCTAAACCACTGATTTTGAATTCTTTCTCCATGTGCTTCTTAATCATGTGTATGCCTTTGTCATCTGTTCTTGTAAGTATTATGTCATCAACATAAATACACACATAAATAAATCCATCATCACTTGCTTTGACTAACAAGCTACTATCTGCCTTTGAAGCTTGAAATCCAAGTTCCTTCAAGAACTTTACAAGCCTATAATTCCATGCCCTTGGGGCCTGCTTCAACCCATACAAAGCTCTCTTGAGCTTACACACATAATTTGGATACACTTGATCTCTGAAACCATCTGGTTGTTCCATGTAGACTTCATCTTAAATAAAACCATTCAAAAATGCATTCTTCACATCTAATTGAGATAATTTCCAACCTTTGCAAGCAGCAATTGCTATGAGAGTCCTTATGGTTGTCATCTTTGCAACAGGAATATAAGTTTCATCATAGTCCACACCATATGTCTGTGCATATCCCTTTACAACAAGCCTGGCTTTGTACCTAGATACACTTCCATCTGCAAACCGTTTTGTTTTGTAAACCCATTTACATCCAATAATTTTCTGACTATTTGGTTTAGGAACCAAATCGCAAGTCTCATTTTCCATCAATGCATCATACTCCTCTTGCATAGCTTTTTCCCAATTCTTCTTCCCTTTGGCCTCATCATATGTGGATGGATCTTCATCTGCTTTTAACATGTAAGCATAATCTTTAGTAGTCAAGAATGAAGTATCATAGCTATACCTTGTAGGCTTCCATTTGTGCTTGGATGACCTTCTGACATCTCCACTTCTTGAAGTTTCTAGTTCATCACATTCTGGATCAAACCTTGGCACTTCTTCTACTTCAACCTGTACTTCATTATTCTCATCTTCATCAAATATCTGAACCTTTGATTTACCTTTCTTTTGATTCACAACTTCTTCAACATTTGCATGAACATTAAGTGTACCTGCATACCAAGTACCTTGCTCATCAAATGTAACATCCTTGGACACAAGGAATTGCTTTGTGGATGGACTCCACAACCTATAACCCATCTGCTTGTCATCATAACCAATGAATACATACTTCTCTGCTTTAGGTTCCAATTTATGCCTCAATTGTGTTGGAACATATGCATATGCCAAGCATCCAAATATTTTACAATGATCCAAGGTAGGTCTCTTACCCCACCAAGCTTCATATGGTGTCATACCTTGCAAGGCTTTACATGGTAACCTATTGACCAAATATGTGGCTGTGTTCACAGCCTCAGCCCACAAATAATTAGGGCAATTTTTCTCCTTCATCATTGACCTTGCAAACTCAACAAGAGTTCTATTTCTTCTTTCTGCTACCCCATTTTGTTGAGGAGAGTATCTACAAGTAACCTCTCTCTTTATACCTGCATTCCACAAATAATCATTGAACTCATTAGAGAAATACTCTCCCCCTCCATCTGACCTTAATCTCTTCAACTTTTGACCTATAATTCTTTCTACATATGCATGATAGTGTTTAAATGTATTAAACACTTTTGATTTGTCTTTGATCACATAGATTGTGATCCACCTAGTAGAATCATCAACAAATATGACATAATATCTTGAACCATTTATACTAAAGTCCTTTGAAGGACCCCACACATCTGTATGTACCAATTCAAGTCTTTCTGAATACATAAAACCATGCTTATTATATGATTGCTTATGAGACTTACCTAACTGACATGCTTCACATATGTATGTCATGTGTTGACCTGCAACATTAGGCAATCCAAGCACTGAACCATTGTTAACCATTTCTTTGATACCTCTTTCATTAAAATGTCCAAGTCTTTTATGCCAAAGATCCAATTCAGACACCTTTTGCTCTCCATATGTAAACATAGCATGTCCAACATTACGTTGTATCTTTAATGTGAAGAGCCTTCCTTCCTTCTTTCCTATAACAATCTGTTTATACCCTTGACTAGGGTCTTCAACATAAACTCCATCATTAGTGAACCTTACCTCATATCCTTTTTCCACAATTTGTCTTACACTAATCAAGTTCTTTGGAATTGTAGGAACATATAGAACTTTACTCAAGAGAGTACTTCCATCTTTGGCTTTAACTGAACCAATTGACTTTACTTTGTGTTTTGTATTATCACCTGTTTGAACTGTGTGATTGATTGCCTTATGATCTAGATCAGTCATCAAAGCAATATTTCCACTCAGATGATTGCTACATCCTGAGTCAATATAAAATACTCTCATGTCTTCATGTTTGGCTTCACATGTTGCATTCATAATAAGAGTCGAATCTTCTTTCTGATCTGATGCATAATTGTAGTAGGTGTTATTATAAGATTGATTTCGGAAGTTTCTTTCTCCACCTCTTCCAAAAGAGTTCCTACCACCTCTACCTCTAAAGTTTCCTCTCTTATATCTACCACCTCTTCCTCTTTGATTAAAGTTCTGATTAAAATTACCATTTCTTTGATTATTATGCCAACAATCATGAGATAGATGATTGGTCTTACCACATATCCAACAAGCTCTGACATTGCTTTGTTATTTCTGCCTCTTCCTCTACTTTTGCCACTTCCTCTTCCTCTTACGAAGTTTGCTTGACTTGGAATACCTTCATCTTCAACTGATTGTTGCTTTCCTTTCCTAGCTTTCTTCTTGTCTTTAGAATACATTGCATGACCTGCAATCTTATCAACATCTACTTTGATATCATTCTCAAAAGTTAGCATATGTCCTAACAATTGATTCAAATCAGGAGTGAAATGATCTAATAAAAGTTTTGTAGAAAAAATAAATGGCTTCCACTTCTCATCTCCTCTTAGTCTTATGAGAATTTGTCTTACCAACTTATCTTCTTCAATATCTTCATCAACTACACCTAAAGAATCAGCAATGTCTTTCATCTTTGTCACATAATCAGATATTGATTGTGAAGCCTTCTTCGTGAATGTAGTAAACTCTGCCCATAATAAAGCTTTCCTTGATTTGCTTGTATTCTGAAAATGCTCTTCCAAAGAATTCCAAATGTCACTTGCACTTTCAAGTCCTCTGATATGAGGAAACAAATAATCATTCACTGCCATGTAGATTATGCTCCTTCCTTGAGCATCCTTCTTCATCCAAACCTTTATATCTGCAAGCTCCTCCCTAGTTGGAACACTAGGATCTTTGAACTCTGGCTTTTCTTCCTCTCCTGTGATGTATCCCATCAGATCTTTGCTCATAAGATGAGCTTCCATTCTCATAGACCAAGCTGGATAGTTCTCTCTATCCAACTTCTCAATTTGGAGACTATCTCCCATCCTTTCTTCACCTGTACTATCAAATCTTTAATCCTTATAAGGAATGAATGTACCTTAGCTTCGAATGTTGCTCCTTCTAATCCTTTTGATAACCTTTATGTGTCTTCCTTCAGTCTTTCTTCTACACTTTATTCTTTTGAACCTTCAAAATGTGAAATTTGTATATCTACAGCAGCCGGGGTCTTCCTTTCCTCAATTTTGATACTTCCTGCTTTGATACCACTAATGGAGAGTGTTAATCTCCAAAAGAACAAGCTATCCTTGATGTTAGACCACCTCTATATCAAGAACAACTTTAAACTCCAACCAATTTTGGAAGACAATCACCAAACTATCAAGAAGTTAGCTAACTGTGAAAAAGTCATTTCACAGAAAAGTCTGCTGCACATTAACCACTCATTGATTAATCATTTGTGTAAAGTTTCTGATGAAACTTTGTAGCATTTAGAGTTTCTGCACCTTCTCCAAGTTAAAACACTTCAAAAGCTTCAGTAGATTATGAGAAATGTATCAAAAAATCTACCTATGTCTGAAACTGACTTCCTGTAGAGTCGACTTTGACACCTACAACTTCTAACACATAGTTCTCCCAATCTGGAACCCATTTAAGCAAATGCTTTTAGCCATAGATGGCTTACCTTCCAACTTAGATTTTGACTCCTGATTTGTGTAAAAGCGTACACTGTGAACTAAGAACTGATCATTTCTTTGACCATCGAATCTGTGCTTGTTTCAGAAGACACTCAACACTTTCTCACATATAGATGTTCCTACACAAAATTCTCTCAGCCTGTTTGCAATTGAACTCTCAAACTTTAACCATAGATAGATTAACTATGGACTTAGATGTGTACAAAAGGATTTTTGATAAAATCAAACACAAAAGGAGAACTAGAGAAAAGATCGATGCACAATTCTCTGAACATTCTACTTATTCAACTCTTCATACATCTGATGGATGATTCATCCAATACACATCATCTATCCATCTATTCTTCATCTCACTTTTCTAATACGACCATCTATATGTATCTATATATACATATGAGTATTGATTCGTCATTACTTCAAGTATATTGAAGTATTTACAAAGCTAATGTACATATATTTTAAAGAACTTTACTAACTGAATCTTTTCTTTACTCCATGAAATTGGACTTTAATCTTTTCTTCATTTCTTCACTTCTAGACTTTATATAATCACCAATAGTTGATTGTCCTGCTCCAACAACAATCAGGAGTGTTTAGTGAGGGATAGGGATGGAGAGAGAAGGGGAGAGAGAGAGAGAGAGAGAGAAAGAGAGAGGAGATAGGGGACTCAATGTAGCTGAACATAGATAGTTCAAGAAGAGAGAGAGAGAGGGTAAGGGAGAAGATTTTGAGAGTACCTATAGGCATAGAAGATTGGTGATAGGTTAAGATGAGAGAGAGAGAGAGAAAGAAACATACAAAGAGAGTGTTGAGGGATTCTTCTATGAGAAGGGACTTGGGTATTTTTAGGAGAAGGAAGAAGAAGAAGAAGTGGAACGCAAACATTGAAAGCTTCTATATATTGATTACCAATAGAAAGTACAATGATGATGTCTAAAACAAGACCAAGTATTCTCCATGCAGAGTGCTTAATCCCAAAGAGTACACACACAAAAAGTTAAAAGATACCCAAAGTTCCTTATGCTGGCATCCTTCTCTCCACGAGACCTCCACCTTCTCGACTAGCTTGCTCTTGTGCACACCTCCTCAATGGTACCTTGTGCCACCTTGATTGCCTTGCTTACTAGTTCTCTACACTCCTTCTCTGCACACTAAATTACCCTTCTTGCACACTTCTCTCACTTCCTTCTATGCATCACACTCTTTATGTCTCTTGCTCTTCTTTATAGTGTAGACTATGCTCTCACTTGCTTATTCTAACTCCAAGAATAATGCTCATTCCTTGTATATCGATTCACTTTCGTACACTCCTAAGTGATAGTGCATCTTGGTGCTCACTTTGATGTCCCAAGAATGTAAAAAAATGTGTATAGCCAACAGCTCCCTATTTTTTCCTATAGTGACTTTAGGAGAAAAAAAAATTAAATGGGGGAGCATACATACACTTTTTTGTACTACTTCCTCTTCAAACGCTTTCACTTTTTCCTTCATTTCTTCAATATGTGTGCCTAAGGGAGGGTTCACCTAAACCTTCCAAATACTTTATAGAAAGAAAATTTGCAACCTGCATCCAACTTTCTACAAAACCATAGCCATTGTGAATAAATTGATTGTGTACTATCTATGCACCTTGACCAAGTTGAATTTGACCATTTTGACTTTTACTAGCTTGACTTGAACCACTTTAACTTTGAATGGCTCAATAGTTGCCCGCCACCTCATGGACTCTCCATCTTGGAGAGCTAACACCCAAACCATGAGTAGAGAGGTTCACCTTGATACCTAGTTTGCAAAATCTTCAAGACGACAATTAAGCAGCGACCAAGTCCACCAGGAGCATGAAAGAACAATCCCAAGGGAATAACCAAAATTGGTTAGCTCATTGAAGAAACAGAAGCTAGAGATGGAGGGTAGAAAAAAAAGGGTAGGGAGGTCTAAAGAGCTAAGAAGGATAGGGCAAGGACGGCAAAAGGCGTAACTCTATATTCTCAAGGAGAGGCAGAGGGCTGCGAGTTTCCCTGCTAGTTAGAGGCATAGAGTGAGGATCCAAGGCTATGAGTTGGGGATGTGGATAAGGAAAAAGTTGCCAAAACATGGAAGCTATAGAGGTTTCATATGGAAAATGTGCAACATATGTGGAAGATAAGGAGAGAACAGACCATGTACAAAATAAAAAATACATGTTAAATGTGCACAAAACATGTGGGTTTTGACCAAAAGTAAGAGAAAACTCTTGATACTAGTAAAACTAATGCAAAAACTGAATCCAAGATTGTCAAGAAACATGAAATTGACCAAAATGGCCACCCAAGGCCCAATCTAGAGCCAAAATCATTTTCTAATAAAAGCTTAAAAAAAATGTAACCACACCATAGTCAGCGAGGAGGGGGGTGATGCAGAGGGGTTAGAGGGAGAGTACAGAGAGAATAGAGAGAGGATAGAGAGAGGATAGAGAGAGGTAGAGAGAAGCTAGAGATAAGATAGAGAGAGAGTTGAGAGAGCTAGAGAGAGAAGTTTTTTGGGAAAAAAACAAAATGGGGGTGTCTATTTTTTTTTGAAAATATCTAAGAAATAGACAAAAAATCCAAAGAAAATCCAACAAAATCCAAAAAGAACTCCCAAAAAATTAAAAACATATCAAAAAATTGTCTAATCTTGTACGTAACCTTTCACACCCAAAATCATAGAGAGCTTCCCCTTTTTGTCTATTTTATTACATTGAAAAAAGATAAAAAATTCTAAAAAAAGTCTTAAAGAAATCTAAAAATTCTTAAAAAAAATCCTCGAATTTTCCAACAAGGTGCTCATGAAAAGTGCTACAAAATGGCTTTTGAGTTGCATAAAAACTCAAACGAGAAGCATGAAAATTGATGAAAACTAATCAAACGTAAGCAAAAAAATGGTACAAGAAGGCTATATACAACCTAGACAAGTTTTGCAAGTTCTAGGTGATCCAGAAAGCTTTACTTTTGTTGATGATAGGCCTTTATCATGGATATGATGAGCCATGGAAGCTCTTTTCCCCTCCATAGTCTCTAATTCTACCATACCTCATTTGAGTTATCTTCCTTTTGGCCACACTGATCATCTGATAGGGTTGAAAGAGCTTGGAGAAGCTTATAGAAGGTAGGAAAGTGTGTTTCGAAGCGATGAAGTTTGGTCAAGCCAACCGGCACAAGACCAGCCCTTGAGCTTATGGAGACTCAAATAGGCCTTATAGGCATGCAATAAGTGCAAAGAAACACACTATGTACTTTGGAGCATCAATGAGAATGCATCAATACAAAACAGATCCGTTTGCGGGTCGACTAGCTCAAAAAACTTACTATCTATGGAAGAGACAATGAACTTCAAATGCCCATAGCGACCACCGTTATTACAATTAGAAAACATCCTTTTATGGGAGTGATAAAAATAGTGTTGAGTGTATAGAATGCACAAAAGTATAAGGAATAAGCAAAATATGCTATAGGAATGAATGCAACATTCACCGGTGGTACTTCCTATTTTTCAGGAATATGCAGAGATTGACCCTGAGACCAAAAAACTCAGATTTCTCCCAATCTACTGAATAAAATGCTATGAAAATTTAAAAGCATAAACTAGACACTTATACCTTTCTAAGGAGCCATCTTGCACTCAATTTGGAGCTCAGGAGAGAGAGAGCAGCAGCCTCTACAAGATTACTATTGGCGAAGAAGATGATGCAGAGAATTGAAGGAGCAAGACAATGATGGTCACAAGTGTACGTATATTGCTTCCATGTAATGTAAAAGTGATTTCAAGTCTTTATCTAGACTCTAGGAGTGTTCCACAACTTCTACAAGTGAAATTTGAATTCAAATGAAGGTGGGAATGGTTGTTGGAGGGAGTCAATTCACTTTCCTACAATCTAGGAAAAGTGAAGATCTAATTTGATCTACTTTTAGGTGATTGATTGCTTGATTGAATGCAACTTCATCCACCACAAATTCGTAGGACTTGGGCTCTATCTTTCTATCTTTACATGTGTAAAGCTCAAGGCTTTTAAAACGGTAAATGAACCATAAAAAATCTCTTAAAAAAATGCAGTAAATGAGCATATGAAAAAGAACTTTCCAACGGATATTCTTTTGACGCGATAGCCTTTGATGTAGATCAAATCCACCTCAAGCATAGTGTAAGCTTGATGTTCCAACAACTCCCCCTCAAGCTAAAGTATGCTTGAGTCTTCATTCTCTGATAGGTTGAATACCTGCCATAGCTTTGAATCTACAAAGCTTTATTCCATCAAGTGCCTTCGTCATCATATCTGCTACTTGCTTTTCAGTAGGAACAAAAGAAATGTCAATCTTCTTTGCCATGAGCTTCTCTGTGATGAAGTGGTAATGGACTTCTATGTGCTTGGTTCTTGCATGGAAAATAGGATTTGCCGCTAGATGTATAGAACTTACATTATCTCCAAATATGTGAGGTTTGGAACTCACAAGTCCCAAATCTGTATACAATGCTTTTCACCATATTGCCTCTTGAGTTGCTATGGTCAAGCCTCTGAACTCTGCTTCAGTTGAGGATAAAGCAACTGTTGGTTGCTTCTTGGAACTCCATGACACTAGCTTCAAACCTGCAAATGCTAAGTAACCAGATGTACATTTTCTATCATCCTTAGCTCCTGCCCAATCTGCATCTAAGTAGATTTTGATATCAAAATCTGAAGAGTAAGGATAGAATATACCTTTGTTGATTGTACCTTTGAGATACTTAAGTACTCTCTTAGCCGCATCTATGTGTGGTCTTCTCGGTGAGTGCATGAACTGACTAAGCACTCCCTCACTATATGAGATGTCTACCCTTGTATGAGTAGCATATATCAAGCTACCTACCAAGCTTTGATACTCTTTAATGTCTTCAATTTTCTCACCTTCATAAACACTTAGTTTATGATTCATCTCCAAAGGCGTACCTGCAAGTTTAGTGTTCTCCATTTTGAACTTGAGAAGAAGATCCTAAATGTATCTTCTTTGAGTCAAATACATTCCTTCATCTGTGTATATCACTTGCATACCTAGGAAATATGTGAGCTCACCTAGGTCACTGATTTTGAAGTCCTCTTGCATGTGTCTTTTGATCCTTTGAATGCCATTTAGATCATCACCTGTCACAATAATATCATCTACATATACACATAGATAGATAACCTCATTGTGATCCCTTTTGATGAATAGAGAAGGATCTGAGCTACTAGCTTTGAACCCTTGATCTTGAAGATATGTAACCAACCTGTAATTCCAAGATCTAGGAGCTTGTTTCAATCCATACAATGCTTTCTTAAGTCTACAAACATAAGATGGATGATTATGCTTTTCAAAACCTGGTGGTTGTGACATTTATACCTCTTCACTTATCCAACCATTTAAGAATGCATTTTTCCCATCAAGTTGGAGGAGTCTCCAATTCCTTGCAGCAGCTACACTTATCAATGTTCTGATTGTAGTCATCTTTGCAACTGGTGAGAATGTTTCCTCATAGTCTATACCATGAGTTTGTGAGCATCCTTTGGCAACTAATTTTGCCTTGTACCTACAAACTAATCCATCTGAATTTCTTTTAACTTTATATACCCATCTACAACCAATTTCCTTTTGATTCGGCGACATTGGAACCAAATCCCAAGTGTCCAGTTCCTTCAATGCATCTATCTCTTCTTTCATGGCCTTTTCCCAATTAGGGTTTCCTTTTGCCACTTCATAGGTTGAGGGTTCCTCTCAAATAGAGTCTTTTGCCAAGTATATTGAATGCTTCGTAACAAATGTGGAATCATATCCATACCTTTCTGGTTGTTTCTTCTCTCTTGTTGATCTTTTAGGTGCTTGTTTGGAGCATTCTCCAACCTCTTGCATCTGTGCTTTGCCTCTTGACTTCCATAGCTTGTAATCCTTTTCCCTTTCATCTTGATCATCGATTGTATCACTTCTTGGATCTTGTACCTGTGTATCATGCTTGCTTCCTAATTGATGAGAGTCAAAATCAAGATCATATGGTAGTGTTACCTTTTGTTTGTCTTCATAATACCAAGACCTGTGTTCTTCAAACACAACATCTCTACTTGTAGTGAATTGCTTGGTTGAAGGATTGAAGAACCTATAACCCATCTGAGTTGAATCATTTCCAATAAACATTGCCTTTGTTGCCCTTTCATCTAGCTTACCTCTTATTTGTGATGGTACATGAAAACAACCAAAAAACCTTTCAATGTCCAAGACTAGGTTTTCTTCCATGCCATGCTTCATAAGGAGTCATACCTTGAAGTGATTTGGATGGTAGTCTATTGACAAGGTACACAACAGTTGAAATAGCTTCTGCCCATAGATTATGTGGCTACTTCTTCTATTCAAGCATTGTTCAGGCTGATCCAACCAATGTCTTGTTTCTCTTCTCCGCAATTCCATTTAGTTGAGGAGAGTACCTAGTAGTCACTTCCCTTTTGATACCTTTGTCCTGCAAGAACTCATCAAACTCTTTGGAGAAGTATTCTCTCCCTCCATCAGATCTGAGCTTCTTTAGTGATCTACCTGTATGATTCTCCACATGTGCAAGATACTTCTTGAAGCAATCAAACACTTCATTCTTACTCTTGATAAAGTATAGAACAGTCCATCTACTATGGTCATCAATAAATGAGACATAATACCTTGATCCTGCCAACGAAGGTTCTTGACTTCATCCCCATACATCTGTATGTACTAAGTCCAATAAGTTGTTGTGGATGTAGCCTTTGTGGTTGAATGGTTGTCTTTGTGCCTTCCCAATCTGACATGCATCACACCTGTTGATCATGTGTTGCTTTGATATGTTCGACAGTCCTAGAACACTTTGATCCCTGCATATATCCTTCAAGGTTCTTTCATTCACATGAGCAAGTCTCTTATGCCACACTTCAATCTCACTTAGGGTTTGAGACCCAAAGTTGAGTAGAGCTATGTTCCTAGTTTCTCCTACTTCAAAAGTAAAGAGCCTACCAAGCTTCTCACCTCAGTCTATCTTTTTGAAGCCTTGGCATGGATCTTCCACAAAAGCTCCATGTTGGGTGAACCTAACTTGCAAGCCTTTTTCAACTATTTGGCCTACACTTATTAGGTTTTTAGTGATAGTGGGTACATAGAGAACCTTACTTAGAATGTTTGTCCTACCATTGGAAGCTTTGACATTACCAATATTCTCCACATTGTGCTTTGTGTCATCCCCTGTTTGCACTTCATGTCTATGCTTTGGACTTTCCAAATCAAATAGAAGAGCAATGTTGCCTGCAACATGATTCGAACATCCTAAATCTATGTAGAAAAAATGATCATCTTCTTTACCTTCTTTGTGGCTTAGATTCATAAGAAGCAATGATTCTTAATGTGGTTGATCTTCTGAATAATTGTTGTAGTCCCTTCTATTATAGCCTCTATTGTTATTGTTGAAGTTGTGTCCACCTCTGCCTCTATTGCTGCCATATCCACCTCTTCCACTTCCTTTTTGGGTCTTCCCATTGAACCAGCAATTCTGAGTGGTGTGGTTGGTCTTATCGCATATGGCACAAGGTTGAACATTCTGACCTTTGGTTTTGTCTTGCTTTGGTCCTTTCTTCTTCCCTTTCCACTTGCTCTTGCTTGTGAAGTTGGCTTGGGAAGTCTCTTCTTCATCTTCTTCCTTCTTCTTGCCTTTTCTACTTCTTATCCTTCTTATCTGCATATAGAGCACTAGTTGAATTACCATGATAAGAGTTACCTTTCTTTATTCTATTGTTGGCTTCTTGATTGAAGAGTTGTCCAAGAAAGATGTTGAAGTCTGGAGTTTGCACATCCATGATGAGATCATAAGCTGTCGTGAAGGATTAACATTGTTTATCACTACGAATGCCATTGAGAATTTGCCTCATGATGACCTCTTCTTCAATCAGCTCTCCAATGGATGCTAAATGATCTGCAACCTCCTTGACCTTGGTAACAAACTCTGTGATGGTTTGCTTAGGTTTCTTCTTCATTTGGTTGAACTCATTCCAAAGATGATTCTTTCTTGCTTTGGTACTAGCAAAAAAGAAAGTCTCAAGGGCATCCCAAGTCCCTTGAGATGTCTTGCATCCTCTAATATGTGGTAATAGAAAGTCAGAGATAGAGTTTAGTATATACGACCTTGCTTGAGCATCCCTTGCACACCAAAGTGTGAGCTTATCTGTCTGCTCTTGTGTAGGTCCTCCTTTAGATCTCGGAATAGGCATAGCTTCATCACCTGCTACAATTCCATAAAGATTTCTACCTTGCAAATAGGCCTCCATTCTTACTTACCAAGCTGCGTAGTTGTGTTGATCAAGCTTCTCGATCATTGAGGGAAAGCCGTCACCCATCTTGATCTAGCTCTGATACCACTGAAAGAACTTGGAGAAGCTTGTAGAAGGTAGAAAAGTGCGTTTCGAAGCGATGAAGTTTGGTCAAGCCAACCGGCACAAGACCAACCCTTGAGCTTATGGAGAATAAAATAGGCCTTATAGGCATGCAATAAGCGCAAAGAAACAAACTATGTACTTTGGAGCATCAAGGAGAATGCATAGATACAAAATAGATAGGTTCGTGGGTCGACTAGCTCAAAAAACTTACTATCTATGGAAGAGACAATGAACTTCAAATGCCCATAGCGACCAGCATGATTACAATTAGAAAAAAGCATTTTATTGGAGTGATAAACATAGAGTTGAGTGTATAGAATGCACAAAAGTTTAAGG
This sequence comes from Ceratopteris richardii, assembly GCA_020310875.1. Classification (NCBI taxonomy): domain Eukaryota; kingdom Viridiplantae; phylum Streptophyta; class Polypodiopsida; order Polypodiales; family Pteridaceae; genus Ceratopteris; species Ceratopteris richardii. Next base: position 137,327,368 of record CM035413.1, read on the forward strand.
AATAAGCAAAATATGCTATAGGAATGAATGCAACATTCACTGGTGGTACTTCCTATTTTTCAGGAATACATAGAGATTGACCCCGAGACAAGAAAACTTAGATTTCTCCCAATCTACTGAACCAAATGCTATGAAAATGTATAAGCATAAAGTAGACACTTATATCTTATCAATGAGTCATCTTGCACTCAATGTGGAGCTTTGCAGAGAGAGCAGAAGCCTCTGCAAGATTACTGTTGGCGAAGAAGATGATGCAGAGAATTGAAGGAGCAAGACAATGATGGTCACAAGTGTACGTATATTGCTTCCATGTAATGTACAAGTAATTTCAATTATTTATATAGACTCTAAGAGTGTTCAAAGACTTCTACAAGTGAAATTTGAATTAAAATGAAGGTGGGAATGGTTGTTGGAGGGAGTCAATTCACTTTCCTACAATCTAGGAAAAGTGAAGATATAGTTTGATCTACTTTTAGGTGATTGATTGCTTGATTGAATGCAACTTCAACCACCACAATTCGTGGGATTTGGGATGTATATTTCTACCTTTACATGTGTAAAGCTCAAAGCTTTTGCAACGGTAAATGAACCATCAAAAATCTCTCAAAAAAATGCAATAAATAAGCATATGAAAAAGAACTCTCCAACGGATATTCTTTCGATGCAATAGCCTTTGATCTAGATCAAATCCACCTCAAGCATAGTGTAAGCTTGATGTTCAAACAAGGGCCACCCTCAATCCTTCATTAGAATAATATTTATAGCATACTCCATCATTTCTTTCTCTATTTCGGCTTCTTTTTTAATTAATTCGTAAGATTTCCCTCATACTATTCTATCTTCTTCAGCCAATGGAATCCTCTGTTTCCAAAGACCTATAGGTACCCCTTTCACATCCTTGTAAAGCCCTACACTTTCTACCATAAAACTTATCATAAGAGATGATATCCATACCATTATCCATACAAAGTGGCCACTCATAGAGGATTTGAAGTACCTTCATTAATGTTACACTTAAGGGTATTTCTTTTCCTCTTTCTTCTATGGCATGTGACTCACTTACCCAAATTAGTAACCTGAATGATATCCTCTTTTCCTTCATAGAATTCCTCTCTCCTTGAGTTTTTTGGAAAAATTCCATAGCAGCAAGATGATTCTTCTCCATGTAGCCAAGCCAACATGTTCTCTTCCTCATATAAATCTGCCTCTAGGTTGTTCAACATATCTTTTTCCATACAAATACTATTTTTTGCATGCCTCTTCTAAAAATATATGTTGAAGCTCTTTTCCCTCTTGTTTTACCCACATAGTGTCCTTACCCCAATCATGCAGCACATTGGCATGTCTTAACCAAGGTCTGCCAATCAACAAGGGCAAACTTCCATCTACTTGTGGTAGCTTTAAGACAACAAAATCCAAGTTAAAGATGTTACCTAGTATCTCCACTAGGACTCCAAAGACGACTCCCATAAGTCTTAGTATGCTTTGATATGCTAATGTTACAGTGAAATTGGTAGGTCTTGAAGGTTGGATTCCAATATTTTTCATGGTATTCACGCATCAAGTTAATGCTAGAACCTCCATCCACAATAGCTCCTTGTAATTGATGTCCTCTGATAGTGATTGTTAGATGTGAGCTCTTATAATATTTGAGGGGGGCTTCACCTTCAATTTTATCCTTCTTCATAAGAAAAGCCTTTTCCACTAAAGTTGTTTTGGAGGCCTCATCAATGATTTGCAAGACCTTTGAACTAAATTTAGCATCCATATTTATTAAATAAAAAATACTAACCTCCTTTTTAATTGATTTGAGTAGTCTTGAAGCTTCACATTCCTTAAGAGGGTGGGCTCTAATTGATTGTTCAAACTCCTCAGAAGCCCTACTAAATGCATGACCTATTGGAATATGCAAGTCCACATCATCTCTTCAAAGTATTATCATAGGTTGAACTCTTTATTAAAGTTCATTATATTCTTAGAGTGATTTAATATGTTTTCCACATCAGTCATAGTCGTGAATAAAGCATATTTGAAGTCAATGCCAAGTTGGAAAAGTGTTCCTATAATTTAGGAAAAATTTCAGGACAGCAGCACACCTTTTCTGAAGGTAATTTTGCACGGATCATATCTCGCTAATCATGAAATCTTTTTGGCTGATTCAAAAGCTGAAATGTTCTGCATAATATCAGGTATCAGCTCACCAAAAATCTCCCACAAATTCATCTCCAAACTCAAGTTATGCTAGCCGCAAGTTGGTAGGTAGAGAATTGGCAGATTGCTAAAAAGGGCTAGTAGGCCAACTTTGGAAGCTTGTATCTTGAGCTACCTGCATCATCGCAAAATGGTTTCTTTAGCAAATTGTTCCCCATATCATGGAGAATCTTCATCTAAAATAGTTTCACCAAACTCCCACGCATTAGAGAGTTATGCCTATTTAAATAGAGGCTTCTGAGCATTTTTGACAGACAGATAGAGGGCTGGAGTTGAGAGACATTCGACTCATTTTTTGTAGTTGTGGAGTGCATCCTAGGGACTGAAGTGGAGTGGTGTATACCACACACTCTTGACCATTATACATTGGCTTCATGTGTATCATTGAGCTCATTTGATAGTGTTATCAGCTTTGTTCTTTTCAAGTAGTTTGAGCTTGAGTTAGCTTCTACTACTGAACTTTGTATTCTTGTTGATTTAAGGATTGCTCACTTATTTGTCTCTCATATCTCATCTCATATATTCTTTGAGAGTGTGTTTAAGCTCAGCTCCTCATTTTTTCTCATGGTATCAGAGCACCTAGGTTAGAAGTGCCTAGTATGACCATATTTGAGTAAAGGGAAGAGTCTCGATTCAACTTGTTGTAGTTAAAGATGGCACCAAGTCTCCACAACCTACACTTAGAAGGAGTTGAGAAGCTCAATGGCAACAACTATGCTACATGGAAGGTAAAGATGGAGTCCTTACTTTTCTTTCAAGATTGTTGGGATTTAATTTCAATGGACAGACCGACTGGAAGTGAAGAAGAATTGTCCAAATGGGATAAGAAGGCCATGTTTGCAGTTCATATGAGTGTCAGATGACATTCGCAGCCATCTCCTTGATGTGAAGACTCCCAAGAAGGCATGGGAGACATTGAAGAATATCTACGAGTCCAAGAGCACCTCGAGGCAATTGGCATTGAGGGCTGAACTTACCAATTGTATGAGGAAGCAAGGAGAGGATGCTTCAAGCTTCATCAAGAGAGTCAAGGATCTACATCAACAACTAGTGGCTATTGGAGATAAGATGTCTGACAACGAGCTCTCTACAATCATCATCCATGGATTGCGAGATGGATATGAAGGCTTAGTTCAAGGCCTCATCATCTTGAGGGAGAAGCCATCTCTAGAGGAGATGGAACAAATTTTCAGAGATGAAGATCAAAGGCAGGCTGCAATGAAGTCAATACATGATGGAGGAAAGGCATCAACATCAAATGACAAAGCACTCTTCTCATCAAGGGGAAGAGGAAGATTGAACACACAAAGAGGAAGAGGGTGGCATTAGCCCACTCACAACCAAGATCGACAAGATCATGAAGGTAATCAATCTTTCCAAGAAAGAGGACATCCTTCCTCAAGAGGTAGAGGAAGAGGAGAAGATAGAGGTAGATATTACTCTATCCAATGTTACAATTGCTCTAGGTATGGTCATTTTGCTAAAGATTGCAAGAGTAATCAAGATAATGGGAGAGGAAGATCAGCCCACTACACGGATGGAGAAGGTGGAAATGAGTCCACTCATTTTGAAGAAGATTCTTCACTTGTATCATTAGAAGGGATAGCAGCCCATACACATGATCCCAAAGAGGAACCATGGTGGATCGATAGCAGAGCAAGTTCTCATATGACTTCTCATGCTCAAGACTTTTCTAATATTGATGATTCTCATAATGGTACTATCTTTACAGCAGATAGTACTCCAAATTCCATTGCAGGGAAAGGTGACACACCCATTCGATTGGGAACGGGAGAGAAAAAGACACTCGGCAATGTTCTCTTGGTACCATCGCTTACCAAGAATCTACTTTCAATTGGAGCTATGATTGAGAAGGGACTCAAAATAGAGTTTGAATGCCAGCAATGCCTCATTAAAAATCCAAAGAATTCCTACAAAGTGGTTGCTAGAGGAAGAAAGCAAGGAAAGCTTTTCAAGTTAGAAGGAGAAGTCTCAGCATTTTCAGCAATGGGAAATGACAAAGCAGCCCCCATTATGCCTACCGAGTTATGGCACAAGAGGTATGGTCACTTGAACTTCAATAGTATGTGTATGCTGAAGGAGAAAGGCATGGTCATTGGAATTCCAGCCTTACAAAGGATTGGAAAAGTGTGTGAAGCGTGCTGCCTTGGAAAGCATGCTAGGAGTAAGTTCTCAAAGAGAAGCTCAAGGGCACTTAATATACTTGATGTGGTGCATGCCGATGTATGTGATTCAACCCAGACTCCCTCACTTGGAGGGAATATTTATTTTGTTACCTTCACGGATGATTTCTCTAGATATACTTGGGTTTATTTTATGAAGTCCAAGGCTGATGTATTTCAGATTTTCAAACACTTTCATGCTATGGTGGAAAAGATGACAGGACGAAGACTAAAGACTCTACAATCTGACAATGGAGGAGAATTCTTGTCGAAGGATTTCAGCCGTTATCTACTTGAGATTGGCATTCGAAGGCAACTTACTTGCAGCTACATTCCACAACAAAATGGAGTGGCGGAGAGGAAGAATAGGACATTATTTGAAGCAGCAAGATGCATGCTCAAAGACAAAGGTCTGAGCAACATCTTTTGGGCTGAAGCAATCAACACTTCATGCTATTTGATGAATAGGTCTCCTACCAAAGTCTTGAAGGGAATTACCCCCTATGAAGCTCTTCACAACATCAAGCCTAAGGTACATCATTTAAGAGTTTTTGGTTGCCTCGCATTTTCTCACATTCCAGATGAAAAGAGGAAGAAGCTGGATGACAAGTCAAGGAAATGCATCTTTGTTGGATATAGTGATGTAAGCAAAGCTTACAAACTTTATGATCCATGTAAGAAGGAGACATTCCTATCACGGGATGTGATTTTTTATGAGAATGCAAGCTTCAGTTCAGCATCAATTTCAGATTTGGATAAAAGCTCTTCAACAACAGTGAAAGTTGAAGTTCCATCTTCTACACATGAGGAAACCATTGAAGAATTATAGGAAGAAGATGAAGATCACCGTGCAACTCTTAGAAGGTCTTCAAGGATCAGAACACAACCTCAAAGACTTACATATCAACGAGGTAATTCCTCAAGTTTTGAGCAGAATAATGTTGCTTTGCTTAGCTCTATTTTACAACATGACGAACCATCAACATACAAGGCTGCTAGTACTAAAAAAGAATGGCAAGAAGCTATGGAAAAAGAGATGGCTGCTCTTCATCAAAATGGGACATGGGAGTTATGTCCAATACCTCCCAACAAGAAAGCAATCGGATGCAAATGGATCTACAAGTTGAAATTCAACAAGGAAGGGAAGATAGATAGACACAAAGCAAGGTTAGTAGCTAAAGGATATTCTCAACAATATGGATTGGATTATGATGAAACATATGCTCCAGTAGCAAAGATGAGTTCAGTTAGGTTATTACTTTCCCTTGCCTCCATATTCAAGGGGAAGGTGAAGCAAATGGATGTCAACAATGCCTTCCTCAATGGCATACTTGAGGAAGAAGTCTACATGCAACAACCGGAAGGATACATTGTCAAAGGTAAAGAGCACATGGTATGCAAACTTCTCAAAAGTTTGTATGGTTTGAAGCAAGCTCCCCGAGCTTGGTATGCAAGGATTGATGAGCATCTTTGCTCTCAAGGCTTTCAAAGAAGCAATGTTGATCATAGTTTGTATTATAAGGTCAAGGGAAAAGATATTGTTATTGTTCTTCTATATGTGGATGATCTCATGTTGACAAGAAGCAATGAAGCAATGATTGAAGATGTTCAAAGAAAACTCTCTAAAGAGTTTGAAATGAAGGATCTTGGTGACTTACACTACATTCTTGGCATCGAAGTCTCTCGACTAGAGAAGGGAGATATATTTATCTCTCAACAAAAGTATCTTTTTTCCATTCTTGATAGGTTTGAGATGTCTTACTCTAAGCCGGTCTCTACACCTATGGAGTCAACTCTCAAACTCATGAAGGACGAGGATGGTGTTCCATATGATGAAACATTATATAGACAACTCATAGGATCTCTCCTCTATTTGACCATCAGAAGACCTGGTATTTGTTTTGCAGTGAACTCTCTCTCCAAATATCTACAAGCTCCCAAAGTATCTCATTGGAATTCAGCCAAGAGGATACTAAGATATTTGAAAGATTATGCAGCAAACTTGGTTGATAGAAAGAGCATAAGTGGAAATGCCTTCTTCCTAGGCAATGGAGCTATTTCATGGAGTTCCAAAAAGAAAAGTACGATCAGCTTATCCTCTATAGAAGCCGAATACAAAGCTCTCACAACCTTAGCCTATGAAGCTATTTGGCTGAGAAGATACTTGGATGAGATTGGTTTCGGTGAAAACCAACCTACAACCATTCATTGTGATAATGTCTCAACTGAATCTTTGGCAAAGAATCCAATCATGCATCAATGAACCAAGCACATTGAAGTGAGGGAGCACTTCATCAGAGAGAAGATACAAAGTGGTGATATCATCTTACACCATTGCAACACAAAGGAAAATGTGGCTGACCTCTTCACTAAGGCTCTCGGCAAGGAGTTGTTCATCAAGCATAGATCATGACTTGGCATGATGGAGCTTCCCTTAAGGGAAGGAATTCATGAGTAAGGGAAGACTCATCATGCATCTTCAACAAATAAGGGAGGGCTCATCTTCATATGCCTTCAGCAAGCATTTTATTTCAGGTTCTTATTATTTTGAAGATGTTGGACTTGAGGGAAGGTGTTGGAATATGCAAGTCCACATCATCTCTTCAAAGTATTATTATAGTTTGAACTCTTTATTAAAGTTCATTATATTTTTAGAGTGATTTATTATGTTTTCCACATCAGCCATAGTCATAAATAAAGCATATTTGAAGTCAATGCCAAGTTGGAAAAGTGTTCCTATAATTTAGGAAAACTTTCAAGACAGCAGCACACCTTTTCTGAAGGCAATTTTGCACGGATCATATCTCGCTAATCGTGCATTTTTTTTGGTTGATTCAAAAGCTGAAATGTTTTGCATAATATCAGGTATCAGCTCACCAAAATTCTCCTGCAAATTCATCTCCAAACTCAAGTTATGCTGGTCGCAAGTTGGTAGGTAGATGATTGGCAGATTGCTAAAAACGGCCAGTAGGCCAAATTTGGAAGTTTGTATCTTGAGCTACGTGCGTCATCTCAAAATGGTTTCTTCAGCAAAGTTGTTTCTCATATCATGGAGAATCTCCATCTAAAACAGTTTCACCAAACTCCCACGCATTAGAGAGTTATGCCTATTTAAACAGAGGCTTCTAAGCATTTTCTGTAGACAGACAAAGGGCTGGAGTTGAGATACAGTCGACTCATTTTTTGTAGTTGTGGAGTGAATCCTAGGGACTGAAGTGGAGTGGTGTATACCACACACTCTTGACCATTATACATTGGCTTCATGTGTATCATTGAGCTCATTTGATAGTGTTATCAGCTTTGTTCTTTTCAAGTAGTTTGAGCTTGAGTTAGCTTCTACTATTGAACTTTTTATTCTTGTTGATTTAAGGATTGCTCACTTATTTGTCTCTCATATCTCATCTCATATATTCTTTGAGAGTGTGTTTAAGCTCAGCTCCTCATTTTTCTCATGACCAATGGCATCACTAATACCTATGAGCTCCTCATTTTCTCTTGTACCTTCACATGTAGTGTCTCGTTCCTCATGTGTTCCTTTGTCCTTGTTCAGGCCAAGAGTACTTGACTCTTGGACTATGGCTATTTGAGCCTTCCCCTTGCTTCTTGTCTGAATTAAAAAAGATTCAATTTCTTCTAAATGCACTACTCTAAGAGATGGTGATGGCACATTGACTTGTTCTACAACTTTTTGTTTGTTCACCGAGATCATTTATATGTGAGGCCTAGATGTAGATGCTTGGTTCTTTGGACAAAAATTGGTATAATGATCCCTAGCCTCTAGCCAGTTTCTACAAGGAGGGGCATTTTTGGTAGGAAACACCTACTTTGGTAATGCCCACATTCTCCATATCTGAAACAAATGATTGGCCTCCTAGGCCCATTTCCAAAGTTATCCCCAAGTCGCCAGTTGTAAGAGTTACCTTGACTAGGTGCAACCACCATCACATTAGTTGGTGGTTGGGATCCTCCTTGTGCCCAATATGTTTGTGTAGGCATCCCTCTTGACTGACATTCCTAGGCCTCATGACTAGCTTTCCTCCATAATTGCCAAGTCACACTTAAAAGAGGGCACTCACTTACCACATGACCGTGTTTTTTGCACATGGTGCACCACAATCCATTTTTTATGTCCCCTCCATGAAGTTCTTGTAATTCTTACTGTAGTTGTGCTAACTCCTCTACTTGGGCCTCTTCTTCTTTTTGCAGCTTTAAAACTTCAATTTCCCTCCTCAATTGTGTTACTACATTGTCTTCTTCTTTATGTGGCTTGTTCCTCCTTAGACTCTCAAGTTCCTTTATCAACTCTGTCATGGGATCCTCAGGTTCCATATGATATGGTAGATGTAGCTCAAGCGTAAGCACCACCTCCTTTACTTGTCAATCCGCGGAGACGTGAGGACCGGTATGAAGACCATGAGCAAGTGAAGGCACAAGTGCGTGAGTGAAAGCACACAAACATGCACACACATACACACACACGCGCACGAAGTAAGATCAAAGAGAGGAACAATGGGAAGCTTAGATTGCAAAAGAGTTCTCTTACAAAAGCTCTATTCTCTAACCAGCTAACCCCAAAAATGAGCTCTCTAGCTCTTTTTATAGTTTTTTTGACTAGTTTTGGCCCTGTCCAGACCTAGTGACCGGCCTAGTTAAAAATTAGGTTCCAGGGCTTATTTGAGGGCTCAAATGGAGTCTAAAAATTATGAAAATTGGTAAGATGATACTTCTAATGCTCCTCAAGCTCGAGGACTCCTCAGCTTGCACAAAATGGAGCTACAAAAATAGAAAATGGTATTTACAATGGTTTTAGTGATGGAAATCACTATTTTTGTAGGGAATTCTTTTGAAAATTTGACATACACTTCTTGGAGCTCCCTACTTGCTCCCTTTCCTTGTGTGTCCACCTTTTGATGTGCTTCCATGCTTTGTCCTTGACTTTGAGCTTCAACACTCCCCCCCTCTCGAGTTTGTCGTCCCTGACAGACCCTTGTTGTAGTGGTTGTTCCAAGTAGTGCCTTGAGAGGGAGCGTCCCGTCTGTCTGAACAAAAGTTGTCTGACTTCCAGATGTGTCTGGTTCTTCATCTATCACTACAAGTCTTTGCAAGTTGTAGTCTCTTGGTATATGCTTCTTCCTGGGATTCCAGCATGACTGTGTCATTGTGAGTCTCCGTTGATGTTTTCTAGATCTTCCACAGTTGATGTTCATAGTAGTCATGCCAAGTACTCCTAACCCATATTGAGTGATGGGTAAGTGTGTTTGTGCATGGGTTGAGGAAAATATGTGCCTTGTGCACGGTCTTGTAATGTAGCCCTATGAATGCTTACTTAGAAAATGCATTGGAAGAAGTATGGTGCAAAAATTGCGGGTCTAGAGCTAAGTGCCCAAGGGTATGTTGACGAAGAGGTTTCCTAATCTATCATGGTTATGGTGTTGCTAGAGTAAAGATACTTACCATGGAGAAGGTTGATCGATGTTCATCTCTTCGTGTTGTACACTCGGCCTTTGGGATGGAACATTGTTGATGAATGTCCATGTTGATGGTCCACTGATGAGATCTTTTGAGTGGTTGATCCTCTCTCCTCTTTTCAAAGCAACATTTGCCAAATACTGAGAATTGAATTTCTTTATATTCTTTGGCAAACAACATTGGGTAACTACACAAAGCTGAGTTTCACATATTCTCTTTAGCTCACCATACGCAGGAGTCTTCTCCTCCAGAACTACCCTTTGCAGATATCTCCTTGGATGCTCGCGTACATGAAGTAGTTAAGCATCACTCAAGTTGCGGACCTTCAAGCTTTTCATCCCTACCATGGTAAGAGAAAATCATAGTTGTAGATGCCATGTTCATGCCAAGTGCTTGCCATCTACCAGATAAGGCAGCAATAATATCATCTGCTAGCCGAGACACAGTTTTATCCAAATTGATAAATGCCTAGTAATCAACAATTCCACCTTCAACTAAGCATGACTCATTCAGGTTCCAAGAGCCAAGCCTAGAGACAAGTTTTTTTATTTATTTATTTATTTATTTTTTTAAGATCAAGGAGAGGAACAATGTCACAAAACAAGAAGATAGAGTTTAGTATCAATCAATAAAAATCTTTGACATATGTCAATGTGCTCTTGTGCCTGGGATTCTCAAGTGTGTCTATGCACGGCCGTGTAATGTGGCCCTATATTAATGCATACTTTGGAAATGCATGACCTGAATGGTGCAAAAGACAGGGTTGTGCAAGGAGCACATGGTTGTCGCTCGTCGAGGCCTGATGTCACCTGCAAATGTTGATGTCATCTTTGTTGGAGGTATCCATTGGATCTCGAGATGACCACTGATCCTTCCTCTTGATAGGGACCCATTTTAGAACAGCATTTGGCACTGTAGAGATTACTTCAGGCATCTTCCTCGTTGGATGCTTTCTGAACTGTGGTATCCAATGTGGTTGGCGCATTGGTTTGATGGAGGCTACTTGTACTTTTGGCTTCCAAACCCATATCCTTTTTGCACGTCTTCCTACTATTGTTGAAGAGCTAATTTGATCTCCTTTCGGTCTCTGTACGTGGTTCTTACCCTCTTCTCCTTTTGGCTTCTTTGTTGAGACCTTTCGCATGTGGAAGAACACAGGTTGTTGTAGATGTAAGAGCTTCTTAGGTACCCACATCTGTAATCGCCCTTGTTGAGCTTCAACTAATTTCTTAGGCACCCAAACTTGTTGGATACCTTGTGATTGAGCTTGTCCGAGCTGCTTCCTTCGTCTTCTGACCTGGTTGGCTTGCCTGGATGGGATTTGTGGGGCCAAGGCTGGTGGTTTCTCTCCTTTGTGTACCCATATCTGCTTCATGCTCGGCACTACCTTCCTTTGGAAATCTCGTTGTCTATTTGATATAGCAGTTGTTCTGTTCGGTTGTGCTTGCTTTGTTGGTTGAGTTGTTGTGGTGGCATTAGTCCTTGCCCCAGAGGAGGAGTCCGCTTGTCGTTGAGCCTGTTCTTCCATGATTGACTCCTTCTGCAGCATAGAGCTTTTGACACATACATCTTCTTCCATATGATTAGTCTTAGAAGAACTAAGAGAGTGTGTGGTGCCCTGATCTGGGAGCATGCAGTTCTCTAATTCTATTGTAATGCATTGTTCATGTACCCATACTTGAAGAATTTGACTTCTTAGGTTCAAGTTTATTGCATGGTCATAAATCCAATCTTGACCCAAAACAAGTGGTTCTGTAAGGTTCTCATCTTGACACACTAGCGCTTTGACTTTCATTCGAACATCTTGAAGGTAGATGGGAAGTTCCACCTCGCCCAAACAAGGGGTTTCCACACTTCCCAAACCTATGAGATAAGCTTCTATGGGATTGATGTTCAACTGCAAGTCTTGGCAGTAGGAAAGTCTAACTGCACTACTTGCTGCACATGAGTCAATTAATGCTTTCACAGTCCTTGTATCCTTCCCTTGTCCTATCTCTATGGTCACAAAGGGTCGTCGGTCAATGACTTGAGAAGTCGCTATGCCTGATTTTTGGCACATATCCATGTGATATTTTGGAGCTTTTGAGTTGACATCTACGCCTAGTCACCTTAACTTATTTTGCCTTATGCGCTCTCTAGCCTCTGCTTGTGCTTCTTCCCTCACCCTTAACTCCTCTTCTTTTCGCTTCTTAGCCGTGTTGAGTCTCTTAAGCATATCCTCAGTAAGAGGTTCTTGATATAGCTTGACTCTACAACCACTAATATAGTTTGGCAAGATATCACCTTCTAAAGTAGCCAATTGAATCGCGCCGCTAGTGGAAATTCTGTTAATGATCATGGGTCCATATCCTCGTTTTTCCAACTTACGGGCATGTTGTTTTAGTTTGTAAACCAACACTAGATCTCCCTCTTTCAGTGCCTTATCCTTAATGTGTGCATCGAAGTATGCCTTTTGCCTTTTCTTTGCAGCGTAGATGCTTGCAGCCGCTCGTAGCATTGTCTCACCTAAGCGTTCTAGATCAAAGATCCTAGATGACAATTCATGTCCATTCCACTCATGCTCTTGTGCTACTTTTAAAGTAGGGATTAAGAAATCCAGTGGTAACACCGCATTCTGTCCAAAGACCATCTGAAATGGGGTGGCATTGAGTACCGTTTTGTAGGCAACTCGGTAAGCCCAAACAGCATGATGAAGTTGTTTGTCCCAATCAGAGCGTTTATTATTTACCAATTTTGTCAATACGTTACAAAGGATCTTATTGGTACTCTCGGCTTGTCCGTTAGTTTGTGGGTGATAAGGGGCAGACTTTTTATGTATCACCAAGAATTCTTGGAGAAGATTTTCAATGACCTCATTCAAGAAGTGTGTGCCTCTATCGCTCACTAACTCTATTGGTAGCCCATATCTCGTGAACACATTCTCAAATAAGAACTTAGCCGTCGTCTGAGCATCATTCTTTGTTGTGGCTTTCACCTCTACCCACTTTGTAAGGTAATCTGTGGCTACAATAATATACTATGCATGGGAGTTTCTAGCAGGGGGATTAATAGGACCTATGAAGTCTATGCCCCACTTGGAAAATGCACACCCTCCCATCATTGGCCTCAAAGGCATCTCATCTTTTCTAACTGGATATTGTGCACGTTGGCATGAGTCACATTTCTTCACATAGGTATGTGCATCCATATGAAGAGTGGGCCACCAAAGTCCTGAGAATAGAATGGTCTTAATCACTCGGTCAGGACCAAAATGTCCACCTGCAACACCATTGTGTGCAGTCTCTAAGACCTTTAAATAGTCTGATTCATGAACGCACAGTCTTAAGTAACCATCTTTGCCTCTTCGGTATAAGTTGTCGCCTACTAAGGCATAGCCTTGAGCTTCTTGCTCCATGCTTCGTCTTCTTGCTAGACTAGCCTCTTTGGGTAATCTTCCCGACCTCATAAACTCTACCAATGGAGCACTCCAATCTGGAATTAATGACACTTGATAAAGGGTCGCATGCTCCACTGGGGGTCTCTCTCTGCACATTGGACAATTCTTAATCCACTCATGTATTTCTTTGTCCATGCTAGGCCAATACACTCCTAGACGCTTCAGATTCTGCAATGTTCGTTGTTTAGAATAGTGATTTCCTAGCAATCCTTCATGAGCTTGCTGCAACCAACTACTATGTTCATCATCCTCGACACAACAAGCTAATACACCCTCAGTATCTTGTTTGTACATGCTTCCTGCCAATATGTGATATTTTTGTGATCTTACAATTTCTTCTTGTGATGTTTTCACATTCTTATTTACAGGGCCAAAGGTTAGGACTAGTACCAACTTATTTGCCCATTTGGGAACAACTTCCAAATTGAACAGATAAGCATCAAGTAGTTCATCAGACACTCCTTGTGGTGACTCTCCTGAAGTAATGCGAGAAAGGTGATCTTCCCGAAGGTGGGTTCTACCTTTCCTGACAACAACTTCAAAGTCATATTCCATTAGTAAGAGGAACCATCTTACTAAGCGTCCAATATTGCAAGGTTTATTGACCAAATATAACAAAGCTTGATGATTATGCACTAAAAACAAGAAATTTCTATGAAGAAGAAGATGGAAGAAGGTGAAGATGATGACGATGATGAGGATGAAGAGGAAAAAAACAGAAAATGAACTGAAATGACAGTTTTTTTTACCTTCCAACGTCGCAAATCTACGATCTTACCATCACAACGCTTGTCCTCGAAGCTCTCTCCCCGGCAACGGCACCAAAATTTGGTGTAGCTCAAGCGTAAGCACCACCTCCTTTACTTGTCAATCCGCGGAGACGTGAGGACCGGTATGAAGACCACGAGCAAGTGAAGTCACAAGTGCGTGAGTGAAAGCACACAAACATGCACACACATACACACACACGCGCATGAAGTAAGATCAAAGAGAGGAACAATGGGAAGCTTAGATTGCAAAAGAGTTCTCTTACAAAAGCTCTATTCTCTAACCAGCTAACCCCAAAAATGAGCTCTCTAGCTCATTTTATAGTTTTTTGACTAGTTTTGGTCTGTCCAGACCTAGTGTTTGACCTAGTTAAAAATTAGGTTCCAGGGCTTATTTGAGGGCTCAAACGGAGTCTAAAAATTATGAAAATTGATAGGATGATACTTCTAATGCTCCTCAAGCTCGAGGACTCCCCGGCTTGCACAAAATGGAGCTACAAAAATAGAAAATGGTATTTACAATGGTTTTAGTGATAGAAATCACTATTTTTGTAGGGAATTCTTCTGAAAATTTGACATACACTTCTTGGAGCTCCCTACTTGCTCCCTTTCCTTGTGTGTCCACCTTTTGATGTGCTTCCATTCTTTGTCCTTGACTTTGAGCTTCAACAGTAGACTTGAGAAACTTGTTCCATATTGGTGTCTAATTTTATCTATCCTTGTGTATGTAGAAATAAATTTCTCAATTGTTGTGGTAGGTAACACCAATTCCTTAATTTTGCATTGTGTTGGAATTGTAAGTGGTTTGGCCAGCCACTTCTTGACAAAGAAACCATGAGGGGGCTCAGGTAATTTAGCCATCAGGGCTTTTGCTCAAGTGAAAAGTTCTAGAAACATTTCCCTAGTACCCAATCTTAATATATATATATATATATATATGCACATATGCACACGCACATACATATATATATATGTGTGTGTGCATATGTGTATATATATATATATGTGTGTGTGTGTGTATGTATATATATGCATATGCATGTGTATGTATGCATGCATATGTGTATGTTTGTGTGTATGCATGTGTGTATGTGTGTGTATGTGTGTGTATGTGCATGTATGCATATGTGTGTATGTATATATATATATATATATATATATATATATATATATATATATATATATATATATATATATATATATATATATATATATATATATATATATATATATGTGTGTGTGTGTGTGTGTGTGTGTATGTATATGTGTATGTATGTGTATGTATGTGTATGTAGATGTGTATGTATATGTATGCATATGCATGTGTATGGATGTGTGTGTATGTATGCTTGTGAGTTTGAGTGTGTGTCTATCTCTATGTAGGTATATGTGCAAGTATCTATATGTGTATGAGTGTGTATGCATATATGTGCATTTATGTATGTGTGTATATGTGTGTATGTATGTATGTGTGTGTATACATATGTATGTATGTATGTATGTATATATGTATGTACGTATGTATGGATGTATGTGCATGTGTGTCTATGCATGTCTATGTATGTATGCATGTGAGTGTATGTGTGTGTATATGTGCATATGTGTGTGTATGTGCATGTGTGTATGCATCTGTATGTATGTATGCATATGCATGTGTATGCATGTGTATGCATGTGTATGCATGTGTGTGTATGCATGCATATGGGTGTATGTATGCATGTGAGTGTATGTGTGTGTCTATGTGTGTGTATGTATGTGTATGTGTATATGTATATGTATAGATGCGTCTTTGTATGTGTATGTGTGTATATGTATGTATGCATATAAGTGTATGTATGCATGTGAGTGTATATATGTGTCTATCTGTGTGTATATATGTGTATGTGTATATATGTATCTGTGTGTATGCATATGTGTGTGTATGTGCTTGTGTTTATGTATATATACATATGCATGTGTGTATGTATGTATACATATGCATGTGTGTGTATGAATGCATGTGAGTATGTACGTACATGTGAGTATGTATGCACATGTGTGTGTATGGACATGTGTATGTATGCACATGTGGGTGTATGCATATGTGTGTTTATGTCTATGTTTGTGTATATATGTATCTATGTATGTATGCATATGCATGTGCATGCATATGTGTGTATGTATGCATGTGAGTGTATGTGTGTGTTTGTCTTTGTGAGTGTATGCATGTGTATGTATATGTGTATGTGTGTATGTGTGTATCTGTATATGTTCAAGTACCTATATGTGTATGTGTGTGTATGCATATGTGTGCATTTGTAAATGCGTGTGTATGCATACCATATATGTGTGAATTTGTGTATGTGTGTATGTATGTATGTGTGTGTATATGTGTATATGTGTGTGTATGTGTGTGTATGCATATGTGTGTGTATGCACATGTGTGTGTATGCATATGTGTGTGTATGCACATGTGTGTATGCATATGTGTGTGTATATGTGCATGTGTGTGTATGCATGTGTCTATGTATGTATGCATATGCATGTATCTGCATGTGTGTGTGTATGCATGTGAGTGTAAGTGTGTGTCTATGTGTGTGTAGGTATATGTGCAAGTATTTATATGTGTATGAGTGTGTATGCATATGTGTGCATTTATGTATGTGTTCATATGTATGTATGTATATATCTGTGTGTATACATATGTATATATCTATGTATGTTTGTATGTATGTATGTATGTATGTATGTATGTATGTATGTATGTATGTATGTGCATGTGTGTGTATGTATGTCTATGTATGTATGCATGTGTGTGTATGTATGCATGTGATTGTATGTGTGTATATGTGCATATCTGTGTGTATGTGCATGTATCTGTATGCATGTGTGTATGTCTGTATGCATATGCATGTGTATGCATGTGTGTGTATGTATGCATATCAGTATATGTATGCATTGTGTGTATGTGCGTGTCTGTGTGTGTATGTGTATGTGTATGTGTATGTGTATATGTATATGTGTCTATGTATGTGTATGTGTGTATATGTATGTATGCATATAAGTGTATGTATGCATGTGAGTGTATATGTGTGTCTATGTGTGTGTATATATGAGCATGTGTATATATGTATGTGTGTGTATATGCTTGTTTTTATGTATATATACATATGCATGTGTGTGTGTATGTATGTATACATATGCATGTGTGTATATGAATGCATGTGAGTATGTATGCACATGTGTGTATGTATGCACATGTGTGTGTATGCATATGTGTGTATGTGCATGTGTGTGTATACATGTGTCTATGTATGTATGCATATGCATGTGTGTGCATATGTGTTTTTCTATGCATGTGAGTGTATGTGTGTGTGTCTTTGTGAGTGTATGTGTGTGTATGTATATGTGTATGTGTGTGTATGTGTATATGTGTATATGTGCAAGTACCTATGTGTGTATGTGTGTGTTTGATTTTGTGTCTATATGTGTATATGCATGTGTGTGTATATGTGTATATGTGTGCATGTGTGTGTATGCATATGTGTGTATGTATATGCATGTTTGTGTATGCATGTGTGTGTATGCATATGTGCATATGTATGTGCATGTACCTTTTCTTGTTCGGGCACTCATTCGCTCTTGTTTGCTCTTTTGGTCACTCCTTCACTCATTCACTCTCGGTCCTCTTTATATTCCTGTAGTGTTCGCAAACTATGTCGTTGCCTGTGGGATAATTTGATCTCTTGTCAACTATTTGAGAGCCACTTGCCCTATCCAAGGTGCCATCAAACCTTACTTAGAGATGCATTCTTAACAAACAATCATATGCTAAATGTTTTGGATGATTTTGGACCATAGTGACTCATTCCAAAACCAAATGGTATAGTGTTATATATTGTTGGAAATCTCTTGATGAGTACTTTCCAATGGCACAATGATATATTTTTCTCGTCTTTGACCAAATTTTGACTAACAATGATCTTTATCTTTTGAGTTCAAAGTCTTTCTTTAGAAGTTTGGAGATGAATGGTTCAAATTCTAGATATGTAGAGATGTAAATCTCTACGATATTCACCCCTACTAAAATTTCACATTGTCTTTGATGGGCCAATCTTGTTATCAACTTTTCAAAAAGAAACTAGCATTGCATGGGAACATTGAATCTTGAAATCATATGTCAAGTGCATGGGAAGATAAGTATTGTGCCTATGCAAGGCTGTATAAATTAGCTCTATCAATTGCATAATTTGAAAATGCATGGTCAAAATATGGTCCAAGAGATAAGCTATCTCGAATTTGTAGATGAAGCATGTGTGCTCACTTTCATACATTTCATCTTTTTATACATAAATCCTTTCTATCATTCAAAGTGCATAGGTAAAGCTCAAAATGGGCCTTGATGCAAGATCATGTAGTGAGACCCTATCATGCATTTTTTGGAAATGCATGGAAAATTATATGGTGCAAATATTAGGTTTAAAGTCATTTGATGATGAAGCTTGTGTGCTCACTCACATACATATCAGTGCATATATACATGAGTTCTTTCTATCACTCAAAGTCCATAGGTAAAACTCAAAATGTTACTTGATGCAAGGTCATGTAGGGAGACCCTATCATGCATACTTTAAGTGCAATTTTCAAAAACTCACGGTGCAAAAGGGGTAAGAGGATGTGGATGATGAGGTACTTTAGAATTTTTGATATCTACTTTTAAATTGGATGTCATATTCTTTTTTCCTTTTTACAAGTGCAAGTAGATTATGCAGGCTAAAGAAATAAACATATTTGTATATACATTGGTTTATACATACTCTAAATGCAAAATAGAATCAATATGGTGCAAATAATAGAGAGTAGAAAAAGAAGACTAAAATTTCCTTAAATGCAACACTTATTTTCACTTCTCAATCAAACAAATCTCTCGAATCTCTCAAACTCTATAGATTTGCTCTATCTTTACAGATAGATTTGTGAAGAAGGTCCTCCAAAAATGTTTTCTTGTTTCATAGAATCATCAAGCATTATTACCAAAAAATACATTTTATTACATAGCTTCCTCACTACAAGGTGTCTCATGAAGTCCTAGAAATCATTTGTTGCACAAGAACCCTTCATAGATCATCTTTGATTTTTTTCATCATATGCAAGATATTTTCCTGTATCAAACTCAAAAACATAATTAATCCTTTTTCATAAACATAATGTAATGCAAAAAACTTTTTATTTCTCATTAGAAGATGTATCATCCTCATTGTCACGCTCATCCATAATTTCTTCATTTGATGGAGACTTCACTATCTCTTCAAAATCTTCATAATCATAACCTTCTCGTCGTTTGAACAACGTTACTCTTTTCGTTGCAAAAGGAACTTTAAAATAGTATTATCCAACTCCATCAAAACATATGTATTATTATCATTCAGTTTGAAAACTATGTAACCAAACCACCATTTCATTAGTTTTTTCCTTACTTCATATTGATTATCAAATGTCCTATCATAGACCAAAACCCAGCCTCTCTCTTGTATCTTTTTGGGATCTATATGGTGTTGTTTATCAAAATAAGTTTTTATTTATCTTGATTCTTTAATCTTTCGAACTGCTTCATCAAATTTTTTATTTCCTATTCTAATTGTTGCAATCTTACACTTAAAAACTCCTCTCTCTCCATATTATCATTCCAGGGAAGTGATGTCCAAGTTAAGGTTTGAGTATGAATTGGAAAAATTGGCTTTTGGCAATACATTATCTCAATAGGCATGTAACATGTGGTATGTGTGCATGTCATCCTATCTGTCCAAAGTGAAAATGGTAAGTATGTAGGCCATTGTTTAATATCTCCATTACATGCTTTAGCTGGAGGTTTTACAATAGATGGATGTCCTCTATCTATTTTTCCATTAGCTTTAGGATTATATGTAGTAGTGAGGGACAAACATATACCATGATGTTCAAAAAACATTTTAGCTTCTTTAGCATTTAACTCTCCACGATCGGCAACTACTTTCTCTATATACCCAAATTGACTTATAACATCTTCTAATAAAAATTTGCAAACATCATACGTGGTCATAGAGTGTAATGCAGGACCTTCTATATTATTGGTTAAATCGTCTCTTGCAAGCATGATATAATTCATTTTATGAATTCCATTAGGCATGGTTACAAGATCTACTACCCACTTGCAATGAATACAAGGTAGATATGTAGGATGTAAAGGATCTCTATGTTTGGCTGATGAATGAAGTTGACAAATAGAACATGTAGAAACATAATTATTAATATCAACATAAATTCTAGGCCAAAAATAGGTACATCTAATTTTTTCATATGTTCCGAAAATCCTTTATGTCTAGCCCATAAAAACTCCTGCATTTTCTTCATTACTTGCAATTGAAGATCTCTTTTTCTGAGAACTCATTGTGGATTCTAAGCCT
>CM035413.1:137355355-137357855 GCA_020310875.1 Ceratopteris richardii
GAAGTCAATTGGATCAGTGAAGGCCAAGGATGGAAGTACTCTCTTGAGTAAGGTCTTGTATTTTCCTACAATTCCTAAGAATCTGATAAGTGTAGGACAAATTGTTGAAAAAGGTTATGAAGTTAGATTCACTAATGAAGGAGTGTTTGTGGAAGACCCTAGCAATGGGTATAAACAAATTGTTTCAGGGAAGAAAGAAGGAAGGTTGTTCACATTGAAGATTCAAGGTAATGTTGGTCATGCCTTGTTCACTTATGGAGGACATAAGATCTCTAAGTTAGATCTTTGGCACAAGAGGCTTGGACACTTCAATGAAAGAGGTATCAAAGATATGATTAACAATGGTTCAGTGCTTGGATTGCCTAATGTTGCAAGTCAACATATGACATACAGATGTGAGGCATGTCAATTAGGTAAGGCTCATAAGCAATCTTACTCCAAGCATGGTTTCATGTATTCAGAGAAGCTTGAGTTGGTACACACAGATGTGTGGGGACCATCAAAGGATTTCAGTATCAATGGTTCAAGGTACTATGTGATTTATGTTGATGATGCTACCAAATGGATCACTATCTATGTGATCAAAGATAAGTCAGAAGTATTCAATACATTCAAACATTATCATGTGTATGTAGAAAGAATTACAGG
Source organism: Ceratopteris richardii (assembly GCA_020310875.1). Classification (NCBI taxonomy): domain Eukaryota; kingdom Viridiplantae; phylum Streptophyta; class Polypodiopsida; order Polypodiales; family Pteridaceae; genus Ceratopteris; species Ceratopteris richardii. Next base: position 137,356,004 of record CM035413.1, read on the forward strand.
TCATAAATTGAAGAGACTAACGTCAGATGGAGGGGGAGAGTATTTCTCTGATGATTTCAGTGATTACTTGTGGAATGCAGGTATAAAAAGGGAAATTACTTGCAATTACTCTCCTCAACAAAATGGTGTAGTAGAGAGAAGAAATAGAACTCTTGTTGAGTTTGCAAGGTCAATGATGAAGGAGAAAAATTGTCCAAATTATTTGTGGGCTGAGGCTATAAATACAGCTACTTATTTGGTCAATAGGCTACCATGTAAATCCTTGCAAGGTATGACACCATATGAGGCATGGTGGGGTAAGAGACCTACCTTGGATCATTGCAAAGTATTTGGATGTTTGGCATATGCATATGTGCCATCACAATTAAGACACAAGTTAGAACCTAAAGCTGAAAAATATGTATTCATTGGTTATGATGATAAGCAGATGGGATATAGGTTGTGGAGTCCATCCACAAAACAATTTATTGTATCAAAAGATGTTACATTTGATGAGCAAGGTACTTGGTATGCAGGTACAATCAATATTAATACAGGTGATGAAGAAGTTGTGAGTCAAAAGAAGGGTAAATCAAAGGTTCAGATATTTGATGAAGATGAGAATAATGAAGTGCACGTTGAAGTTGAAGAAATGCCAAAATTTGATCCTGAGTGTGAAGAACCAGAAACCTCAAGGAGTGGAGAACTTAGAAGGTCATCAAGGCACAAGTGGCAACCTACAAGGTATAGCTATGATACTTCTTTTTTGGCTACCAAAGATTATGCTTACATGATAAAGACAGATGAAGACCCTTCCACATATGAAGAGGCAAAAGGTAAGGAAAATTGGGAGAAAGCTATGCAGGAAGAATATGATGCATTAATGGAGAATCAGACATGGGATTCGGTTCCTAAACCAAATAGTCAGAAGATCATTGGATGAAAATGGGTCTACAAGACAAAGAGGTTTGCATATGGAAGTGTCTCTAGGTATAAAGCTAGACGTGTTGTGAAAGGGTTTGCTCAAACATATGGTATTGATTATGATGAGACTTATAGTCCTGTGGCAAAGATGACAACCATTAGGACACTCATAGCCATTGCTGCATGTAAAGGTTGGAAATTATGTCAATTAGATGTGAAGAATGCTTTTTTGAATGGTTATATTTCAGATGATGTTTTCATGGAGCAACCTCAAGGATTCAGAGATGGAAGGTATCCAGATCATGTATGTAAGCTCAAGAGAGCTTTGTATGGGTTGAAGCAGGCCCCAAGGGCATGGAATTATAGACTTGTGAAGTTCTTGAAAGAACTTGGATTTCAAGTGTCTAATGCAGATAGTAGCTTGCTTGTTAAAGCAAGTGATGATGGGTTCATTTACATGTGCATATATGTTGATGATATAATTCTTACAGGTACAGATGAGAAACGTATTCAAAGCCTAAAGAAGCAAATGGAGAAAGAGTTCAAAATCAGTGACTTGGGAGACTTGTCATATTTCTTGGGCATGGAGATTTCATACACTCAACATGGAGTGTATGTGACTCAAGAGAGGTATTTGAGAGACTTGTTAATCAAGTTTAAAATGAATGATTGCAGGGTAGCACCTACTCCAATGGAGGTGAATCACAAATTGAGCAGATATGGTGGTGAAGAATTCAAGGATATGAAGCTATATCAGAGTTGGTTGGTAGTCTTATCTATGTTACATTAACTAGGCCTGACTTATCATATGCAGTTGGAGTGTTGTCTCAATTCATGCATTGTCCTAGGAAAGAACATTGGATTGTAGGTCAAAGAGTGTTGAGGTACATTAAGGGTACACTCAAAGACGGTTTGTATTATGGTTCTACATCAGATACAAACATCAAAA
>CM035413.1:137395355-137445355 GCA_020310875.1 Ceratopteris richardii
AGTTTTGAGTATCAATGAGTTAATGGTGACCATAGAGGTTTTCTAGTGTCACATTAATTCATTTCTTGTGATGTTTCATACATCAACAAGTGGTATCAGAGCAAAAAGGTCCTAAAGAGCAGAAGGCGACAAAGGTACAAGAAGTTTTTGAAAAAGGTTTTCATTAAGGGTTGAAAGGTGAAGCATTTGAAGACACAAGGCATCAAAAGGTTACTTGAAAAGTATCTTCATACACAAAGAACTCTAAACGGTATTATTCTTTATCCTTTAAGCTCAAAGGTTGCAGCAGAAGGAAAGGAGTATGGCAGATCATATCTCCATTGACAAACTAGACAGAGATAATTACCCTGCATGGGTCATGAGAATGGAAGCCTTACTTATGAGTAAGGATCTCATGATATATGTAACAAGTGAAGAAGAGAAGCCAGTATTTGAAGATGAAAGCCAACCAAAGAAAGAGGAACTTGATGCTTGAAAGCATTGGCAGAAGAAGAATGCAAGTGCAAAAGCCTACATTTACAATACAATATCTAATCATTCACTACCACACATCAGAGGATTGGAATCATCTGAAGATATATGGAATGCATTGGAGTATCATTTCCAAAACACTACTAAAGCACAGAAAGCAAGTTTATGGTCAGAGTTTACAACATTCAAGAAGAATCCAAGTCAAAATATTAGTGATTATGTCACTAAGATGAAGGATCTAGCAGATAATCTCGGATCCATAGGTGAAGATATTGAGGATCACAAGTTGATTGCTCAATTACTTATAGGTTTGAGAGGGGATGAAAGATGGAAACCTTTTGTCTTATCAACAAAACTTTCATTAAACCATTATGTTCTAGATTTGAACCAGTTGCTCAGTTTGATGCTCACATTTGAGGAAGACTTGAAGGGAGATGGAGATAAAGAACAAAGTTCTGCAATGTACATGAAGAACAAGAAGAAAAGAGATAAAGGTAAAGCAAAGGATGAAGAAGAGTCGAGTTCTCAAGTTTACTATGCAAGAGGTAAAGGCACGGGCAGAGGAAGAGCAAAAGGTTTTGGAAGAGGAAGAGGTAATCAGAATAACAATAAGAAGGCTTGCTAGATTTGTGGATTGAGTAATCATTTGGCTCATGACTGATGGCATAATCAACAAGGATCAAATCAAATTCAGAATACCAATAGCAGAGGCAGAGGTGGAAGATATAAAAGTATTTCTCAAAGAGGTAGACAAAGTCAAAGAGGAGGCTATGGTAGAGGTGGAGGAACAAGTTGGGAACAAAATCAATCCTACAACACCACCTACTACAACTATGCAAATGACACACAAAATGAAGGTCATACATCATTGATGTTTAACTCAATCAACACATCAGATAAAGAAGATCTAAAGGTATTCTACATTGACTCTAGATGTTCTAATCATTTGTCAGGAAACATAGAATTGATGTCAGAATTGGAAAAAGGCATTTCTAGTCATAGTGTTCAAACAGGTGATAATACAAGACATAGTGTACATTCAATTGGAAAAGTGAAATGCAAGAGTGGAGCAGATTTGCTAACCAATGTTTTGTATGTTCCTAAACTACCTAAAAACTTGATTAGTGTTGGACAGATAGTTGAAAAAGGTTTTCAAGTCAGGTTTACAAATGAAGGAGTATTTGTTGAAGATCCAGAGAATGGATATAATCAGATTGTTTGTGGTAAGAAAGAAGGTAGACTCTTTACTTTAAGAGTACAAGGGAACATTGGTCAAACTTTTCTCACACATGGTGAAGGAGTGATTACATAACTTGATCTGTGGCATAAGAGATTAGGTCACTTCAATGAAAGAGGAATTAAAGCTATGATTGCAAATTAGTTTGTACTAGGATTACCAAATGTGCAGAGTCAACATATGGTTTATAAATGTGAAGTATGTCAAATGGGTAAAGCACACTGTTGCAGAGCTAAAGAGAACACAAGGCATAGAAAAAGACGCGCCCCAAAATTTTTCCGATTTGGACACCATATTTTTGTATCATAATCATTTTGTAATATATTTTCCGTTGTAAATGCACTAGAGGAGTCCTCTAGATGCATCCCCACAGAAGATTAGTAGCTTACCCATGTAAATTAGTAGGAAATTAGTCTTTTAGTGAATAAAGTGCCGGTCTCTTGTGTGAAAGGACCATTTTTAGGGCACAAGTATATAAGTCAATTTGTGACTCTTTGTAAGGACTTTTTGCCATTATGAGAATCAAGAGCATAGAAATTCGAATTTCTGTCTTCTCCTCTCTGTATCTTCTTCTTTGTGAGCTTGTGTGCATGTGTATTGCTTGAAAAGAGTGTTAAGAAGTGTTGTCTATCCATGAAAGTGTTTGTTTGCTGTTGTTAAGGTGTGTGCGAAGTGTAGGAAGTGCTGAAGTGTAGGAAGGTTTTCCCGTGACTCAGTATTTTGCTCATAACTTGAAGTAGGAGTATCACAATTGAGTGAAACCACTTCCTTTGAATGCCTCTTCTTGAGAGCTTCGAAACGCATATGCTATTTGCTATATTTGGAGTTTGGAGCTGAGAGAAAAGCTCGATTTACTATTGGCTGCTGCACCAAGTATCGTGACACAATAACTGACAGTTGAAGCTTGTTTGGATTAGTTCTTTGCCTTGTTTGCACTCTTTGAGTAGTTCATTTGCATTGATCATCATTTGAATGCATGTCCTCATACACTCGGCTAGGTTTGTATACTCATCGGATTGATATTTAAAGCGTGAATCCCCACTATATGCACTTGAGGGGGATTGAGGTATAGTCTCTTTCTCCACAAGTCCCTAAGTTGGTTCTTAGGTCAACACGTTTTTTGGCGCTGTTGCCGGGGAGTGTCGAATCAAGCCGAGGCATTGGTGTGATGGTAAGTAGCTTTTTGCATTGAAGCGAGAGGAGGAGTGGTGATTTTCTCTTCTTTGGTAAGTCATTTTCAGCCGCACTTACTACTTCTCATTCTTGGAATGTGTGTAGTTAGTTGTTAGTCTAGGGAAGTGAGTGGAATGAGCAGAGTAGGAGGATTAAGGGAGTAGGATAGGTAGTTAGAGTAGCTTTCATCCTAGCAGTGTTTTTTTATTTTCAGTAAGTAGGAAAATTCCAAGTATAAAAGCCCAAAAAGTGTCATTTTGTAAGTTACTTGTTTTTTTTGAACAAGTATCGTGAGGAGTTCCAGTCGGGTATCACGTCTGATAAATGAGGCAATTGGGAGTTGCACGGGGCAAGAGAGGGTGATAGGAGAGTTGGGAAAGAGCATCCAAGGTGAGCCATTCACTTGCTAATCATTTTCATCACTCAAAAATTAGATATTAGTGTAAAACGACCTACGTTAGGTATCATGGAGGACTTGCAGGGTGTAAAAGGTGTATTTTGGGTGATACAGAGAGTGAGGAGAGGGTAGAAGAACCTGGAAAACATTGATATTCATTCAAACCCAAAAAAAATCTAGCAAAAAATTTGAAAAAGGGTCAAGTATCGTGTTTCTCCTGTGGTCGAGTATCGCGATACCTGACAAGTATCATGATCTCCTGTGGTTGAGTATCGCGATATTTCCCTCAGATCGTGTATCGTGTATCATTGACTACCGATCGCAATACTTGCCAGAGATCGTGTATCGTGTTCTTCAATCGCGATACTTCACCAAGTATCGTGTATCGAGTATCGTCTTTGGAAGTATCGAGTATCGTGCCCATTCAAGTATCGTGTATCGTGCATTCACCGATCGCGATACTTGTCACAGATCGTGTATCGTGGTTGTCCAAGTATCGTGGTTGTCCAAGTATCGTATTTAGCAAAGTATCATGTATCGTGTTCACTAAAGTATCGAGTATCATTATAGTCAGGTATCGTGTATCGAGGCTGCTCAAGTATCGTGTATCGTTTTTGGCCAAAGATCGTGTATCGTGAATCTGTAGAGTCAAGTATCGTGACTTGAAAGTTTCTTTTTCAGTCAGTTCCCAACAAAATTCCTCTAGCATTCTAACCCATAGTAAAGAAATCTAGAAGATAGAGGTTAGCAAGGGCTGATCATAGCTCTTAAGTGGATGAACCTGAGATCTGGAAGAACCCTAGGAAGCCGAAGAAGTGTAATCTCTTCTGTAGGTAGTGTAGCCGAGCCAAGTAGCCGTTCACATTACTCGCAGACCTCTAGTGAGTCAGAGGAAGAAATTCCCATGGCTTCAGAGGATATGCAGAACACTGTACCAATGATTGGCATGATGTCAATTATTGAAGGAGAGTATCGGACCTCTTTAGAATATGTGACCACCAATCAACATGAGATACCCATATACTTGGATGGTCTAAAGAGATCAGTGGCCAGACTAAAGAAGGCTTCAGAGGCCTACATAGTGCCTAGGCCAACAGTCAAGTATGCAGGAGGATTTTACATGGACAAAAGAGATATCCAGTATGTAGTCACGGAACACCCTGAAAACATTAATGAACTTGGGGAAGAAAACAATGCTTCAAACCTAAATGGAGAAGGGAATGAAGAGCAAGTAACTACTCCTAGAGGGAGATCTACGGTTGTTAGGGTTTGGAGAGGAGACTTGATTCCCCAAGATGACTCCATAATGGATGTATACTTGATCAATGGAATGGACCCTCTCCTTAGAGCACATTCTTCAATATGGGAAGCTGCCCCTAACCCTGTAACCATCTATGAGTTACAAGATCCTGATTTCCACACCATCATCACATATTTGGATAAGAATCAGAGAAGATATTGGCCCTTCACGGAATTAGAAAGAGCCGAGTTGAAATATTAGAATATTCCAGTGTTTCCCCCTAGGGACCAAGCCACTACTTCACGAAACCCACTTGGAACGTCTCAGAATGATTCATATCAATAGTCGGAGCAAACACAACAAACACAAATCCCGGTCAGACCACATGTGTAGTTTGCAATGCCTGCAAATAACCCTAATTACCGACCTCAACCACCTGTTGACCCAAGACATGGAATTCCTGCCCCAGCCAGACCACCTGTACCTAAAGGACAGGGTATCCCCATAGGAAGATCAATTTTCCCCGTAATGCCTAGATCGCTCGAAGCAAGAAGAAGATTAAGGCCAATTCAAGTTGCCAAATGCATGAGAAACCACTACGATGGCTCTAGTGAACCTTACAATCATATAGCCGAATTTAAACAAGTAATCAGAGCCGAACAAGTGGAAGATTTCTTGATCCAATATAAGTCCTTTGGTCTTACTTTGACAGACACTGCGTTAGCATGGTTCCAGCCATTGGACCCTAAAAATTTTCAAAACATGGAACAAGTCTATCAAGAAATGATTGAGGAATTCACTAAGTCTGGAATTAAAAACAACTCGTCATCATTGATCCATAACTTTAAGCAAGCCCCTACAAAATCAGTGAGATTGGCACCAAGAAGATTCAAGCAGTATGTGGACAGATGCCCAGTGGAAGAGAGACCTACCCAAAATAAAATGGTGTCATTATTTTTGGAAGAACTATTGAACGGATCATTAAGATCTCTAGTGTATGTAAAGAGAGTTCAAACTTTGCAAGAATGCATGAAGGAATGTATAGACCTAGAAGACAACTTAGCAGAAGATTTGAAAATACCTCAAGGTATCTTGAAAAGTGAAGATTCGGCCAGCAGCAATCAAACCCTAAAAACAATGTAGAGGAAATAGCTGATTTAGTAGCAAAGAAACTAAACGTTCAAGGACAGAGGAACTACCCCAATAACCCTATAAGAGTGCCCATGCTTAGAAGATGTATGCAGTGCGGAGGTGATCATCCCTCTCACTTGTGCACTAGGGGAGTAGTCCCATCACCTGCTTATGCTTATAATAGACCCACCGTCCCAGGACCTCTACAATATTGCAGTGTAGAACAAAAATATACAAATCACAGTACAGAAAATTACCCTTACAATAGGCAATCGAGACTAGCACAGCCATATATGAGACCTTATGGATACCCTCAGAGAGAGCAAGGAGGTGAAGCATTGAGGTACCCCACTTATCAGCAGCAGGCACCAGCGCCACGACCATATGTTTATCAAGGATACACCCAACCACAACCAGTACTAGGACAACAACCGCCCCATCCTCAGAACGTTGTCCCAGTAAAGATGGCTCAACCTGAAGAAAACCTAGAGAGAGCGATAGTCCCAACCACACCATTGGCTAGTAATGAACCATATGACTCATCTTACGATCATAGTCAAGGAGCATATCCCAATTATGAAAGCTTTATGATAGAATATGGACAACTATACGAACCATATGCCTATGGCATGGAAGTACCAGATAGTTCCTACGGATATGAGCAGGACTATGTGTCATTAATGTACACAGCCCCTAGAGCAACCATACCACCCCGACCTATGAACAGACCGCCTGTACCTAGAGGACCATGCTACAGATGTGGAGGTGATCACTATATCAGAGATTGTACATTGCCAAACCCACCACCACCACAACGAGTCTGGGAAGGCTACTGTAGTGATTGTGGTAAGGAACACCTTTTCAGAGATTGCCCCAAGAACCCCAACAAGGTTACATCCAACGTGCAAATCAATGTGATAGAAGTAATCGAATCATCAGGGAGCGATAAGGATATTACATTGTACCGTTGAAAGCGATAACAAGAGCAAAATCTAGAGAGACCCCAGAAAAACCTGAAAAACACAATCAAAGTGACCTAGAGATGAATACGCCTGCACCTCAAATAGTTGAAGATTCGGAAGAGCCTGAGAAAAGTGTTGTAAGCAAACGAACACAAAGATGGAAGATCCAAAGAGATAGAATAAAGGAAAGGAAACTACAACAAAAGAAGGAAAATGAAAAGAATGAACAAACTCAAAAAGAAAAAATGAACCTGAAAGAAGGAAATAAGAATGAAAGGCATAAAAAGGATGAGATAGGATCGATTTTAGCAGATCCCATGCCTGAAGAATTAGCCATGTGGATTTAGGCATACAAGGCACGAATAAGAGCAGGACCTACCATAGAACAACATGAAAGAGAATATCCTAGAGGTGACCTAGAGAAAGAGAGGTTGGAGATCTGCAAAAAATTAATAGAAGTTGCTCAACAGACCTTAGAAAAACCTGCGTTGGCATTACCCAATACCCAAATTTCCGAAAGAGAATTCCAAGAGTGCGTCATCACTAATGATCACGAAAAACCCGAAGCAAGTAAGACACAGAATGACAATTATTGTGAGGATAAAAGGGAAGGATCCATTGTTCCCAAAGTAGAAGGGGAATGGCCTAAAGATTTGTGGGCAAGAGTCCAAGAAGACAGATGGAAGAAAGTGGAAGGAATTGAACCGCCCTTTGAAGAACTAGAAGCAGAAGATGGAATAGAGGATTCAATACCTGAGTTGAATTCAAATGAAATATTACCAATTGATCCGAGTAACGAGGAAAATGATAGTGTGAAGGCTTTGCCAAATTACACAGGAGAGTACGAACATAATTCAGAATTGTATTGCATTCCCTCAATAAGGAAAAAAGAACCAAACCCATCAGTCCAAACATCAGATATCATACAACACCTTAGAAAGGTAAAAATCCCTTGTACCCTAACATTAGAAGAACTGTTGAAGGTTAAACCACATTTGAAGGAGAAATTGACCAGTCAATTGGAGATCAAGACGGAAGAAAAAGAGATATCTGATGAAGTAAACATAGTAAAGATCCCAGTGGATAAGGTAGGAGATTTTAGTGAGGGAGATGAAGGAAACACTTGCCTTCCAATTACTTATAGGGGTTATACCACCAAAGCCATCTTAGATTCCGGAGTTGGTGTAGGCATTGCTACTAGAGAAATCTAGGAGAAATGGGGAACACCTTAGCAATATGTCAATTTGAAAGGGCGAGCAATTATGAAATGATACTTGGGAGACCTTTCATGAGACAACTAAAGGTTGTGCAAGATTGGGGAAAAGATGTTGTATACCTACAGCATGAAGGAACCACCACGAGAATAAATCTCCACACATATACATATCAAGATGTTCCCCCCTTACAATGGAATCAAATTCATAAGGAGGAAGATGATCAGTCAATTCACAACATAGGTTCTAGTGACCAATCTTGGATGAACGAGGACACTCGTCTATGGATATGTCAAACTGCAAAAAAGGAAGAGGATAGGAGAAAGGGATGGCAGCAAAGGCAAGAAGTAGCTAGGTCTGTACAAGATCCAGCTTACATACCTCAAGTCTTTTTGGATGAAGAGTTTGAACCTCACGGTTGGATGGAGATTTTAGCGACCCTCGATGTATGTGTGAACGAACAAGTAATAACTATGAATGAATGTATTGATGAGGAAGGATATGACGTTAGTCTATATGTGGTAGTCCTTCAGGAGGCTGAAGAAGGAGAAGTGATAGAGAAAGAATGGAAGGGGGATTATGAGAGCATTGAGATGGAGCAAGAACCAATGGAACTAGATGTTGAAGGACAAAGCATGGAAGCACATCAAAAGGTGGACACACCAGGAAAGGGAGCAAGTAGGGAGCTCCAAGAAGTGTATGTCAAATTTTCAAAAGAATCCCCTACAAAAATAGTGATTTTCATCACTAAAAACCATTGTAAATACCATTATCTATTTTTATAACTCCATTTTGTTCAAGGCAAGGAGTCCTCGAGCTTGAGGAGTATTAGAAGTACCATCGTACCAATTTTCATAATTTTTAGACTTCGTTTGAGCCCTCAAATAAGCCCTGGAACCTAATTTTTAACTAGGCCAAACACTAGGTCTGGACAGGGCCAAAACTAGTCAAAAAACTATAAAAAGAGCTAGAGAGCTCATTTTTGAGGTTAGCTTGATAGAGAATAGAGCTTTTGTAAGAGAACTCTTTTGCAATCGAAGCTTTCCATTGTCCCTCTCTTTGATCTTACCTTGTGCGCGTGTGTGTGTATGTGTGTGCATGTTCGTGTGCTTTCACTCACTCACTTGTGCCTTCACTTGCTCGTGGTCTTCATACCGGTCCTCACGTCTCCACGGATTGACAAGTAAAGGAGGTGGTGCTTACGCTTGAGCTACACCAAATTTTGGCGCCGTTGCCGAGAAGAGAGCTTCGAGGACGAGCGTTGTGATGGTAAGATCGTAGATTTGCGACGTTGGAAGGTAAAAAAAACTTTCATTCTTGTTCATTTTCTGATTTTTCTTCTTCATCATCATCATCACCATCTCCATCTTCTTCCATATTCTTCTTCATAGAATTTTTTTGTTTTTTTTGTGCATTTTCATCATTTTCATACCATCTTTCATGCATTATTGTGCGAGGAGGAGTTAGGAAGTGCAAGAGAGTGCAAGCGCTATGTTTTTTCATGCTTTTCTGCACATGTGGAGCTCGCCATTGCTCGGCGCTCAAAAATTCGAAGTTCCCGCCAAAAAACGCGATTTTGTGATGAAAATCACGATTCTGTGAAAATTCAAATTTTTTTTGAAAATCACGATTTTCTGTTTCCCGCCTAAAAGCTTGCTGAAAGAATCACGATTCTGTGGTCATTCTCAGAATCGCGATTCTCTGGTTGTGCTCAAAATCGCGATTCTCACAAATCACGATTTTCAGCCAAAAACACGATTTTGTGAGAACACGATTCTCTAAAACACGATTTTATGAAAACACGATTCTCTGTTGACAATCGCGATTTTATGTCAAAAAACACGATTCTGAGAACCACGATTTTGTGAAAAACACGATTTTGTGAATCACGATTCTCTGAGACAAAATCGCGATTCTCTAGAACACGATCCTGTGAAAACACGATTTTGTGAATCACAATTCTGTGAAAACAAGATTCTATGCTCAAAATCGCGATTTTTAAAATCACGATTCTATGCTCAAAATCGTGATTCTTACAAATCATGATTTTTAGCAAAAACACGATTTTGTGAAAAGATGATTCTGTGAAAACACGATTTTGTGAATCACGATTCTTTGAGACAAAATCGCGATTCTCTAAAAACACGATTCTGTGCTCAAAATCGCGATTTTCAAAAAACACGATTCTCTGAGACAAAATCGCGATTCTCAAAAACACGATTTTCTACTGGCAATCGCGATTTTCATGTCAAAAACACGATTATGAGAAAATACGATTTTCAGCGGGCTCAAAATCGGGATTCTCGCAAATCACAATTTTCAGCCAAAAACACGATTTTGTGAAAATGCGATTTAAAAAAAAAACACGATTCTGTGCTCAAAATCGCGATTTTCAAAAACACGATTCTGTAATCAAAATTGCGATTTTCAAAAACACAATTCTGTGCTCAAAATCGCGATTTTCAAAAACACGATTATGTGCTCACAGTCACGATTCTCACAAATCACGATTTTCAGCCAAAACACGATTTTGTGAAAACACGATTCTCAAGGTACTCAATTGCGATTCTCTGACTTCACACAATCGCGATTCTCTTGAAGTTCACAAAATCGCGATTCTCTTCAAGATTACAAAATCGCGATTCTCTTGATTTCACAAAATCGCAATTTTTTCCAAAAGGTCCTGTTTGCCTGTTTTGACCCCCAGGAGCCTGATTTGACATAACGTTTTCATCCAAAGTCCATTTTTTGAGCTCTATAGCTCGTTGGAAAGCTCGTTCGAATCCTACACGGCCTCAACTGTTTTTTTATAAGAATAACGTGTTGATTTTCAGATAGGATAATTTGAAGTTGACTTTCAAGTGGGACCTGGAACCCAAGGGGACTCCAAAGGATTTTTGAACCATACCAAGGGGAAATTTTGGACTCTTAGCTAAAGCTTATGAACTTGAGATCTGGTAGACACCTAGACAAGGATAGACAAAGCATTAGATCTTCTCAGTCTAGTGTCAACCATACAGCTAAGTCTTGGGCACAACAACGAAGTGGTTGTCCTTATGTACTAAACTCAGACACAAGTAACTCAGAAATGTCTTTTAGCATGGGAAAACCTGCAGGTAATTCAGGAACAGCCCATCTACAAACACCAGAAGGTCCCTATAAGACACAATTGGAATATATTCGGACCAACCGATTAGGTGCTCGCATCTATGAGGATGGCCTGAGGCGATCAGTGGTCCAACTCAAAAATCCAGATCAACCCTTTGGACTTGAACACCCGGTGGTCAAGTTCGAAGAGGGTTCATACATTGATAAGGAAGGAACCATGTATGTGGTCACCAACCTACCAGATAGGACCGATGAGTTTGGAAATGTCATTCATGAGAATGAGATAGGAGACCTAGAACAAGGAAATGTAGGACAAGGACCCCAGACTCCTAGAGGTAAGTCAGTTCTGACCAGAGTAATCACACGAGATTGGATCCCTCAAGACAACAAAAGCATAGAACTATTCTTGAATAGAGAAACAGAGGAAGCCTTTTGGAGATTCAAGCTAGATCAACCTAGCCAACTGGGCATAGTCATCATCTATGAATTCAAAGACCCTGAGATACCAGGCAAAGTTGTGTACCTGGATAACACATCAGAGAAGATATTCCTGGTAACGGAACATGATAGACATGCATATACTTGGAAGAGTGAATTGATTTTCCCTCCACCAAGTTCCAATGTTTCCCATGGTCCCCAAGGAGTAGGATCATCCCAAGCTCATGAAGCCCAGAGAGAAAGAACTAGAGAGCGACCTGAGGTAAGTTTTGTACACCCTGTGGGCAGAAATAGAGCAGGATTTGAAAATGAAAGACCTGAAAGAGAGAGACATCAAGCACATAGGCAACAAAGAGATGAACATGATTTTCCATTGCCTAGACCCCGAGAGCACACAAGAACCCTTAGACCCACTCAAGTGATCAAGGCAATGAAGAATTATTTTGACGGGTCAAGAGATCCTTATGATCATGTGGCCGAGTTCAAACAAGTGTTAAGAGCTGAATAGGTTGAGGATTTGTTCACCCAGTACGAGGCATTTGGTTTGACTCTTAAGGGCACTGCCTTAGCTTGGTTTCAGCCACTAAGTAGTCGCAACTATCATGATATAGGTCAACTGCTAGAAGAATTCATTGTAGAATTTTCCAAGAGTGGTATCAGGCATAACACATCATCCCTGATCCACAGCTTCAAGCAGACACCCCAAGAAACAGTGCGAATAGCAGGTAGAAGATTCAGATAGTATTTAGAGAGATGCCCTGCTCCCGAGTTACCCACACCAGCCAAACAAGTGGCTTTGTTCTTAGATGGCTTACTGAGCACAAAGTTGAGATCATATGTGTACTTGAAAGAGCCCAGATCCATAGAAGAGTGTGTGCGGACGTGCATTGACATAGAAGATAACTTGGGTGAGGAGTTAGGATTTTCCAAACTCTATAAGGATTCTGATAGTTCTACTAGTCATACTTCAGAAATCTCCACGGAAATAGATGAGATAGCTGAGCAAGTTGCCAAGAAGCTGGGAGTCCAAAATAGACAAACAAAAAGAGTCACCCCATTGAACCAATGTTATACCTACGGAGGGGACCACATGGCTAATGTATGCCCATTGCACAACCAGAACATGAGAGAAAGGAATGCTCCATATTGCACTATTGAGAGAAAATATACAAACCACATGGCTCAAGATTGTCACTATAATAGGCAGGCTGTTAGACAAAATTATCAACAACCTTACCAACCAGGTAGGTATCAAAACCAATACCAACAACCCTGTTATAGACCACAACAACAATATCAGGCACAATATAGGCCACAACCAGTCTTGGGAAACCAACCACCAGCTCCTACCAACGTGATTCCAGTCAAATATGCTGTGGGAGAGGAAAATCCAAATAGAGCATTGGTGCCACTAACCCCATTGATACCAAATAATGACTCTCATGCTCATAGTTCAGACCACTCCCATGAAGGTAGTCCACATGCTTATTACACAGAGTCACCTAAACATAGTGAGATTTACTCGTATCAATATGAGGCACCACCTATGGAGCAAAATTGGGAGCCAGAATACTCCAATATCATGTACACAAATCCTAACCCTAGGCCCCAATTGAGACAAATGAGACCACAAGCCCCTAGAGGATCTTGTTTCAGATGTCAAGGTGACCATTTCATTCGTGACTGTCCCCACCCACCATCTCCGAGTCAAGGGCAGGCTATCACAATACAGGTTTTTTGTCCTGATTGTGGCAAAGACCATCTCCCCAGAGATTGTCCAAGAAACCCCTCCAGTGCACCCAAGATTACACCCATTAATGTGGTAGGCTTAGTGGCAGATTCAAGTTCAAGTAGTAGCAATGTGGCTCCTATACAAGTTGTCACTAGAGCACAAGCCTTAAAATAGGATAAACCAGCAGAACAATCAGAGTCGAGTGAATCAGGAGAGCCTAGTAAGAGGAAAACAAGAACATGGAAGGATACCAGAGAGAAGGCCAACCGCAAGTGGAATAAAAAGTTATCGGAACTAGAAGAAAGCTTAAAAGAAGCGAAAACAAAAATAGAAGACATTGCATCTCAAAGCCCCTCGCATGCCAAAACTCCATCCACTCCACCTCATCCCACCCCACCACCCATTGTAAATAGACCGCAATCAGGGTTTGTTCTTGCAGATCCAACCCCAGAAGGCTTGGACATGATGTTCAAGGCCTACCAGGCTCGACTTCAAGAAGGGCCTACAGTTGCAAACCTAGACAAGAGTTACCCTAGAGCAGATTTAGAGATTGAACGGATGAAAATGTGCATGAAAATGGTAGAACAAGCTCAAGCTATACTTGAGACTAGTCAAAAGTTCAATCAGACAAACTCTGTCAAACCAGATTTGCATTTCCAAGGGATACTAGAAAGATTAGAGCAGCTAGTAAACAAACCACAAGTTTCTTTACCTCCACAGGCTCAACTAGTTATTGAGAGAGGAAGCTCACCACCAATGGGAGCTTATGTTCCTAATTCCACGGATGCTCGAACGCCTCCTTCAATTCAACAGTACTCTCAAGAGTTCTTGCGGGAAATACAAGAAGAGAAATGGGCCAAGGAGAAGGGTAATTCCCCTCCTATTCCTGAGATTGATGATCTTCATGATCAATTTCCCCAAGACATTCCATCTATTTACGGAGATGAAGCAGAACAACAAGAAGATGAAGGATTAGATTTTGAATCTAATACCTTAGAAGAACTGCCTCAATTTCCAGGCCCATGGGAATCTGAATCTCTCCAGATTAGAGCTCCCACAATACTAGTAAGAAATGAAGACTCAGTGATCCCAAGGAACACTGATGTCGTGAAGAACACTAAGGTTCAATGTCATCTCACTGTAGAAGAGCTGCTCAAAGCAAAACCCGAGCTATGGAATCATGTGAAGGATCAGGTTCCAGAACTTGATTCCAACATGCCAAAAGCAGGCTCTAAGCAAAGGGTACCAAAGATACCTCTAGACAAAATAGGGGACATGTGTGAGGGTGAAGAAGGTAATACTTATCTTCCAATCACCTACCAAGGTTACACAACCAAAGCAATCATAGATTCAGGTGCTGGTGTTGCCATTGCGACCACCTCCTTGTGGAAGCAATGGGGCAAACCCACATTAAGACCAACTAGAATGAAGCTTCAAATGGCCGATGGTCATTTTGAAAGACCTCTAGGATTGCTCGAAGGGATAACTCTAACAACTTGTGGTGTGGAGTTTGAACATACATTTGCTATATGTGACTTTGAGAAAAATAATGTCTATGAGATGATCCTAGGAAGACCCTTTCTACGACATTGCAAATAGTACAGGATTGGGGAACTAACTCCTTGTACTTACAGCACTTAGGGGTCACCACCAAGGTCAATTTGAAGGATTAGACCTTCAGAGATGTACCACCCCTACAGTGGAATTCTATCCATAAAGCGAAAGAAGATTCCATCTCTGTGCATTCTGAAAGTTCACCTGATCCATCATGGCTGCATGAAGATACTCATTTGTGGATGTGCAAGGTCGCAGAGGAAGAGGAAAAACATTTAAAGGCAAGAGAAGAAGGAACTTTGCCAGGAGATAGACCAATTAAAGACCCAGCCTATACACCGATGATCTTTCCAGATGAGGAATTTGAGCCTCATGGCTCGCCAGAAATCTTAGCCACCATGGACATTGCTATCAATGAAGAACAATGGACACCTCATTGTGATGAGGAGGGTTATGATATCTCAGTGTTCATGTGTCAGCCCTTGCTAGAAGAATGTGACCCTAGTGATGTCATAGAAGAAGAAGAGAATGACGATGATATAGAGTCCATTGTGATGGATAGTTGCTTTAACTCAAAGCAGCACTATCTAGAAGATATAGGAGTGTTCACCCAGAAAGAAGAAGAACCTCTCACAAGTATTAAAACGGTAAATTCGAAGGATGGAAGTGGGAGCAGTCGAAAGAAAAAGAAAAGAAAAGCAGTGAAACAAGAAGAGGAGGAATCATTGTTTGAAGTACCAGAAAACTTCAAGAAATATGAAGTTAACGACCGCAAAATTCTGGTACGAATGCCTAAGAGAGAGGCCATCATAGGAGAATCATATGATAATAAAGAAAAGACCAAGAAGATTGTAGTGACCATTGAAGAGAACGAAGAGAGATGCACATATATAGGAGATGACCTAAGTGCAAGAGAAGAAATGGAGCTTGTAGCTCTCTTAAGGGAATATAGGGATGTGTTTGCGTGGCACTATAGAGACTTGAAAGGGGTAGATCCAAGAATTTGCTCTCATACTATCCCCATGACTGCTGATGCCAAGCCCACCAAACAGAAGCCCTACACGTATAATGATACATATGCAGCCAAAATAAAAGAAGAAATTGACAGGCTGATTGAAGCTGGATTCATCTATGAGATTGAGCATATTGAATGGGTGTCCCCCATTGTAGTGGTGCCCAAGAAGAACGGGAAGTTGCGAGTGTGTATTAACCTTAAAAAAGTTAATGCCGCTACGATCAGAGATAGTTATCCGCTTCCAATCACAAAACACCTATTGGAGCGTGTTGCAGGCAAGGAAGTTTATAGCTTCCTTGATGGATTTTCAGGTTACAATCAAGTAGCCATTGCCCTAGAAGATCAACACAAAACAGCTTTTGCTACAGAGTGGGGAATCTTTGCATTTCGTGTGATGCCATTTGGGCTCACAAATGCACCTGCAACATTCCAAAGGCTCATGTGTCATGTTTTCAAAGAGTTCTTGCGAAAGAGCTTAGAAGTATATGTGGATGATTTATGTGCTCATTCCCAAGAAAGAAGATTTCACATCCGTGAACTCAGACAAATCTTTAACAAGTGTAGAGAGTATCAAGTGTGCCTGAACCCAGAAAAGTGTGTGTTCATGGTGCGTAAAGGTAAAATCTTAGGTCATATTGTTTCTAAGAATGGAATCTCAACAGATGAAGATAAGGTACGAGCCATAGCAGAGCTGCCACGACCAAGGAATGTTAAAGAGTGTCACTCTAGCACAATGGTGAGTACCAACGTGAGAAGATTCACCTCATAATTGTCAATCCGTGGAGACGTGAGGACTAGTATGAAGACTATGAGCAAGTGAAGGCACAAGTGTGTGAGTGAGAAGCACACAAGCATGCACACACATACACACACACGCGCACACAAGGCAAGAACAAGGAGAGGAACAATGGAGTTCTTTGCATTAGTCAAAAAGTCTCTTACATAAGCTCAATTTACAAACAATCTAACCTCAAAAATGAGCTCTCTAGCTCTTTTTATAGTTTTCTAACTAGCTTTGGTCTTGTCCAGACCTAGTGTCCGGCCTAGTTAAAAATTAGGTTCTAGAGCCTATTTGAGGGCTCAAACAGAGTCTAAAAATTATGAAAATTGATATGTAGCTAGTTCTAGTACTCCTCAAGCTCAAGGACTCCTCGGCTTGCACAAAATGGAGTCTATTCTACCAAAAACGGAATTTACAATGTTTGTGTAGTGATTAAAATCACTTGAGTTGTAAATGGTCCATGGAAAAAAATGATTGGGCCTTGTTGCCGTATTGTGCATGACTCCTCCGTTGCGCTAGTATGCTCTTCATCTGACTTGTATGCCAACACTCCCCCCTTCCTAGCGTCTGTCGCCCCTGACAGACCTCTGTTCTATCGGGTGGTCGATATAGTATTGGATGACATTGGTGGCAAGTTCGTGTTCTCCTATCCTTAAGCCTCTTGCTAGATCAGCTTCCAATGCATCCCAATTTATTGCGCCAGGGACCTCTGGTTGTGGGGTGGTGTAGTACTCAGAGTACATCGCTTGTTCATAAGCAAAGAGATGGAGCAGGTGTGTTGGCTTCGGTGTGAAGATCTCCGAGTGATACTCCCAGAAACCTGATCTGAACATTTCTTCGAAGGTCTGTTTGTAACATGCAGGGAGGTATTTGATGCGTGCATGCCAAGCGTAAGCCACACGAATACTGGGGGTGGTGCTCATGTCATACACCAAATCATAATTTCCATTGGTAAACCCCAGGAGACGTACCTGTGGTGCGGCTGCATTTCTAAAAGTTTTCAGGACTACCTGCATCATATCTAAAATTTTAAGCATCATTTGAGCTGCTACATCTGGCATGGGCTTCAATCGCGGCATCCAATGGCGAATTGTTCCCATCATGTATGCTACCGACGGTAGTCCCTGTGGTGGCGCAATGTACGGGTAGTTTAGCCATTCCTTGCATTGCGCATTGTTCTGCACTTTGATATTGAATGCCTTCCAAGACCTGCGGCATGGAACTGGACGGCGTAGCATGGATTGTATAGGAGATGTAAAGGCGCGTTGTTCCATGTGCGTAGCATTTCTGGATATGTCTCTAGAAGTTTCTGCCACCAGGTGGGTTGACGAATTTTGCCTTTTTGCGCCTCTGGAGGAAGGTCTTCGGGTTGAAATTGGGTAGCAAAGGTAGGAATCTGACCCGTGACTCTCTGTATTTCTGCATTATAATCAGCCAGGATAATATAATAAGGCCTGTATTGGAGTTCAGATGAGAGGATAAGGCGTCTCGATGACAGGTTCTTGAAATAAGCAGATTGTAGTACAGTTTCCTCTATGACCCTCATGGCCTGATTTTGCACTACTGTGCGCTCTTCGTGAGAACTCCCGATTTCCTCCACTTGACGTAGCCATGGAGGCCGTGGTGCCTCGAATGTGTCCTGAGCTTCTTCCGTTTGTTGGCCTCCTGGGAAGGGTTGTGGGTCGTATTCTTCTTCAAATGTCTGTTCCACAGGAATTTGTACTACTTCTTCATCGGTGGGAGCCTCTGGAGGGGAAGGTGGTCTCTCAATTGTAGTAGACGTGCTTGCAATTCGGTGACCTGTTTCTGGAGATCTTTTAAGGCCTCCGAGTCGGTGAGAAGTGAAGCCGCAGAGGAGGTGGTTTGAGAGGCTGCTGTTGTTTCTTTTTGGTGTTTCTGCTTCAGTTGACCCAGTTCCTCTGATAGCAGGTCATGTGCTTCAAGCAGCATGGCATAGTCTTCCAATATGATCTTGATATTGTCGGGGGTCACTGCTTGAAACTTTGATGGGCTGATGGGTGCTCCAGGTGTGCTTTCGATAGCTGCTTCTAGGTTCTCTTGATTTTGTAATTGCAGGCGCCGATTCTCTTCTTGAGCGGCAGCAAGATGTTGCTTGAGTAGGGCCATATTTCGCTGAAGCTTTGAATTGCGTTCCAGCTGTGTCCGTAGGTGACCTTCTACCACTTGTATTGCTTCCTTATCTGTGTTCTGCAAATGTACCTCCAATATGCTATGAGCCTCTTGGAGAGTTTGGAATTGTGTGTGGAGGCGAGCATTTTCGTCCTCTAGTGCAGCAAGGCGGTGTCGTAGTGTCTCCGAGTGCTTTTGCAAGCGTTCATTCTGTTGCTGGAGCTGATTGTAATCTGTCCTCAAGTTTGATATACAAGCTAGCATGGTGTCCAATGCATTGCCTATAGATGAGGGGGTGGTGTTTACAATGGAAGATGCATGGGAAGGGAATTGGGGAAGGGGAAGAGTGAATGATGTGTCTATTGAAGACGTGTGTGTGGGTGAAATTGGTGGAGGGGGAATGGGAGGAGGTGGAAGCGTGGGGGGAGGGGGAGGTGCTATGGGTGGTGAAATGTCCATACTTTCAGGAGTGGGTGCGAGTGTGGGGTCTACCATATACGTTGGAATGGTAGGTGGTGAGTGTGTGAAAGTGGTGAATAGATGAGAGGTGGGGTGGGGAGCTGAAAATAAAGGGAATGGTTGAGACCTGGGTTGAAAAGTTTTAACAAGGAAGTTATGGAGGGATTGGAGAAGTGGAGAGATGGAGGTTGGGGGTTGAGGTTGTAGAGTTGAGGAGGGCATGAAGGGTTGCATGGTAGCAGGGAAACCCATGAATATGGACCTAGGGTTAGGATGACCTATGGCTGAGGGCATGAGGGATGGTTGTCCTAGGGCAGGTTCTATGAGCGATTCGGTGGATTGTGTAGTGATGGGGGTTGCTTCATAGATTGGGTTATCAGTGGTGGAGAATAGGGTTGAACTAGAAATGGGAGTACGGAAGATGAAGGTTGGTTCGATGGGTTGAGTGGCCGAGGTGATTTCCACCGTTTCTGCTCTAGGAGGCGATGGTGGGGGTGTGGGTGGTAGTGGCTCGGTGGATTCCTCATGGGTGACTGGGTGCTCTTGGCTAACAATTTCTGTTGCTTGGGAGGTTGTCCTGATGGGTTCGGATGTAATATTTGGCCCTTCTGCCGTTGTAATGGGAATCTGGATATTCTTACCTGAGCGTGGTCGTGTCTGGAATCTTCATGGATCATATTGAACTGGAGACCTCCTAATGGCGGTCCGCACTGCTTCTACTACCCCATATGTTTCTGCCATCAATAAGAGACCTTCACTATATTCTGAGTCAACTCCTGCTTCTTCCAACAGCTGAGTCATGAGTACTCTACTGCTCTGTTCGGTGAGCAGTTGTTGCGATCGCACCCGTTCCATAATTTGATACAGCCTTCAGAGTTCTGCTGTATAGGCTGGGGCTTCAGTGGTCTCCTCTTCATATGCTCCTTCTTCTTCGAGGTGTCCTTGTTGTTGACCTTGCTGGGTGTCGCTCCAATGTACATGGCGGTCGTCTGTAGATTTTCTTCTCCTTTGTGAAGATGTGCCTTGTTCTTCTACATCTGAATAATACTCTACATCAGAGAGTTGTGTACTTTGTAAGAATGCTTCGAAGTCCTGAGGATCCATTCCTTCAGCATCTCCAGTCGCAGCAAATTCAAATTCAGATTGAGCTGGAGGAGCTGAAGGGGTAGCTTGTGTCGTAGTTTCAGATCCAGCCCTGGGTATCCTAATGGTAAAGGGAGGTACAATGGTCTCCCTTCGTGGCGATACTTCAGGAGTAATCAGAACTTCCCTGGTCTGGACACAAGGGATCGCACCCCTCATGCGCTTGGATTGATGTGAGGATGTCTTGAGCCTCTTAAACATTTGTAATTGTGCCCAAGTTAAGGCACGTTCAATGGGAACATCATATGCTAGGCACCGGTAAATAATGCGTGTGATTGCACAGCAACCGTTCACCACTAATTTCCTAGAAGACCTTTTATTTGCTTCATACAATTGATCGATAATCCATACCGGCAGCTTAATTGGTAACGCACCTGCCTCTGCCAAGTAGAGAGCGAACCAGATTCTTTTGTGTGGTTGTGTGAAGCGGTCTTGGCCGGGGAAAGCGAAATGTTGCATGCACATACGGAGAGGGATGGACACGTTTGGTGTGAGTGCTGCCATGTCTTTAAGCTTCAATAGTTTCCTATCCTTCATGTTAGTAGGAACGAGAGCATCCTTCTCAGAAGGTACATGTGTGCCGTGCATATTCAAAGCAGAGCTCACCAACTCCACGGTAAGCTCAAACCTCTTTAACTCGTTGTTGCCCAGCAAGGAAGGAAGAACAAATGATCCTGGTTTGTCCTTTTCTTCATTAGCTTGTAATGTGGAGACCAAATAATAGCATCGGAGGAGATCCGGTTTAGGTAGTGGTGCTTCAAAGTATTCTGCTAGCCCTGCACGTTGCCATATGGTCTGGAGATCCTCGGTGTTCTGAAGAGTCTCAAACTCCTTGGAGAAAAATTGGAATCGAACCCATGATCGGTCATACTCGCACTTAGACTCCCATATATACTTGGCCTCTCCTAATGGACCTGGCATGCCATTGAACCAATGAGAATTGGCATGGACTCTTTCTGTGATCCCTGTGGGGGGATCCGGTACCGGGATCTGCTGAAGGTGTTGCAGCTCCACAGGTCGTTCAGTTGGTGGCACATCCACAGGTAGACTATCCACATCGATTCCTGCAGTAAGTATTCCTACTTGGGAGCTCGGGCCTGTCGCTTTTGCCATGTCACTTCTAGCCTCTTGATTCTGTGAAATTATAGAAACATTCGTTAACATTGTAAAGGACAAGTTGGATACGGTTTTGTCCTCATTACAACATTATCATGAGGTTCGGGAGGGATTAGTAGGTTAATAAGTGCTCGGTGCTTGTGTGTGTAGTTAGGAATTGGTTGGACCTAAGAACTCAGTGTAATGATGGAGTGTTAGGGTGACGTAGTTGGTAGGTGGGCATGGATTTACAACTGGGGTCCGGGGGTTTATTACAAGTTTTAGGTTGCCAAATGCAGTGGGTGGGCTTTGATCTTGATTTTGTGGAGACTCTGAAGAGTTTGATAGGGGTATCTGCTTGAAGATGAGGCTTTTTAGGGACCCATTTACAAGTGATTCTACTAGTGCTCATGGAAGAATATGTGTCCGTGCATGATGCGTAAGACTGGGCCTCAGATGTTCGAGTGAGTAAAGCATGTTGTACCGGTTGCGGCCTTGGTGTAGCTATTTGAGCCCGCAAGCAAGCCTTAGGCACCCAGATTTGTCGTGATTGTGGGCTGGCCTTCATTGACTTCTTGGGTACCCATATAGATTTCACTTTCACAGAAGAATTAATGAAGGACTTCTTATTAGTGTCGTGTTGTTGACTACTAATAAGAGGTTTTGGTCGTGGGGTTGGCCTGGTTTGAATCGGGTATTCGCCTTTTTGCCTCCATACTTGTTTCCATGGCTGAAACAATCTGCTTTGCTCCTTTTTTTGGCATCCAGTATCGGTAGTGTTCTGCGTCTTCTGTATTTGATCTGCCGTTGGTTGTTGCAACCTTCTAGTCTTTGGAAAAGAAGGGAGTTCCGTCCTCGCCCTGGCTCCGTTGTTGAGACAAGCCTCTTTCTGCATCATACAGTTTGGGACAAGAATAGCACTGTCAACTTCATGTGCGCCCCTGGAAGGACCAGGAGTTTGTGCCTTGCCTAGTTCCTTGAGTGCCTCATTCTCCAATTCAACCGTAATTCGGCTATGATCTACCCATACCTGAAGAAGTCCACTTCTTAGGTTGAGGTTGACTGCCTGATCATAGATCCAGTCCTGACCCAAGACTAGAGGCTCCGTGAGGTCCTCATCTTGACACACTAGTACTTTGACTGTCATTACTTCGTCTTGAATGGAGATGGGAAGATCCACCTCGCCCATGCAAGGAGTTTCCACACCTCCCAATCCTATGAGATATGCTTCTAGGGGTTTTACCTCCAATTGTAGCTGCTTGCAATAAGAAAGCCGAACTGCACTTGTGGCTGCTCCTGAATCAATTAAAGCTCTCACGCTTGTCGTGCTGTCTCTTTGTCCTATTTCTAGGGTCACAAAAGGTCGTCGATCCACTATCTTATGGGTACGTTCACCTGAAGCCTCACACATGGCCATGTGATAGCCGGGAGACTCTTGAGTGTCAATCATAGGCTGATCCATCCCTTGTCTCCTCAACTTCATTCATCTGATGCGCTCTAAGGCCTCCGCCTGTGCTTCTTCTCGAATTCGTTTTTCCTCCTCTTTACGTTGCTTAGCAGTATTGAGTCGACTTAGCATTTCCTCCGTGAGGGGTTCCTGATACAACTTGACTCTGCATCCGCTAATATAGTTTGGGAGAACATCACCCTCTAAAGTGGCTAGTTGTACTGCTCCACTCGTGGAGATCCTATTGATGATCATAGGTCCGTAGCCTCTCTTTTCTAGCTTCCTTGCGTGTTGTTTCAATGTGTAGACTAAAACTAGATCTCCTGCTTTCAAGCCCTTATCCTTCACATGGGCATCAAAGTATGCCTTCTGTCTCTTCTTAGCTGCATATATCCCTGCAGCTGCTCTCAGTCTTGTTTCTCCTAGTCGTTCAAGGTCAAAAAGTCTAGAGGAGAGTTCATGACCCGTCCATTCATGCTCTTGTGCTACTTTCAATGTAGGTATTAAGAAGTCCAAAGGTAGCACGGCGTTTTGGCCAAATACCATCTGAAAGGGGGTGGCTTGGAGTACCGTTTTGTAGGCGACTCGGTATGCCCAAACAGCATGGTGTAGTTTTTTGTCCCAATCAGAGCGTTTATTGTTCACTAATTTTGTCAATACATTGCATAGGATCTTATTGGTGCTTTCGGCTTGCCCATTGGCTTGAGGGTGATAGGGGGCAGACTTCTTATGCACTACCAAGAATTCTTGGAGCAGATTTTCAATAACTTCATTCAAGAAGTGAGTGCCTCTATCACTAACTAGCTCTATAGGTAGCCCGTATCTTGTGAATACATTCTCAAACAAGAACTTAGCAGTTGTCTGAGCGTCGTTCTTCGTTGTGGCTTTTACCTCTACCCACTTGGTTAGATAGTCTGTGGCAACGATGATATACTCAGCATGGGAACCCTTAGCTGGCGGATTGATAGGACCTACAAAGTCTATTCCCCACTTAGAGAATGCGCGTCCACCCATCATGGGCTTCAGTGGCATCTCATCTTTGCGTATAGGATACTGGGTTCGCTGACAAATCTCACACCTCTTCACATAGGTATGTGCGTCCATGTGAAGGGTGGGCCACCAAAATCCTACAAATAGGATTGCTTTGATCACCCTATCTGGACCAAAGTGTCCTCCTGCTACACCCTGGTGAGCAGTTTCCAAGATCTTTAGATATTCATTCTCATGAACACATAGTCTCAGGTAACCATCTTTTCCGCGCTTGTATAGATTATCACCAATGAGTGAGTAATCTAGGGCCTCTTGTTCCAGACTTCTTTGTCTCGTGAGGTTCATATCTTGAGGGAATGTTTTCGTCCTCAGAAAAGCCACTAGTGGCTCGCTCCAATCTGGCACTAGAGACACGCGATAAAGGGTGGCATGTTCCACAGGTGGCCTAGTGCGACAAATTGGGCATTCCTTGCACATTCTATGGACTTCTGCTTCCATAGTTGGCCAGTACACTCCAAGTCTCTTCAATGTTTGCAGGGTTCGTTGTTTTGAGTAGTGTTGCTCTAATGCACCTACATGTGCTAATTGCAACCACTTCGCGTGCTCGTCCTCTTCCACACAACAAGCCAAGATCCCTTGATCCGTGTGCTTGTACATACTTCCTGCCATGATGTGATACTTTTGGGCTTTTACTACCTCTCTATCCTGTGTGGCCATCACTGAGTGGTTAGGCCCGTAGGTTAACACTGGCACTAATGGCTTAGCCCACTGCGGTACCACTTCCAAGTTAAACAAGTAAGCATCAGGTAAGTCATCTGACACTCCTTGTGGGGCTTCTCCTGATGTGAGCCTTGAGAGATGATCTGCTCTCAAATGAGTCTTCCCTTTCCTTACCACAACCTCAAAATCATATTCCATTAGCAAGAGAAACCATCTTACTAATCTTCCTGTATTGCACGGCTTGTTTATCGGTATAGCAATGCTTGATGATCAGTAAAAAATTTAAACTTATTTGCAAGCAAATAGTGTCTAAATTTCTTAACTGCATATACCATGCCTAAGCCTTCTCTCTCAGTAGTGGTATAATTTCGTTCAGCTGCATTCAATTGTCTACTAACATAGGCAATTGGAAGATCCATATTACCTTCACCAGTAGGTTGTGCAAGCACACATCCAATGGCATAATTGGATGTGTCCACATGAACATGGAAAGGCTTATTCCAATCCGGTGTGGTTAAGATTGGTGCTGAACATAATCGCCGTTTAAGCTCATTGAAGGAATTCTCACATTCCTTAGTCCACTCAAAGTTTGTCAGAAGTCCGTACAGGGGCTTTGCAATGATGGCATACATGTGTATAAATCGTCGGTAATAACCACAATGCCCCATGAAAGCTTGTACTTCCTTGACATTCTTTGGCCTAGGTAATTCGGCTATAGCTCTTACTTTCTCTTCATCCGTAGATATGCCATTCTTTGACACTATGTGTCCTAGAATTTTGCCTTGCTTGACCATGAAAACACATTTTTCTGGGTTTAGGCAGACTTGATATTCTCTACATTTGTCAAAGATTTGTCTGAGTTCAGGAATATGGGTTTGTCTAATGTTGGAATGAGCACAAAGATCATCAACATAGACTTCTAAATTCTTCCTCAAGAACTCCTTAAATACATGGCACATCAGCCTTTGGAAGGTTGCTGGTGCATTGGTAAGCCCAAATGGCATTACCCGAAAGGCGAATATGCCCCATTCTGTGGCAAAAGCCGTCTTATGCTGATCTTCTGGAGCTATGGCTACTTGGTTGTAGCCAGAGAACCCATCCAGGAAGTTGTACACTTCCTTGCCTGCCACTCTTTCTAAGAGATGTTCTGTGATGGGAAGCAGATAATTATCTCGGATTGTGGCTGCATTGACCTTCTTCAAGTTAATGCATACACGTAATTTACCATTCTTTTTGGGCACCACTACAATGGGGGATACCCACTCAGTGTGCTCAATTTCATAGATAAATCCAGCTTCAACCAGTCTATCTATCTCCTCTTTGATCTTAGCCGCATAATTATCGTTATATGTATAGGGCTTTTGCTTAGAAGGTTTAGCATCTGAGGTCATGGGGATAGTGTGTGAACATATGTCAGGGTCTACACCCTTCAAATCCTTGTAACTCCAAGCGAATACATCTCTGTATTCTCTTAGCAAGGCTATTAACGCATGCTCTTCTTCCTCAGTTAGGTCATGGCCTATGTACGTGCATCTCTCCTCTCCTTCTTCTAGGGCCACTACTATTTTCTTGGTGGTTTCTTTGTTATCATAGGCCTCTCCTGATTGTGCCTCTCGTTTAGGCATTCTTATCATAACTTTCCTGTCATCTATCTCATACTTCTTAAAATTTTCTGGGACCTCAAACAAAGACTCTTCCTCTTCTTGTGTGACTTCTCTCTTCTTTCTTTTCTTTCCTTCTCCCTTCAGGGTCACATGTGTGGCTAGTCTTACATCACTTGTAAGCTCTCCGTACCTCTGGGGTTGAAATTCTACTTCATGGAAGTATTCTTCATCTGATGCAAAAGGTGGGTCCATGATGATTGACTCTAGATCGGAGTCACTCGCATCCTCAAATGCATCAGGGTTTGGTTTGCATTCTTCTAATACTGCCTCTCCCATGATTGGCTCTATGGAAAAAACTGAAATGTCATAGCCATCCTCATCACAGTGGGGTGTCCATTGTTCTTCATTGATGGCTACATCCATTGTTGCCAGGATTTCTGCCCAGCCGTGGGGTTCGAATTCTTCGTCAGGAAATACTACAGGTGCATAGGCTAGGTCTTGAATGGGTCTATGTGCTTCGTTTGCACCTATATCTCTGGCTTTTTCTCTTTTCTCCTCTTCTACTGCTACTTTGCACATCCATAAGTGGGTGTCTTCATGCATCCATGAGGATCCTGATCCTATGGAATGCACAGATTCCGTATCATCTTTGGCTCTATGGATGGGATTCCATTGAATAGGAGGAACATCTCTATGAGAGTAATCTTTGAGATTCACTTTGGTCGTAACACCCAAGTGTTGCAGGTACAAAGAATTGGTTCCCCAATCCTGTACCACTTGCAACTGTCGCATAAAAGGTCGTCCCAAGATCATTTCATAGGCATGGTTCTTGCTAAAATCACATATAGCAAATGTATGCTCAAACTCGACACCACAGGTGGTGAGAGTTATTCCTTCTAGCAATCCTAAGGGTCTCTCTATGTGACCATCAGCCATTTGCAATTTCATCCTTGTTGGCCTGAGTGCTGGCTTGCCCCAACGCTTCCATAGGGAAGTGGTGGCAATTGCAACTCCTGCACCTGAGTCCAAAATTGCCTTGGTGGTGTGCCCCTGGTAGGTAATGGGAAGATAGGTGTTCCCTTCTTCACCTTCACACATGTCTCCTATCTTATCCAAGGGTATCTCTAGCACTCTCCTATGTGATCCTACCTGGGAATGAGGTTTTGCTACTTCGGGCACTTGATTTTTCCTCACTTCTGGTCTAACCTTGACCAGCTCTTCCAAAGTGAGATTGCACTGCACTTTGGTGTTCTTCACTACCTCTGGGTTCCTAGGTATGACTGAATCTTCGGTTCTTACCATGACTGTGGGGGTTCTCATACAAGTAGACTTGGCTTCCCATGGGCCTGTGAAATGGGGTAGTTCTTGTAAAGAATTAGACTCGAAGTCTAATCTTTCTTGAGATTGGGTGCTCTCCTGCTCCCCATAAATGGAAGGAAGGTCTTGTGGGAATTGATCATGTGTGTCATCCACCAGTTCAATGGGAGGAGGGACTTCACTTTCCTTAGCCCATTTGTCTTCTTGAATCTCGCGTAGGAATTCTGGTGTGAACCGATTCATAGAAGATGATGTGTCTGGCTCCGTAGAGTTAGGTACATAGGCTTCAGGCACATAGGCTCTCTGGGTAGGAAGACCTGCTCTTTCACTAGCCTTGTTATGGTGTTGAGGGGCGAGTTCCTTTTGTGATTGTGCCATTAGCTTCTCTATTCTTTCTAGGGAGGGGGAGTTGTCTGGTTCTGTGGAATTGGGCACATAAGCTTCCGGTGGGGGATGGGTCATCTTTTTGCTTGCTTTACCTCTTTCTTGATTTTTTTCTTCCTTGGCAGATCTTGCAATTATGCCCTCTAACTTCTCTAGAAGTCCATCCAAGTGTAATTGCGTCTTGGCTGAGCCCGAGTAATTGAAAAGGCGACTGGCTTCAAACATAGTCTGAGCCAATGCGACCATTTTCGCGCAAAGCTTGGTTCTTTCTATCTCTAGGTCAGCTCTAGGGTAGCACTTGTCATGATCCGTTACATTTGGCCCTTCTTGAATTCTAGCCTGATATGCTTTAAGCATCATGTCTATGTCTTCAGGAGTGGGGTCAGCTAATACTCATCCTGCTCGGGGTGGTGGGTGGGTTACGTGGGGTGTATTAGAGGGTGGAGGGATGGAGGGTGATGGGGATGGTAGCGGTGGAAATGTGTGAGAGTGTGGTTGAGATGTGATCTCTATGATTTTGGCCTTGGTTTCTCGTAGACTTTCCTCTAGTTCACTCACCTTCTTTGCCCATTGCCTTTTCATTCTTTCACGACTATCTCTCCAAGCTCTAGTTCTTTTCTTTGTCATGCTCTCGGTTTCACTAACTTCTGGGATCTTTTCCTGGCCTACCCCTTGGTTTTGCTGCAATGCGTGAGCTCTAGTCACTACCTGTACTGGTGCAGTGGAAGTCACGCTCCCTGAGGAGTCTACTACTAACCCAATAACGTTAATAGGAGTGATTTTTGGCATATTATTAGGATTTTTAGGGCAATCTCGTAAGAGATGCTCCTTCCCACACTCTTGGCAATAGCCTTGGATCGTTACTGACTGGGTTTGAGTAGGTGGAGGCAAGGGACAATCACGAATGAGATGATCTCCCTGACATCGATAGCCAGGTCCTCTAGGGAATGGGGGTCTTACCTGCCTAGGTTGGGGTCTAGGGTTGGGGTTTGCATACATGACATTTGTGTAATCTGATTCCCAACTAGGTTCATTTGGCTCTTCACTATAGTAAGACTCACCATGTTCAGGAGACTGCATGTAGTATGCCTGGGGACGATCAACATGCGTAGAATCGAAGCTATGGTCACTGGGATCACTTTCTGAAAGCAATGGTGTTACGGGGACTATAGCTCTATTCAGGTTTTCTTCTGCAGCTGCATACTTTACAGGGATCATGTTGGATGGAGCTGGAGGTTGTTGGGCTAACACAGGCTGAGGCCTTTGCTGGGCTTGGTATTGTGGTTGGTAGGTTTGTTGAGGCCTAGCATACTGTTGTGGTGGGTATTGGTTCTGGTATCTGCCTTGTTGAGGGTATGGTGGAGGGTAGGTTTGCCTAACAGCTTGCTTATTGTATGGGCAGTCTTGTGCTGTGTGATTTGTGTATCTTCGTTCTATGGTGCAGTACTGGCTACTAGGATTTACTTGGGGTTGAGCCATAATGGGACATACATTCGCCATGTGGTCGCCACCACAAGTGTAGCATCTCTTCACAGGGGCAAACCTTGGGATCTGCTTACTAGTGACACCTAATGTCTGAGCTACTTTCTCTGCAAGTTCCTCAATGGATGTGGATTGACCAGATGTGAGGCTACTAGAGCTATCAGAATCCTTATAGATTTTTGATAGTTCTAATTCCTCACCTAGATTGTCCTCAATGTCTATGCACATGCGCACGCATTCTTCTATCGTTCTGGGGTCCTTCAGATACACATATGACCTGAGCTTGGTGCTCAACAATCCATCTAAGAACAAGGCCACTTGTTTGGCTGGTGTGGGTAACTCTGGCATCGGGCATCTCTCCAGGTACTGCCTAAATCTTCTTCCAGCTAGTCTGACCGTCTCTTGAGGTGTTTGTTTGAAGCTATGAATTAGTGAGGAAGTGTTGTGCCTGATTCCACTCTTAGAAAACTCAATGATAAATGCCTCTAAGAGCTGGTCTATGTTTCTGAAATGCCTCTCGTTCAGTGGTTGAAACCACGTAAGGGCAGTGTTCCTAAGGGTTAGACCAAAAGCATTATATTGTGTGAATAGGTCCTCTACCTGTTCAGCTTTCAAGACTTGCCTAAACTCTGCCACATGGTCATAAGGGTCACTCGTGCCATCGAAGTAATTCTTCATGGACTTCACCAATTGAGTTGGTCTCAAGGTCCTCGTGTGCTCTCTTGGTCTTGGCAAAGGGAACTCATCGGCATTTCTTCGGTTCCCTGGGGCTCTATGTCCCTCAAGTTCCCCTCTATTCGTGTCCATTCTCGTTCTTTCTCTTCCCCAAGAGTTGGCAAAGCTTACTTCTGGCCTATCTCTACTTGTGTCTCTTTAAGTTCCATGAGCTTGGGATGTTCCCGCTCCAGGGTGACCGTAGGACACATTTGATCTTGGTTGGGGGAAAATAATTTCACCTTTCCAAGTGTAAGCATGCCTATCATTTTCTGTCACCACAAAGATCCTCTCTGAAGCGTGATCTAAGTAGGTCACTTTGCCTGGGCTATCAAGATCCTTAAGCTCATAGATCATGATTGTTCCTACATCAAATGGCCGATCAGATTTATATCTCCAAAAGGCTTCTTCAGTTTCTCGGTTCAGAAGAAGATCTATGCTCTTATTATCTTGGGGAATCCACTCTGGTGTGATAATCCTCGTAAGAACGGATTTCCCTCGAGGGGTCCTCGGTTCTACTCCCATGTTTCCTTGCTCTAGGTCACCTAAGTCCGTTTCCGAGACCACATTCCCAAAGTCATCTGTCCTATCGGGATGACTGGTGACTACATATATTGTCCCTTCCTTGTCCAAGTATGCTCCATTTTCAAACTTGACAGTTGGGCGCTCTAGTCCAATGGATTGGTCAGGGTTTTTAATCTGGACCACCGCTCTTCCTAGGCCGTCCTCATAGATGCTAGCACCTAATCGGTTGGTCCTGAGGTACTCGAGTTGCATCTTGTAAGGGCCTTCCACCCTATGTAAATATGGCACCCCAGAACTTCCTGTAGGTCTCTCCATACCGTGGGATATCTCAGAATCGCTAGTCTCAGAACTAGGGTAATACGAATGATGGCTCAACTGTTGGGCCCAAGACCTCGCAGTATGATTGACACTAGCCTCCGAAGATCTAAGACTTTGTCTGTCTCTCCCTAGGTGTCTACCTGACCTAAGGTTCATATGCCCTTTGTACGTTGCTGATTCTTTGGTACCAGTCACTTGTTTCTTTTAAGTTCCTTTGGATGTGTTTTCTTGTTTTTAATTAAGCGTCATCAGGAGCACTTTCGTGGGTCGTACTTGATGTTCTGCGTCCGCTTAGTTTAAGTTCTTTTCCTTTAAGTTATCCCTTGACTACCGTTTAGCCTACCCTTGCACTTGAGAAATTAAGGGCTCTTCAAACTTGAGTATTCCTATCGTACCCCTAGTCAATCAAAACAACTACTCGCACTTAGCCTATGCTAAGAATAGACTGAGGGGGTTAAGTGATGTTCCAACCTCAAGTTGCTCCTCCTGGCGATGCTGGTCTACCCAGGAAGCACGTTCCCGAGCTTGTTCGCCTTGGCACTTACTTTGCTTTCTCCAAGAGCTCTCGATGATCCTGTAAGAATCCCAAGTTTAGCTTCAATTTGATCCTTCAATTGACAGACAATTTATTTCAGACACTTTTTTTTAATGATCTTTGTTCCCCCTTTTGTATTGCTAAAAATTTCCTCTAGAGCTCCCTTGGTGTTCCTACCCCTCAGTGTGTCAACTTCCAAATATCCTATCTGAAAATCAACGTGTAGTATATGCCACGAGCTTTCCGCCAAGCCCTAGAGCTCAAAAAATGGATTTCGTATGAAAAAGTTATGACCGTTCAGGGTTTACGGGGGTTAAACAGACAAATAGAACCTTTCAGGAGTCTTAATGCATTTTTCTAAGGCCTTTGCAAGTGTGTGAGTATTTGAGAGTGCAAATAAGCCCAAAATTTAGCCTAAATTTCCAAAAAATTTACCCCTTAATTTTTGCCAAAAATGTGTGTCTATCGCGATAGATGGTGTCTATCGCGATAGACGGTGTCTGTCGCGATAGATGGGTCTGTCGCGATAGATGGGTCTGTCGCGATAGACGGTGTCTGTCGCGATAGACGGTGTCTGTCGCGATAGACGGTGTCTCTCGCGATAGACGGTGTCTCTCGCGATAGACGGGTCTGTCGCGATAGACGGTGTCTGTCGTGATAGACGGTGTCTGTCGCGATAGACGGTGTCTGTCGCGATAGATGGATCTATCGCGATAGATGGATCTGTCGCGATAGACGGTGTCTGTCGCGATAGATGGGTCTGTCGCGATAGACGGTGTCTGTCGCGATAGATGGGTCTGTCGCGATAGACGGTGTCTATCGTCTGTCGCGATGGACGGTGTCTGTCGCGATAGACGGTGTCTGTCACGATAGATGGGTCTGTCGCGATAGACGGTGTCTGTCGTCTGTCGTGATTTGGTCTGTCACGATAGACGGTGTCTGTCGCGATAGACGGTGTCTGTCGCGATAGACAGTGTCTGACGCGATAGACTAAAAAAACGCAAATTTTTGAGAAACTTCTAGTGATTTGGAGTGCTCTAATGGTGTAGGTTACCGTGCCAAACACGCATTCACAAAATTTTAAGTTTTTCTGTCTATCGCGACAGACAGAGGTCGTCGTCCCGGGACCTGTGCAGAGTCTGTCGTACCTGCGGACACTGCTGGAGAAGGTGGTACAACTAGTTCCTGCAATAAAAGCTCAAAAACACACCCAAAATAGATAGCATGCAAGCTCTCTGTCGCTCTCTCTCACAATGAAATGAGGGAAATGAGGTGGGGAGTGTAATATGACCAAAAACTGAAATTCTTTGTGGAGATGGAGATGGAGGTGGGAGATGGTGGGGATGATGATGGTGATGATGGTGATGCGAAAGTATGGAAAAAATGAAGAAAAATAAAGAGAAGGAAGGATATTACCTATAACTCCAATGTCTCAACTCGACGTCTTACCATCACACGCTCGTCCTCGAAGCTCTCTCCCCGGCAACGGCGCCAAATTTGGTGTCACTCTAGCACAATGGTGAGTACCAACGTGAGAAGATTCACCTCATAGTTGTCAATCCGTGGAGACGTGAGGACTAGTATGAAGACTATGAGCAAGTGAAGGCACAAGTGTGTGAGTGAGAAGCACACAAGCATGCACACACATACACACACACGCGCACACAAGGCAAGAACAAGGAGAGGAACAATGGAGTTCTTTGCATTAGTCAAAAAGTCTCTTACATAAGCTCAATTTACAAACAATCTAACCTAAAAAATGAGCTCTCTAGCTCTTTTTATAGTTTTCTAACTAGCTTTGGTCTTGTCCAGACCTAGTGTCCGGCCTAGTTAAAAATTAGGTTCTAGAGCCTATTTGAGGGCTCAAACAGAGTCTAAAAATTATGAAAATTGATATGTAGCTAGTTCTAATACTCCTCAAGCTTGAGGACTCCTCGGCTTGCACAAAATGGAGTCTATTCTACCAAAAACGGAATTTACAATGTTTGTGTAGTGATTAAAATCACTTGAGTTGTAAATGGTCCATGGCAAAAAATGATTGGGCCTTGTTGCCGTATTGTGCATGACTCCTCCGTTGCGCTAGTATGCTCTTCATCTGACTTGTATGCCAACAAAGAGGTACAAGCCTTTATGGGCCATTGTGGATATTACCGTAGGTTTATCCACATGTATGCAATTATAGCTAGACCCCTTTATGCCTTGTTGTCGAATTTTGAGTGGAACGACGAATGCGAGAAATCTTTCAATGAATTGAAGAAACATTTTTGCACAGCACCAATACTGACCACTCCTGATTGGAATAAACCATTCCATGTCCATGTGGATGCATCCAATCACGCCATAGGATGTGTGCTAGCACAACCCATAGGAGAAGGAAACTTAGATTTGCCCATAGCATATGCTAGTAGACAGCTCACTGCAGCTGAACGAAACTATACCACAACTGAGCGAGAGGGCTTAGGCATGGTATATGCTGTGAAGAAGTTTAGGCACTATTTATTGGCCAACAAATTTAAGTTTTTCACTGATCATCAAGCTTTGTTATATTTGGTCAATAAACCTTGCAATACAGGACGGTTAGTAAGATGGTTTCTCTTACTAATGGAATATGACTTTGAAGTTGTTGTCAGGAAAGGTAGAACCCACCTTAGGGCAGATCACCTTTCTCGCATCACTTCAGGAGAGTCACCGCAAGGAGTGTCTGATGAACTACTTGATGCTTATCTGTTCAATTTAGAAGTTGTTCCTAAATGGGCAAATAAGCTAGTACCAGTCTTAACCTTTGGACCCGCAAACAAAAATGTGAAAACATCACAAGAAGAAATTGTCAAATCACAAAAATATCACATATTGGCAGGAAGCATGTACAAACAAGATACCGAGGGTGTATTAGCTTGTTGTGTCGAGGATGATGAACATAGTAGCTGGTTGCAACAGGCCCATGAAGGATTGCTAGGAAATCACTATTCTAAACAACGAACATTGCAGAATCTAAAACGTTTAGGAGTGTATTGGCCTAGCATGGACAAGGAAATACATGAGTGGATTAAGAATTGTCCAATGTGCAACGAGAGACCCCCAGTGGAGCATGCGACCCTTTATCAAGTGTCATTAATTCTAGATTGGAGTGCTCCATTGGTAGAGTTTATGAGGTCGGGAAGATTACCCAAAGAGGCTAGTCTAGCAAGAAGATGAAGCATGGAGCAAGAGGCTCAAGGCTACGCCTTAGTAGGAGAGAACCTATACCGAAGAGGCAAAGATGGTTACTTAAGATTGTGCGTTCATGAATCAGACTATTTAAAGGTCTTAGAAACTGCACACAGTGGTGTTGCAGGTGGACACTTTGGTCCTGACCGAGTGATCAAGACCATTCTATTCGCAGGACTTTGGTGGCCCACTCTTCATATGGATGCACAGACCTATGTAAAGAAATGTGACACATGCCAACATGCACAATATCCAGTTAGAAAAGACGAGATGCCTTTGAGGCCAATGATGGGAGGGCGTGCATTTTCGAAGGGGCATAGACTTCATAGGTCCTATTAACCCCCCAGCTAGAAACTAACATGCAGATTATATTATTGTAGCCATAGATTACCTTACAAAGTGGGTAGAAGTCAAAGCCACCACAAAGAATGATGCTCAGACAACGGCTAAGTTCTTATTCGAGAATCTGTTCACGAGATATGGGCTACCAATAGAGTTAGTGAGCGATAGAGGCACACACTTCTTGAATGAGGTCATTGAAAATCTTTTCCAAGAATTCTTGGTGATACATAAAAAGTCTGCCCCTTATCACCCACAAGCTAACGGACAAGCTGAGAGCACCAATAAGATCCTCTGTAACGTATTGACAAAATTGGTAAATAATAAACGCTCTGATTGGGACAAACAACTTCATCATGCTGTTTGGGCTTATCGAGTTGCCTACAAAACGGTACTCAACGCCACCCCATTTTAGATGGTCTTCGGACAGAATGTTGTGCTACCATTAGATTTCTTAATCCCTGCCTTAAAAGTAGCACAAGAGTATGAGTGGAGTGGACATGAATTGTCCTCTAGGATCTTTGATCTAGAACGCTTAGGTGAGACAAGGCTACACGCGGCAGCAGGCATCTATGCTGCAAAGAAAAGGCAAAAGGCATACTTTGATGCACACATCAAGGATAAGGGATTGAAAGAGGGAGATCTAGTGTTGGTTTATACACTAAAACAACATGCCCGTAAGTTGGAAAAAAGAGGATATGGACCCATGATCATTAATAGAATTTCCACTAGCAGTGCAATTCAGTTGGCCACTCTAGAAGGAGACATCTTGCCAAACTATATCAGTGGTTGTAGAGTCAAGTTATACCAAGAACCTCTTAGAGAGGATATGCTTACGAGACTCAACACTGCTAAGAAGCGAAAAGAAGAGGAGTTAAGGGTGAGAGAAGAAGCACAAGCCGAGGCTAGAGAGCGCATAAGGCAAAATAAGTTAAGGCGACTAGGCCTAGATGTCAACTCAAAAGCCCCAAAATATCACATGGATATGTGCCAAAAGTCAGGCATAGCGACTTCTCAAGCCATTGACCGAAGACCCTTTGTGACCATAGAGATAGGACAAGGAAAGGATGCAAGGACTGTGAAAGCATTGATTGACTCAGGTGCAGCAAGTAGTGCAGTTAGACTATCCTACTGCCAAAACTTGTAGTT
This sequence comes from Ceratopteris richardii, assembly GCA_020310875.1. NCBI lineage: Eukaryota > Viridiplantae > Streptophyta > Polypodiopsida > Polypodiales > Pteridaceae > Ceratopteris > Ceratopteris richardii. The sequence goes on from CM035413.1 coordinate 137,431,367, forward strand.
GAACATCAATACCATAGAAGCTTATCTCATAGGATTGGGAGGTGTGGAAACCCCTTGTTTGGGCGAGGTGGAACTTCCCATCTACTTGCAAGATGTTCCAATGAAAGTCAAAGTGCTAGTGTGTCAAGATGAGAACCTTACAGAACCACTTGTCTTAGGACAAGATTGGATTTATGACAATGCAGTCAACTTAAACCTAAGAGTCAACTTCTTCAAGTTTGGGTCCAAGGACAATGCTTTACATTAAAACTAGAAAATGGCATGCTCACAAATCCAGATGTCACATCTTGTAGTTCTTCCAAGACTAATCATATGAAAGAAGATGTTGTATGTGTCAAAAGCTCTATGATGCAGAAGGAGTCAATCGTGGAAGACCAGGTTCGAAGGCGGGTGGATCTTTCTTCTTCTCCAAAGAATCAAGTATCCACAGTAGTGAGTCCACCACACAAGCAAACACAACCGTTCACAACAACTGCTACATCAAATAGAAAGACACCATTCGATAAGAAAGCAGTTCCGAGCATGAAGCAGATATGGGTACGCAAAGGAGAGCAACCACCAGCCTTGCCCCCACAAAGCCCATCCAGGCAAGCTAAGCAGGCCAGAAGACAAAGGAAGCAGCTCAGACAAGCTCAATCACAAGGTATCCAACAAGTTTGGGTGCCTAAGAAGTTAGCTGCAGCTCAACAAGGACAATTACAGATGTGGGTACCTAAGAAGCTCCTACGTCCACAACAACCTATGTTCTCCCACATGCGAAAGGTCTCAACAAAGAAGCCAAAAAGAGAAAAGGGTAAGAACCACGTACAGAGACCAAAGGAAGATCGAATCAGCTCTTCAACATTAGTAGGAAGACATGCAAAAAGGATATGGGTTTGGAAGCCAAAAGTACAAGTAGCCTCCACCGAACCAAAGCGCCAACCACACTGGATACCATAGTTCACAAAGCATCCAAAGAGGAAGATGCCTGAAGTGACCTCTGCAGTGTCAAATGATGTTCTAAAATGGACTCCAATAAGGAGGATTACATCGGTTCGAGACTCAATGGATACCTCCACCAAGGTCGGCATCAACCTCTGCAAATAACATCGAAAGCCTCGAACGAGCGACAACCATGTGCTCCTTGCACAACCCTATCTTTTGCACCATTCAGGTCATGCATTTCCAAAGTATGCATTAATATAGGGCCACATTACACAGCCGTGCATAGACACACTTGAGAATACCAAGCACAAGAGCACAGTGACATATGTCAAATATTTCTAGTGATACTAACTTTTGTGTTCTTGTTTTGTGATATCTTTTTCCTCAAAAAAAAAAAAAAAAAAAAAAGAGGAAGCACTTGTTCCCAGATTTGGCTCATGAAACATGAATGAGTCATGCTTGGTTAAAGGTGGAACTGTTGATTACTGGGCATTTATCAGTTGGATAGAAGTGTGTCTTGGCTAGCAGATGATATAATTGCTGCCTTATCTCATAGATGTCAAGAACTTGGCATGAGCATGGCATCCACAACTATGGTTTCCTCTTACTATGGTCGGAGTGAAGAGCTTGAAGGTCTGCAACTTGAATGATGCATAACTTTTGCATGTACGAGAGCATCCAGGGAGATATCTGCACGGGGTAGCTCTGGTACCCTGCAAATCTTTGTATGTATACTGGATGAGAAGACTCTTGCTTATGGTGAGCTAGAGAGAATATGTGAAACTAAGCTTGGTGTAGTTCTCGAATGTTTTTTGTCAAGGAATATAAAGAAATTCAATTCTCTGTATTTGACAAATGATGCTTTGAAAAGAGGAGACAGGATCAGCCACTCAAAAGATCTCATAAGTGGACCATCAACATGGACTTTCATCAACAGTGTTCCATCCCAAAGGTCGAGTGTACAACACGAAGAGATGAATATCGATCGACCTTCTCCATGGTAAGTATCTTTACCTTCGAAACATCATAACCATGATAGCTTAGGAAACCTCTTCGTCGGCATACCCTTGAGCACTTAGCTCAAGACCCCCAATTTTTGCACCATACTTCTTCCAATGCATTTTCCAAGTAAGCATTAATAAGGCTACATTACAAGGCCGTGCACAAGGCACATATTTTCCTCAACCCATGTACGAACACACTTACCCATCACTCAATATGGGTTATGAGTACTTGGCATGACTACTATGAACATCAACTGTGGAAGATCTAGAAAACATCAACGGAGACTCACAACGACACAGTCATGCTGGAATCTAAGGAAGAAGCACATACCAAGAGACTACAACTTGCAAAGACTCGCAGTGATAAATGAAGAACCAGACACATCTGGAAGTCAGACGACTTTTGTTCATACAGAAGGGACACTCCCTCTCAAGGCACTACTTGGAACAACCACTACAACAAGGGTCTGTCAGGGACGACAGACTCGAGAGGGGGGGGAGTGTTGAAGGACAAAGCATGGAAGCAAATTGAAAGGTGGACACACAAGGAAAGGGAGCAAGTAGGGAGCTCCAAGAAGTTTATGTCAAATTTTCAGAAGAATCCCCTACAAAAATAGTGATTTTCATCACTAAAAACCATTGTAAATACCATTATCTATTTTTATAACTCCATTTTGTTCAAGCCGAGGAGTCCTCGAGCTTGAGGAGTATTAGAAGTACCATCGTACCAATTTTCATAATTTTTAGACTTCGTTTGAGCCCTCAAATAAGCCCTGGAACCTAATTTTTAACTAGGCCGGACACTAGGTCTGGACAGGGCCAAAACTAGTAAAAAAACTATAAAAAGAGCTAGAGAGCTCATTTTTGAGGTTAGCTTGATAGAGAATAGATCTTTTGTTAGAGAACTCTTTTGCAATCGAAGCTTTCCATTGTCCCTCTCTTTGATCTTACCTTGTGCGCCTGTGTGTGTATGTGGGTGCATGTTCGTGTGCTTTCACTCACTCACTTGTGCCTTCACTTGCTCCTGGTCTTCATACCGGTCCTCACGTCTCCACGGATTGACAAGTAAAGGAGGTGGTGCTTTTGCTTGAGCTACACCAGAGGATGAAAATCAAAAAATAAGTGTCACAGCTAACGAAAATAACCAAGAACCTACACAGGAAGAAGAGCTGGAGTTAGATAAAGAACCAGAAGGTGAAGAAAACAAGCCACAAGATCAGTTTGAAGTGCCAGCGCACTTCAAAAAATATGAAGTAGAAGAGAGAAAAATTGCTATTCAAATGCCTAAAAGAGAAGCACAGCCAGGAATAGCATATGACAATAAAGAACAAACCAAGAAGATAGTAGTAACCGTAGAGGAAGGAGAAGAACGATGTACTTTCATAGGACAGGATGTCTCAAAAGAGGAAGAACAAGAGTTAATACGCCTCATAAGGGAATATCGGGATGTCTTTGCCTGGACCTATAAGGACTTCAAAGGAGTAGATCCATCTATATGTGCCCATAGAATCCCCATGACATCTGAAGCCAAACCTTCTAAACAAAGACCCTATACGTACATTGATGTGTATTCAGCAAAGATAAAGGAAGAGATAGATAAGTTGTTAGATGCTGGATTGATTTACGAGATCGAACACACGGAATGGGTATCACCTTTGGTGGTTGTACCGAAGAAGAATGGGAAGTTAAGAGTGTGCATCAATCTGAAGAAAGTAAATGCCGCGACCATAAGGGATAGCTACCCATTACCCATTACGGATCACCTGTTGGAAAGAGTGGTAGGGAAGGAAGTTTATAGTTTTTTGGACGGCTTTTCAGGGTATAATCAGGTAGCCATTGCTCCTGAGGACCAACATAAAACTGCTTTTGCAACTGTATGGGGAGTATACGCCTTTAGAGTCATGCCTTTTGGTCTAACTAATGCCCTAGCCACCTTCCAAAGATTGATGTGCCATGTATTCAAAGAGTTCTTGAGAAAGAGTATGGAGGTATACGTGGACAATCTATGTACTTATTCAGCTATACGATCAGAGCACATCCCTGAACTAGAAAAGATCTTTGCCAAATGTCGACAATATTGAGTATGCTTCAACCCAGAAAAATGTGTCTTCATGGTTCGACAAGGAAAAATATTAGGACATATTGTCTCTAAAAATGGAATTTCAACCGATGAAGACAAAATCAAAGTAATTCTGGATTTACCAAGACCAAAGACTGCTAAAGAAGTACAAGCATTTATGGGACACTGTGGATACTACCGAAGATTTATACATATGTATGCCATAATTGCTAGACCTCTATGCACTCTTGTCTCAATTTAATTGGACCGAAGAATGTGAGAAAGCCTTTAATGAGTTAAAGAATCGATTGAGTTCAGCACCAATCCTTCGAGTACCTAACTGGAATAAGCCATTTCACATTCATGTGGATGCTTCCAAGTTTGCCATTGGTTGCATCTTAGCTCAACCTGCAGATACAGGAAAGCTAGACCACCCTATAGCCTATGCCAGTAGACAATTAAATCAAGCCGAGCACAATTATACCACAACTGAGAGAGAAGGCCTAGGGATGGTGTACGCAGTGAAAAAGTTCAGACATTACCTGTTGGCAAACAAAATTCAAATTCTTCATTGATCATCAAGCCCTACTGTACTTAGTCAATGAACCTTGCAATACAGGAAGATTAGTACGATGGTTTTTATTGCTAATGGAATTTGATTTTGAGGTAGTAGCCAAGAAAGGAAATACCCACATAAGAGCAGATCACTTATCAAGAATGACCCATGGAGAACCACCCATAGGAGTACCAGATGATCTGCTAGATACGTACCTTTTTAACCTGGAAGTATGTCCCCAATGGGCAGAAAAGTTGATCCTTATACTCACGCATGGACCTAAAGATGGGATCACACCAAACCGAACCCAAGACCTTTGGAAGACTAAAAACCTTCATATCATTGCAGGAAGTTTGTATCACCAAGATTCAAGTGGATTGCTAATGAGATGCGTTGAAGAGGAGGAATAGGAAATGTGGCTTCAAAAAGCACATGTAAATCAATGGAAAACTCATTTGAATGCAAACGGAACATGGCAAACCCTGAGGAGATTAGGCATATATTGGCCAACCATGCAGAGGGATGCGCATAACTATGTATCAGCCTGTCAAACCTATCAAGAACAAAATCTAGAAGAGAACTCCACTCTATGCTACTCCATAGTAGCACCGAGATGGAGCATGCCTCTGGTAAAATTCTTAAAGACCCAAGAATACCCAGAAGGAGCCACTTCAGCAAGGAAACGTGCACTTGTAGAATAGAGCAAGGATTATGCCATTATAGGAAAACAACTTTTCAAGCGAGGAAGAGATAATCAATTACGATTGTGCATTCATGAAGACGACTATCTTGCTGTTTTAGAGATGGCACATACACGAGCTGCAGGAGGACACTTCTCTGCAGATAAAACAACAAAAATGATCCTCTTTGCTGGAATGTGGTGGCCAACTCTACATCAAGATGCCGTAACATATGTGCAACGATGTGATACTTGTCAACGAACAAAATATCCAATTAGAAGAGATGAGATGCCACTGAGACCCATGATGAGTGCTAGAGCTTTCACTAAATGGGGAATAGACTTCATAGGACCTATTAGCCCACCAACGAAAGGATCCCATGCCGAATATATAATTGTAGCCACAGACTATCTGACCAAATGGGTTGAAGCCAAATCAACCAAGAAAAATGACGCAAGAACAACGGCCAAATTTCTCTTTGAGAACGTTTTCACTAGATTTGGACTACCGATAGAAATTGTGAGTGATAGAGGTATGCACTTTGTGAATGAAGTTGTTATACTTTATGGGATATTTGGAATGAAGGTGTAATGCCTTCAGGATTTTAATGTGTTTTGTGTTTTGATTTAGCAGGTGAAGATCCATGAGGGTGTGAACGCGCATGGACTTGGAGATATTTAGAAGAATATTTTTAGAAGATGGTTATTTTTAGTTATTTTTGTAAAAAATAATGGATCGCTTTAGAAAGCGACGTTTTTGTAAAAATAGAAAATTATGAACTTGTAAATAAAGCAAAAACACGCTTTTCGGAGCGCAGCCCTCATGTATCTTCTATTCAGGACGTAATAGGAATTTACTATAAATATGCATGCTCTGGTAGAGTGTCCATCAGAGCATGTGGGGGGAGATTGTACCCAATTTGGTGTCGTCTCTTATCTCTTTCTGTCTTTGAGTATTTTTTTCTCTGCGTTCGTACGTCTGTTATTCTCTGCGTTCTTGCGTCTGTGGTACCTGGGGCAACAGAAGTTATAGAAGCCTTACTGAATAAATTCCTGGTAATTCATAAGAAATCAGCTCCTTATCACCCACAAGCCAATGGACAAGCCGAAAGTTCGAATAAAATCTTGTGTACAGTTCTCACAAAAATTGTTAACAATGGTAGATCTGATTGGGATAAGCAATTACATCATGCTTTATGGGCATTTCGAGTAGCCTACAAAACCGCCATAGGCACTACTCCTTTTAACTTAGTGTATGGACAAAATGCTATTTTACCAATTGATTTCTTAATTCCCACTCTCAGAGTAGCAACCACTTACGAGTGGACAGGACATGAACTATCCGCTCAATTGGATCAAATAGAAAAGCTTCACGAAACTAGGTTGCAAGCAGTAGTTGGCATTTATGCTACTAAACGGCGACAGAAAGCCTACTTTGATGCTCACATTAAGGACAAAAATTTGAAGGAAGGAGATTTAGTTTTGGTATATACCTTGAAACAACACGCTAAGAAGTTGCAGAAGAGAGGATATGGCCCATTAATCATCAATCGTATATTGACAAGTGGAGCCATCAGCTTAGCAACCCTAGATGGGGAAGTATTACCAAACTATATCAGTGGATGTCGAGTGAAAAAATATCTAGAACCGTTGACTGAAGAAACAATGTCACGATTAATCAAGGGCAAGAATAGACGCATCGAGGAGGAAAGGATACGAGAAGAAGCGAGACAGGAAGCATTAGAACGAATTAAGAAACGGAAAGAGTGGATGAGAGAGAGAGAGATGAGAGATATCGACTAGGAGAAGAACTCATCCCAATGGCTAATTTTAGAGCCACTAAAAACCTAGGTCCACAGAGAACACAACCATATTTGAATTTGGGAGCGGGTAAAATGGAGTACCACTTAGTGGATGCTCTCATTGACACACGAGCCGCCATAAGCTGTATCAAACTTTCTTTGACTCAAAAACTCAAGGAGGAATTACGTCCATCGATGGCACAATTGATAGGAATAGGAGGAACAATTACTCAATGTATAGGTGAAATCACCTTACCTCTGCATCTTGGCAACAACACTATGGAACAGAAGCTATTAGTGTGTCATGATCAAGATTTACTCAAAGATGTAGTGTTAGGTCAAGACTGGATATACGAATATGAGGTGACCATTCAATTGGCTTTAGGATTCAAGATAGGACATCGTGAAGTATTCAGTTTGCTAGACGAATGACCAATCAAAGCTGCAAGCATAGAGCCAAAAATTCACTCTAATGAACACAGTCATGAATGTATGTTCACTAGCACTATAGAAACCCCTTCATCAAGTACTTCATGTGAGGACACACTGAATCCTGCTTGCATACCATCTTCTAATCTAGCAAGTCACAAGAGTGTCATTCTATCTAAAAACAACCTTAGTGAAGAACCATGCACAAGAGAGACTAGTCCTCTGAATAATCCAAAGTCTGTACCTATTAGAATATACCCTATTCCGTACACTAAACAAGCTTGGATAAGAAAGGATCAAAGGGATGCATATTTTCAACGATAGAAACATCGTCGACATCAAAACAACCAATCAAACAAGAAGGCAAATCATTTTGAGCACCAAAGTCAACGACGAAGTGCTAGGATATGCATTCCAAAGAAAGTAGTAGCCGACCAACCGGATCGAGTGCAAATATGGATTCCAAAATCATGTGCTCCAAAGACGCTAAACCGAAACGATGAACCACTGCACAAGGAGAACCAATATGGTCTAAGGGAAAAACAGCCAAAGAAGAATAACTACAGGAAAGAGAAGGAGTCTGTAGTTGCAACACAAGCCAGTCCGAGATTCAAAAAGCAGATAGAGCAGACGTACAACATGAGAAGCACCACATTCATCAGGAATGTTCGGGATACAATACGTCCCAACAGAGTAAAGTAGATTTGGTTGCCGAAAGACAAGACAAACTGCATGCATCATTCAACTACGTCAAGTTGCACACAATTGGAGTTATCAAGTCCCAAAGTATGCATGATAGGGCCACATTACAAGGCCAAGCATTCGGCACATCTTTCTCCTATTTCAGGATAGTCGAGCACATTTTCCTCTTGGGAAATAGGAGAGCACTTGTACATACATTAAGAAAATCACTCAAAAAATAATAACCGCTTCGGCTATGACCTAGCTTTTCTGTTTTTCTTTTCAGATGAAAATATAAAAATATCTAAAATATGGAAAAATCCAGGTATTACCTTTCTCACACCCACGGGGAAAGGACGACACCATTCACGTGGAGAATTGCCAATCTAATAAAGGATAACTGAAGGATGATTCTAAATACTATTCGGTGACTAATTACTGCCATCAATTGAGTGCAGATGGTATCTCCCAATTCAGAAGCTACGCAAGAGGAAGAGGTGCAGCTTCTTCCATTGGAATCAATAACGAAAGCAAGAGGCCATTGGTTTCTGGATGACCAACCAGAGTCAGACCTTATTTTCATGGCCACAATCAAGATTATGGATAGGGATCACTACTTCCCTATTATGTCGCAAGACTTCAAGACTATAATACAAGGGTTACCGCATATAGAGGATGTGTGGACACAGGCAGGCATAGAGGCATTTCTCAAATTGCCGATTTATCTACCAGATTTTCAAAGATGTACACAAGTGATGAATACACTACAGCCTGCAGCGACGAAGATATCAGTTCCTGAAGCACGAGTATTGGACAAAGTAGGTACCTGGAAAACCATTCAATTCACACATGAGATAATCAACAAAGCCTTCGGATGGAATCAAGAAGGAATCACCAATGTCAAAGAAGAATTTCATGATCCTAAAAAGAGGTCCTTTTTGGATATCAACAGGACTCACATTGAAGATGCTGTCCGCTTGGTGCATCAGCACTTTTGTTTCCCAAGTATGCATAGATATACTGCACCACAAAAGATTGTTGTACAACTAATATCTCATGCAATGAAACAAATTGGTAATAAAGTGGATATGACTTGTTATGTCCAAGAGAGATTATTTGAAGCCTAGAAGAAATGGGGTCAGAAGAAGTTTCTAAATGGGAGTTCGTCTTTCACATTACTTATATATGAGGCTCTTGAGATGAAAAACTGCCTACGTGAGATGCCAACCTCAGAAGGGCTAGCCAAATATGCCAAATCCGCTACGATCCCCAAGAAAAAGAAAGCAGCTGCTGTTGTTGAAGAGGCAGGAACCAGTTCACAGAAACCCATGAGGGGTACAAAGCGCCTAAGAGAGGAAGAAGCCCAGGCTACACCCCAATCAAAGCGGACACACATTTTACCAAAGATTCTGGTAGCCCAAATGCCTATTACCAAGAGAGATCTCTCTGCTGCCCTAGAAGAGACAAATCAGTACATGCAAGGGCAGGTAAATCTAAATGTTCAAGGTCATCATTATAGACAAGCAAGTCAAGAGAAACAACAACGGAGTAAAGAAAAGACCCCAAAACAACCTGGGAGATACAAAGAACTAGGCTTAGATGATTCGAGTTCCGATGCAAAATCTAGTCATGAAAAAGACACCCTGGACACTGACATAAGGACAGAAACTCACGAGGAAGAATGGACCGAGATCAATCAAGTCAAAGTTACGCAAGACAACCACGAAGAAAAGGAAAAGAACATAGAAGATTCCAATAAACCTGAGCATGTCATTCAATTGAATGATACGACAAAAATCAGCATCAAAGAAGCTCCAACAACTGTTACATATGCAAAACCACCTATCAAAGAGGAAATACAAACTCCAGTGAACGCGGATTCAGAGCTATTACAAAACAAAGAGCAGATTGTGATTGAGGTGTTAGATGGTACACCTCAAGGAAACATTGAACACATGATGGCTGAGCCAAGGATCCAGCTTCAGATTAGGCAGCCCCATGACACTACGTTACATGTGGCACAGGGAAAAGACGTCACAACAGGCGAAGAACCTAGCATACCAACCACATGGCTCAATGTGGATGTTACTCAGTTGAAGCCTGTGGTCAAGCAAATGATTCAAACTGCCATGGATACACAACAACAGATGATGGAAATAGATGTAGACTATGATAAGGCCATGAGGGAAAAGAGTCAATTTCAAATAATGAGTGAACAATTGTCATCACAATTAATCCAGGCCCAAAAAGAGATCGCAGTCAAAAGCACGGAGTTGCTCGAGGTAAAAACACAATATGATACATTAATGACTCAGCATCACCAACTCCAAGCACAGCTCGCTGATTTACAAAGATTACATGAGGCAAGTGAAGCTGACAATAGAGCTAGAAGCACTTTGCTCGAGAAACAATTAAAGGTGTACATGGAAGAGAATGACAACTTACGCAATAGAAATAAAGAACTGATGAAGTCATTATTATATGATCAACTTATTGAACAACAGGAGATATCCGAAACTAAAGAGAAAGAATTAAGAGATCAGGTGGCACAATACGCAGATTTGCTGAGACAAGAGCAAGAATTGAGAGAAGAATGGGAGCGTAAGTACATTCACGAAACAAATGAACTAAAAAAGCAGTTGCGTACAGCACATGGGAAACTTGCAGCAAGCTACAGTGAAAATATGGATCACGTAGCAGAAATTGGAAATGAATTGCTTGCAGCAAAGGAAGCGCTCAGAGCAGCCATGCAAGAAAATAAAGAGAAGACTAAACGTATAGCACAGTTAGAGATCCAAGTAAAGCAGAAAACACCAATCGGGACACCAGTAGAGCTAGCTAAGGAAACTCCTACTGACGAGGTAGAGGTACGTCCTCTATCTCCCCCGATTTATCATTCTCCAATACATGAGCAGATGGCAGATATACATGATGATCATCCAATGCCATACACTACAGAAGTAAGTCAGAAGGAGCGGGCACTAGTGGTGTCCCGATTGACAGAAAGTTTTGAAAATGAAGTCATCAAGGTAATGAAAGAGGCAAAGATTAAAGGTAAAGACTTGGAGAAGATTATGAAGCCTTTCAACATTCCATACGGATTATTGAAAGAGAAAACAAGTCAATACATAAAGAAGGTTATTCAAAAAACCCAAATGAGCAGCTGAATTTCAAACATGACGCATTCGCTTACACTCAAGAAGAGTTTGAAGCTACACAACCGGTTTGGAGAAGGAAGTTTTTGGAGAAACATCCTACACTAAGGGTGCATTGGCAAGCAACACCTTATTTCTTACAGGTAAACCCTTCCTTTTGTCCTATACCACGTCGAAGGGATACTAGAGAATTTTTGGACCTGCAAAGAAATGGCGCTATAAATAAACAGTGGTTGAATTACCCTCTGCTTCCAAGCCCGCCACATAATTACTTGCCAACGGAAGACTATATGGTGAAGACCATCGAATTTTGGCTGCAGAATTATGCGACAATACCCGACTTAAATGTCAAAATGACAAATAAAATACTCAGTATGATACTTACAGTATTGAAGGTCTTCAAGCATGCGGCCTACACATTTTTGAATTTCATTGGTATTAATCAGGGAACAGACATACTCATTTTTTATCTGTCTGTTATGCCTAGCCGACCTACAATAATGGCCTATTATTCAAGGCTTATGTTTTTTCCAAGCACATATATGCAAACGTTCGAAGAAGCATTTTTTACCGGATTTTTTGAAATTGATTCAGAAGTCTTTTTAAAGATGTCCTCTAATTTGAATGCTAGATTAGTGGCATACGAACTAAGCTTCTTCGCGGACCATAGACAGCCACCCAATGACGGTGTGAAGGCAGAACAATGGAAATAGTTAATGATACGTGAAGCCAATTTGCTTAATGAAACAGAGCAGAAAATATATAGAACATATGCCCGTCGCTTATCAAAGCCTGTCGGGGACGACAGAGTCCAGGAGGGGGGCAGTGTTGAGGGAGAATCAAGCAAAAAGAAGAAAAGAAGAAGACAATGAAAGAAGCTTCACTAAAAAGGTAATATCTGAAGACATATCTCAGCAAGAAGCCCCGCAGGGGTGCAACACCCATCTCTGCACAGAGCCGCACAGGGGCACATATCAAGGAAAAAGCACATAGGTGGAAGGAGGAACCAGGGCCAACAAGTATCCATGAAGAAGTGCAAGAAGATATCCAGCGGTTCCGAAACCACAAAAGGGTGCTTCAACCTCTTGATCTTTGGAAGGTCCAGATCGAAGACTGAAGCATCACATCCTCATACCTTCCAATGGTGGCGTGTGTGGCAACCCGACTTATTAGGCAAGACAAATGCATCAAGCCCAGAGGATGTAAAACAAGAATTAAGAAGAGGCCGTCAAAACCAAACACCTGTTTAACAAATAGGCCGAACTGAGCAAGGGTTGCGAGCAATGAAAAGAAAAGAACAGGCAGCACAAATGCATCAAGCCGAGAGGATGTAAAAGAAATATCAACAACAGGGCCATTAAAACGGAATGCCAGTCCAACCAGGCGGCAAAACTAACCAAAGATGCATGCGGACAACAAACTCAAGATAAGAAGTAAAGCCTATCAAGGGACGACAGAGACGAAGAGGGGGAGAGTGTTGCAGAGCTAAAGAGAGCATAAGGCAGAGAAAAAGACGGGCCCCAACATTTTTCTGATTTGGACACCAAATTTTTGTATCATAATCATTTTGTAATATATTTTCCGTTGTAAATGCACTAGAGGAGTCCTCTAGATGCATCCCCACAGAAGATTAGTAGCTTACCTATGTAAATTAGTAGGAAATTAGTCTTTTAGTGAATAAAGTGCTGGTCTCTTGTGTGAAAGGACCATTTTTAGGGCACAAGTATATAAGTCAATTTGTGACTCTTTGTAAGGACTTTTTGCCATTGTGAGAATCAAGAGCACAGAAATTCGAATTTGTGTCTTCTTCTCTCTGTATCTTCTTCTTTGTGAGCTTGTGTAGTGCTTGAAAAGAGTGTTAGGAAGTGTTTTCTATCCATGAAAGTGTTTGTTTGCTGTTGTTAAGGTGTGTGCGAAGTGTAGGAAGTGCTGAAGTGTAGGAAGGTTTTCTCGCGACTCAGTATTTTGCTCATAACTTGAAGTAGGAGTGTCAAAATTGAGTGAAACCACTGCCATTGAATCCGTTTTACTGAGAGCTTCGAAACGCATATCCTATTTGTTATATTTGGAGTTCGGAGTTGAGAGAAAAGCTCGATTTACTGTTGGCTGCTGCACCAAGTATTGTGACACAATAACTGACAGTTGAAGCTTGTTTGGATTAGTCTTTGCCTTGTTTGCACTCTTTGAGTAGTTCATTTGCATTGATCATCGTTTGAATGCATGTCCTCATACACTCGGCAAGGTTTGTATACTCATCGGATTGATAATTAAAACGTGAATCCCCACTATATGCACTTGAGGGGGATTGAGGTATAGTCTCTTTCTCCACAAGTCCCTAAGTTGGTTCTTAGGTCAACACACACAGGTTACCATTTCAGAAGAAAGGATTCAAACATGATCGAGTACTTGAGCTCATTCATATTGATGTATGGGGACCAACAAAAGAAGGATCTATCAGTGGCTCAAGGTACTATGTTCTTTTCATTGATGATGCTATAAGATGGATAACTTTATATGTTTTCAAGGAAAAATGAGAAGTGTTTGGAGCCTTCAAGCATTTTCATGCATATGCAGAGAGAGTCACATGTCAAAAACTTAAAAGACTGAGGTCTGATGGAGAGGGAGAATACTTCTCCCAAGAGTTCAATCATTATCTTTGGAATGCAGGTATTAAGAGAGAAATAATTTTCAGGTATACAC
>CM035413.1:137450355-137475355 GCA_020310875.1 Ceratopteris richardii
TGTATTTTTATGTATATATTTATGCATGTATAAATATAAATAGATAGAAAATTAAAAATTATACCTTAATAGTGCCGAAACAGATACATTACTCTATCCAAAACGATTTTGACGATTGAGAATAATTAAGCTCATGCTTAGTCCTGTCAAACAACTTCCTTCATATACATGCTTTAGAAATTCCTCTCAAAGATATTTTTCATTTTTAGAAATATCAATGCTATCACTATCGTTTTGATACCAATCCTCAATAAAATATGCCATGTCATCATCTTCATCATTGTCGCACAAATGTTGTACTTTATCCTCTTTTGAATATGGGTCTTTCAACCTGGCATATTCCACAGGATCACTTTTGCCTAGGCTCCTCATAAAAGCTTCTGATAAATGAGGTCTTACTGGCAATTGTGAATGGAGTGGTGGAATATCATCAACATCATACATTGGAATCCACACACATGGATACAAATCATTAATATTCCATAAATGAATGAAAAGTTCACTTTAAACATAAAATTAAACATATAATTTATCAAATATGGATATAAAATTTTCATTCTCTCTCTAGCTGAAGGGCGCTCTTGGAGGTCCACGCCATCCATAATTCACTAATAATTCATCATCAACATGTACTGTAGTAATAATATTGAGAACTATGTATCTTGCTACATCTCTACTCATGTATGGTGATTCATGACTATTTTCATGCTCCTCAAATGTGCAATTAGTCCTTGAACTATTATGTAACCGTCGACTACTATTTATTAAACCTGCTATATTTCCATGCATGTAAGGTCTTCCATCAATATATAATCTTTCATTTTTTTGCATGTGAAATCCTTCCACTAGTAAGGGATGCTACATTCAATCATATTCCATAGTACTCATGCTTTGAACATAATGTGCAAGTCGATGCCAATCTCCCCATCCATATATAGGACCACAAAATGACATAAGAGTGACTTCAGGGTCCGGAGGCACATACAAATCCTCTACAATAAAGAGACCATGAACAACACTAGTAATAGTGGATGAAGTAATCATATAGAGATTACCCCAAAAGTTAAAAACCTCTCCATCTAAAGGAAGTGGTCCTCTATTCCATCCTCCATATCTTCTTCTATCATATGTTTGTACTAGAAAAGGATCATGAGCTGGCAATGGATAATCTCTAGCTATTTTAGTCTCTAAACCAGGAGGTAGAGGATTTCTAGAAACCTCTGCTTGTAATTAATGAACAGCAAGTCCATCACCTGTACAACGTATATTAGCATTATGAGTATGAGAATTACTATCATCATCATCATCATCGAGCCAGTATTCCTATATATCAACAATACTTTGATTTTGTATATGGTTTTAAGATAAAATAATGACATTAATTTATAGAAAAAATACATACCCAAGCATTATCACATTGACCAAGTGGTGGTGCATGCTCAAAAGTATAATACTCTGCCTCATGTTCAATACATTCCAATCTTGGTCTTTGGTATATGCCATAGCAAGAGTTACACCGACATATAATACACTGTTGATAGTAAAATTCATCATAATTCCTATTGGAGGACAGATGTGAAGTTGTTGCATGGGTGGGAGGTGGTGGAGTGCGCTCTGATTGATTAGAATCTAATTATAACAAGAAGAAAACATATATCAGTTATGTATCTATCAAATATATTTAAAATTAAAAGCTTGATATACTTACAGTATATAGTCCTTCCACCGATTAGGAGATAGTGGTGGAGTTTCGTCTGATTGATCAGAATCTACAATAATGGTATTAGATATTAATAATCTAATTACTTACATACATAAACATTCACATTTACACATACACACATATTCACATTTACACAAATACACATTCTTGTGGGATAAATGCATGAATTTTGTATGAATGTGTGTATATGCATGCATGTGTATGTGTGTATGTATATATATGGATATGTATATGTGTGTTTATGTTATATGTATGTATATGTATGCATGTATGTATGTGTATATGTTTGCATGTATATGTGTATGTGGGTATGTGTATGTATATGTGTATGTGTGTGTATGTATGTATGTATGTATAAGTGTATGTGTGTATGTATATATGTTTATGTGTGCATGCATTTTGTACATATGCATGTATGTGTGTGTGTGTGTGGATATGTGTATGTATCTATAAGTGTATGTGTGTATGTATGTTTATGTGTGCATGTATATATATATAAATACTGCTATAAATATGTATATAAACATATATACAGTAAATATACAATATATATAAATATAAATATAAATATATATATACAGTAATATAAATATGTATATAAATATATATAGAGGTATATATATAGTTACTTTATATATATATATATATATATATATATATATATATATATATATATATATATATATATATATATATATATATATATATATATATATATATATATATATATGTGAGTATGTGTATGTGTGCATGTATTTAGAATGTATGTATGTATATGTGTATGCACATGCTATATGTGTGTATATATGTGTTTGAGATTAAAATTATAGGAGATATTGTATGGTGGAAAAAATTAAGAGGAGACCTAACATACCAACTGAGACATGGTAGTTTTTTCGCAGATAGCTATGTCTTCAAGAGTTATTTCCTTAACACAAGGTATACAAATTAATAGTTTATATTTATAATTCTCATATGTTTTATTAATTTTTTACATTTAATTTATGTATTTCTTTTCTATTTAAATAAAGAGGCTACTCCAAAGAAGAGAGTTGAGTCGGGCCACTCATCTCACTTAGGCCAAATGGGCCATCATGGTTTTGTAGCTACATTTGTAAGTATATATGTTATTGTAAGTATATTTTTTATTTTCGTTAAAACGCAAGAAACTAATCTTTTTTATTTGTTTCAATGCAGCGAAAGGATTATGGTCAATATCCTACAAAGCATGAGATCGAGTATGCTACACATTTTGGATATCAGCCTTTGAGCGAGTATATGCAAGATGCGTTTGTGAGTATTATTAAATTTCATATAATTATTTTATTTTTATGGATGTATTGTATGCTTTACTTATTTATGTTTGTTATATGTAATACAAGAGTATTATGGAGAGGCAGATATGGATGAGGTGGAGAGACAAACACAGGAGGGACGATCTTGATTGTCATAGAGTGCTCACACAGATACATCAGATCATGCAGATGATCGATGACGATGAGGATGATGACGACGATGATCATGATTAGGATTCTTGATTATGACATTGGATATATATATATATATATATGTATATATATATATATATATATATATATATATATATATATATATATATATATATGTGTGTGTGTGTGTGTGTGTGTGTATGTATGTATGTATGTATGTATGTATGTATGTATGTATGTATGTATGTATGTATGTATGTACTGTTCATTTCAGTTATGTTTTGAATTTTGTGTATGGTATTAAGTAATGAAAAGTCTTGTTCTATTGATTTTTATTATTGTTTATATTTAGCATGTGTTTTATTACTTTAATTATATAATTCATTCATATTAATGTGTGATTATGTGTATATAAAATATATAGATGCACATGTAGGTATATATCTATATTTGTGTAAGTGTGTCTATATGCATGTATATGTATGTGTCTATGTATATATATGTGCATGCATGTATGTGCATATGTATATGTGTATATGCATGTATCTACATGTGCATGGGTATGTGTATGTGCGTATGTATGTGTATGTGCATGTGTATGTGCATTTTTATGTGTGTATATGTATTTATGTGCATGTATATATGTAAGTTTATGTGTATATGTGTGTATGTGCATGTATATGTGTGTATATGTATCTATGTGCATGTGTATGTGTGTGTACGTATGTGCATGTATATGTGTGTATGTGTGTGTATATGTATGTATGTGTATATGCTTGTATGTACATATGTATATGTGTATATGCATGTATGTGCATGTGCATGTGTAAGTGTACATGCGTATGTATTTGTATGTGCATGTGCATGTGGTGTATATGTATGTATGTGCATGTGCATGTGTAAGTGTATATGCGTATGTATGTGTATGTGCATGTGCATGTGTATGTGTGTGTATATGTATGTATGTGCATGTATATGTGTAAGTGTATGTGTATATGTGTGAATGTGCATGTATATGTGTATATGTATGTATGTGGATGTGTGTGTATGTGCATATGTGTGTACGTATGTACATATATATGTGTATGTGTGTGTATATGTACATATGTATGTGTATGTGTTTAAACATATACAAGTGTATGTATATGCATGTGAATATGTATGAAACATGCATGTGCATGTGGATGCATTTCCATTTGCATCCATGTGTATATGCATGCATGTGAATGTGCATGCATGTGGATGTGCATATACATGTATTTAAGTATGTGTTAATGTGTGTATGTGTATGTATATATGCAATTCTGTGAACTTGCATCTTCATGTATAAGTGTATATGTGCATATCAATAAGTGTGAGTATGCTAATTAATGAAAATAACACAATTCAAATGATATACAAAGAATATAAATTGTACTTACAATAGTTAGCCATATTTTTGCTTGGTTAACTTCTTGAATGACCTACAATAACAAGAGAGAGAGAGAGAGAGAGAGATAATTCAAAGAGAGAAAGAGGTAGAAAGAGAGAAACAGAGAGCGAGAGAGAGACAATAAGATAGAGATTAGACAAAACAACAATTCAGCAAGCAAATGTTTCAGCTCATAAGCACAGCACAATTGTGGACATTGGAGAGCTCTTTGATCAGATGCATGTAGATGCCGATCAAAGAGCCTCCAATGTTTTTATTTTTTTCGTAAAAAACCCATCATGTAACTGATGCTAGAGCGTCGTAAGCTCCTATCTAGATAGCATCACATAAGCAATGCTAATCATCGTCGCTTATGCGATGCAAATTAACATCGCTTATGTGACGATTTTTTATATCGTCGCTTTAGTGATGCTCAATGTAATCGTCACATATCCCATCGTGCCACACATCGATAGAAATGTGAAAGTTTTCAATCGTTTAATCTATGTTACATGCTCGATGCTTGTTGCAATGTTTTATGCAATTTTATAGCATAAAACATATCCCATCGTGCCACACATCGATAGAAATGTGAAAGTTTTCAATCGTTTAATCTATGTTGCATGCTCGATGCTTGTTGCGATGTTTTATGCAATTTTATAGCGACAAAATTATGTCGCATTAACTGTCACTATGCACCCGTATTCCTTGTAGTGCTCAGTTTCTTTTCCATCATTGTTTCCATCCTAGGGCATATACCCTCAAGCTCAACTTTCAAAGCTTTGACTTTTTCCTTCCTGTGTCTTGCTTCCACTATGGTGGCCAATTCAAGGTCTGATCCCTTTAAGAGGATTCTTACCTCCAAAGGATCATTGGTCTTGGCTTCCTTTGGGTTTATGTGCATCATATAGCACTCAACCTAGCTTGTACCTGCCAACCATCCTAACAATTCTTGATTGGAATCATCCTTGTATGCTAACAGATTTTTGTACTCTCCCATTTTTGTGTTTTGGGTTTTGGATAGCTGCAAGTGGAACCCATCTTGAAGCATATCCTCATAAGTATCCACGTTCAAGGAAAACATTACCTGTTCTATTTCTTGCCTTACTCTCTCTTTTCCCTTCTATTCCATTTCATCGACTATTGTTGTCTTCTTTTCGTCGATCGAATTTGGAGATACTCAGATTTGTATTCGGTCATACTTTGGCCCGATTGTAATGAAACTCGTGCGCCAGTCGTGCACACAATTAGCTTGCACTAGCCATGGCCATCCCAATAAGATTGAAAATGTGGCTTCTGAAGTCCTTGGCCTGACTATCAGGTAATGGATGCTAAACTCAAATCCTCCAACGACTATGCTCATATTCTTCAGAAGACTAGCCAGTTTTACTTCAGTTTGATCCATCATCCTCAAGGACATTGGAGTCTCTTCCATGTGGGTTAGGACAAGAGCCTTCATCATGTACTCAGTCATTAGATTGATAGACACCCCACTATCCAACTCAACATCTGGGACTACATACCTTTTGATCTCAACCATCACAACAAGAACATTCTAATCAATCTGCATTGTAATACTTTGAATGATGCTCTGGATGTCTTTCTCCTATTTTTTCTTGTCCTGGGATTTTTGGGGCTTCTTGATACATTCATTGTAGAACCACTTCCTACATGCACGAGAACATCTTAGCAACACATCGATGTCCAAATTAACTTCTGTTTCAGCTAGCAATTTCACAATGTCAATTTCCTTTGTGTTTTGGCTTTCCTTGTGGAATTTTGGAGCCTTGAGCCTCTCAGGGAATGGAGCTGTGCCTGGCACAAACTTCTTAGCTACTGGTGGAAGGATCTCGATTTTGTCCTCATCTTCAAATTCTTGTTGTTCAACAAGTCCTTTCACTTGGTTTTCCACTTCCCCATGCTCGGGTATCTTTTCCTTGCTAGCATTTTCACTTTTTCCTTCTATATTTTTCTTCAGATATTCCTGCGTCCTTGTGAACACTACCACAATTGGCTCTTTTCATGAACTCTTACCTTGGTCAGCTTCTACAAAGTGCATGGATGAACTCGATCCTTCCTGAGAATTTAGTGTCCTAAACACCACTCCAATTGTGGGAACTTGCTCTTGTGCTCTAGGAGTGGGATGCACTTGGGTCGTGCTATGTGCCCATCACCTCTGCATCTCCAATACGTGATTGGAGCAACCCTCCTCTGATCATGTGTTGCTCTTCCAGGATAGCCACTTTGTGACCTTAAGCACCATGCCCATAAGTCTATCTGTTTTCCCAATGAGGTAGGGGTGGGACACTTTGATTAGGCAATCCTGTATATGGGCATTCTCTCGTGTTTCCTGATTGCATGGTCCGCTTTTCATAAGCCCTCTTATTATAACATTGGTCCTCTCTATGGTTTGTCCTACTACAAAAGGTGAAAAGCAACCTAGGTGGTAGTCTATCCACAATAAGTCTTGAGACTGTGGGGCATTCGGTAGCTACATGGCCAAAGCATGGCAATCCTCACACCATGTGTTGGATCTAAACACACCCTAATTGGGGGCACGATTGCCTCTTGCTTCACCATGTATGCTTCTTGGGTCATTTCAGAAACCCTAGGTCACTGATCTTAAACTCTTGCATCAACTTGTTTTTTATTTGTTTGATGCCATTGCCATCACTACTTGTAAGAATGATTTCATCCACATATACACATAAATATATCTTTTTTGAATTACTCCTCTTGATAAAAGAGAAGAATTTGCCTTGCTCATCATGAATCCTTGGTCTTGAAGATAGGTCATTAGCCTATGGTTCCATGCCTTAGGTGCCTGCTTCAAACCATAAAGAGCTTTTTTGAATTCGCATATATGATTTAACTTGCTTAGATCTTCATAGCTAGGAGGTTGAGCCATGTAAACCTCCTCTGAAATCCACCCATTGAGAAAAGCATTTTTCACATCTAGTTGATACATATTCCTATTTCTAGATGCAGCTACACTTACCAATACTCTGATGGTTGGCATCTTAGCCACTGGTGAAAAGGTTTCTTCATAGTCTATTCCATGGGTTTGTGCAAAACCCTTAGCCACAAGCCTAGCCTTCTACCTGTTTATGGATCCATCTGAGATCCTTCTGATTTTGTAAATCCAACTAGAACCAATTACCTGTAAGACAATTGTTACGCAATATAACACAGGAGCAATAGCAGAGAAGATAACAGATATAGGAGAATCTCAACCATTTTCTACTAACAACAAGTACAAAGATGATGGCGTTGTCCACCCGTGCGCTCTCAAGGTAGAGCTTAAATGGTGATCTAGACAACTCTAGATAGGGAGATACAAGGTAGAGGTATGCTGGCTCAACTCAATGTCTTAGGTAGTGCAGAAGTCATGTATATATAGGATCATGGGTGGCCTTCCGTGGATGGCTATACATGGGCGGTAGAGCGTGGGCGGCCATCGCCCGCATAATTGCCATACACGGCTTAGACCAGTTGAACCGACCTAACAAATATTACTACTTTTTGACTCTGAGAGGGAGTATTCCATGGAATATTCCCTTTACCGTCATGCCGGGGGTGATGCCCCGGACCCCACAATTGGGGACCCTAGTAACTCCCTTTCCTTACAATACCTTACATGGACCAATATGACCTTCATCCAACATGCAAGTTGGGATTCCCATCAATTGAGTAATGCACGCTTGGCTTCTCCTCATAATGGGGGCCTTACAAAATGTGCATACAACCATGAGAGGTAGACATTGATCATATACTAACACCCCCCCTCAATGTTTATTGATGATAAATCAAGTAGGTCTTGGTCCTATGCCCATCTGTTGAAGATCTCTGTTGAGCTACTCCCTTCCAAGTGCTTTAGTGAATATGTCAACACAATTTGCCTCTGTTGGGCAATATTCTAGCTCCACAATTTCATCTTCAATTAGCTCACGAATGTAATGGTACTGTACTTCCATGTGCTTAGTGTGAGCATGAAATACTGGGTTCTTTGCAATAGCCATACAACTTTGATTATCACACTTGAGTACAGTCACCATATTTGATGGAAAGCCTAGATCTGCAAGAATTCTCCTTAACCAGACTGCCTCACAAGAAGAAAAACAAGCTGCTTTATACTCTGCTTCAGTGGAGGAGAGTGCGAGAGTTGGTTGCTTCCTACTTACTCAAGAAAATATTCTTGAACCAAGTGAGAAACAATATCCAGAAACTGATTTTCTAGAATCACAATCTCCAGCCCAATCTGAATCACAATATCCTTGAAGTGTATCGCCTGTGGTATACAAAATACCAAAATCCAAGGTTCCTGCAATGTACCTTAGAATTCACATTCTAGCATTCTAGTGACTCTCCTTAGGTTTGTTGGAAAACCTGCTTAATACTCCAACAGCATAGCAAATGTCTAGTCTAGTGTTGCACAAAAAAATAGGACTTCCAATGAGCTTCCTATACTTCTTAGCATCTACATCAGGCATGTTATCATCCATAGATAGCTTATGATTTACTTCCATAGGTGTGCTAGTTGGTTTGCAGTCCATCATTCCAAATGCCTTGAGAATTTCTTTGGCATATTTTTGTTGTGAGATAAAAATGGCATCCTTCCTTTGCCATACTTCAATTCCTAGACAAAAATGGAGAAGACCTAAGTCTGTCATTTCAAACTCAGTTCCCAAGCTGATTCGAGTTTGATTGATGAGTTCCTAATGATCTCCTGTAATGATCAAATCATCTACATATACAATGACAACAACTAGCCTGTTATCCCTTTTCGTTACATACAAGTTAGCATCAAAAGTACTTCTTTCAAAACCCATATTTTTGAAAAAATTATATATCCATTGGTACCAAGCCCATGGAGCTTGTTTAAGTCCATACAAAGCTTTCTTCAACCTACAAACTTTATTTTCTAAATTGGGCACCTCAAAACCTGGTGGTGGTTGAGATACATATACCTTCTCCTTGAGGTGACCATTCAAAAATGCAAATTTGACATCCATCTGGAAAATAGGCCAGGCCTTTTGTGCAGCTACTGCAAATACCATCCGAATAGTTGTCATGCGTGTTGTTGGTGAAAACGTTTCTTGAACATCAAAACCTTCGATCTGTGAAAAACCTTGTGCAACTAATCTTGCCTTATATTTTTCTAATGTTCCATCTACTTTATACTTAGCTTTCCAAATCCATTTAGTACCTATTACCTTCTTCTTTGGTGGCAAGTCGACTAGATCCCATGTATCATTTTTGAGTATACTATCATACTCCGGCTGCATTGCCGCTCTCAAACCTAGATCATCAAGGGCTTCTTCAATGATGGTAGGTTCCTTTATTGAGCCCATGATATCTGCCATCAGAGCCATGTTGAAAATGTGTTCTGAGGCTCTTCTTTGCTCCTCTATTCTTTTTTATCTTTGTAATCCATCCAATGATTATTCTGGTGCATGTACATGTGGATTGTGATCATCAAAGAGCTATTGTGCCCACTTCGATAGTGGCTTATGCTGTGCAGCTACAACTGGTTGGCTTTTTATTGAGGAAATTTCTCCATCAGATGTTTGCTCCTCCTCAACTTTAACCTGTCTTTTGATTGGCACAAGGTGAGATATTTCTCTGTTTGATGAGATAGTAGTGGTCATTCATCAAACACCACATCTCTGTTGACAAAAATCTTTGTTGCCTCAGGATCCCACAACATGTATGCTTTAGACTCTTTCTTATATCCTAGGAAGACACACTTTTTGCTTTTTGAATCCAACTTTGATCTTCTTGAATCAAGAATATGTGCATAACAGAAACAACCAAAAATTCTAAAATGCAAAACTAAAGGCTTTTTACCAAAATATGCTTCTTGAGGAGTCATCCCCTTCAGTGCTTTTGTGTAGCTTCGATTGAGGATCTAGACTGCTGTATTGACTGCTTCTGCCTAGAATGAATCAGGCACATCTTGAGCCTTTAACATACAACAAGCCATTTCAACTACTGTCCTGTTCCTGCGCTCAACAATGCCATTTTGTTGAGGTGTATGAGCTGTGGTAAGTTGCCTTTTCACACCATGCTCCTTATAGTAATTGTTGAATTTTGTTGACAAGAATTCACCTCCTCTATCTGTTCTAAATTTTTTTAGTTTCCTTCCTGCTTCATTTTCTACATACTTATGCCACGTTTAAAATTTTTCAAAAGCATCAGCCTTCTCTCGAATGAAATAAACCAACATCTTTCTACTATAATCGTCGACTAACATCAAAAAGTAGAAAGATCCTCCTAAAGCAAGTGTAGACATTTTACCACAGAGATCAGCATGTACCAACTCTAGAGGAGCTTGAGATCAATTGCTGGTCTCTCTTGGAAATGCCTTTCGTTGTTGCTTGCCCATCATACAAGCTTCACAAGGTTCTGCAACTCTGAAAATGCAGGCAAATGAGAAACCATCCATGTTCTTTGCATCTCCTTCAGAACTGCAAATTTGAGATGCCCAAATCGTTGGTGCCATAACCTGCTTACATCTTTATCTTCTATAGTAGTTAAAGCACTTAACTCATACAAGTTATCCCGTTGTATGCCTTTACCTACAACATTACCTGATGAATCCATGATTTCTGCACCACTCTTATTGAAGTGAACTTCGAGTCCACGATCTGTTATTGCAGAAACTGACAACAAATTTCTTTTGAGTGTAGGTACATAGAGAACATCGGATAACTTTTTCTCAACACCTAGAGAAGTGATAAAAGAGATGGTTCCAATTCCTTCGATTGGACACTTGGAGTCATTTCCCACCACTATATTGATGGATTCCCGCAGAGGCACTAGGGAACTATACCAATCCTTTTTACTGGTCATATGGCGAGAAGCTCCACTATCTAAAATCCATGGTTCATCTACACGAGCTTGAGCAAATGAACATACGTCTTCAATAGCTACCCAAAGTTCTAGCTCTGTGTTGTTTGCAGACTCTTTGTTCTTCCACGATGATTTTACAGTACCATTCCGTTCATCAGCTTGCTTCTTTCTGCAATCCTTGAGGGCATGGCCTTTCTTTTCACAATAGAAGCAACTTCCTGTGAACTTTTTCTTCTTTGGCTTCTTCTTTGATACATCAGAAGAGCCTTTAACTTTTGCATTTGCTGAAAATGCAGCATCACTTGTACTTTGCCGATTCCTCAACTGCATCTCTTCTTCTAAAAGCATAGCATAAAACTCTTCAAATGTGAGGGGAGTTGGTCTTACCTGAGTCTTAACAGCTATTACTAATACATCATACTTTGCTGGAAGAACACGTACACATCTTCGAGCCAACTCTTCTGGTGTTATAACAACACCAACTACAGCCAATTGGTCTTGAAGATGTTTTATCCGTTTGATAAAATCTTCAGCCTTTTCAGAATGAGAATGCTTTTCATTTTCCAACTAATTTTCTAAATTCTGTATCCTAGTGTGGTTCTTTGTCTCATATTGTCGAGCCAATATGCCCCAAGCCTCATGTGCTTTAGTAGTATGTTGAACTAAAGTAAGCATAGAATCACTTACACTAGTGACAATTGCACATAATGTATCAGCATTCCGCCTCTTCCAAGCTCGTAGAAGATTTGGATCTGGCTGAATCATCAATCTTGAATTAGCTCGATCTTCAACTTGTATAGGCTCTAGATCCAATCCCATTGGTCCCATGATAGTGTCAAGTAATTCATAGGAGTCCAAAATTGTAGAAATTTTGAACTTCTAGAGTGTATAGATAGATCCATCCAGCTTCCCTTCAGTGAATGCCAGTGGACGAATTCGAATAGGTGCAACATTAACATTAGTTGGAGCACCAAGATCAGTGTTCGACGATGAAGCCATCATGAAATCACTCGAATAATCTATTGATATTCTAGTCTGCTAGTATGCTAAAATGGTGATACTTCTCAAGCTATTCAAACCTTACGGCTCTGATACCATGTAAGACAATAGTTACGCAATATAACACAGGACCAGTAGCAGAGAAGATACTAGATATGGGAGAATCTCAACCATTTTCTACTAATAGCAAGTACAAAGATGATGGCATTGTCCACCCATGCGCTCTCAAGGTAGAGCTTAAATGGTGATCTAGACAACTCTAGATAGGGAGATGCAAGGTAGAGGTATGGTGGCTCAACTCAATGTCTCAGGTAGTGCATAAGTCATGTATATATAGGATCATGGGTGGCCTTCCGTGGACGGCTATACATGGGTGGTAGAGCATGGGCGGCCACTGCCCGCGTAGTTGCCATACACGGCTTAGACTAGTTGAACCGACCTAACAAATATAAATGATTTCTCACTTCAAGAGGGAATATTCCATGGAATATTCCCTTTACCATCGCGCCGGCGGCACTGCCCCCAGACCCCCACCAGGGGGCCTGCTGGCCCCTTGGACCCCCCAGCCAGGGTTGCTCATTGCTGCCCCGGACCCCACAATTGGGGACCCTGGTAACTCCCTTTCCTTACAATACCTTACATGGTCCAATATGACCTTCATCCAACATGCAAGTTGGGATTCCCATCAATTGAGTAATGCACGCTTGGCTTCTCCTCATAATGGGGGCCTTACAAAATGTGCATACAATCATGAGAGGTAGACATTGATCATATACTAACATTACCTTCATTGATGCTTTCTTGGGTACTAGCTCCCAAGTGTCATTCTCTTGGAGTGCTTCTATTTCTTCATCCATAGCCTCCTTCCATTCCGCTTTGGTACTTGCTTCTTCATATGAAGAAGATTCTTCAAGTGATGAATCCTTAGCAAGATAAATAGAATGCTTAGTGACTAATGAAGTATCATACCCATATCTGATTGGCTTCTTACTCTCTCTTTGTGATCTCCTTAAGGCTTGGTTGGATGACTCAGGTATGTCCTCCAACCTCTTCATCTTGACCCTGCCTTTTGATTTCCATGCTCTAAACTCTTCCAAGTTGATGGTGTCCTCATCATCTGATTTGATGCCTTCAAATGTTCTTGACTCCTCCTTTGTGATGCCTGGAAATTCTTCTTCCAAGTCATATGGAAATTTGGCCTTCCTACATTCACTTTCAAACCAAGAGTCATTCTCATCAAACACAACATCTCTATTGACCATAAATCCTTTGTTGGATGGATTATAAAGCCTCTACCCCTTTTGATTTATCACATACCCTATGAAGATGCATTTCTATACCTTAGGATCAAACTTACCTCTGATTTGAGATGGAACATGCACATAAGCAACACAACCAAATATTTTGCATTGTTCAACTTATGGCCTCCTACCAGTCCATGCCTAATAGGGAGTCATCCCAGCAAGGACTTAGAATGTAACTTGTTAATAAGATAAGTGGAAGTAGACAGAGCCTCTACCCACAAGTAATTACACAACTTCTTTTCATTTAGCATAGATCTGGCTGCTTCCACAATCAATCTGTTCCTCCTCTCTACTAGTCCATTTTGCTCAAGAATATATCTAGTTGTGATCTCTCTCTTGATACCTCTATCTTGCAAAAAATGCATCAAACTCATTGGAGAAGTACTCACCTCCTCCATTTGACCTTATCCTCTTTAAAATCTTTCCTGTTTGATGGTTCACCATTTTTGTTGAGTTTGGCCTCATGGGTGAAGAGTTGCCCCATGAGAGTGGTTAGATCAGGGATTTGCATATTCATATAAAGATCCATTGCACTTGTGAAGGATCTTAAATCTCCTCTCCTATTCTTGCCAACTGATTAGCCACATCCTTTACCTTGGTCGCATACTCTAAAATATTCTATTTAGGTTGCTTCTTTTGAGTAGTAAACTCTATCCACAATTGACTTTTTCTAGCTCTTGTATTGGAAGAAAAGTATGAAGATAGAGTATTCCAAGTCTCTTGGGGTTTTGCAATTTCTAATATCAGGAAGAAGGAAGTCGGAAATAGAGTTAAGTAGATATGACCTGGCTAAAGTATCTTTGGTACACCATGAGTTGAGTCTTTATTGCTCCTCTCTTGCAGGTTGATCGTTGCTTCTAAATGAGCGCATCTCCTCATATCCTGATATGTATCCATAGAGACTTCTTCTTTGTATATAGGTCTTCATCCTTAAGGACCATGCTAGATAATTATTCATGTCCAATTTGTCAATGAAAGAAGGGAAACCATCTCCCATTTTACCTCAACTTCCTTTGATACCACTGTTGGGAGAGATGGATGGATACCTCAAGGAAGTGAGGTGGTATTGCTAAAATCTGCTTTGTGCCATCCCTCATACACTTTTGAGTTATAAAGTAGGCCCTTTTAGCTTGCAAATGACACCAAGAAAGTACCTATGTACTTTGGAGTTGATGCTTGAACAATTAATCCAAAACAGACTAGTTCAAGAATAGCTAGTGTTGAAAACTTGCTATTTTAGTCCATACACATGCTAGCTTTTTTACTCAGAGCTCACAGTATAGTAACAGTTCACAAAATTCCTTTTGAGGGAATTCAACTAGCTTAGATGGATAATGATTTCAAGTGGAATCATTTAAAATGATCAACTATGCTCTGAGAAATAGCTTTAACAAATTAGATCTTACCCCCTGACTTTTTAGGGAACAACTAGTAGATGACAAATGAGCACTTCGAAAATGATTTCTCCCAATTGCGTGAACCAAATGCCTTAAACATTTGATATCATAAAGTAGACTTCAAACTGGTTCCAAAAAGGCAAAGATTATGTAAAATGGTTGAGTATTCACTATGATATGACCAGAAGAATTTGACTGTTCTGAGTACTCATAGCAGAGAAGTAGATAGAGATTTTCAATGAGCTATATGTACTATAGAACATGACTGTACAAAGTCATTGGCATTGTAATTATGCTCAATGATGATGAACTGAGTGAACTATGGTGCGAGCTACTCAAGTTCTACAAATGATCAAGGAATGAGCTCATAATGAGGCACACTACCCCGCGAGATTTTACAAGCCTTTTTATATGAGTTTCTTCTAAGTTTGAATTTTCAATTCAACTTGGCTCCAATCAAGTGACTCCATTGATTTGGGAGTTAATCCCTCAATTTGAAGTCCTAGCTAATATTCTTCCTAACTCCACGAGATATAAGCTTTTACAAGATTCTACAAAGTTTTACAATTGTAAATGATCAAGTAGTTACAAGCTTTAGTTCACATGAATCATGAAGTGCTAGTTCCACACAAAATCTTCCATGCTAAGCCAAATGAGTAGGCTTGAACATTTGCACCAACACAGTAGTCTTCCCCCCCCCCTCATGTGCATCTACAGAGTAAAAGACCCTCACTCTTGTTCTCCTCGCCAATAGGTTTCTCTTTCTTCCATGGTGCAAGCCCCCTTGTTCTACCCTGATACCTGCACAGACACCAAAGATAGAAAAATTGCCTCCCCTTTTTGCCCTCCCGATTACCCCCTTAATCCTCTGCTAACAGCGTGTGCTCCTGGGGCCACCTCCCTTCTGACATTCAGGGGTAGGTGAACACCACCCACCCCCCCTTCTCTCCTCTGTGTACCTGCAAGGGTGCCTGAAATGTTTAGGAGGCCTTAGAGAAGATATATGCCACTTCCACAAGAAGCAAAAAGATGCAACTTAAGAAAGAACTCCATTCTTTGAAGAAGGGTAGTGGTCAATCTATTGTTGGATACACTTTAAGGGTGAAGGAGTTGAGGGAGCAATTGGCATCCATTGGCTGCAAAGTAGATAAGCAAGGCCTTCCCCATATTAATCTCAATGGGTTGAGAGGGGAAGACAAGTGGAAACTGCTCATTACTACCATCTTGTATGAAGATCCTCTATCAACTCTTGAGGAGTTGATCCTAGACCTAGTGACAAAAAAGGTTACCATAGGAGACATATCCAAGAAGGATGGTCACTCACAAGTCGTATATGCTAGAAAAGGCAAAGGCAAGAGTGGCAAGAAGGGGAAAGGAGGAAAAAACAAGTGGAAGCAATCCATGGAAGAAGATTCAGATTCAGAAGGAGATAACAAGGCATCATCTTCAAGGAAAGGCAAGAATGACAAAGGGGAGAACAACCCTCATCAAGGTAAAACTTGTTTTATATGTAGTAAATAGAATCATATTTCTTCAAATCACTAGTTCAAAGATGAAAGGCAAGAAGAAGACGGAGCAAGGGAACTATGCTAACAAATCCAAGAAGGAAAATGAGAAGGAGACCCTCCTAGCCATGGGACAGGGCTACACTAGTGATCCAAAGGACACAAAGTGGTATGTAGACTCTCGATGCTCTAATCACATGTCATGTATGGAGGAGTCTTGTCAAAAAGTTGTATGGAGACAGGAGATAACACCGAGCATCCCATTACACATGTGGGAGATGTGAAGCTAGGTGAAGGTAAACTTGTCAAACTCATAAAGATGTGCTCCATGTTCCATCTATTTCCAAGAACCTTATCTTTGTACGATAGATGGTAGAGAGAGGTATGCAAATTATATTTGATGCAAAAGGGTGCATGGTGAAGCAAGGAGGCAAGGTCATTGACCAGGGAAGGAAACAACACACGTTGGTCACATTAGATGTTGCTCCTACACATAAAAAGGTATGTTATGTGATGATTGGTAACAAAAGCATTGGAGAGATTGATCTTTGGCACAAGAGGATAGGACATATCAATATTCCCAAGTTAAAAAGCATGTGCATAGCAGGTTTACTGCAAGGAATACCAAATCTAGAATGCCAAGATCTACATGAGTTTTGTGATGCTTGTAAGCTAGCTAAGCAAGCAAGGAAGTCATTTCCAAAAAGTGAGTACAGATCCTCTAAGATCATGGAGCTTATACACTCAGATGTATGGGGCCCTAGCAGAGAGGCTTCATTGGGAGGACTAGGTACTTTGTCACTTTCATTGATGACCCCTCAAGAAAGGTATGGTTATATTTTATGAAGGAAAAATCAGAAGTGTTTTCATGCTTTAAAAAGTTTAGGTCCCTTGTTGAGAAAGAACGTGATGCACACATCAAGACACTGAGATGAGATGGAGGGGGAGAGTATTTCTCAGGGAATTCACAAAGTACTTGCACGAAAATGGCATAGAGAGGCACTTTACATGCAGGTACACCCCTCAACAAAATGGTGTTGTAGAGAGGAAGAATACACATTTGGTTGAGATAGCTAGATGGCTCATAAATGAAGGTAAGTTACCATTATCTTATTGGGTTGAGGCTGTGAATACAACTTGTTATTTAATAAACAAGGTTCCAATAGGTGTTGCACACAACTTGACTCCACATGAAGTCTATTATGGCAAGAAACCAACCATGGAGCACCTCAAGGTATTTAGATGCGTATGCTTTGTTCATGTTCCTACTGAAGTGAGAAGAAAGTTAGAGCCCAAGAGTGAGAAATGTGTGTTCATTGGTTACTCAAATGAGCAAAAAGGCTATAGGTGCTACAACGCTATCTCAAAGAAGTTGTATGTGTCAAGAGATGTTGTGTTTGATGAGTCAAGGTCATCGTATGGAGACAAGGACAAGGCAAAGTTGGATGAACAGGATCAAGAGGTGTATGTAGACTTTGATGTGCAGATTCAACCTCAAGTCTCAATCACAATCCATGGACCAGAGGCTTCTACATCTAAGGTACACTCTTATGATCACTATTACATATATGATTATGAAGGACCATCCCCTATGTCATAGTATAGAAGGCTCCAAGAGACAAAGTATGACACTAGGGAAGCTCAAGAGGAGTCAAAAGAGGAAGAGGAGGTCATTACTCCTAATATAAAGCTCAATAGACTGAAGAAGCAATATCGCAAAGTTCAAGAGAGGAGGTCTACAAGGAAGAAGGCACCCCCACAAAGGTATACATATGGTTCTTTCATGGCAAAGCACTATGAGTACATGATGAATGTCATTGCATATCAAGAGCCAGGTTCTTATGAGGAGGCAAAGACCAAACCAGAGTGGAGGAAGGCTATGTATGAAGAGTTCAAAGCTCTCAAGGAGAACAACACTTGGGAACTAGTACCCAAGAAGGAAGGCATGAAGATACTCCAAAACAAGTGGGTGTACAAGATCAAGAGGAATGCATATGGCAGCTTGGAAAGGTACAAGGCCAGACTAGTAGCCAAAGGCTTCACATAGACACAAGGGGTGGATTATGAGGAGACTTTTAGCCATGTGGCAAACAAGGCTACCATTAGAGCTCTCATAGCCCTATGTGCAGCAAGGAGGTGGCCTATCTACCAGATGGATATAAAGAATGCTTTCTTGAATGGTGAGTTACAAGAAAAGGTGCTCATGGAACAACCTCAAGGGTATGTAGATCCACAATATAACTATGTTTATAGGCTGAAGAAGGCCTTGTATGTCCTAAATCAAGCCTGAAGGGCTTCGAATTAGAGGCTACTAGACTTCTTGAGGAGATATGGTTTCTCTCCAAGTGATACAGATCCATCCTTGTATATGAAGAAAACAAATGACAAGGTATGTTTGATATGCATATATGTAGATGATCTCTTGTGATAGGTGATGATGATGCAAGGATATGAACCATCAAAAAGAGCTTAGAAGAGAGTTCAAAATCTCAAATTTAAGCGTGATTAGATACTTTTTTGGCTTTGAGGTGATCTATGGGAAAGAAGGTATCTATCTCTCTCAAAAGAAGTATCCTCTAGATGTACTGTTTAGGTTTGGCATGAAAGATTGCAAAACCAATAGCTCAACCTATGGTTTTAAGTGTCAAGTTAAGCAAGGAAGATGGTAAGAAGCAAGAAGACCTCACACTATACAAGAGAATTGCGGGATAATTGATCTATGCTATACTCACAAGGCCTGACTTGTGCTACATAGTTGTAGTTCTATCTCAGTTCATGCATGCAACCACATATACACATCTCAATCATGCAAAGAGAGTGTTAAGGTATGTCAAGAGTAAAATTAATTATGGGTTTTTGTACACGTATTATGAAGAACTTCAAGTAAGAGCATGGAGTGATGTAGATTGGCCAGGGAGTGTTGATGATTGAAGGTGAACTTCCGGCTATGTTTTCATGCTAGGTACAAAAGCAATTTCATGGATGAGAAAAAAGCAGCCCACAGTGGCATTGAGTTCAGTAGAGGCTGAATATAGAGCTTTAGCCGTTCTTACATGCGAGGCAATGTGGCTTAAGAAGCTCTTTAAATATTTTGGCATACAACTTGGACCAATTCTAGTGTATGAAGATAACATGTCAAGCCTACATCATGCTAACAATCCCATGTATCATGCAAGGAGCAACACACATTGAGGTGCATTATCATTATGTAAGGGAAAAGGTTGCAAGTTGAGACATTAATGTTCATTTTGTAGGTACAAAGGACCAAGTTGTAGATATCTTCACCAAAAGCATGGATGTCACCAAGTTAAAAAAGTTTTCAAAGGCTATGCGCATGCTTGATATGGACACTACCACCTTAAGCTTGAGGGGGATTGTTGAAAGTGTGAACTATGCAAGCTTTAGGTGGATAAAGGGGTCAAAACACCTTAATGTGGACAAAAGTCAGGACTTATATCACTTAGGGAAGTCTCAAGGTCAAGCAAGGTTGGGCAAGGCAGTCCTAAGGTAGTAGAAAAGCCGAGAGCATCCAAAAGCTATAAAAGAATTTGAAGTCATCAAATGCATTGAAGTCTTTTAGGTCATTGAAAAAGAACAAGATACATATACTCAAAGAGGCTCAAGGATAGAGTCATCCAAGGCTGAAGGATCTGAAAAGCAGCTATCCAAGCTAGAAAAAAAACATAAAGGAGGGTGTTACATGCACAGAGGAGGAGAAAGGAGGAGCTATCAAGCCCACATCCCCTCTAGTCTCTTGTATGTAAAGACATAGCCTGCTTATGATAGTTGGAACTCTTTGTGTACATATCCAATTCAAAAGATTTAAAGTGCAATCTCTAGCTTATATGTGTTTCTTACTTTCCATAAGAGAGATTTTTGAAATTAGTTTTATGTGCAGACAAATTGGTGTATCTCTATAATCCTAATTTTTGCATATTGTACATCTCTGCATAATTTGTTTTGTATAGAGTTGTTGACTGTCCCAAATAGATCCATTTGCAGTGTTCTATAACTTATTGGAAAGCTTATGAGGCATATTAGGTGTGGATAAAATCTTAGGTGATTTGGACCAGTGTAAGGCAGGTGAATTAGAGTTTTTCCATAGGGTAGGAGAAAAGGTTTAGGAAGGGACCTAGGTATTGGGTCCATTTCACTTCTAGTGTGAAAGTTTTGGGGATAAAATTATATCATATGATTAGATTATTCAATGTCTATTACTCTAGAATATCATAATGCTAACTTGAATTTAGCATTTTCCAGGCTACTTTATAACATTCCCATTTCTCATTGCATGAGGAATATTTTCATCCTAAAAATTATGCTTGAAGTTATAAGCTACAAAATAACACTTCTTGTAGCTCCAACGGTACTATCTATAGAGTGTGGTTGTCATCTTTCTGATTTTTATCTTTAATGAGAATGCAATTATACCCTACATCTATTTTAAAATAAGGGGAATCCTTGTGTGTTCACTTCCCAATCCAGTTCAATAACTCTTGTTCTTATTTGGTGAGTAATGCAAAGGGTGGGTTTTCCAAGCATGTTCCTAGTTCTATGGTCTTTACTTGGTCCATTTAGATGCATTTTCATGCATTTGATACATGATTGGGGTCACAAAATTGTATCTACTTGAGAAAATTTGGCTTGACACTATATTTAATACATCTCTCATTAGTCCAACTAGGCGCTTATGTGTAAAACTACTACACATTTATAAAGTACTTTGACTCAGTTAGGAGACTTGCTTCTAATTATTTCAATACTTTGAAAATTCTCTTCAAGTTCACTTGAATCTATTTCACATAAATGAAGTTTTACAAGGGTTGATCAAGACTTAAATGTTTTGTACTAGGTTCCACTTTTGACCAACATTTACTAGTATTTTTCTTAATGGTAGGAGTATTGTGTCCAATCAATTCTTTAATTCTTGGGTAGAAAGTAGGAAAGCATGGTTCCATTCACTTTTTACTCAACTTAACTTCAACTTGACCAAATCAAGTCTTTACTAATTTTCTAGAATCTCATAACAATCCAAACTTGGGACACTTTTCCTAAATACTTAAAATGGATGTGAAGATCACTTAAAATGCATTCATCATCTTTCAAGTACTGCATCTCATACTATGGAGAATGAGTTCTCCTATCCACAACAAGAAGCACGTAGTGAGCCCTTGTAGGTCTAGCATTTGGACAAGTAGCTACACCTAAGATTTTTTGTTTCTCTCAAGTCAAAACTCAAATGGAGTTGTGGCTTTAGTACATCAAAGCATACAATTAGTAGAGATTTCTAAAAAGCTATAAATCACTTAATTTGGATATGTTTTGGTTAGGAAACACAACTAGTGAAAATAGACCACCTGTCCACACAAGCATGCTAAAGAATTGGATTTCATTCTCAAACTGATAACTCATAGATTTAGATCAAAGGAGATATTTAAGAAAGCAAAAGTGTGCAAGAAAAGCTTTCCAACTAGCTAAGAATCATGTAAGCTAGATACGTTTTGGTTGGGAAACGCAACTGACCTAAATAGACTACCTCTCCATACAAGGATGCTAAAGAACTAGAACACTCTTGGATTGATAACTCACAAAATATAGATTCTTTGAAGAACATATTTGTGGAAAGAAAATTTATAGCGATAAGCTTTAAAATAAGTTAAAATTCATATAAATTGGATACAATTTGGTTAGGAAACACATTTGATCAAAATAGACTACTTGTCCACACATGTATGTTGAAGAACTAGACCTCACTCTCAAAGTGATAAGTCACAGAATATAAAATTTTTGAAGGAGATATTTGAGATATAAATAGTAATTATGATATCTTTCCAATACGCGTTTAAATTGACATAAAAAATGGTTACATATATGAGATATGAGCTTCACATCATGACTTTCTACAAAGTGACAGCCGGCTAGAAAGAGTCTATGAGAAGACAAAATGACAAAATGGCTTCTAAGATTTAATTTGACTACTAGGGGCTCTTGCCTCTTCCTCTCCCCTATTGAGAACGTGCTCCGAGTCCACTTTTATAGCCAATGAGCATGTGAAGAAGTTTGTGTCTACTACTTAACTCACCATTTTCATTTGATTTCCCACCACATGTCACTCACTACAAGGAAAATATTGTATCTTTTATTCATCATGAATTTTGACTAGATTTTTTCATCCTTAGACTTAATATTTGCTTTACCTTTACATTTGATAAATTTATCCAAGCATAGCTCATGTGAAGTTGAGCTTGCACACCCCAGCTCAAGCTCATTTAGGAGTTAACTTCAACTACATCTTGAAAGTTTATCACATCCTTGAAAGTTGTGAGTTTAGAAGCATCCAATGACTTTGTAAACATGTCTGCAACATGCTCTTTGGTTCTAATGAACTTTATCTCCACATTTTTTCTCAATACCTTCTCCCTTACATAATGGTAGTGGACCTCTACTCCTCGCATGAAACATGGAATTGATTACCAAGTAAATACATGACATCTTATCACCGTATATAGGGATGGATCCAACTTGCATGTCAAGATCAACCAAAAGCTTTTTAATCCACATTGCTTCATATGTGGCAAATGCTAATCCTCTATATTCAGCCTCCATGGATGAAAGTGCAAAACTAGGTTATTTCTTTGATCTCCATGTGATAGGTTTGCTTCCCATCATGAACATATAACCTAAGGTTGATCTCCTATCTTCCCTTGAACTTGCCCAATCAGCATCGCTAAAGCCTTTGATCTACAATTATTCACCAAACTTGTAAAACAAAGCATGTTTAATTGTATGCTTTATGTATCTCAACACTATCTTGGATGAATTTAAATGTTTGCTTGTTAGAGCTTGCATAAACTAAGAAAGTACACCAACAACATAAGATAGATTAGGTCTTGTAATGTTTGCATAGATGAATGATCCTATGATGCTTTTGTATGTACAATAATTCTCCATCATTTGAGCACATATTTGTATTTGTGTCCATGGGTTGAGTGAGGTGTTTGCATTCAATCATTCCAAATATGAAAAGAACATCCAAAAATACTTCCTTTGCATCAAGAAAATGCCACTTTTTGCACAAAAAACTTTAATTCCCAAAAAATATTTTACCTCTCCGAGATCTAAAATTTTAAACTCCTTCTTGAGCTTTCTTTTGATATCTTTAATCCCTATAACATCATTCCCTATTATGATGAGATCATCAGCATATATGTAGATATATACCTCTTTATTTTCTTCCTTCTTCATGTATAATGAAGGATCTGTACTACTTGGGTGGTACCCACACTTAGTTAGATACTCTACCAATATCTAATTCCATGCTCATGGTACTTGCTTCAAGCCATACACTGCCTTCTTCAACCTCCAAAAAAAGTTTGGATATTTTTCATCTTCAAATCCAACCAGTTGGCTCATGTATACCTCCTCGTGTAGTTATCCATTGAGAAAAGCATTTTTTGATGTCAAGTTGGTATAATGGCCATCTCCTTGAAGCATTGATTGCTATTAAAGTTCTAATTGTTCCCATTCTTGCAATTGGGCTGAAAACTTCATCAGAATATATGCCTTGTGTTTGTTTAAATACTTTGGAAATGAATCTAGCTTTATGTCTAGCTAGTGAACTATCATCATTCCTCTTTACTTTAAACACCCAGTTGTTTGGAACAATCTTCATACCTTCTTTTTTTGGCACTAGCTCCCATGTGTGATTATCCTTGAGAGCTTTGATCTCCTGTTTCGTAGCCTGCTTCCATTCCTTTTGTGAGCAAGCTTCTTCATATGTTTCGGACTCTTTGTCTTTGACAACTTGCATCATGTATGCAAAGTGTTTTGCCATGAAACTATCATAACTCAACCTTTGATTTGGATACCTTGTCCTTGGAGTTCTTCTTTCAGTTCCTTTAGGAAATTGCATCTTCAGCCTATTTAGATTTACCTTCCGAGTGATCACCTCTTCATATTCTTCTTTACTTGCATTTATCTCACTGTTTGGAGTAGCATTTACTTGTCTAGCTCTACTATAAGATGAATTTGGAGACAAAGAATGGCTTCCAAGTCTCCCCCTCTATGTTGAACATTCTTCATTTGATGTAGTCTAGACTCAAATCTTTTGTTCTCTATTGTTGAAATTCTCTTTGATTAGTTCTTGAATAATCATCATAATCTTCTTTAAGAACATTTTACTTTCCTTTATCTTCATACCATGGTCTTATTTCATCAAAGAGCACATCTCTTGAGACTCTTACTTCCCTTGTTGTAGGGTTGTAACACTTATATCTCTTTTGCTTTTCCAAGTAGCTGATGAAAATACATTTTCTTGAACTTGGTTCCATCTTTGTTCTAAATTCTTGTGGAATGTGAACA
>CM035413.1:137485355-137516472 GCA_020310875.1 Ceratopteris richardii
AGGAATTTTCACACTCATCAGCCCACTCAAAGTTAGTCAAAAGTCCATACATGGGCTTTGCAATGACAGCATACATGTGAATGAACCGTCGGTAATAACCACAATGCCCCATGAAAGCTTGTACTTCCTTGACATTCTTAGGCCTAGGTAACTCGGCTATAGCTCTCACTTTCTCTTCATCAGTGGATATGCCATTCTTTGACACTATGTGTCCTAGAATCTTGCCTTGCCTGACCATAAAAACACACTTTTCTTGGTTTAGGCAGACTTGATATTCTCTACATTTGTCAAAGATTTGTCTGAGTTCTGGTATATGTGTCTGTAGCTCAAGCGTAAGCACCACCTCCTTTACTTGTCAATCCGCGGAGACGTGAGGACCGGTATGAAGACCACGAGCAAGTGAAGGCACAAGTGTGTGAGTGAAAGCACACAAACATGCACACACATACACACACACGCGCACAAAGTAAGATCAAAGAGAGGAACAATGGAAGGGTTTTGATTTACAAAAGAAATCTATTACAAAACTGAAATCTACAAGAAGCTCACCTCAAAAATGAGCTCTCTAGCTCTTTTTATAGTCTTTTGACTAGTTTTGGCCCTGTCCAGACCTAGTGTCCGGCTTAGTTAAAAATTAGGTTCCAGGGCTTATTTGAGGGTTCAAACGAAGTCTAAAAATTATGAAAATTGGTATGATGGTACTTCTAATGCTCCTCAAGCTCGAGGACTCCTCGACTTGCACAAAATGGAGCTACAAAAATAGAAAATGGTATTTACAATGATTTTAGTGAAGGAAATCACTATTTTTGTAGGGGATTCTTCTGAAAAGTTGACATGTACTTCATGGAGCTCCCTACTTGCTCCTTGTTCTTGTATGTTTCCACCTTTCTGATGTGCTTCCATGCTTGTGCTTGACCTTGAGTTCCAACACTCCCCCCCCTCTTGAGTCTGTCGTCCCTGACAGACCCTTGTTGTAGTGGTTGTTCCATGTAGAGCTTTGAGAGGTAGTATCCATTTTGTATGAACAAGAGCCGTCTATCTTCCAAATTTGGCAGTGTTGGTTGTCCGGTTCTTCATTTGTCACTACGAGCCTTTACAAGTCATAGTCCCTTGGTATGTGCTTCTTTCGTGGATTCCGCATGAATGCGTCGTTGTGAGATTTCAAAGATTGTGAGTTGCTCAAAAGAGGTTATCAAGATTGAGTTGGAGCAACTGCTAGCTTCGAATTGCTTCCTAGGTATTGATGTTGCCCCCAGGATGTCCTCTAGCTCTTCAAAAGATGATGTTCAGAGTAGTCATGCCAAGTACTCATAACCCATAGTGAATGATGGGTAAGTGTGTCAGTTCATGGGTTGAAAAAATTATGTGCCTTGTGCACGGCCTTGTAATGTAGCCCTACGCATGCTTACTTGGGAAATGCATTGGAAGAAGTATGGTGCGAAAATTGCGGGTCTTGAGCTAAGTGCTCAAGGGTATGCTGACGAAGAGGTTTCCTAAACTATCATGGTCATGGTGTTTCCAGAGTAAAGATACTTACCATGGAGAAGGGTGATGGATGTTTGTCTCTTCGTGTTGTACACTCGGCCTTTGGGATGGAACTTTGTTGATGAATGTCCATGTTGATTGTCCACTGATGAGATCTTTTGAGTGGTGGATCCCCTCTCCTCTTTTCAAGGCAACCTTTGTCAGTAACAATGTGCATTTCTGAGCTTGGGCTCATGCACGTTCACTTCCCTATATTGACACTCAGAGGAATATTGGACACGTGCCGGTTTCTAAGAGATTACCATGCTGATTGACATAGACCATTCATCAGTGCTACTGTTCCATACTGGTTCAGGAGATACTGAGAGTTGAATTGCTTTATATTCCTTGGCAAGCAACATCGGGTAACTACACCAAGCTGAGTTTCACATATTCTCTTTAGCTCACCATATGCAGGAGTCTTCTCCTCTAGAACCACCCTTTGCAGATATCTCCTTGGATGCTCGGGTACATGAAGGAGTTAAGCATCACTCAAGTTGTGGACCTTCAAGCTCTTCATTCCTACCATGGTAATAGAAAATCCTAGTTCTGAATGCCATGTTCATGCCAAATGCTTGTCATCTACCAGATAAGGCAGCAATAATCTCACTGCTGGCCGAGACACACTTCTATCCAAATTGATAAATGCCTAGTAATCAACAGTTCCACCTTCAACTAAGCATGACTCATTCATGTTTCATAAGCCAAACCTGGGAACAAGCTCTTTTCTTTTTTTTTTTTTTTTTTTTTTAAAATCCATGTCACAAGCAAGAAGGCAGATGTTAGTATCAGAAAACATAGTTGACCTATGTCAATGTGCTCTTGTGCATGGGACTCTCAAATGTGTCTATGCACAGCCATGTAATGTGGCCCT
Organism: Ceratopteris richardii; assembly: GCA_020310875.1. Classification (NCBI taxonomy): domain Eukaryota; kingdom Viridiplantae; phylum Streptophyta; class Polypodiopsida; order Polypodiales; family Pteridaceae; genus Ceratopteris; species Ceratopteris richardii. The sequence goes on from CM035413.1 coordinate 137,487,754, forward strand.
ATAATAATGCATACTTTGGAAATGCATGACCTCAATGGTGCATAAGACAGGGTTGTGCAAGGAGCACATGGTTGTCGCTCGTCGAAGCTTTCGATGTTATCTGCAGATATTGATGCCATCATTGTTGGAGGTATCCATTGTATCTCGAGATGACAACTCATCATTCCTCCTTATAGGGATCCATTTGAGAACGATCTGCAACTGGGTAGAGATCACCTTTGGCCGCTTCATGTTTGGATGATTTTGTGAGGGTTTGATCCATCGTTGCTGGCTCTTTATTTTGGTGGATGCTATCGGTACTTTCGCCTTCCAAACCCATATCCTTGCAGAAGAGGTTCTTTGATCTTTATTGGAGCTCTGTGCTTGATTCAGTCCTTTACCTCGCCTTGGTGTCTTTGTTGTGCAAATTGTTGCCTTGAAGTCCCCCCATGGATTTTTTCTGAGCTTAGGCTTGATTGCTTGGGATCCTTGGATTGGAAGTGGTCTTTCTTGAGGATAAGTCATGGTAGGCCTAGACCATAGATTTTGAAGTCTAATGTGAGGGGACTGATTTTGTGCAAGGGCTTTCTTTGGTACCCATATCATAGTGCGATTTGGTTGGGCTCTAAGTAATTTCTTGGCCACCCAAATTTGCTTGACATTACCAAGAAAATGTGATTTCTGTTTCTTGATGTAAGGGTCTTTTGGGCCTTCTATGTGAGTTTTTTGAGAAAACTCATCTTTACATGGGGAATGCAACAAGGGTTGATCTTCTATACCTACATCAGAATTATGCAAGGGATCAATGGGTTGTGTGGTTTGAGATTGATCTAGAGATTCATCGAGACATTTATCCTTATTACACATAGAATCCCTAGGTGTACAAATGGGTGATGGATTGTCATGATTCACCCTAGAGTCGACCTCCTTTTCCACATCAGTGATACACATCACTGGTTGATCATCTCCTTCTTGTCCATCTGAGTGTAGATCATCCCTACTTATGGCTTCATGAGGGGAATCCAAATTTACAGGAAGAGAGGGTCCTTCCACATTCCTCAAACACTTGGAGTCCTCCAATTCTCCATTCTCTAAGGCTTCCTGTGATTTACTCAACGAAGGATTAGATTCAAAAACATGAGTAGAAAGAAAAATTTCTTCATGAAAAGCACGCTCTGTGAAAAGATGATTTTGCCCCCAATTATCATAAGGTGGATAGTCATTAGGATTTTCCATAGACATATATGTAGAAGCACGGATAATAGGTGGAGAAGGCACCTCAAATTCTTGATGATTTTGTGTAATGAACCTTTGGGTGCCAATGATCAAGTCTTCATCAATACAATCCATGACAAAGAATGTTTCCAAAAATTGCATCTCATCCACCATAACAGGCAACACAACTTTACCCATGCATTCATAATGTTCCCCATCCATGAGGATAGAAGGATGAGTTGTTGGTTGAATGTTCTCAAAGATAATGGTCGCCAGGTCAATATGAATTAAATTCCACTCACAATTAGGATTGATATAAATAGCCAACCTTCTATGGTCATGTCCTATTCTTATATGCACAAAAGTATTGTGATATTCTCTTGTTGCAAATATGGATCCCACCCCCCTAGACATTTCCTCCGTTTCCTTGACTCCTTGCAATTTTTCTCTAGATGTTTCACCCTCATGTGAAATTATTTCATGCACTTCATATTTATCTCCCTTCTCTTTTCCCACCTTAGCCCCTTTTCTTCTATCCTTTGCTTTTTTCTTTCCCATGACACAATTTTTCTCCCCCTTGGTATTGCTCAAAAATCCTTGGGAGCCTCCTTGGTTTCCTAGTCCCACTTGAGGCCCAACTTCAAATTAGTCTATCTGAAAATCCACGCATTATTCTTATAAAAAACAGTTGAGGTCGTGTAGGATTTGAAACGAGCTTTCCAACGAACTATAGAGCTCAAAAAATGGACTTTGGATGAAAAAGTTATGCCAATTCAGGCTCCTAGGGGTCAAAACAGGCAAACAGGACCTTTGGAGAAAATCGCGATTTTGTGAACTTTCAGAGAATCGCGATGTTGAGGCTCAGAAAATCGCGATGTTGAGACTCAGAAAATCGCGATGTTGAGAACTCAGAAAATCGCGATGGTGAGGCTCGGAAAATCGCGATGTTGAGGACTCAGAAAATCGCGATGTTGAGTACTCAGAAAATCGCGATGTTGAGACTCAGAAAATCGCGATTTTGAGCACAAAATCGTGTTTCTGAAAATCGCGATGTTGATCACAAAATCGTGTTTCTGAAAATCGCGATGTTGATCACAAAATCGTGTTTCTGAAAATCGCGATGTTGATCACAAAATCGTGTTTCTGAAAATCGCGATGTTGATCACAAAATCGTGTTTCTGAAAATCGCGATGTTGATCACAAAATCGTGTTTCTGAAAATCGCGATGTTGATCACAAAATCGTGTTCTTGACTGAAAATCGTGATTTGTGAGAATCGCGATTTTGAGACCGCTGAAAGTCGAGTTTTTAGAAAATCGTGTTTCTTTTGATATGAAAATCGCGATTTTGACTCAGAGAATCGTGTTTATGAACATCGCGATTTTGAGCACAGAATCGTGTTTTTAGAAAATCGCGATTTTGAGCAAAAATTCGTGTTTTCACAGAATCGCCTTTTTTCACAAAATCGTGTTTTTGGCTAAAAATCGTGATTTGTGAGAATCGCGATTTTGAGCCCACTGAAAATCGTATTTTCTCAAAATCGTGTTTTTGACATGAAAATCGCGATGTTGACTCAGAGAATCGTGTTTTTTTTCACAAAATCGTGTTTTCTCAGAATCGTGTTTTTGGCATGAAAATCGCGATTTTGAGCACAGAATCGTGTTTTTAGAAAATCGCGATTTTGAGCAGAGAATCGTGTTTTTACAGAATCGCTTTTTTTCACAAAATCGTGTTTTTACTGAAAATCGTGATTTTTTGAGAATCGCGATTTTGAGTAGGGAATCGTGTTTTCTCAAAATCGTGTTTTTTGCTGAAAATCGTGATTTGTGAAAATCGCGATTTTGAGCACAATCACAGAATCGCGATTCTGAGAATGACCACAGAATCGTGATTTTTCAGCCAACTTTTAGGCGGGAAAACTGAAAATCGTGATTTTTCAAAAAATTTTGAATTTTCACAGAATCGCGATTTTCATCACAGAATCGCGTTTTTTGGCGGGAAATTCAAATTTCTGAGCGCCGGCTATGGCGAGCTCCGTATGAGCAGAAAATCATGAAAAAAACACAGCGCTTGCTCTCCCGTGCTTCTCCTAACTCCTTCCCACACAATAATGCATGAAAAATGGTATGAAGATGGTGAAAATGCACTAAAAAACAAGAAATTTCTATGAAGAAGAAGATGGAAGAAGGTGGAGATGATGATGATGATGAAGATGAAGAGGAAAAAACAGAAAATGAACTGAAATGACAGTTTTTTTTACCTTCCAACGTCGCAAATCTACGATCTTACCATCACAACGCTCGTCCTCGAAGCTCTCTCCCCGGCAACGGCGCCAAAATTTGGTGTAGCTCAAGCGTAAGCACCACCTCCTTTACTTGTCAATCCGCGGAGACGTGAGGACCGGTATGAAGACCACGAGCAAGTGAAGGCACAAGTGTGTGAGTGAAAGCACACAAACATGCACACACATACACACACACGCGCACAAAGTAAGATCAAAGAGAGGAACAATGGAAGGGTTTTGATTTACAAAAGAAATCTATTACAAAACTGAAATCTACAAGAAGCTCACCTCAAAAATGAGCTCTCTAGCTCTTTTTATAGTCTTTTGACTAGTTTTGGCCCTGTCCAGACCTAGTGTCCGGCTTAGTTAAAAATTAGGTTCCAGGGCTTATTTGAGGGTTCAAACGAAGTCTAAAAATTATGAAAATTGGTATGATGGTACTTCTAATGCTCCTCAAGCTCGAGGACTCCTCGACTTGCACAAAATGGAGCTACAAAAATAGAAAATGGTATTTACAATGATTTTAGTGAAGGAAATCACTATTTTTGTAGGGGATTCTTCTGAAAAGTTGACATGTACTTCATGGAGCTCCCTACTTGCTCCTTGTTCTTGTATGTTTCCACCTTTCTGATGTGCTTCCATGCTTGTGCTTGACCTTGAGTTCCAACAGTGTCTGTCTAAGGTTGGAATGAGCACAGAGGTCATCAACATAGACTTCTAGGTTCTTCCTCAGGAACTCTTTAAATACATGGCACATCAGCCTCTGGAAGGTAGCGGGTGCATTGGTAAGCCCAAATGGCATTACTCTAAAGGCAAAAATGCCCCATTCGGTGGCAAAAGCGGTCTTATGCTGATCTTCTGGAGCTATGACTACTTGATTGTAGCCCGAAAATCCATCAAGGAAGCTGTACACTTCCTTGCCTGCTACTCTTTCTAAGAGATGCTCTGTGATAGGAAGCGGATAGTTATCTCGAATTGTGGCTGCATTGACCTTCTTTAAGTTAATGCATACACGCAGCTTTCCATTTTTCTTGGGCACCACTACGATGGGGGATACCCACTCAGTGTGCTCAATTTCATAGATGAATACAGCTTCGACCAGTCTATCTATCTCCTCTTTGATCTTAGCAGCATAATTATCATTATATGTGTATGGCTTTTGCTTAGAAGGTTTGGCATCCGAGGTCATGGGGATAGTGTGTGAGCATATGTCTGGATCAACACCCTTCAAATCCTTGTAACTCCAAGCGAATACATCTCTGTATTCTCTTAGCAAGGCTATTAACGCATGCTCTTCTTCCTCTGTTAGGTCATGGCCTATGTACGTGCATCTCTCCTCTCCTTCTTCTAGGGCCACTACTATTTTCTTGGTGGTTTCTTTGTTATCATAGGCCTCTCCTGATTGTGCCTCTCGTTTAGGCATTCTTATCATAACTTTCCTATCGTCTATCTCATACTTCTTAAAATTTTTTGAGACCTCAAACAAAGATTCTTCCTCTCCTGGCGTGACTTCTCTCTTCTTCCTTTTCTTTCCTTCTTCCTTAGGGGTTACCTATGTGGCTAGCCTTACATCATTTGTAAGCTCTCCGTGTCTCTGGGGTTGAAATTCCACTTCATAGAAGTATTCTTCATCTGATGCAAAGGGTGTGTCCATAATGATTGACTCTAGATCGGAGTCACTTGCATCCTCAAATGCATCAGGGCTAGGTTCACACTCTTCTAACACTGCCTCTCCCATGATTGGCTCTATGGAGAAGACAGAAATGTCATAGCCATCTTCATCACAGTGGGGTGTCCATTGTTCCTCATTGATGGCTACATCCATTGTTGCTAGGATTTCTGCCCAGCCGTGGGGTTCAAATTCTTCGTCAGGAAAGACTACAGGTGCATAGGCTGGGTCTTGAATTGATCTATGTGTTTCTTTTGCACCTATCTCTCTGGCTTCTTCTCTCTTCTCTTCTTCTACTGCTACTTTGCACATCCATAAGTGGGTGTCGTCATGCATCCATGAGGATCCTGATCCTATGGAGTGCATCGATTCCGTATCATCTTTGGTTCTATGGATGGGATTCCATTGGATCGGAGGGACATCTCTATGAGAGTAATCTTTGAGATTCACTTTGGTCGTAACACCTAAGTGTTGTAGGTACAAGGAGTTGGTTCCCCAGTCCTGTACCACTTGCAACTGTCGCATAAAGGGTCGTCCCAAGATCATCTCATAGGCATGATTTTTGCTGAAGTCACATATAGCAAATGTGTGCTCGAACTCAACACCACAAGTGGTGAGAGTTATTCCTTCTAACAACCCTAGGGGTCTCTCTATGTGACCATCGGCCATTTGCAATTTCATCCTTGTGGGCCTGAGTGCTGGCTTGCCCCAACGCTTCCATAGGGAGGTGGTAGCAATTGCAACACCTGCGCCTGAGTCTAGAATGGCCTTGGTGGTGTATCCTTGATGGGTGATAGGAAGATATGTGTTTCCCTCTTCGCCCTCACTCATGTCTCCTATCTTGTCCAATGGTATTTCAAGCACTGTTCTATGGGATCCTACTTGGGAGCGCGATTTCGCTATGTCTGGCACTTGTTTGGCTACATGTTTCCACACTTCTGGCTTAACTTTGAGTAGCTCTTCTAAAGTGAGATTGCACTGCACTTTAGTGTTCTTTACTACCTCTGTATTCCTAGGTATGATAGAATCTTCGTTTCTTACCATGACCTTGGGTGCTCTCATACAAGTAGACTTAGCTTCCCATGGGCCTGTGAAGTGGGGTAATTCTTGTAAAGAATTAGACTCAAAGTCTAGTCTTTCTTGAGAGTGGGTGCTCTCCTGCTCCTCATAAATGGAGGGGATGTCTTGTGGGAATTGGTCATGTGCATCATCCATAAGTTCAATAGGAGGAGGGACTTCACTTTATTTAGCCCATTTGTCTTCTTGAATCTCTCGTAAGAATTCTGGTGTGAACCGATTCAGAGAAGATGATGTGACTGGCTCCGTAGAGTTAGGCACATAGGCTTCCTGGGCAGGAAGACCTGCACTTTCACTTGCCTTGTCCTTGTGTTGAGAGGCGGGTTCCTTTTCTGATTGTGCAATGAGCTTCTCTATTCTTTCTAACAGTCCATCAAAGTGCAACTGTGTCTTTGTTGAACTAGAGATGTTAAATAGGCGATTGGCCTCAAACATGGTCTGAGCCAATTCCACCATCTTCGCGCAAATTTTGGTTCGTTTTAGCTCTAGTGCTGCTCTAGGGTAACATTTTTCATGATCGGTTACGGTTGGCCCTTCTTGAATTCTGGCCTGATATGCTTTAAGCATCATATTAAGGTCCTCGGGAGTGGGGTCTACTAGGACTGATCCTACTCTTGGAGGTGGTGGAATTGTGTGAGGTGGGTTGGAAGGTGGCGGGTCGGATGGAGACGGGAATGGTGGTGGTGTGGTAGTGTGAGAGGGAGTTTGAGATGTGAGTTCAGTTATCCTGGCCTTTGTTTCTCTGAGGCTTTCCTCGAGTTCACTCATCTTTTTTGCCCATTGCCTTTTCATTCTTTCACGACTATCTCTCCAAGCTCTAGTCCTTTTCTTTGTCATGCTCTCTGTTTCACTAACATCTGGGCTCTTTTCCTGGCCTACCCCTTGGTTTTGCTGCAATGCCTGAGCTCTAGTGACTACCTGTACTGGTGCAGTGGACGTGACACTTCCTATGGAATCTACCACTAACCCAATAACGTTAATAGGAGTGATTTTTGGCATATTATTAGGATTCTTAGGGCAGTCTCGTAAGAGATGCTCCTTTCCACACTCTTGGCAAAAGCCCTGGATTGTCACTGATTGGGTTTGGGTAGGTGCCGGCATGGGGCAATCACGAATGAGGTGATCTCCCTGACATCTGTAGCATGGTCCTCTAGGGAATGGGGGTCTTACCTGTCTAGGTTGGGGTCTAGAGTTAGGATTTGTGTACATTACATTTGTGTACTCCGGCTCCCAACTAGGTTCACTCGGTTCCTCACTGTAGTAGGACTCACCATGTTTAGGAGATTGCATGTAGTACGCCTGGGGGCAATCAACATGTGTAGAATCGAAACTATGGTCACTGGGGTCACTTTCTGATAGCAATGGGGTTACTGGCACTATGGCCCTATTCAGGTTTTCTTCTGCAGCTGCATACTTTACAGGGATTACATTAGTAGGAGCAGATGGTTGTTGTGCTAGCACTGGCTAGGGTCTCAGTTGGGCCTGATATTGCGGTTGGTAATTTTGCTGAGGCCTAGTATATTGTTGTGGTGGGTACTGAATCTGGTATCTGCCTTGTTGAGGGTATGGCTGAGGGTACGTCTGCCTAACGGCTTGCTTATTGTAGGGGCAATCTTGCGCAGTGTGATTGGTGTACCTCCGTTCTATGGTGCAGTACTCGCTACTAGGATTTACTTGGGGTTGAGCCATAATGGGACATACATTCGCCATGTGGTCGCCACCACAAGTATAGTGTTGAGCCCTAATTGGTTGAAACTAGCAAAGAGTAAAGTATCAAAATTCCAGGGTCAAAGTGCACAGGTAGTGCACATTCAATTGTTCATAAATAAGGTCTTTAATTGTTCACAGACAAGAGGTATTGCAAAGGTATTTTTGCTAATTCCCTTAGGGTCAAAGGGTGTTCAAAGTAACCGGGTCCAGGTGAACCCCTCTTTGGGGCAAAAGTGACGAAGTAAAAGGAAAAAATAAAGGCATGTGAAGCGGGTGTATGCACATGTGGAAATATGGCCGCCCAATCAAAATTTTGATTTAAGTCTAAAGTCACTACATGACAAAGTAGTGAGTCGTTGGCTGCCAGTTAAAAAGACAAACTTGGGAGTCGGGACATGGAAAGGACACCAAGATTGTATTACAGTTAGAGCGCACGGAACCGGCACACTCAACAAAAGAAAGAAAAAGGCTATTCTTGGGGACACATTGGAAGGAAGAAGAGAAAGTGAAGAGTAGAGAGCTTCAAAGGAGAGGCAAGAAGGAGAATTGAAGTGTCACCAGTGTGCGACAGCACTGTGAAGCAGAAGTGAAGAGGCAAGAAGTAAAAGGGAGAAGGTGTGCAGAGAAGGCGAAGTTAGATTCCAAGAGTCTCAAGGTCTGTGTGTGTGCCGCGAAGGTATCCATTCCTCAGCTTGGTGGGAGCTTAGTGCAAGGTGTGCACAAGGGAAGTGTGAAGCAAGCGAAGGACTGGTGCAGAAGAGGACTGGTGCAGAAGAGGCCGCTGCCAGAAGACTTGAGATAATTGGTCTTCTGTAACTAAGCACTCTCTGTAGTTGTATTTAGTTATTGACTTGGATTGTATTTAGTCTTTGTAATTGTTCCATATAATCAACCTTCAAGATTTCCATTGCGTACTCCTCTGCAGAGGTTTTCAAGGTTATTCCACTTTCATTATCTTCTTTTTCTCCTACAAACCCTCAAACTCCTTCTTGTCCAAGAAACCCCCAACAAATTTGGCACGCCCGGTGGGATATCCAAGGAGATTTGAGCTTAGAAGAAGGTCAATTGCAATTGGAGAACAATACTCCAGTGTCGACATTAACACTTCAGTGGACTACTAAGAGGTACATACTTATATCAAGTGTTTCATATTAAGTAGACTATGAATAGCTCATGACCGCAACCCGGTCACAAACCTTGAGGGTCAAGTGCAAGCAGACAAGAAGAAAGGCAGTCAGAGGATCATCGAGTCCACTTTCATCAACTTCATCTGTAGGAAGCATGGCAGGACAAGTAGACCTAGAAACCTTACTCTCCAGATTAAACATAAAATTTCCCTCTTTCAGAGGTTTGGCCCATGAGGATCCAGATGAGCACATTCGAAGATTTCTTGCATTATGCAAGACTAGAGGTCTAATGGGTAGGGAAGATGCTTTCTTGATACTTTTCCCTGCCACATTGGAAGGTCTGGCAGACAAGTGGTTTAGCCAGTTTGCTGAAAATCACTTTACCTCTTGGGATTTGATGAAAGAGGCCTTTAAAAATCAGTTTCAGCATGGCAACACGGCAGAGATCATTATAGAAGAGTTAGAAAACTTGAAATTGGGTCCAGGAGAAAAGTTCCCAGAATTTGTGACCAGGGCCAAAGCACTAATGGCTAAACTACCGGATCCACCACACGACTTCTTTGTCAAGAAGTGGTTAGCCAAACCCCTACCTGTGGTCACCCAATGCAAAATAAAAGAGTTAGTGCTACCTACAGCCCCTGTTGAGGAATTCATCAGTACGGCCACACGCTTGGAGCAGATAAGGCACCAATATGGTGCAACTTCCTCCCAACCAACCTATGGTACAGAACTGGAGGACCCAGTGATCCAGTTAAGAAGAGAGCTGGAGGGCTTAAAAAGAAATAAGCCCTTCACAGAGGAGGAGACTGCTGTAGCTCAGCTGAGAAGAGAGATTGAAGTACTCAAGCTCCAAAAGGAAGAAGAGGCCCAAGCAGAAGAATTAGCTCAGCTGAGACAAGAATTGCAGGAACTCAAAGGAGGCGGCATTAAGAATGGACTCTGGTGCTCCATGTGTAGCAAGCAAGGGCACATAGTAAGTGACTGTCCCCTGCTAAATGTGACTTGTCAATTATGCAGGAAAATTGGGCATGAGGCCCATGAATGCCAAGTAAGGGGAATGCCTACAACGACATACTGGACACAAGGAGGAATTTTGCCACCAGCAAATGTGATGGCAGCTGCAACAAATCAAGGTAACAACTATAATCCTAGACAGAGAAATAACTTTGTAAATGGGCCTAGAAGGCCAATCATTTGCTTCAGATGTGGAGAATGCGGGCACTACCAATCTAGGTGCACTCTTCCAGAAAATGCACCTCCTTGCAGGAACTGTCCAGAAGCCAGGGACCATTATACAAACTGTTGTCCTAAGAATCAAGCTTCTACTTCCGGACCCCATCTCCAAATGATTTCTGTATACAAGGAGGAAACATTACCTCAGGTGGATGAGCCCTCACCGTCTACCAGGGTGGTACAATTAGAAGAACTTGAATCCTTTACAGTGCAGACAAGAAGCAAGGGGAAAGCTCAAGTGGATGTAAGTCAAGAATCAAGGATTGGGGGATTCAACAAAGACAAAGTTGTAGCTGAAGACAAAGCAACCATAGGTGCAGACCCAAAACAAAAGGAAAACCTCATAGGCACCAGCGATGTCATTGGGCATGCATTCATCAGAGCTCAGGAAGAGTTGAATAAGGCAAGTGGAGCCCATTCAATTAAAGAGTCAGAAGCTTCTAAACTACTCAAGTCTATGAAGAAAGAGGTTAGTATTTTTTATTTAATAAAGATGGATGGGAAGTTCAGGTCAGAACTCTTGCAGATAATTGATGAAATGTCCACAACAAGTTTAGTGGCAAAGGCTGTTGTTATGCATAAAGATAGATGTTTAGGGGAAGCACCCCTCACAGATTACAAGAGCCCTCGGCTAACAGTCTCTATTAAAGGTCATGAGTTTCAAGGAGTTATTGTGGATGGTGGTTCTGGCATTAACTTGATGCCTGACTATACCATGAAAAAGATTGGAATATACCCTTCACGACCTGCCAACTTCACTGTAACAATGGCAGACCAAAGCATAGTAAGGCCTATTGGTGTGGTCCCTGGAGTTCCAGTCAAAATACAAGGTACCATCTTTAACCTAGACTTCGTTGTTTTAAGGCTGCCACAGGTAGAAGGAAGTTTCCCCCTGTTAATTGGGAGACCTTGGTTAAGTCATGCCAATGTGTTGCATGACTGGGGCAAAGACACAATGTGGGTAAAGCAGGAGGGAAAAGAGTTGCAGCAGATAATTTTAGAAGAAGGACCAGACAATCAGAGAAATACTAGTATGATGCAGACAATTGGTATTTGTATGGAAGAAGAAGTGGTGGACAACCCAGAAGCAGATCTATTTGAAGGAGCAGATCTATATGAAGATGAAAACATGTTGGCTTGGCTCCATGCAGAAGGCCCATCTTCCTGCTATAGAATTTTCCCAAACTCAAGTAGAGAAGAAGCATATGAAGAAAAAGAGGAAATCACTCAGGTTGAAACAGTCTCAGTCAAAGGCCATGGAAAAGAGAAGAAAAGCAAAGTACTCCTTAAGTGTAGCTCTGATGAAGATGCTTCAAATCATATGTCAATGGCCACTATTTTATGGATCCTGGTATGGATATCAAGTGTTATGTCAAGTTTAATGATAGCAAGTGCAGGGCTTTACAAGAATGTGAAAGGATCACCTGCAAGTCTTTGGAAACAGAGGGTTCCATTGGATGAAGTTGCTGGAATAGTAAAAATGGAATTTTGCAGATTAAGTCATAAAGTTGCTGGAGGAGCTAACATTCTAATGAAGCATTTAGGGTACCCTTATCAGATGATCAGTGTGCCTAAGGAGAAGACAAAATCAATGAAGTGCAGTACAAATGCAGATTATGGAGGAGTCTCTGTGAGTCAACAATACAATGCTCAAGGCCTATTATCAAGCCAACTAAACTTTTATGGATCCCCTGGAACCTGCAATATTTGTCCAGGTTGTACATAGTCTTTTCTCGTCATTTTTACTTAAGTTTAGTAGTTTTCTTTATCCATTTTATGTTTGTTTCTTGAGTTTTTAGCAAATCTAGCAGCCATCTCATCAACTTTGCAAAGGTACAATTGTTGGAATTTTTAGAAATTTTTTTCAAAATTTTTCAAGCATTTTTTCGAATTTTTCTAGCATTTTTCTCCTTTTTCATGTGTCTTTTTCTTGCCAAAATTGGAGGAATAAAAGAAGCTCTCTATGGGTTTGAGTGAGAAAAGTGGCCTCAACCAGCAGGAATTCTTTTTAGAATTTTTTACAGATTTTTTTGGAATTTTTTTGCCATTTTTTTGGATTTTTTAATGTATTTTTTCAGTTTATTCATAATTAAAATTCAAAAAAAAAAAAACCCACCGACCAAAAACCCCCCCTCCCCCCCATCCCCCCTCGCCCACCCACCCACCCCCCCGCCCACCCCCCCGCAGTCCCCCCCCCTCCATCCCCCCGCAGCCCCCCCTCCATCCCCCCCCCACCCACCCACCCTGCCCCCCCAGCCCCCCCTCCATCCCCCCCCTCGCGGACCCCCTCCCCCTCCCCCCCTCTCCATCCCCCCGCAGCCCCCCCTCCATCCCCCCCCGCCCACCCACCCACCCCCCGCCCACCCCCCCGCAGCCCCCCTCCATCCCCCCCCCCTCGCGGTCCCCCTCCCCCCCCCTTCATCCCACCCCCCCTCCCCCCCCCCCCCCCTCCATCATCCCCGCGGCCCCCCTCCATCCCCCCGCAGCTCCCCCCTCCATACCCCCCACCCCCCCCTCTCCATCCCACCCCCCCTCCATCCCCCCCCCCCCCTCCTTCCCCCCGCCCCCCTCCACCCCCCCACAGTCCCCCCCCCGCCCACACCCCCGCCCACCCCCCCGCAGTTCCCCCCCTTCCCCCCCCCTTCATCCCACCCCCCCTTCGTCGTCTCCCACGGCCCCCTCCCCCCCCCCCTCCCTACCCCCCGCCCCCCTCCATCCCCCCCCACCCCCCCGCCCACCCGCCCACCCACCCACCCCTCCCGCCCACCCCCCGCAGTCCCCCCCCTCCCCCCCCCCCTTCATCCCACCCCCCCTCCGTCGTCCCCGCGGCCCCCTCCCCCTCCCCCCCCCTCCCTACCCCCCGCCCCCCTCCATCCCCCCACAGCCCCCCCCCCCCCCCCCCCCCCCCCGCCCACCCGCCCACCCACCCACTTACCCCCCCACCCCCCCGCTGTCGGGAAGATTTGCATCTTCCAGTTGATGACCAGAGAAAATGAAAACAAATTAATTGGTGAATTCTAAACCTCTTTTTCACTGTTGAACAATTGTTCTGGATGGAATTAACTACTTTGAAAGTGTTTACAGGTACAAATGATGATGAAGATTCTATGTTCATATTAGGGTTTACTTTATTTTCATATTTAATAAGTTGTTTTATTCATACATTCAAGAATCATGAGTATTTAACCCTAGGGTTGTCTAAGTTCACATGATTTTATGTTCATTGGGTTCATCTGAAGGGTCTCAAAGGATTTAATGGATTCATGTTAGAGTTTAAGTAAGAGTTAGTGGGTTAATGATAGGGTTCAGAAGGATTTTAATGGGTTATCAGTGATTTCCAAAGGGTTTCAATAGGGTTTTGATGGGTTTTAAGTAGGTTTTCTAGGGTTTTAGAATGTTTTAAGGGTTAAAATAATTAATATTTAAGGAAATTAATCTATAACTAAACATTGGTTCAATAACAAAAATTAAAATATGGTTTAATTAATTATTTAATCATGTATGTGCATTTAATACTAAGGTTCTAATTAATTAAAATCTTAACCTAAGATTGAATTAAATGATTTATTTAACTAAGAAATATAGGCTAATTAAATTAAAATGATTAATTAAAAGGATAAATATCTAGTGGTCTATATGGATGCTAGAAAAAAGAATGGTATGTGAGTAATGTGGAATTAAAGTGAATTAAGGAATGGTCTGAAAGGAAGATGCACTTAAAGTGAAAAAGTTGGTTGACAGAAAAGAATGGTGAGAATTAATAAAAGAAAAAGAGAGGTGAAAGGAAGATGTGTGCATAAAGCTAATTAAAAGTGTGGTTGAGATGAGTGGGCAAAAGTGCGGTTGTAGATTAAAAGTACCAAACCAAAAGAGTGGATTAGGAAGGACTTGTGTATGTATTTAAATGTGTGTTGAGCTCAAGTTTTTCCTAATGTTTTTTGCAGGTACTGTCTCCTGCTCTTTACTTTCTTCTGTTTTCCCTTCTTTCTCATTAGACCCTCCTCGTGCTCGGGATATTGAGCCGTCAGGTCACTGCTGTGTATTATGATTTTGATTGTCCGGCAAGAAGCATGCCCATGCCTATTCCGTGGCTTGGTCTGAGTCCCTGCAGTAGTGTGTGTGTATGTGTGTGATGTGTGTGTATGTGCGCGTATGTGATGTGTGAATGTGTTATGTGTATGTGTGTTGTGTGTATGTCTTATGTGTCTGTGCGTGTATGTGTGACGTGTGTATGTTATGGTGTGATGTGTGTGTATGTGTATGTGTATGTGATGTGTGTATGTGCAAGTGTGTGTGTGATGTGAGTGTGTGATGTGTGTGAGAGAGAAACTCTCCCTCTCTCCTCAACGCTGCGCGCTGCAGCACCGAAGAGAGAGAGAGAGAAAGAGACAGAGGAGAGAGAAAGAGAGAGCCTCCCTCTCTGGCGCTGCACGCGGCAGCGCGCAGAGAGAGAGAGAGAGAGAGAGAGAGAGAGAGAGAGAGAGAGAGAGAGAGAGAGAGAGAGAGAGAGAGAGAGAGAGAGAGAGAGAGAGAGAGAAAGAGAGAGAGAGAGAGAGAGAGAGAGAGAAAGAGAGAGAGAGAGAGGGGTTCTCTCCCTCCCCTCCTCTGCTGCAGCGCGACAGCGCGCACAGAGAAGGAGAGAGAGAGAGAGAGAGAGAGAGAGCGCAGAGAGAGAGAGAGGGGTTCTCTCCCTCCCCTCCTCTGCTGCAGCGCGACAGCGCGCACAGAGAAGGAGAGAGAGAGAGAGAGAGAGAGAGAGAGAGAGAGAGAGAGAGAGAGAGAGAGAGAGAGAGAGAGAGAGAGAGAGAGAGAGAGAGAGAGAGAGAGAGAGAGAGAGAGAGAGAGAAAGAGAGAGAGATCGGCAGAGAAAGAAAGAGAGAGAAGAGAGAGAGAGAGAGAGAGAGAGAGAGAGAGAGAGAGAGAGAGAGAGAGAAAGAGAGAGTGAGGGAGAGAGTGAGAACGGTAGAAAGGAAAAAAAAAAAAGAGAGAGAGAGAGAGAGAGAGAGATTATGAGTGTAGTTAATCACATGCATATATATACAGATGCATAAGGAATGTGGTGAGTAGATGCATATGGGCATATGATTATGTGTTTTAGTGAGTGCATGATTATTATGCATGGGCATGAATGATATAATGAGAGCATGCATGTAAAGAGAATTAGCATGGATGGGAATGTGTTTTAGCTTATTCAGAGGAAGTTTATAAATGAGTTAGCATAAAAATTAGTTTATAAGAAGTATAATGCATAAGTATATACATGAGAAGTGTATTAGCATGATTGAGCATGCATTAGATGTGAATGCATAAAATACCTAACTAATTGTATTTGAGTATATACATATAAGTTAGAAGCATGTGCATATGAGTGTATATGTGCATATGCATGAAAGTGTGTGCATTTGCATATATGAATTAAATGTGTGGATGCATGTTTATGCATGTGGAATGTTAGAGTGTATGTGCATGTGTGCATATGCAAACTAGATAGATATATGTATATGAGTTATGTGAAATTGATTTAGCATGCAGAAATGAATATATGAAAGTGTATACGCATAAGAAAGATTATACGCATATGAAAGTGTGTGTTAATCTAAGCTTAAACTTATATAAGTAGGAATTAATGAGCATGCAATAGATGTATGCATTAGAGTATGTGTATGCATGAGCATGAATGTGCATGAGTGTGTAAATCCATTAAAGCATGTGTATGCTTTAATGTATGTAAAGTATGGGTTTATGTTCTTATTGATTTCTTGTAATATTACTAATAGCCGAATGTTTTTTGCAGACAAACATTGAAGATTAAAGGGCAGTTAAAGTGAAGTAAAAGTGAAGTGAAGTGAAGTGACAGATTGAAGATCCATTTACCTTATATTTTCATTTAGTCAATTATCCATTTGTTTAGACATTTATCCTATTATTTAGACCTTACATTTGTATTAGAGTTATTGATTTGAGCCATTAGCTTATCAATTCATTTGTTCAAGCAGATTTAGCATCAATATTATTTTCCATTGATTTCTTTGATGTCTTCTGAGTTATTCCATGAGTCCGAGCACAATAATATTGAAAACATTGAAACGACAACCAAATCCATAGAATTAGTGATACAAGAACTCATTAAAGATAATATTACTTCAGAATCATTAGAAACTAACTTTTTCTTCCATTGTATCTCCTGAACCACATAGTAATGAAAATTTATTTCCACCATCTTTAGTTAGACATACTCATCCGAAACCATTAGAAGCTATAGTAGAAGAGATAGTTAAAGATCAGATAACCGAAGAGTCATTATTTTTTAGCACTCAAACAGATAGCTATTGCCAGATATAAAGCAGCTTGTCCCTATGGTCCTTAGTCTGAGTCCGCTACAGACACCCTGCGTGTGCCGAACGATTTAGGCGGATGACTTGATCCACCATCCGAGCATCCCTCATGACCCGACAGAGAGAGAGAGAGAGAAAGAGAGAGAGAGAGAGAGAGAGAGAGAGAGGGGTTCTCTCCCTCCCCTCCTCTGCTGCAGCGCGACAACGCGCACAGAGAAGGAGAGAGAGAGAGAGAGAGAGAGAGAGAGAGAGAGAGAGAGAGAGAGAGCGCAGAGAGAGAGAGAGAGGGGTTCTCTCCCTCCCCTCCTCTGCTGCAGCGCGACAGCGCGCACAGAGAAGGAAGGAGAGAGAGAGAGAGAAAGAGAGAGAGAGAGAGAGAGAGAGAGAGAGAGAGAGAGAGAGAGAGAAAGAGAGAGATCGGCAGAGAAAGAAAGAGAGAGAAGAGAGAGAGAGAGAGAGAGAGAGAGAGAGAGAGAGAGAGAGAGAGAGAGAGAGAGAGAGAGAGAGAGAAAGAGAGAGTGAGGGAGAGAGTGAGAACGGTAGAAAGGAAAAAAAGAGAGAGAGAGAGAGAGAGAGAGAGAGAGAGAGAGAGAGAGAGAGATTATGAGTGTAGTTAATCACATGCATATATATACAGATGCATAAGGAATGTGGTGAGTAGATGCATATGGGCATATGATTATGTGTTTTAGTGAGTGCATGATTATTATGCATGGGCATGAATGATATAATGAGAGCATGCATGTAAAGAGAATTAGCATGGATGGGAATGTGTTTTAGCTTATTCAGAGGAAGTTTATAAATGAGTTAGCATAAAAATTAGTTTATAAGAAGTATAATGCATAAGTATATACATGAGAAGTGTATTAGCATGATTGAGCATGCATTAGATGTGAATGCATAAAATACCTAACTAATTGTATTTGAGTATATACATATAAGTTAGAAGCATGTGCATATGAGTGTATATGTGCATATGCATGAAAGTGTGTGCATTTGCATATATGAATTAAATGTGTGGATGCATGTTTATGCATGTGGAATGTTAGAGTGTATGTGCATGTGTGCATATGCAAACTAGATAGATATATGTATATGAGTTATGTGAAATTGATTTAGCATGCAGAAATGAATATATGAAAGTGTATACGCATAAGAAAGATTATACGCATATGAAAGTGTGTGTTAATCTAAGCTTAAACTTATATAAGTAGGAATTAATGAGCATGCAATAGATGTATGCATTAGAGTATGTGTATGCATGAGCATGAATGTGCATGAGTGTGTAAATCCATTAAAGCATGTGTATGCTTTAATGTATGTAAAGTATGGGTTTATGTTCTTATTGATTTCTTGTAATATTACTAATAGCCGAATGTTTTTTGCAGACAAACATTGAAGATTAAAGGGCAGTTAAAGTGAAGTAAAAGTGAAGTGAAGTGAAGTGACAGATTGAAGATCCATTTACCTTATATTTTCATTTAGTCAATTATCCATTTGTTTAGACATTTATCCTATTATTTAGACCTTACATTTGTATTAGAGTTATTGATTTGAGCCATTAGCTTATCAATTCATTTGTTCAAGCAGATTTAGCATCAATATTATTTTCCATTGATTTCTTTGATGTCTTCTGAGTTATTCCATGAGTCCGAGCACAATAATATTGAAAACATTGAAACGACAACCAAATCCATAGAATTAGTGATACAAGAACTCATTAAAGATAATATTACTTCAGAATCATTAGAAACTAACTTTTTCTTCCATTGTATCTCCTGAACCACATAGTAATGAAAATTTATTTCCACCATCTTTAGTTAGACATACTCATCCGAAACCATTAGAAGCTATAGTAGAAGAGATAGTTAAAGATCAGATAACCGAAGAGTCATTATTTTTTAGCACTCAAACAGATAGCTATTGCCAGATATAAAGCAGCTTGTCCCTATGGTCCTTAGTCTGAGTCCGCTACAGACACCCTGCGTGTGCCGAACGATTTAGGCGGATGACTTGATCCACCATCCGAGCATCCCTCATGACCCGACAGAGAGAGAGAGAGAGAGAAAGAGAGAGAGAGAGAGAGAGAGAGAGAGAGGGGTTCTCTCCCTCCCCTCCTCTGCTGCAGCGCGACAACGCGCACAGAGAAGGAGAGAGAGAGAGAGAGAGAGAGAGAGAGAGAGAGAGAGAGAGAGAGAGAGAGCGCAGAGAGAGAGAGAGAGGGGTTCTCTCCCTCCCCTCCTCTGCTGCAGCGCGACAGCGCGCACAGAGAAGGAAGGAGAGAGAGAGAGAGAGAGAGAGAGAGAGAGAGAGAGAGAGAGAGAGAGAGAGAGAGAGAGAGAGAGAGAGAGAGAGAGAGAGAGAGAAAGAGAGAGATCGGCAGAGAAAGAAAGAGAGAGAAGAGAGAGAGAGAGAGAGAGAGAGAGAGAGAGAGAGAGAGAGAGAGAGAGAGAGAGAGAGAGAGAGAGAGTGAGGGAGAGAGTGAGAACGGTAGAAAGGAAAAAAAGAGAGAGAGAGAGAGAGAGAGAGAGAGAGAGAGAGAGAGAGAGAGAGAGAGAGAGAGATTATGAGTGTAGTTAATCACATGCATATATATACAGATGCATAAGGAATGTGGTGAGTAGATGCATATGGGCATATGATTATGTGTTTTAGTGAGTGCATGATTATTATGCATGGGCATGAATGATATAATGAGAGCATGCATGTAAAGAGAATTAGCATGGATGGGAATGTGTTTTAGCTTATTCAGAGGAAGTTTATAAATGAGTTAGCATAAAAATTAGTTTATAAGAAGTATAATGCATAAGTATATACATGAGAAGTGTATTAGCATGATTGAGCATGCATTAGATGTGAATGCATAAAATACCTAACTAATTGTATTTGAGTATATACATATAAGTTAGAAGCATGTGCATATGAGTGTATATGTGCATATGCATGAAAGTGTGTGCATTTGCATATATGAATTAAATGTGTGGATGCATGTTTATGCATGTGGAATGTTAGAGTGTATGTGCATGTGTGCATATGCAAACTAGATAGATATATGTATATGAGTTATGTGAAATTGATTTAGCATGCAGAAATGAATATATGAAAGTGTATACGCATAAGAAAGATTATACGCATATGAAAGTGTGTGTTAATCTAAGCTTAAACTTATATAAGTAGGAATTAATGAGCATGCAATAGATGTATGCATTAGAGTATGTGTATGCATGAGCATGAATGTGCATGAGTGTGTAAATCCATTAAAGCATGTGTATGTTTTAATGTATGTAAAGTATGGGTTTATGTTCTTATTGATTTCTTGTAATATTACTAATAGCCGAATGTTTTTTGCAGACAAACATTGAAGATTAAAGGACAGTTAAAGTGAAGTAAAAGTGAAGTGAAGTGAAGTGACAGATTGAAGATCCATTTACCTTATATTTTCATTTAGTCAATTATCCATTTGTTTAGACATTTATCCTATTATTTAGACCTTACATTTGTATTAGAGTTATTGATTTGAGCCATTAGCTTATCAATTCATTTGTTCAAGCAGATTTAGCATCAATATTATTTTCCATTGATTTCTTTGATGTCTTCTGAGTTATTCCATGAGTCTGAGCACAGTAATATTGAAAACATTGAAACGACAACCAAATCCATAGAATTAGTGATACAAGAACTCATTAAAGATAATATTACTTCAGAATCATTAGAAACTAACTTTTTCTTCCATTGTATCTCCTGAACCACATAGTAATGAAAATTTATTTCCACCATCTTTAGTTAGACATACTCATCCGAAACCATTAGAAGCTATAGTAGAAGAGATAGTTAAAGATCAGATAACCGAAGAGTCATTATTTTTTAGCACTCAAACAGATAGCTATTGCCAGATATAAAGCAGCTTGTCCCTATGGTCCTTAGTCTGAGTCCGCTACAGACACCCTGCGTGTGCCGAACGATTTAGGCGGATGACTTGATCCACCATCCGAGCATCCCTCACAACCCGACATTGGTGAACCTGACGTGAAGATCGGCTTGCGACTCAGACAGGTATTATCAGTTTGCATTGCATATACATTCATACGATTTTACATCAGTGCAGCTGCGTCTTCATCCCTGGAAGCTATGGCATTTACGTGAGCTTGCAATCTTCTTGGTGTCGAGGGCTGGTCTGGTGACCTGAGCGCCTCCACGAAGATTGGCAAGTAGGAGAACCTCATCGCGCCACCCCTTTCATCAACAATTGAAGCACAAAACGTTTGCACCCATTTTTAGCAAACTATGTATTTAGGTTTTGATTCAAATCAATAAATGTATTGAATTTCACAGAAAGCACTGTTTTGAGCCTCATCTTCGAGCAGTTGGTATAATTTCTTTACCCTTACATTCTTGGGTGCAAAATTTTATTATTGGTATAGTTTAAAGGCAACTGTTTGTTAATCATAGGTTAAGCATTAATCATAGCTTCACTTGAAGCATATTGGCATAGTATAAACTTAACAAACTGGACTCTAACGGAATTTCAGAATTAGTAGCTGAACATAAGGAAAGAGTAACAAAAGAAGTTCAGGATATAGTTAGAATTGTTCAAGCTAGGTCAAAACAAACTTCAAAAATGGACGAGCTATTTCAAACTATGATGCACGAGACGCAAGGACAAAAAGTAGTTGAAACGTTATTAAAGGATAAAGGGAAATTTACTGGTATGAATGTTACAAATTATTTAGACACGTTTGAGGAATTAGCTAAGTTACACGGTTTACCTGAAACAAAGTGGAAATCCTATCTTGGACGTCTGGCCATAGGTACTGTAAAAGCTATTATGGATATACATGACAATAAGGAATGGGATGAGTTTAGAAAAGAGCTGCATAAGGAATTCTACTTAGAAGACAACAGTCAACATAGTAGAGAAGGATTTATGAAATGGATTAGTTCACCTAAGCCTCACATTTCTTTAACTCAACTCCATGGCGAATTTATGAAAAGATTCTCTCAATTACCTGAACAGGATAGGGTTGCCCTTACCCCAGATATCATTTTATATTTCCTTAAAATCTTGACTCCAGATATAAGGGTAGAGGTTGAGCGTAGGCTTGAAGAACCGGGAAAGAAATATGGGCTTACAGATGACTGGGGTGTAGTGAAAACTGTAGTTGAGGCGGTTGCTCACATGATCCAACGTAAAACACTCCTTTATGATTCGATGTCTCAACCATCTTCCAGTTTTCCTCCGATTCAGGCAACTAGGGATACACATATAGATTCAAAAGCTGAGCCTACAACATCCACATCTAGAGTACCAACCGAGTTGCAATTTGAGATTTTGTTTAACAAGTTGGACAATATGATGCATATGCACAAGAATATGTCTAAAGAGGTAGCGGCTTTGCAGAATGTGGTGTATGCTTTAAACCTTCAAGATAAATCTGCAATGCAAGCTCATCCGACTATTTATCCTCAACTAGTAAATGCTCCAAATCCACCATTAGTAGCTTCGAATCATCCATTAGTACCTCCTAATCCACCTTTTATACCTCCTAATCCTCCAGTTGTACCCCAACCAATTCCTCAACCGATTCCTCAAGCATTGAACCAAAGAAATTTCAATGAAAGGCGAAATGCCAATGTGAGGAGATGTATCTGGTGCGATGCCACAGATCATTTGACTTACACATGTGAAGCATTGAAAGATGCGAAAGAGAAAAGACTTGTAATTGATATTGACAAGCGATTGTGCGACTATAGAACACATTTACCCTTAGCTGCCAATTGGGGAAAGGGAGGGATGTAGAAGCTGTATGAAAACCTTTCTGAGTCTTCAAAATCTGCTTCTGCTGTTAAACTAGAATATGTTGATAGTGACTCTGATTCCGAACAAACAAGGGAAACGAGGAACTACTCAATTGAAGCTTTGATAAAGGCGAGAGATGATATTATGCAGAAAACTGCGTGGAACTCTCCTGTCGATCAATTCTCGATATATTCGCATATTGCGAATGTTGAAGAGAAAAGAAAGAGGGATGATGAGCAAGATACAAATGATTCAGGTAGACGAATGACTAGAAGTAAGATGAGAGATGAGCCAAAGCCTAAGAAAGTTCAGTTTGAACAAGGCGAAAGTTCTAAAACAAATGAGGAGCGAAGAAAAGAAATTAGGGAGGGTAAACAACCTGTGTTTAGTGAGCCAATTCAGACATCAGACAAAGTAGAGCAAATTCCTAGAACTGAAACAAAACCTGAAGAGAAACCAGAAAAGAAACCAAAACGAGTACCGAAAGCTATTCTTATTTCTGAACTTGAACAAAAAGTTGATTCGAAAGAAATATTGTATGACATCTTATTAAAAAGTGCAGTAACAATGACTTTAGAACAAATCTTCTCAATAGCAAAAATTGAATTTAAGGAAAATTTTATTAAACTAATTAAAAGGAAGAGATTCCCTCTGTCACAAGAGGTAGAGATGCAAGATGTTGCCGATGTAACTCACTTGATTCATGAATCTCTTTCTTTAGACTCAGAAGATGAAGAAGATAATACCTGTAATGTGAACAAAAATTTCTTAGGGCCGATTGTACCAGATGACGAAACAAAAAATTCAGAGAGTGATTTTAGAAAAAGTTTTTGGGCAAGAGGCACACCGGAGATTAAAGTTAACTTAGGAGATCAGAAGAGATCATATTCTGCTTTAGCCCTAATTGACTCTGGGTCTGAAATCAATGTGATTTCGAAAGGATTATATGATAAGTTTAAATGGCCTATTGATAAAAATCACGGCTGGATAATGCGAACCGCGGACAATGGTTGTGGATCACTCCTAGGAGCATGTGCCAACATACCTCTAATGATAGGTGGAATTTCTGAGACACTCCACTTTTTCATTCAGGACAACTGCTCTTATGAAATTATCTTAGGTCAACCATTTATATGTGAAGCCAGAATGGAGACTAAAGTAATAGATGACGGCTCAGCATACGCAAGAATTAGATCTAAAGATGATCTACAATCGCTCCAAGTTATGATAGTCAGCCCAAACCATGTACGAAATAGGGAGCAAATTAGGAAGACGCCCATCCGTTCTCATGAAAAGATACGTGAAGATCATATGCCTCTTCGTGAGTTTGGAACTTATTATGATCAAAATTTTGCCTAGATGCCACTGTTGAGCGAGCCAACGGTGGTTCTTGGTTTGATGTCTCGCACCCATCTGTAGATACTTTAGATAGTTTTTCTTTATATTTCCCTTCATCATATTTGCAATTCAGTCATTATAAACAAATTCCTAAAAAAATTATAAAACATTATGAAAAATTTTATAAAGAGAAAGGATTCATTTCATCTGATGAACACATTGAAACTGTAATTGAAACTTTATCTTCAAACTCATTGATTGAAGAACTTCAAAATATTTTGCATGAAAAAGAAAATTTTAGATTTGTACTTTTAAATTCTATTGAAGAATATGATTTGATTATTAAATTTGTCATGAGTAATGAAAAGGAAGCAAAAGTAAATACAAAATACAAAACCGTTGATAAAAAAATTAAACCGATTGCCCAATCATTACCACGAGAGAGTGAAGAGAAGTTTAGGAAAGTTACCAATGATCCTTATTTAAGAGAGCGCACAAATATAGGTCATACCTTCACAGAAGAAACTTTAAAGCTAATCAAGATAGGAAATGATGAAAATTTTTTGTTACCCGAGGAACGTGAACTATTTCAAAGAGTGATTAGAAAGCATGGAAAGGCATTTTCTTTATATTCCCATGAGATAGGTTGTGCAGACCCAAAAATTGTACCACCAATGATCATCTTTACAGTGCCTCACATTCCATGGAATCTTCGACCCATACCTGTTCCGAAAGCCCATTTACTAGAGTTAATGCGGCTTCTTAAGGAAAAGATTCACATGCGAATTTTAGAGCCATCGTCTGCACCCTACTCAAATAGGTGGTTTACTGTTCCAAAGAAAAATGGCAAGTTACGGTTCATTCAAGATTTACAACCTGTTAACAAGGTTACTATTAGGAATGTAGGTACTGGGCCCATTGTAGGAGAATTCGCTGAAGCCTTTGCTGGTCATGCCATTTACTCAATGGGAGACTTGTATTCTGGCTACGATCAATTTCAGCTTGCTATTGAAAGTAGAGACATTACGACCATGAAAACTCCTTTAGGCTTAGTTCGCATGTGCACTTTGCCGCAAGGAGCTACTAATTCAGTAGCGCATATGATGAACGCAATGAATTCAGTATTACATGACTTCATTCCTAATATAGCCATGCCATTTATTGATGACATTCCTATTAAAGGATGTATTGAGAATGTGAAAGATGAAACTTTAGATTCCTCTGGCTGCAGGAAATTTGTAGTAGATCATATCTCTGACTGTGAAAGGATTTTCGAGAGATTTGAAGAGGTTGGTCTCACATTCTCCATTGAGAAATCTGTTTTTGGTGTCAATGAGGTACTTATAGTTGGGCATTTATGTGGACATTACGGTCGGAGGCCATATCCACCTAAAGTCGACGCTATAAACAAGATTTCTGAAACTTGTAGTAATATTAGTGAGGTAAGACAATTCCTTGGTGCTTGTGTGTTTTATGCCATCTGGATCCCACACTATGCACATGTTGCAAACTGTCTTTATGCTTTGCTAAGGAAGAATCGAAAGTTTCTTTGGACTGAAGAACACTCAAAAGCTATGAAAAAGTTAAAGAAATTACTTCTTGAAGCTCCTATTTTAAAGCGAGTAGATTATACTGATCAAAAAGCTATCATTTTAACTGTTGATACGAGCCCTATAGGAATAGGATGGGTTATTGGTCAGGACGATGAAGAGGGCAATAGGTATGCTGTGAGATTTGGAGCAAAGATTTTACACGATACGCAAAGAAATTATCCGCAAATTAAACGAGAACTATGGGGTTTAGTCACGGCATTAAAATCCGATAAAGAATATTTTATAGGTGCAAATGTAATAGTTGAGACAGATTGTCTACCTTTGATTGGAATGATTACAAACTGTTCATCACCCGACATTGCCATGCTTAGATGGATTTCATACATCAAGTTTATAAATCCTGTTTTGATACATATTGCAGGTAAATCTAATCCTGTGGCTGATATGCTTTCTCGAGCTAGATTTGATAATGAGGAAGAAACAGAATTAGAAATAAATGCAATTAATTATGATTCTAAAGCATACACATATGAACAGTTTAATATTGAAGAATACGAAGGAGAGTGGCAGGATATTGGAAAGTATTTAAGTACTTTGGTTAGGGCACCTTCATGGTCTTCAAATAGATTTCGGAATATTAGGAAAAGAGCTTACAACTTTTTTCTGAAAGATGGTTTCATTTGGAGACATGCTAGGGGAAAAATTAGATTGCCACAACGAGTACTAGGTACTAAGGATCTTCAGTTACAAGTCATGAAGAGTATGCATGATACTTTATGGGCAGGACATAAAGGTTTTATAGCTACGTATGAAAAAATTAGAGAAGGATACTGGTGGCCAGGGATTTATGTTACTGTTAAAAATTATGTTACTTCATGTGACGTATGTCAGATTCATTCCTCAATCAAACATAGGGATCCGTTGCATCCTACCTATCCACCATGCATCCATTATAAATGGGTTGTAGACTTAGTTACCATGCCCAAAGGTATCAATAAGATGAGATATATAGTCTTAGCACGTGAAGATCTTACGAATCATGTAGAAGGCCGAGCTTTAAGATCTAAGACAACCTTGAATGTATGCAAATTTCTTCTTGAGGATGTCATTTCACGATTTGGTTATGTAGAAAAGGTAGTGGCTGATAGGGGAGAGTTAGATGCGCAGGAGGCTAGAGAATTCTTTGCTAGGCATGGAATTCGCTTAGCCCTTACTACTGCTTACAACCCTGAAGCTAATGGGAAGATTGAGCGAGGGCATTCTCCTATTATTAAAGCAATTTCCAAAGCTTGTAATGGAGAAATTAAGAATTGGCCAACTTATCTGCCATTTGCGTTGTGGGCCGATAGAATGACCTGCACTAGAACGACGGGGTATATGCCAGCAGAGTTGATGTATTGCCAGAAACCAATTTTCCCTGTGCATACGCAAATTCTTACTTGGACTACTTTACCATGGAAAGATAATTTGTCAACAGAAGATTTATTAGCTCTGCGAATCCAGCAACTAGAGCAAGGGAATGAACGTTTAGAAGAGGCTATAGTTAAACTAAAAGATTCTCGATTGAAAAACAAGAAGTATTTTGATAAATCACATAGGTTAAGGCCAAAGCCGATTTATGTTAATGATTGGGTTTTACTATATGATAGTACGTTTGATTCTCAGTATGATGCCCGTAGGAAACTTAAAAGACGTTGGTTTGGACCTTATGTGGTAGTCAAAACCTATGATAATGGAACGTATGCCTTACGTGAATTAGATGGCACTCCTCTTAAAAACTTAATTGCTGGCAAAAGAATTAAATTATTTAAACAAAGAGATAATGAAATGTATGAAGTAATGTTTGATGATGAGCATGATTAATTATGTATGAATGAATTTCTTTAGTGTGGGTTTCTTTTGCAGGAAAACTAAGAGAAAATTTGAATATGAAATTTAATAATTTTGCGTGTCTAGTTGTTGCTGGTTGAGTTTTAACAGGTCTTTGAAGAACAAATTAAGATGCATAAAGATGAAGCAGATTGAAGATGAAGTTGATGTTAGGTCGTATTTTTCTTTGTCATACAATTTTGATTTATGTATTTTCTTTGCATTCATATAAAACTAATTGATAAAATCTGGAATGAAGAATATTAATTTATAAAGGACTCTATTGAACCATATTAGGAAAATAAACATAATTTATATTTCTACATTTATAGATTAAGTGAGATTTATTAAAAAATAGAAGGATTTGTAGTTCATTTAGATAACGAAAGTAGTTGTATATGTGTAGGAGCATATTGTTGCATGATTCATGTCTGTGAAAACCTAGATCTTTCTTGTCCATGCAGCTAGATCCTTAGCTCGGATTAAGGGGTTAAGCCTTTCCCCTTTAAAACAAAAAGTAGCGAAAAAAAAAAATTTGACATGGAAGTTATACCTTCTTTCACCCCAAAAAGGTATTTACATTTATTATCGATATGAAGTTTACATCATATTTATATGAAGAAAACTAGTTGTGAAAAAACACATCTAGTGATTAAAATTGGGCATACAAGGCGGCTGTCTGTCCAAGTAGATTTAGTAGATTTCTTTGGCATGCTTGATTGCTCATATGTGAATGCATATATATAATGAAACCTGCATTTGAATGAATGAAAATGAATTCTTTTTTATACTAATCTTTACATAGTTTATAAATGGATAAAATATAAACTAATGTTTGTTGAGTGAAAAGGTTAATAGTTTACCTTTATACTTAATATGTTTTCATTGCCAGATGTAATTGAAATAAACTTCATGTGCATGTTGAAAAGATTTAAAATTTGATAAGATTAAATATATTTAAAAAAGAATTGATGTTGTTCTATGATTTAATTTCAGGATAATCATTGAAAATGTTGCTTCCATTAATCTGCAAGTTGGCCCATCGAGGACGATGTGCAGGTTTGGTGGCGGTGGATGTCGGGAAGATTTGCATCTTCCAGTTGATGACCAGAGAAAATGAAAACAAATTAATTGGTGAATTCTAAACCTCTTTTTCACTGTTGAACAATTGTTCTGGATGGAATTAACTACTTTGAAAGTGTTTACAGGTACAAATGATGATGAAGATTCTATGTTCATATTAGGGTTTACTTTATTTTCATATTTAATAAGTTGTTTTATTCATACATTCAAGAATCATGAGTATTTAACCCTAGGGTTGTCTAAGTTCACATGATTTTATGTTCATTGGGTTCATCTGAAGGGTCTCAAAGGATTTAATGGATTCATGTTAGAGTTTAAGTAAGAGTTAGTGGGTTAATGATAGGGTTCAGAAGGATTTTAATGGGTTATCAGTGATTTCCAAAGGGTTTCAATAGGGTTTTGATGGGTTTTAAGTAGGTTTTCTAGGGTTTTAGAATGTTTTAAGGGTTAA
>CM035413.1:137526472-137528972 GCA_020310875.1 Ceratopteris richardii
ATTTGTATAAAGGATGAAGCTCTTACAGGTGTGATCATAGATGGAGGCTCCGGTATCAATTTGATGCCAGATTTTACAATGAAGAAGCTGAAATTGAACCCCACCAAGTTTGGCACCATTCACAGGTTACATTGGCAGATCAACATCGGGTTGCGCCACTTGGCATTATTGAAAGGTATTGATGGTAGTACAGGGTTGCCACTTTGTGTTGGATTTTGTTGTTATTGCACTTCCACAGGAGACTTCCTATCCTTTGCTCCTGGGGAGACCTTGGCTAAGACAAGCAAAAGCTTTGCAAGATTGGGGAAAAAATAAACTATGGATTTCAACAAATACCAATAGCCAACTGCAACTACATTTGGAAGAAGGATTCGACTCAGGAAAACTACTGGATATACTGTGGACACTCACGTAATGCCCTCTTTACCCCAAGAAGAGGATACATTGTTAAATTGGATGATGGGAAGTGCAGAGTGTTGCACAGTAGAGATTAATGAAGTTAAGGAAGAAGTTGCAGATAAGGTAATTACAGGAAAGGGCAATGAAGACCACAAGGTATTGGAGAATGAGCAATTGCAGACAAGCACAAGCTTTGAGGAAGCAACCCAGATAAAAGTATCAGAGGTAGAAGATTATGAACCTGAGAGGCAGAGAAGATCTTCCTTTTGCAGATATACCTCAAGGATGGATGAAAGAACATGTTGTAGAATATAAATTAAACTCCACTCCTGCATATAGTGGAGATGATTTCTCAAGCAAGACCAGTCCTGAAACATTGGTTCAAGAAGTAAATTTAGGGAATGAAGAGAACCCTCAAATGGTCCATTTGGCATCCTGGTTGTGGCATTATCCTTCCTTGCTACAGAAGGTAACTTCTTTGCTTTTTACTTATAAAAATGTCTTCGCATGGTCCTACAAAGATCTAACAGGGATACCAGAAGAGCTTGGGTTACATCGGATACCCTTAGTTGAGGGAGCCGCGCCTGTAAGAAGTAGACCATATTGACTCAATCCAAAGTATGCAGAGGCAGTAAAAGTAGAGATTACAAAACTAGAAGAAGCGGGTATAATTGTTCCAGTAGAACATTCCAGGTGGCTTTCTTCTATGGTTATTGTACCCAAGAAAAATAGCGGAAAAATAAGAGTATGTGTTGATTTTCATGCTTTGAATAAAGTGACTATTCAAGATGGATTTCCTCAGCCCTTCACAGAGCAAGTGCTTGAGGAAGTAGCTGGTCACACTTTGTACAGTTTCTTGGATGGTTTTAGTGGCTACAATCAGATAGTGATCCATCCCGATGATAAGGACAAAACAGCCTTTGTTACTCCATGGGGCACTTATGTCTATACTCGCATGGCTTTTGGTTTGAAGAATGCGCCAGCTTCATTTAATAGAACAATGTATCTGATATTGGGCAAATGGTTAACAACCTTTCTACGCATTTTCATGGATGACTTTTCAGTATTTCAGGTATGGATAGAAGGGAAGCAGTTCAAGATTTCCATGACCATTTGGAAAATCTAAAAGAAATCTTTGAGCAATGTCTCAAAACAGGTTTGAAATTGAATCCTGATAAATGTCACTTTTTGGTCACTAAGGGCACTCTTCTTGGTCACATAGTATCTGCTGAAGGCATAACTGTTGACCCTGCAAAGGTTACGGCTATTCTTTCCATGCCAATTCCACAAAGCCCAAAAGAACTGCAAAGTTTCTTGGGACATGCAGGGTATCACAGAAGATTCATTAGGATGTATTTGGAAATTGCTAAGCCCTTGTCAAGGCTTACCAGCAAAAAGATCCCTTTCTCATGGAGTGCTGAAGCTGACAAAGCATTTTGTGAACTAAAATTGAGGCTATGTACTGCTCCACTTTTAAGTGTTCCTAATTGGTCATTGGAATTTCATGTGCATACAGATGCTAGTCTTCATGCTGTTGGTGCAGTTTTAGCTCAACCATCATCTCACAAAGTGGATAGACCTATCTCTTATGCAAGCAGACTACTCAACCAAGCTGAAAGAAATTACAGTACAACGGAAAGAGAAGGTTTGGCTATCGTATTTGCTCTTCAGAAGTTCCGACATTATCTCCTTGGTGTACATTTCATTGTTATTTCGGATCATCAACCCTTGAAGTATTTGATAAACAAGCCTAGAGTAGCTGGAAGGATTTGGAGATGGTTACTCCTATTCCAAGAATTTAATTTTGATATTCATATTAAGCCAGGAAAAGAGCACTACATGGCAGATCAAGTGTCCAGGACCGCAATGAGCGAAAAGGCAACAGGTATTAATGATGAACTGGTGGATAGTAATCTTTTTCTAGTAGCAATTCAGACAGGTTGGTATGATGAAATTCTTCATGTTCTCACTACTGGAAAGATCCCAGAACACTCGACACCTGTAGAAAAGAGAAGATTGCTCCTAAAAACCAAAGCATATTCTCTTATAAATGGAAATTTATATAAATACTGTCAGGATGATATATTGAGAAGGTGTGTCT
>CM035413.1:137548972-137556472 GCA_020310875.1 Ceratopteris richardii
TCTCTCTCTCTCCTTTCTCTCTCTCTCTCTCTCTCTCTCTCTCTCTCTCTCTCTCTCTCTCTCTCTCTCTCTCTCTCTCTCTCTCTCTCTCTCTCTCTCTCTCTCTCTCTCTCTCTCTCTCTCTCTCTCTCTCTCTCTCTCTCTCTCTCTCTCTCTCTCTCTCTGCCGTGCGCAGTGCCAGGGGGGGGAGGGAGTCTCTCTCTCTCTCTCTCTCTCTCTCTCTCTCTCTCTCTCTCTCTCTCTCTCTCTCTCTCTCTCTCTCTCTCTCTCTCTCTCTCTCTCTCTCTCTCTCTCTCTCTCTCTCTCTCTCTCTCTCTCTCTCTCTCTCTCTCTCTCTCTCTCTCTCTCTCTCTCTCTCTCTCTCTCTCTCTCTCTTCTCTCTCTCTCTCTCTCTTCTCTCTCTCTCTCTTCTCTCTCTCTCTCTCTCTCTCTCTCTCTCTCTCTCTCTCTCTCTCTCTCTCTCTCTCTCTCTCTCTCTCTCTCTCTCTCTCTCTCTCTCTCTCTCTCTCTCTCTCTCTCTCTCTCTCTCTCCTTTCTCTCTCTCTCTCTCTCTCCTTTCTCTCTCTCTCTCTCTCTCTCTCTCTCTCTCTCTCTCTCTCTCTCTCTCTCTCTCTCTCTCTCTCTCTCTCTCTCTCTCTCTCTCTCTCTCTCTCTCTCTCTCTCTCTCTCTCTCTCTCTCTCTGCCGTGCGCAGCGCCAGGGGGGGAGGGAGTCTCTCTCTCTCTCTCTCTCTCTCTCTCTCTCTCTCTCTCTCTCTCTCTCTCTCTCTCTCTCTCTCTCTCTCTCTCTCTCTCTCTCTCTCTCTCTCTCTCTCTCTCTCTCTCTCTCTCTCTCTCTCTCTCTCTCTCTCTCTCTCTCTCTCTCTCTCTCTCTCTCTCTCTCTCTCTCTGCGCGCGCGCTGCGCGCTGCAGACAGAGGAGAGAGGGGGGGAAAAGTACACACACACACACAGTACACACACACAATACACACATAACACACATCACACATACACAAAACACATACACATACACATAACACGCACACAGTACACACACAATACACACATAACACACATCACACATACACAAAACACATACGGGCACATACACACAATACACACATACACACAATACACACATAACACACATCACACATACACAAAACACATACACTCACTTCACACACACACAAAACACATAGGTGCACATACACATAACACGCACACATAACACGCACATACACGTACACATAACACGCACACATAACACGCACATACACGTACACATAACACGCACACACACGTACACACACACGTGCACACCACACGCACACACACGTGCACATCACACGCACACACACGTGCACATAACACGCACACACACGTGCACATCACACGTGCACACACAGACACTACTGCAGGGACTCAGACCAACCCACGGAATAGGCATGGCATGCTTCCACTCACTTTATCTACTTTAATTACACACTGATTTCACACCATTCTTTAAACAGCACTCACATACACCGCTCATTAATTATCCACTTCATTTTCATTTAAATTGAATTATCCTAACTTTCTTAATTTAATAATGCATTTAAATTAGGCTTAGGTTAAGCATTTAATATATTCAAACCTTAGTTTTTAAATGCACACAAATAATTAAAGTAATTATTAATGACATAATTTAATGTTTAATACATAAATATGTAATTTAGATATTAATGTTTTGAGTAATATCTATGTTAACCCTTTAAATATATTAAATCCTAGAAACCCATAAACCCCCTGGGTTAGATCATTAAAATCCTTCTGAACCCTAGCTTTGACCCATTATAACTCATCTAAACCCTTAACAGTAACCAACTCTTATAAACAACACATGAACCCTAGGCTGAATACCCATAATTCTTGAATGTAAAATAGGAAATTCTCATTAAATAAGTAATTAGGGTAAACCCTAACATGAACATAAAAGGTTTGAGATCACCAATAAAGTTGTTTTCATTTTCTCTGTCATTAACTGGAAAGTTGAAAACTTTCCGACATTCGCCCCGGCCAAACCTGCACATCGTCCTCGATGGGCCAACCTGCAGATCATAGAAAGCAATATCAAATTCTTTTTGAAACTTATTCATGAATCAAATTAAAATTTTCTATATATAAAAATGCTTCTATCATTAGTACATCTTCAAATAGCAAAGAAAACTTATAAAATTATGTAAACTTGAATTTAAACCTTTTCGATCAATGCATGAGTTGAAAAACAGGTTTTAGAAAGAAACTATAGAAGTCATTCAAATAGTGTTCGTACTAACTCTCCTATTAACTCTGTTCATAAGTAAAGCATATGTTATATAGGTCTTCTACCCTCAACTCTTAACCATTTGCCATTAAGATACAAAAAACTAACTCCCCTCTAGCATACATCCGCCTTATATAGCCCGCTTTTCAAATCAGAAGTGATTTCGAGACCACAACTGATTTATTTGATTTATTTATTTATTTATTTATTTATTTTTTCATAATTTTTCCTTTTTGTCATTTTTCCTCTTTTCATATGCAGCAACCATTAATGTACTGCTTTCAATTTTTCTTCGCAACTTTTTTGATGAAGGGGAAAGGCTTAACCCCTAATCAGAGCAAAGGATCTAGAGGTAAGCTAAAGCAGGAACTAGGACCTCTTTAGCTAAATGGGTCAGATTTAAGGAAGCTTACCTATATAAAACAAGTCTACTTCTACTAGGAGTTGCAAGTTAAGGGTTCCTTCAACTATCCATATGACAGCCATAGGTCTTCTAATCCCTATCTTCTCTTCAAGCACATCCCTACTTCAGTGTAAATTCTACTTTTCATAATTTTATAAGAAGTTTCTTAACCTATCTGAAGAATGTACATTTCTAATTATGATAATGCAGGGAAAAACAAAATTTAAAACATTAATCAGGGTTAGAACTGTTTCACCTGATCTATATTGATTCCATCTTTAGCATCGCCTTTCATCCAAAAATCGCTTTGATTGCTTAAATTTTAAATTGCATGTACTATCTTCAATCTCCTGTTAGAACTCAACCAGCAACAGCTAGACACGCAAAATTATTAAATTTCATATTCAAATCTTCTCTTGGTTTTCCTGCAAAAGAAACCCACACTAAAGAAATTCATTCATACATAATTAATCATGCTCATCATCAAACATTACTTCATACATTTCATTATCTCTTTGTTTAAATAATTTAATTCTTTTGCCAGCAATTAAGTTTTTAAGAGGAGTGCCATCTAATTCACGTAAGGCATATGTTCCATTATCATAAGTTTTGACTACCACATAAGGTCCAAACCATCGTCTTTTAAGTTTCCTACGGGCATCATACTGAGAATCAAACGTACTGTCATACAGTAAAACCCAATCATTAACATAAATCGGCTTTGGCCTTAACCTATGTGATTTATCAAAATACTTCTTGTTTTTCAATCGAGAATCTTTTAGTTTAATTATAGCCTCTTCTAAACGTTCATTCCCTTGCTCTAGTTGCTGGATTCGCAGAGCTAATAAATCTTCTGTTGACAAATTATCTTCCCATGGTAAAGTAGTCCAAGAAAGAATTTGTGTATGCACAAGGAAAATTGGTTTCTGGCAATACATCAACTCTGCCGGCATATACCCCGTCGTTCTAGTGCAGGTCATTCTATCGGCCCACAACGCAAATGGCAGATAAGTTGGCCAATTCTTAATTTCTCCATTACAAGCTTTGGAAATTGCTTTAATAATAGGAGAATGCCCTCGCTCAATCTTCCCATTAGCTTCAGGGTTGTAAGCAGTAGTAAGGGCTAAGCGAATTCCATGCCTAGCAAAGAATTCTCTAGCCTCCTGCGCATCTAACTCTCCCCTATCAGCCACTACCTTTTCTACATAACCAAATCGTGAAATAACATCCTCAAGAAGAAAATTGCATACATTCAAGGTTGTCTTAGATCTTAAAGCTCGGCCTTCTACATGATTCGTAAGATCTTCACGTGCTAAGACTATATATCTCATCTTATTGATACCTTTGGGCATGGTAACTAAGTCTACAACCCATTTATAATGGATGCATGGTGGATAGGTAGGATGCAACGGATCCCTATGTTTGACTGAGGAATAAATCTGACATACGTCACATGAAGTAACATATTTTTTAACAGTAACATAAATTCCTGGCCACCAGTATCCTTCTCTAATTTTTTCATACGTAGCTACAAAACCTTTATGTCCTGCCCATAAAGTATCATGCATACTCTTCATGATTTGTAACTGAAGATCCTTAGTACCTAGTACTCGTTGTGGCAATCTAATTTTTCCCCTCGCATGTCTCCAAATGAAACCATCTTTCAGAAAAAAGTTGTAAGCTCTTTTCCTAATATTCCAAAATCTATTTGAAGACCATGAAGGTGCCCTAACCAAAGTACTTAAATACTTTCCAATATCCTGCCACTCTCCTTCGTATTCTTCAATATTAAACTGTTCATATGCGTATGCTTTAGAATCATAATTAATTGCATTTATTTCTAATTCTGTTTCTTCCTCATTATCAAATCTAGCTCGAGAAAGCATAACAGCCACAGGATTAGATTTACCTGCAATATGTATCAAAACAAGATTTATAAACTTGATGTATGAAATCCATCTAAGCATGGCAATGTCAGGTGATGAACAGTTTGTAATCATTCCAATCAGAGGTAGACAATCTGTCTCAACTATTACATTTGCACCTATAAAATATTCTTTATCGGATTTTAATGCCGTGACTAAACCCCATAGTTCTCGTTTAATTTGCGGATAATTTCTTTGCGTATCGTGTAAAATCTTTGCTCCAAATCTCACAGCATATCTATTGCCCTCTTCATCGTCCTGACCAATAACCCATCCTATTCCTATAGAGCTCGTATCAACAGTTAAAATGATAGGCTTTTGATCAGTATAATCTACTCGCTTTAAAATAGGAGCTTCAAGAAGTAATTTCTTTAACTTTTTCATAGCTTTTGAGTGTTCTTCAGTCCAAAGAAACTTTCGATTCTTCCTTAGCAAAGCATAAAGACAGTTTGCAACATGTGCATAGTGTGGGATCCAGATGGCATAAAACACACAAGCACCAAGGAATCGTCTTACCTCACTAATATTACTACAGGTTTCAGAAATCTTGTTTATAGCGTCGACTTTAGGTGGATATGGCCTCCGACCGTAATGTCCACATAAATGCCCAACTATAAGTACCTCATTGACACCAAAAACAGATTTCTCAATGGAGAATGTGAGACCAACCTCTTCAAATCTCTGGAAAATCCTTTCACAGTCAGAGATATGATCTACTACAAACCTCCTGCAGCCAGAGGAATCTAAAGTTTCATCTTTCGCATTCTCAATACATCCTTTAATAGGAATGTCATCAATAAATGGCATGGCTATATTAGGAATGAAGTCATGTAATACTGAATTCATGGCGTTCATCATATGCGCTACTGAATTAGTAGCTCCTTGCGGCAAAGTGCACATGCGAACTAAGCCTAAAGGAGTTTTCATGGTCGTAATGTCTCTACTTTCAATAGCAAGCTGAAATTGATCGTAGCCAGAATACAAGTCTCCCATTGAGTAAATGGCATGACCAGCGAAGGCTTCAGCGAATTCTCCTACAATGAGCCCAGTACCTACATTCCTAATAGTAACCTTGTTAACAGGTTGCAAATCTTGAATGAACCGTAACTTGCCATTTTTCTTTGGAACAGTAAACCACCTATTTGAGTAGGGTGCAGACGATGGCTCTAAAATTCGCATGTGAATCTTTTCCTTAAGAAGCCGCATTAACTCTGGTAAATGGGCTTTCGGAACAGGTATGGGTCGAAGATTCCATGGAATGTGAGGCACTGTAAAGATGATCATTGGTGGTACAATTTTTGGGTCTGCACAACCTATCTCATGGGAATATAAAGAAAATGCCTTTCCATGCTTTCTAATCACTCTTTGAAATAATTCACGTTCCTCGGGTAACAAAAAATTTTCATCATTTCCTATCTTGATTAGCTTTAAAGTTTCTTCTGTGAAAGTATGACCTATATTTGTGCGCTCTCTTAAATAAGGATCATTGGTAACGTTCCTAAACTTCTCTTCACTCTCTCGTGGTAATGATTGGGCAATCGGTTTAATTTTTTTATCAACGGTTTTGTATTTTGTATTTACTTTTGCTTCCTTTTCATTACTCATGACAAATTTAATAATCAATTCATATTCTTCAATAGAATTTAAAAGTACAAATCTAAAATTTTCTTTTTCATGCAAAATATTTTGAAGTTCTTCAATCAATGAGTTTGAAGATAAAGTTTCAATTACGGTTTCGATGTGTTCATCAGATGAAATGAATCCTTTCTCTTTATAAACTTTTTCATAATGTTTTATAATTTTTTTAGCAATTTGTTTATAATGACTGAATTGCAAATATGATGAAGGGAAATACAAAGAAAAACTATCTAAAGTATCTACAGATGGATGCGAGACATCAAACCAAGAACCACCGTTGTCTCGCTCAACAGTGGCATCTAGGCAAAATTTTGATCATAATAAGTTCCAAACTCACGAAGAGGCATATGATCTTCACGTATCCTTTCATGAGAACGGATGGGCGTCTTCCTAATTTGCTCCCTATTTCGAACATGGTTTGGGCTGACTATCATAACTTGGAGCGATTGTAGATCATCTTTCGATCTAATTCTTGCGTATGCTGAGCCGTCATCTATTACTTTAGTTTCCATTCTGGCTTCACATATAAATGGTTGACCTAAGATAATTTCATAAGAGCAGTTGTCCTGAATGAAAAAGTGGAATGTCTCAGAGATTCCACCTATCATTAGAGGTATGTTGGCACATGCTCCTAGGAGTGATCCACAACCATTGTCCGCGGTTCGCATTATCCAGCCGTGATTTTTATCAATAGGCCATTTAAACTTATCATATAATCCTTTCGAAATCACATTGATTTCAGACCCAGAGTCAATTAGGGCTAAAGCAGAATATGAGCTCTTCTGATCTCCTAAGTTAACTTTAATCTCCGGTGTGCCTCTCGCCCAAAAACTTTTTCTAAAATCACTCTCTGAGTTTTTTGTTTCGTCATCTGGTACAATCGGCCCTAAGAAATTTTTGTTCACATTACAGGTATTATCTTCTTCATCTTCTGAGTCTAAAGAAAGAGATTCATGAATCAAGTGAGTTACATCGGCAACATCTTGCATCTCTACCTCTTGTGACAGAGGGAATCTCTTCCTTTTAATTAGTTTAATAAAATTTTCCTTAAATTCAATTTTTGCTATTGAGAAGATTTGTTCTAAAGTCATTGTTACTGCACTTTTTAATAAGATATCATACAATATTTCTTTCGAATCAACTTTTTGTTCAAGTTCAGAAATAAGAATAGCTTTCGGTACTCGTTTTGGTTTCTTTTCTGGTTTCTCTTCAGGTTTTGTTTCAGTTCTAGGACTTTGCTCTACTTTGTC
>CM035413.1:137561472-137863972 GCA_020310875.1 Ceratopteris richardii
TCATATATCTATGTACATATAAATAAATTATCAATAAATAAAATAACTTTAAAATCAAACATATCATTATGTCTCTCTTTTCTCTCTATCGTTGTTTCTTTCTCTCTGTCTCTCTTTCTATCTCCAGTAATCCCGATCTCTCTCTCTTTCTCTCGCTCTCTCTCTCTCTCTCTCTCTCTCTCTCTCTCTCCTCTCTCTCTCTCTCTCTCTCTCTCTCTCTCTCTCTCTCTCTCTCTCTCTCTCTCTCTCTCTCTCTCTCTCTCTCTCTCTCTCTCTCTCTCTCTCTCTCTCTCTCTCTCTCTCTCTCTCTCTCTCTCTCTCTCTCTCTCTCTCTCTCTCTCTCTCTCTCTCTCTCCCTCTCTCTCTCATCTCTCTCTCTCTCTCCTCTCTCTCTCTCCTCTCTCTCTCTCTCTCTCTCTCTCTCTCTCTCTCTCTCTCTCTCTCTCTCTCTCTCTCTCTCTCTCTCTCTCTCTCTCTCTCTCTCTCTCTCTCTCTCTCTCTCTCTCCTCCTCTCTCTCTCTCCTCTCTCTCTCTCTCTCTCTCTCTCCTCTCTCTCTCTCTCTCTCTCTCTCTCTCTCTCTCTCTCTCTCTCTCTCTCTCCTCTCTCTCTCTCTCTCTCTCTCTCTCTCTCTCTCTCTCTCTCTCCTCTCTCTCTCTCTCTCTCTCTCTCTCGTCTCTCTCTCTCTCTCTCTCTCTCTCTCTCTCTCTCTCTCTCTCTCTCTCTCACTTCGTCTCGCTCTCCTCTCTCTCTATCTCTCCCGCTCTCTTCTCTATCTCCTCTCTCTCTCTCTCCTTCTATCTTATTTCTCTCTCTCTCTACTCTATCTCTCTCTCTCTTCCCCTCTCTCGTCTGTCTCTCTCTCCTCTCTCTCTTCTGCTCTTCTCTCTCTAGCTCTCTCTCTCTCTCTCTCTCGCTCT
This sequence comes from Ceratopteris richardii, assembly GCA_020310875.1. Classification (NCBI taxonomy): domain Eukaryota; kingdom Viridiplantae; phylum Streptophyta; class Polypodiopsida; order Polypodiales; family Pteridaceae; genus Ceratopteris; species Ceratopteris richardii. The sequence continues at coordinate 137,562,391 of CM035413.1, forward strand.
CTCTCGCTGCCGCGCGCAGCGCCAGGGGGGGGGATGGAGTCTCTCTCTCTCTCTCTCTCTTTCTCTCTCTCTCTCTTCTCTCTCTCTATCTCTCTCTCTCTCACTCTCTCTCTCTCTCTCTCTCTCTCTCTCTCTCACTCTCCTCTCTCTCTCTCTCTCTCCTCTCTCTCTCTCTCTCTCTCTCTCTCTCTCTCTCTCTCTCTCTCTCTCTCTCTCTCTCTCTCTCTCTCTCTCTCTCTCTCTCTCTCTCTCTCTCTCTCTCTCTCTCTCTCTCTCTCTCTCTCTCTCTCTCTCTCTCTCTCTCTGCGCGCGCGCTGCGCGCTGTAGACAGAGGAGAGAGGGGGGGAAAAGTACACACACACACAGTACACACACACAATACACACATAACACACATCACACATACACAAAACACATACACATACACATAACACGCACACAGTACACACACACAATACACACATAACACACATCACACATAAACAAAACACATACGGGCACATACACACAATACACACATAACACACATCACACATACACAAAACACATACACTCACTTCACACACACACAAAACACATAGGTGCACATACACATAACACGCACACATAACACGCACATACACGTACACATAACACGCACACATAACATGCACATACACGTACACATAACACGCACACACACGTACACACACACGTGCACACCACACGCACACACACGTGCACATCACACGCACACACACGTGCACATAACACGCACACACACACGTGCACATCACACGTGCACACACAGACACTACTGCAGGGACTCAGACCAACCCACGGAATAGGCATGGCATGCTTCCAGCCGGACAATCAACATCATACTGACGGCTCAATATCCCGAGCACGAGGAGGCTCTAATGAGAAAGAAGGGGAAACAGAAGAAAGTAAAGAGCAGGAGACAGTACCTGCAAAAAAAACATTAGGAGATAACAGAGCTCTTCACACATATAAATACTTACACAAGTCATTTCTAAGCCACTCTTTTGGTTTCTACTTTTTGTCCTCATCCATCCTTTAACCCACACTTAATCTCCACTCTTTCATTTGACTTTTCTCCACTTTAATTACACACTCTACTTATACCATTCTTTTCATCACATCCTTTTTGCACTTTAAATGCATACTTAATGTAGACCACTCTTTGATTTTGCCCTCATAGTTACCACACTTTTAACCACTCACTTTATCTACTTTAATTACACACTGATTTCACACCATTCTTTAAACAGCACTCACATACACCGCTCATTAATTATCCACTTCATTTTCATTTAAATTGAATTATCCTAACTTTCTTAATTTAATAATGCATTTAAATTAGGCTTAGGTTAAGCATTTAATATATTCAAACCTTAGTTTTTAAATGCACACAAATAATTAAAGTAATTATTAATGACATAATTTAATGTTTAATACATAAATATGTAATTTAGATATTAATGTTTTGAGTAATATCTATGTTAACCCTTTAAATATATTAAATCCTAGAAACCCATAAACCCCCTGGGTTAGATCATTAAAATCCTTCTGAACCCTAGCTTTAACCCATTATAACTCATCTAAACCCTTAACAGTAACCAACTCTTATAAACAACACATGAACCCTAGGCTGAATACCCATAATTCTTGAATGTAAAATAGGAAATTCTCATTAAATAAGTAATTAGGGTAAACCCTAACATGAACATAAAAGGTTTGAGATCACCAATAAAGTTGTTTTCATTTTCTCTGTCATTAACTGGAAAGTTGAAAACTTTCCGACAACGCTCTCTTCAACCTTGTGATGCATTTTTCACATCAAGCACTAGTGAGCATGGAGATACCCATCCAAAGTCTGTAGATGAAATATGATGTGGAGGAAGCCCATTGGATGGTATGATCCCTAAAGCAAGATCTTGATATTGATTTTCCATTTTCGCAGTTCAAAGCGTATTTGCTTTGTTGGGCTCGGTATGCAGAGGATCACTATTTTTATTATGAAAACTCTCAAGGAATACCTGATGAGCTAAATGGAACTTTTTGGGCTTGGGTCGATCAACTAGTTATAGGCAACGACCATGAGGCTCTTGAGGTGGAACCTAACTCACCTCTTGGAGAGCATTGATCACCTATGGTGAGGGAGACAAGGTAGGGATTTTCAAGGATATCGTGCAACATTACGGTTGAGGTAGGGACTTAGAGATGAGATAGGAAAATCCTATTTGATAAGTCTATTGGGGACTAGTTAGTTGTGTCATATATAATCATTATGCCCGAGTAAGTAACGTGATGGATGATCGATCTATCAGCTCCATGTATATGTGTTTTGTATTCTTTGTGTATGCATGATGTGCGGGATAGGTCAGGCGGATGCTCCTTTGTGCCTCTCCCTAACTCTCAGGATATGGGAGATGGAAAAAGTGAAAAACGCAAAAAAAGAAAAATATAAGCAAAAGTGTGTGTGTGTATGTGTGTGTGTGTGTGTGTGTATATATATATATATATATATATGTGTGTGTGTGTGTGTGTGTGTGTGTGTGTTGTTAAAAGTGCTTTCACAAGTCACTTTTAATCTCTTTTCGGGTTCTTGGGGATGGATAGGGGTCTGACAGTGCAGAGGCCCTTTATTTAGTTTTCCCAGTTAAACATTCAACTACACAGTTGATGGTCTTTCAAATCAAGATTGTCACGACAGAGTACGCTTATCACACAAATTAACAATCATGACTTCGCACAGAATTATTAATATTAATCGGAGCAATACTATGTTGATGATTAACTACTGTAACACAACAAACAGAATGCTACTACTAAAGATTTTGGTAACTCTGCAACACAGCTTCCCAGCGGAATCGTCCAGACAGACAGTCTGGCGATCCTCTGTCTCACGCCGATGTTGTACTTGCCTTTTCATTAATGAATAAAGAGTTAGATCTGTTCGCTACACCTTTTTGGTGCATGCGAGTATGAAAAAATAAAATTACATTATTCCAATCCGACGGCCTAACACTGGCACGCACGGTGGACTCGAACCCAAAAAAAAAGGAAAATACAACTAAGGCTCATCAATAATGCCTTGTATATACAGAGAGCGGGCTAGTTTAAAAGTTCTTGTGATCTTTTGATTTAAGGAATCCAACAGAGTCTTCAAAATGTATGGCTCGACCAATTGTGCATCAGCCCGAACTGAACTAACAACAATGACTTGACTCATCAGCAGTTCTGCCTACGTCTGCAAAAATGACTCCTGCAGATAAAATTTGTTGGCTATGGCTGCATCTCGCCTCAGCTTTATTTCTGCAATCTCTGCATCAATGCGCGACAATCTCTCTGCTTGAAATCCTAGCTGCTTTTCTCTTTGTTCCAGTTCTTGAGCTTGATATTGGATGGTTTTATAATAGGCATCTCTCTCTTTCATAATGTCGTCCATCTCCTTCTTTATCTAAAGCATCCGGCCTATCTGTGTGTCCAAGTCACAACTCTTCTGAAAGAGTTCGACAGACACTGTCTTGAGCTCTTCAGTGTTTTGCATGGCCAAGTAAGCCATTTCTTGTCCCTTTTGTGTCACCAGCTCCAGGTCCACACGAGTTTCTTCTAATAGATTGCCGAGAGCAACCCGAGCATCTTCTTTGTCTTGTACCAACTATTCCAATTAAATGATTTCCTCATCACGAGCGGCGAGCAGGACATTCTTGTCCTTTAGTTCAGCAATGGCTACGTCTCATTGAGCAATCAGATTGTCCCTTTCTGTTAATTGCTCTTGGAGTTGTTGTAGTTGGATATGCAGGGCATGGTTCTCTGCTTTGACTGCATTTGCTTCTTCCTGTAGTGGGGCAATATCCGCTTCGAGCAAATCCACTTTGCCTTGCAATTCTTGTCGAATATTCTCTGTGGCCAGCTTCATTTGGAGAGGTAATTGTTGGGAAAACTGTATAAGGATGTCCTCCAGAGGGTGATGAGTGAGCCATGGCAATAACTGATCTCGATTTATGGGGAGGGATACATCTGAGTAAGACACCAGTCTGATCGAGGTAATACAATTGACCCACAATCAACCGGAATTGTCGACTGTAGACTGCAATTTTCCAGCGTAGAGCAGTGGGAGTGTGAGGAGGTAGACAGCCCTCAGTGAGAAATATCATTAACGTATCATAGTATGTAGGAGCAACAGGAAGGTCTACAGATTCTTCCAAAGTTGCCTTGGTTACATAAATAGCCGGCATAGTGTCATCAACACCTACCGGAGACTCACCGAAATCCAGTCGAGATAAAAAATCCACCAAGACATGTGTCGTACCGAGTCGGTGAATAACTTCATAATCAAATTCCTGTAGTAGTAAAACCCATCTTGTCAATCTACCACCTAAAATGGCGAACCAAATACACGAGTGCGGCATGATCCACATGGAAAGTGAACTTTCATCCCAGCAAGTAATGTCTGAATTTCTTAACAGAGTACACCAAACCAAGACACTCTCGTTCTGTCACAGAGTAATTTCTCTCTGCTCGAGCTAATCGGCGACTCGCATAGTGCACAGGCCGGAACCATTTGTCGGTTTGTTGCATTAGCACACTGCCAATCACTATATCTCACGCATCCACAAAGACATGGAAGGGACGTTCCCAATCAGGCGGTTGTAGGATCGGAGCCTGCGTGAATAAGACCTTCAAACGATCAAATGACATTTGACACTCATTAGTCCATTCATACTTCTGTGAGGTACTGGTCATAAGTCTCTTAAGTGGCATCGCTAGATGAGCTAACCACCGTAAATGTCTACCATGCCACCGGATCTGGCCAAGGAACCGCATAACTTCTTTCAATGTATTTGAGACCAGTGGCTCCAACATGGCTGCTACTTTATCAGGATCTACATGTATTCCTTGTTTAGATATAATATGACCAAGTAGCTTTCCATAGGAGACCGCAAAAACTGATTTGGTAGGATTCAAACATAGTCGATATTCTCGACACTTTTCAAAGCAGCACCGTAACTGATACAAGTGTGTTGAAGTGTTTCCAAACAATGAAAAATCATCCAGATATACTTGCATAAATGTTGTTAGATAAGGTGAGAACACTTCCTGCATACATCTTTGGAAGGTGCTGGGGGCATTCCGTAACCCGAACCACATTACGGTGTAGGCATAGACACCCTAGTTGGTGATGAATGTTGTCTTCGGTATATCCTATTTGGCCATACTCACTTACCCACTATAGCCATCCAAGAAAGAATACATTTCGTGACCTGCTACCCTATCAAGCATCGTATCCAGAAAAGGGAGAGGGAACGGATCTAGTACGGTGGCTGTGTTAAGCTTCTAGTAATCAACACAAATGCGTAACTGCTTATTTTTCTTCAGCACTATCACTATTGGTGAAATCCACTCTCCATGTTCAATGGGAACAATGAATCAAACCTTCAGCAAGCGATCTAACTCTGCTTTTACCTAGGCTGCATAATGCGGATTCATCCGATAGCTAGCTTGCTTGAAGGGTCTCGCATCTGGCTTCAGCACCACTCGGTGTTGATAAATTCGTGGGTCAAGACCTTTCATGTCTTTGTAATCCCAAGCAAAGACATCTGAGAACTCGTGCAGGAGTTGTTCCAAATCTTCTTGGAAGTTCTCTGCTAATCCTGCCTTAATTTTTACTAGCCTCGGGTTGACCGTATCGCCCAAGTTGTATGTTACCAATTGATCCTCCGGTACATAAAACTGTCGGGGCTTTACCAAATCATCAGCTGGCTGCAACAAATGTTGTAAGGCCCCTTCATCCATAGTTATGTCATCATCTGCTTCTGCTTCTCTGGTCACTGGTACGACCGTACAAGCTGTCGGACTCCAATTATCGGCTACCGACTGTAAATCTACAGTACCTAATGGGATAAGGTCCTTAAATATAAACCATATTTGTCATTGTATTTTGTCTTTCCTTCTTTCTTTTGTCATATTCTGCGGCTTCCTTACAAAATCTATGAATATGCCCAACCTCGCCACAGAAATGACATCAAGGGGGTGGGAGAGAGGTTCCTTCAACCGATGTACCCGTATGCCATCGATTTTGATTGAAATTGTTTACTTTGCCGTCCTCGATAATTCCTATATCCCTATTGCTGATTGGTCTGCAACTGTGGTGGTACGTAATGGGTGGTTGGCTGGCCCTGCTCTTGTATTATGGCATTTACTACCGTTCTACCCTACACCTTTGCATTGTATGCACAGGTTTCTATTGAGTGCCCTGTTGTGTTACAAATGGCACAATACATTTGGTTGTGAGCACATGTGGAACTGGTTTGACCGGGATTCTTACACTTAGTACAGTATACGTGTTTGGATGAATCCTCGGTTACGTTCTTACTTACTTTCAACCATTCCAAATCCTCTGTAAATCCTCCAACTTTGTGCTCCAATTGCAAGGCCATGGCAATGACAGCGTCCAATGTCATTCCGCCCACAGAGCAAATGATCATGATCTGTTTTAACTATGGATTCAAGCCATTGATAAACCATTGTGTTATGGCATCATCTCGCAGGTTGGCATGTGCCGGAGGTAGCTACCGCAAGTGAGTTCTGAACAATGTCGCATACTCCTGAACACTCTGGTGTGGTTTCTGTCTATTGTTTTGCAAATAGTCAAAAATTTCTGCAGGGTTCTTCTTCATACGAAACCTCTGCAGGAATGCGTTCTTCACATTGTCATAATTTCCAAAATAATTAATATCGTATTCTGTCAACCACCTGGCTGCTTCATTAACCAATATGGCCTGAAACACTATGGCCTTATACGCCAGATCTGGTGGATGGTTCAACACTGCGTAGCTAATTTCGAATGTGCAAACATGTGCATCGGGATCATCCCCCAGAAATCCACCGAATTTCGTATAGGTTACTCCGGTTGGGACTGGTCGAGGTGGAACAATTGGTTGTGGGTGTTGTTGTTGTTGGTGCTGAAATTATGGTTGTGGTTGTGGCGGTGTTTGTTGCTGTTGAGCCACTCATGGTGCTATTGTTGGTAGTGTTGTTGTTACCTAAATTTTGAGGGAGTGTCTCTTGACCTTTCGAATCTGTATGATCAGCCTACTCACTTTCCGGTCCAAAAATGTTGTCGAATATCTTACTTAACTCCAAATCTAGTAGCCTTTCCCCAGCTTTGGTGTTGAAATTAGGAAAACTTGCACCAAAAAGTGGTGAACGCAGTAGGTGTCCACTAGGCAGCACCACAGTGTCACCAAAAACCTTCAAATTACCACCGAGTGACGCCAAACTTCCACCGGAACTCGTCGAAGTCTCATCGGACCAAGTTACCCTATCACCAGAAACGTTCTCACCCGATACCGCGACCCTATCACCAAAACTGGCCGAATTCAAACCAGATAGTGCAGAACTGACTCGGCACTGCATCTCCGTATAACCCAAAATCACCGTACTTTCTCCGACTGGTACCCAACTTACACCGGAATCCACTAGAATCTCATCATGTACCACCGAACTTCTACCGGAATCGCTACTGACTAGCTCCGATCCTTCTGCAACTAGACTTAACTGGCATGTACTTCTACCACCCGGGGGTGTTTCTAATCAATTTGGAACGGCCCAGGGATGTTGATCTCACCTATACTTTCGGTAGGACTTACCGAAACGAGTAACCGACATATATCACTTCTTCAACTAGCAGTTACTATTCACCATTCCTTGCCTTGAGTACTGCTCTTCCCTTACTGGTTATTCCAAATCTGTTTCCATCTTCCCACAAACGGCGCCAGTGTTAAAAGCACTTTCACAAGTCACTTTCAATCTCTTTTCGGGTTCTTGGGGATGGATAGGGGTCTGACAGTGCAGAGGCCCTTTATTTAGTTTTCCCAGTTCAACATTCAACTACATAGTTGATGGTCTCTCAACTCAAGATTGTCACGACACAGTACATTTATCACACAAATTAACAATCACGACTTCGCACAGAATTATTAATATTAATCGGAGCAATACTGTGTTGACGATTAACTACTATAACGCAACAAATAGAGTGCTACTACTCAAGGTTTTGGTAACTCTACAACATAGCTTCCCAGGGGAATCGTCTAGACAGCCAGCCTGGCGATCCTCTGCCTCACGCCAAACGTTGTACTTGCCTTTTCATTAATGAATAAAGAGTTACATCTGTTCGCTACGCCTTTTCGATGCGTGCAAGTATGAAAAAATAAAATTACATTATTCCAATTTGGCGGCCTAACAGTGTGTGTATGCGCTAGCGTGCTATGACGGGTTAGTTGGTGGGGGGGAGTCATCTTGGCCGGGTGGTCAGGACCGTGAGCTAATGTTGGTTTCATCATAGGCCTAGATGGCTATGTGTCTATATTTGTTTAGTGCTTTGTGCCATAGCGGGTTGATAGGTGAGTGGGACAATCTTGTCCGGGTGGTCGAGACCACGAGTTGCACCCAACTTCGCTATGGGTTAGCATGTATATATGTGCATATATATCATGTATATGTCATTGTGTACTATGTTGTGTCGGTAAACAGGTCAAACCAACCTGGCCGGGTGGTCAAGACCACGAGTCGCATCCCATTGCAACATAGGTCAACTCGTGAAGTAAAAATAAAACAAAAAGAAACAAAGAAAAAGAAAAAGATACCGATCTTGAGGGGGAGAGACAAAGAGGAGGAGGGCAGTGATCTCCCGGACAGGTGTGTTTTTGCATGTGTGTATTTGTGAGATTGAGAGACTAGTTGCTGATAGATGAATGAGCTCAAGTCCAATGTTGATGACATCATAGCTATTATATGTGCCTAGCCGGTTAGTTATAAGTGACTTGTCCAACTTGGATTTTCCTATGTTATCGATAGGTCCATTCTGAAGGTTCATAATGGTGTGCATGCTCCCTAGAATTCTCTGCTTGTGTCTCGGTTCATCATGTGTGATCGGTTTTTTGGGATGTGAGTGAGGTTACATTCTAGTGAGCCTCGTTTTCACTTATATGTATGTATATATATATATATATATATATATATATATATATATATATATATATATATATATATATATATATATATATATATATATATATATACATACATATACACACACACATATATATATATATATATATATATATATATATATATATGTGTGTGTGTGTGTGTGTGTGTGTGTGTGTGTGGTGAGTATACGAGTTCTCAGATATAGATGCATAGTTATACATGTTTTGGTTGATTCTTTTTTGTTATATTTTATGGATTGACCTTTTGGATGAGTTTGCAGGTGACAGGAATGCGATGAAGAAGGACTACTTTGCCAAGGGTAAGGTATACAAATGATTTTGGTTTGGTTGATTGATGACATGAGTTTTGATTGACTACAGGTTTACAAGACATTCCTTGAGAATTGGTTTTTGTGTGTATTCTTGATATCTTATGAAGTCATTAGTTTGGTTTATCATGGTGATTATTTGTATGGACAGGATCTTTTGAATCATGTATTTTTTGTTTAAGCTTTCTTGCAAGACATTTGTGGGGGAATCGGTCATATGGTTGCATCATGGTTGTTTTTGAGTGATTGGTTTTGCGTTTTATGACATGCAAATCATACAGAGCAACTTTTGACTGGTGCTTCCGCCCCTATGAACATCCTGCGTAGATGCTTTTTTCTACCTCTTACTCTGAGATCCCCTTCTCTCACATGCACGTATGCATATGCCCACAACCATTGGTTCTTGTCCATACTCACCTGCGCTCATGTTCACAAGCAAATTTACACACATGTGTTTGTGCACCCCTCATCCCATATGTTTAAGGACCAATACATTCATGTGAATGCATGCTCATCTACACCTCTCCCTAGCACGCACACATCTTTTACAATCATGCACTTGGCACTAGACACATGATGACATATGCACATATATCTATCAGTGCAAAACATTTAATCATCCTCATTTGGGGGATTATTTCTTGGTTCCCTGCATCAAAATCACATTAGTAGATCACCATTTCTCTCTTTCTGATTCCTATTTTGTCTTCTTTCTGCCTCTATGTGTGTGTGCATTGAAGGTCCTGATAACAGTGGCATCAGAGCCTGGCACATATCAGTCCAGAGGAGATTGTTTGCCGAGGAGATTGTTTGCATTCTTTGTTTGCGATCCGCATCCGCTCTGTTTGCGTTCTCTAAATGTGATCCGAATCCGAATCCACGTCCGTGTCCACTTTTGCTTCTCTCTATGTCTCTGTCTCTATCTTTGTCTTAGTTTCAGTTTCAGTTCCAGTTCTAGTTCTAGTTCCAGAACTAGAACCTACGTTTACACCTATGTTTACTCCTTTGGCTTAATCCGCTTACTCCTTCGGCTTACTCCAAGGCATCGACTAACGCATCGACTAAGGCATCGACTAAGGCAAAGAACTTAGGCAATACATTGGCAACATTGGCACCCAAGGCTCCCTTGGTGACCGTTGGCTACGTGCGAGGCAATTTTAATTTTAAGTGGCAATAGAGAGTTTTAGATTCCCTAAGGTGGTAGGATTTGAACCCACAACCTCCTACTTACAGGGAGAGTACTTTAACCACTACTCCATCTCTTTGCGTTATCATTCTATCTCCCTTTTGTGATATTTACATCAACTTTCACCTCCCTCTTCCTTTTACAATTCCCAAGTTGAGCTCACACATGTGGAAGCGCTCATCAATATTCATAGAGGAGTGCATCACAAAAAGGGCATAACTTTTACTATATAACTCGGATTTTAGCATATAATATATCATTGGAAAGCTCTCAAAACAAGCTTTGTAACTAATCTATTAGATTGAGGATTCAACATAGTTTGAAAGAGGGATTGTTTTTCTAGATATGGACCCTACAACAATGGATTACTTTACCTGGGATCTCACTCGAGCAACAGTTAGAGATTATGCGACAAGAATTTCAAGCAACTCAACAAGTTGTACAAGAATGTGATGCTATGCTCCAGAAAGTACAAACTGATGATCGTAGCTTAATCAGAGTGGTGAAAGCGATTATCATTGCACAAGAAGAAGGTGCAAGTTCCAAGATAGGTGCTAAGAACTTCCAATTCTCCAGATTCGATGGACGAAAGGATGTCCAATTTGTCCTATCATGGCTGTCTCAATTCGATGATTTCTACTTTGATGAGTCATATTCAAAAAATGAGAAAGTCAAGTTTGCTACTAATTATTTGGTAGGAAGAGCTTAGCTATGGTGGAATGTTTTACGTAATAATACCAACCGTCCTACCACATGGGACATATTTCAGGCAAAAATTAAGGAGTCTTTCCTTCCTTCCCAGTTCCATATACATGCGCATCATGCATGGATAATTTTTGGATGGAGAGAAGGAGATAATGTATCCATTTATACTGAACGTTTTTGGCAATGTCTTTTATTACTTCATTCACTTGAGCAGGTTCCTAAAGCAAGTTTGCAATGAAAATATGAAGATGGCTTGGAGATGGGAATCCAAGCAAAGCTCCATACCCTCTGACCTACAACCTTGTATGAAGGTATCTCTTTTGCACATGATGTTGAAAAGGAGTTCCAATCTATCACCAAAACACTTCGCTTACAACAAATTCATCAACGTCAACCACTCATCAAAGCCAATTTCCCTTTTAAGCATCCTTTTACTTCATTCACTTCATCTACTTTCCAATGCCCTTCTTAATCCCATTTAGTCCCATCCAACAAATCAACCCTTGGCCAGCCTCACAAACCTACCACTCTTCAAAATACGACGATGAATGCTCAACAAAAATGACCCCGTATAACTTGTAGGAATTGTGGAAAGATTGGTCATACCAAAGCTGCCTGTCGAATGAGATCTACTAATAGGCAACCCATTGAAGCTCAAGTACACAACATGGAGGTTGTTCTTGCTGACACTGAACCTAACTGGTCTAAAGAAGTATTAGAGAAAGAACTAAGTACCTTGGGTAACATAATTTCTAATCATTCTCTACTCTACATGCATGGCACCATTAATGGCATAGTAGTAAATGTCTTACACGGCGATGGTAGCTCGCATGACTTTATTTCTCATAAGCTAGTTAAAAATCTTAACCTTACTACTCATCCTTCTATGTATAAGGTTAAGGTTGCATTTTTAGGGAATAGGTACAATGTTACGAATGAGGTGCATAATGTTCAAATTTCTATAGGCTCATATATAGATGAACATTCATCTTTAATTGCTCCGTTGCAGTCATATGATGTTATACTTGGTTTAATTACAAACCCTGCATTGATTATGATACACACACGATTACTTTCAAATTTCAAAATAAAGATGTTTCACTATCAGCGATGCATGATTTTCAACCCTTCCCGTTCATTAGTCATATGCAAGTCAAACGAGCTTTTAGGAAAGGTTATAACTCATGTATTGTCTTTGTGAATAATATAAATAATTATACACATACACTTCCAAGTGCACATAAGTCATTTATGGACTCGTATAAGGATTGTTGTATGGCTAATTTTCCTTCTGCATTACCACCTTCTAGGGGATCTCTTGACCATAGGATTGATTTAATTCTTGGTAGCTCTCCTCCTCATAAAGCACCCTATAGGCATGGACCTTTACACCAAAAACAATAGTTAGACATGTCAAAGATTTACTCAACAAAGGACTAATATAGCCTAGCTCTTCTCCTTTTGGAGCTCTTGTTCTTTTATTTGAAAAGAAGAACAAAACGTATAGAATGTGCATTGATTATAGAGCACTTAATAAAATTACCATTAAGAATAGGTATTCTATCCCTAGGATAGATGACTTGCTAGAAAAACTTCAAGGAGCTTGTGTCTTCAGTAAAATCAACCTCAAATCTAGGTATCATTAGATAAGAATGACATCGCATGACATTTATAAAACTACTTTTAGAACTCAACACGGCCATTTTGAGTTCATGGTAATGCTTTTTGGACTTACCAATGCACCCGCCACCTTTGCACATATGATGAATAATATTTTCCTTGAATACCAAGATTTCGTTCTTGTCTTCTTTGATGATATACTTATTTATAGTGGAAATGACAGTGAACATGAAACTCATTTAGCAACAGTCTTTGATTTGTTATGTAAAAATAAACTTTATGCTAATTTTGAAAAGAGTTGTTTCTTTCAAAACGAGATAGAGTATCTTGGACATATCGTCTCTAGTCAAGGCATTCATGTAGACCCCAAGAAGATTAAAGTAACTGAAGAATGGCCTAAACCTCAATCAATGAATGATGTCCGTTCATTTTTAGGATTAGCTAGCTTTTATTGCAAGTTTGTAAAGGGATTTTCTTATATAGCCCTTCCCCTTACTTTATTATTGAAGAAAAATCTAAAATTTGTATGGGGAGTAGCCCAACAATAATCTTTTGATAAACTTAAGTGTGCACTTTCTCATGCGCTTGTTCTGCAATTACCTGATTTTGCACAACCATTTCACGTAGTTACATATGCTAGTGGTTCTGGTATAGGTGCTATTTTAATGCAAAATGATCATCCTCTGGCATTTGAAAGTAGGAAACTCAAACCTTCTGAACGCAATTATAGTACATATGATAAGGAATTGTTAGGTGTTGTGCATGCATTGAAAATTTGGAAACATTACCTTATGGGTTCGGAAGTTCTAGTTAAAACTGACCAACAAGCTATTAAGCATTTATTACATCAACCATTGATTTCTGATAGACATATTAAATGGGCTTCATTTCTACAAAACTTCCAACCTCTGATTCAATATCAACCAAGAAAATCTAATGTTGTAGCTGATGCTTTAAGTCATCTCCACAAACAACTACTGTTTCAATTAATAATATTTCTGCTATTAAGATTCATTCATTTCATGATATGATTTCCACTTCTGCATGTGACCTGTGTTTTTCACAAACATGGATTGCTTTCAATAATTCTACATCACAGCATGAGGATCATTACACATTTCATAATGGATTCTTGTATTTCCAACACAATTTATGCATTACACATTCAAAGAGTTTGTTATGAAAGAAATGCATGAACCATCATATATGGGTCATAGGGGCATACAAAGTACTATTTCTGCATGTAAAGATTTTTTCTTTTGGCCTAACATGGAAAAAGATGTTGCACAGTATGTTTCTCACTGCATTGTTTGTCAGCATGTAAAACGACATCATGGTAAACCATTCGGATTATTAATGCCACTTCCTATACCAAATGGACCATGGCAACAGATTTCTATGGATTTCATTACTGGTCTTCCTACAACTGCATCTCACAATGATATGATTTGGACAATTGTGATAGGTTTAGTAAACATGCATACCTCATTCCTTCTAAAAAGACTTTAACTGCACCTCAAGCTGCTAAGTTATTTATTGAATGTATTTTTCCACATCATGGTTTTCCTAAAGTTATTCTTTCAAATCGAGATGTTCATTTTTGTAACCATTTTTGGGTAGCATTACTTCAACATCTAGGATAAAAAATAGACTTTAGTTATGCATTTCATCGTGAAAGTAATGGTCAAAGTGAGGCTACAAATACTAATATTTTAGATTTATTACGTTGTTACTCTTTAGATAATCCAAGTAATTGCGATGAAAAACTCCCTTTACTTCAGTTTGCATATAATAACACTACTACTAGTCGTGCATCATGTGAAATTGTTTATGGAAGAAAGCTTCCTACTCCCATGAGTCTCACTCAAACTGACATTCCTATGGCTGATTCTTTTGCACAAGATCATATTTCTACACTTTCTGAAGTGCATGAGCATATTAGGAAGAGTCAAGAACGTTACATGCATAGTATTAATAAGAAGCGCATAGCCAAACAATTTAATGAAAATGATTTACTTTGGTTAAGAATTATTAAAATGTGTTTAAAAAATATCTCTCAACATCCTAAGGTAAAAGTTGCTCCACGGTATTATGGATCTTTTTGCATTATTGAGAAAATAAATGAAAATTCTTTTCGATTAGATATACGTTCTCATTGGGGTATACATAATTCTTTCCATATAAGTTTGTTGAAATCTTTTCAAGGTACTTTACCACTCACGCCTATTTTAGGTGATCCTCCTTTACTTGAAGAGGATGCAAAAATTTTGATTCCCGAGAAAGTAACAGATTATGATGTTACCACTACACGAACTGGTAAGCAATATCCTAGGTATTTATTCAAATATAAAAATCACTCACTTGAGGAATCACAATGGATACATAAGACCTCCTTATCACCTCACTATGATCATTTAATTTTTGCATATCATTCCCAATTACATTAAACTTTCAGGTTTCTGATTCCATGCATGTGTTTTACATGGTTCATGCTTAATATAGTTCAGTGATGGGACATGCGACTTATCATCCATGTCTATTCTTATATTTATCAACTGAGTTCAATTGCTTGTCAATTGGGAGACATGTTGTATATTATGGAATCATGGAAGGTTAAATGGATTTTTAATGTTTTAAATGTCTAGAAGGCTTTGATGTGGTTTTGTTTGATCTAGCAGGTGAAGAAGCATGAGGGCATGGATACAAGTGGATGCGCATAAATAAATAAATTCAAAGACTAAATCGAAGACTTTTAGAATACTTATATTTAGGTTTATCTTGTTGTAAAAGTAGTGGTTTGCTTTAGAAAGCGACGCCTTTTGTAAATAAAGCAGTTTTTCCTAAAAGATGCTTCTAAAAGCAATGGCCCTCATGTAACTTCTATTTTCAGGACATAATAGAAGTAAACCTATAAATATGTGTACTCTGAGAGACTCGTCCATCAGAGTACACAGGGGGAGATCGCACCCAATATCGTGTCGATTATTTCTCTGTTTCTGATTCTTGTTTCGTCTTCTTTTTGCCTCTGTGTGTGCATGTGTTGAAGGTCCTAATAACAAAGATGGAGGCCCCACAAGCGCACGCTATCAGCAAGGGATTAAGGGGCTAATCAAGAGGGCAAAAAAGAGGAGGCAATTTTTCTATCTCTGGTGTTTGTGCAAGTATTGGGGTAGAACAAGGGGGCTTGTACCACAGAAGATAGAAAACCTATTGGTGAGGAGAATAGGAGTGAGGGCTTTTTTGGTGTGTAGAAGCAGGGGGGGAGGAAACTGTCTTCACCTGTACGTGGGTATGGGAAGAGGAGGAGAATCCCGAACTGAGGGGAATCTCATGGACAATCGGCTGTCAGAGAATACTGTCGGAGGAGGGAGGTCTTCTCTTTTCCTTTTGTTCTGGTATTTCTTGGCAGGTGTGTAGAGGGTATCAGTGGGCACAGTTGATTGAGCCAGGGATTGAGTAGAGGTGGGGGAGTAGAACTACATCAAACTATGGATGGGCTCAGGGAAGCGAAGCTTTGTGGTGGTGTGCAAGTGTGTTTGCTGAGAAGCACATGCGACTGGAGGGGAGCTGGGGGCTCTTGTAGAAATTGGAGGAGACCTCTCTCTATTCGAAAAAGAAGGGCATGTGTTGGTGAAGGGAGGAAGCTTCTGGCACCATGGGAAAAGGGAAGCAAAGCAATAGTCCAAGAGCCTCGACCATGATGAAGTGCAATACTAGCTTCGGATTCCTTTACAAGATTCATGAAGAAGGCTTATAGTCCAACTTTCTGAAGGAGTATTGTGAAGTGGAAGATGCCCGTTGACTCACTTGAGAAATGATGAGATCCTGTGCATGACATAATATAGCAAGTGGTAGGATGAAATCAAAAGGAAAGGGAAGTCAAAGATGAAGGTATATGAAGAAGACATTAATGATGATGCTTGTAGAAATGAAATGCAGGACAATTATGAAGATAGACCAATGTTTGATCCAGAACAAAATGAAGGAGAAACTTCAAGAAGTGCAGAAATTAGAAGATCATCAAGAGATAGAAAACAACCTATCAGATATAGTTATGATACCCCTTTCTTGACAACCAAAGTTTATACTTACATTGTGAAGACAGATAAAGATCCATCTACATATGATGAAGCTAAAGGAAAGGAAAATTGGAAAAAAGCAATGCAAGAAGAGTATGATGCTCTACTTAAGAATGAGACATGGGAATTGGTGCCAAGGGCAAAGAATTAGAAGGTGACTGGATGTAAGTGGGTGTACAAGACAAAGAGATTTGCAAATGGAAAAGTGTCTAGATACAAGGTTAGAGTTGTGGTCAAGGGATATGCCCAGACACATGGAGTAGACTATGATGAAACCTTTAGTCCAGTAGCCAAGATGTCTACAATCAGAACTATAATTGCAATTGCTACATGTAAAGGTTGGAAACTTTCTCAATTAGATGTGAAGAATGCATTTCTAAATGGATATATTGCAGATGAAGTATACATAGAGCAACCAGAAGGTTTCAAAGAGTCAAATGAATCAGATTATGTGTGCAACCTTAAGAGAGCTTTGTATGGTCTAAAACAAGCTCCAAGAGCATGGAATTATAGATTGGTTAAGTTCTTGAATGAACTTGGATATCAAGCCTCAAAAGCAGATAGTAGTTTGCTAGTGAAAGAAAATGAAGGTAGATACATTTCTGTGTGTATTTATGTTGATGACATCATTGTCACAGGTACAAATGCTCAAGGAATCAAGGAGTTAAAGAAGCATATGGAAAATGAGTTTAAGATAAGTGATTTAGGAAATCTGTCTTATTTCCTAGGGATGGAGATTATATACACTCAACATGGAGTGTATGTTACACAAGAAACGTATAATCTCCTGATGAAGTTTCACATGGAGAATTGTAAATCCTCAAGCACACCAGTGGAGGTTAATCATAAGTTAAGCAGGTATGGAGTGTTGATATATTTAGCTAGTGATGTGTGTGAACACACTAGGACCGTCGAGGCACTTTTTTCCCTCTTTAGGAGGTTTTTTTTCCTCGGCTTGTATATACGCCTATTGCCCTAATGGGCTACTTATCTTTGTACATTCTCTAGTAATACATTCAATCTTGTGTGTTGTGCTCCAAGCTTCTTCTTCTTCCTTGTGTTGTTCACGTGCTTCTACAGACGGCTAACTCCAACAATTGGTATCCGAGTAGGTTGTCGCTTCATCTAGGGCGATCGACACTCCTCCGTTTGCAATCTCAAATTCGCACAAAATTTGGTGAGCATACTCAGGCTGTTTCAGAGATCAAAACAGCTTTGCTATGTGGTGTCCAAAATCGTGATCTGAGCTCGTTTCGGCCTCCGAACGCACTATCGTAGCGCTTGTGTAGGATATTTCGTCTTTTTGTTCCAAAGATATATACCTGTTTCTGTTCGCCCGTCTCAAAGTCTGCTACAGGTTTAGCAAAACTCGTCTGGGCAGTTCCGTTCAACTTTTTGAGATACAGTCAATTTTCTGCATCAAGGTATTTTAGTCACCGGCCATGGCTGAAAGCAGTGATGTATTCCGTATGTTGGTTGTTGAGGATAAGTTGGATGGTACCAACTACCCATTATGGGCTTATATGATGCGACATGTATTGGTTGCAAAAGGATTGTGGAACATTGTGCAGGGTGTTGAAAGACGTCCTATTACACCTGTAACAACAGGTACTGCGAATACAAGTGCTGGAGCTAATGAAGATGGTGTCCAAGATGATATTGTGCAGATTTCTGTTCGTGCTGCTGTTTCTGCTGCACCTACTGCAGAGCAGATTCGTTGGGATGGCAGAGATGCCCATGCACATGCATTGATAGCTTTGTCTGTCAAATGTGCCATTATTCCTCATATTCGCTCTTGTAGAACAGCTAGGGATGCTTGGGATACACTTACCACATTGTACCAAGCTAGGAATGAGGCTCGTGTTGCTTACCTCCGAAAACAGTTGGAGAGTGAGCACATGAATGAAGGTGATTCTATGGACATTTTCCTAACGAAGATCAAAGATTTAAAGGAACAATTGATTTCTGCTGATGAGGTTATACGAGATAGCTCACTTGTGCAGACCGTTCTGAATGGTCTTCCTGATTCATATCAGAGTTTTGCTTCTACTCTTTGGTTGATGATGAAAGGCAATCCGAATGCCTTATCATTTGAGGAGTTATTCTCTGTTCTGTTGCAGATCAAGCTTTCCTGGCTAGTCAGAAGGGCAAAGGAAAATGGAGCTCTTCTACTAGTAAGCAGAAATCTGCAAATGCTGCACATTCGAAGAACCAGGATAAAGATGAGAAGAAATCAGAAAAGTAGAAATTGTTTTGTAAGTACTATAAAGGGAATGATCATATCATAAAGAACTGTCCAAAATTGGCTGCAAAAGAGGCAAAGAAAAAGAAGGCTGGAATGGTTGTTGCAGAAGCCTCTACACCAAAAACAGAGTCTGCTAATCTTGTGCAGGAAGAAGAATGGGCGTTTACTACTATTTGCAGTTTTGACCCATCTTCTCATGAGCAGTGCATGTCTGCAGTGGACTCAGATGTTTGGTACTTTGACAGTGGGGCGACCAAACATATTACCTCGCAATGCAGTTTCTTCTCTTCACTTGAGCCTGCCCCTACAGGGAATACTATTACATGCGCCAACAACTCCTCTTATCCTGTTATGGGAGTTGGTAAGATCATTTTGACTACTGCTGATGGTAGTTCTTTCACTTTGTCAGATGCTTTATTTGTGCCAGGGATCAAAAAGAACCTGTTATCAGTTTCTGCATTAGCCAAGATTGGCTTGGTTGTAAAATTTGTTGATGACATGTGTACAATTCATGATCTGTCAAATGGCGATGTGATTATTGCTTCTGGCATTTTATGTCAAGGGCTGTATAAGCTCATAGACTATGAAAGATCTGAAAATGATTTGGCATGTGCAGTAAATGATTCTCAGGCTATGTCAGATGCAAAGCTTTGGCATGCACGCTTTGGTCATCTGAATTTTGCTAGTTTGCTACGCCTGCAGAAATCTAAAATTGTGTCCTCTTTGCCCAAACTTGAGGCACCTGGAAAACATGTTTGTGAAGGCTGTATTTTGGGCAAAATGCAGCGTTCCTCCTTTCCAAAAGATGGTTCAGTTCGGGCTACACAGAAATTGCAGCTTGTACATAGTGATGTCTGTGGTCCTATACAGACACCCTCTTTTGGAAATTACCTTTACTTCATGAATTTCATTGATGATTATTCTAGCCATGCATGGGTATATCCACTCAAAGCAAAGTCTGAAGTGTTCATGTGCTTCAAACAGTTTTTGGTTTTGGCTGAAAATCTATCAGCATGTAAAATGGGCACCCTCCGTTCTGATAGAGGGGGGAATATATGTCTTCTGATTTTAATGCATTTCTGGCTGAACGTGGTATAAAACACCAGTGTACAGTGCCGTATACACCTCAACAGAATGGAGTTGATGAACAGAAGAATAGGTCACTCATGGAGATGGTGGGGTGTATGGTCAAGAGTCAGGCTTTACCTCATAGTTTTTGGCTTGAGGTTGTCATGTGTGCAGCATATGTACTGAATAGGTGTCCCACTAAAGTGCTGCAGTCTATCACTCCATATGAGGCTTGGCATGACCGCAAGCCATCTGTTGCTCATCTGCGTGTTTTTGGCTGTTTGGCATATGCACTAGTGCCTGAACAACATTGAAGAAAATTGGATGATAAGGCAGTAAAATGTATTTTAGTTGGGTACAGTTTTGAAAGTAAAGGCTATCGTTTGTATCATCCACAGACTAAACGCATTCTGGTTAGCCGTGATATTGTCTTTGTGGAAGATGCTATTCAGCCATTGCTTTCATGTACTAAGGAGACATCTCTTAGCTCCAAAGACATGTATGATACTTTGATGCCTCTTTTTACAGGTGGACAGTCTAGTGCTGGTCCTAATGAGGCAACTTCTCAGCCTTTGCAGGTTTCATATGATGATGCAGTATCATTCCATTTCTAATGTAGATTTACATGATGCACTTGTTGATGAGAGAGCTGATATTGAGCAGGCAAAAACTATGCCAAAATGGCTGGTGCAGACTTTGCGTGACAGCAAATTAGATGCACCTTTGTCATATCGTGCTCGTTTAGGCTCTCATAGTGCCTCCTTTGCATCAGATTGCTATGCTATGGCTGCGTGTAGTCTTTGTGATGAGAATGAGCCTGTTTCTTTTGATGAAGCAGAGAATTCAAAAAATTGGATGGCTGCTATGCAATCTGAATATGATGTTAAAATGAAGAATGGTACATGGTCTTTACGTGACTTGCCTCCTGGCAAGAAGGCCATTGGCACTAAGTGGGTATACAAGTTGAAGCGTAAGCCTGATGGTACAGTTGACAGGTATAAGGCTAGGCTTGTTGCAAAGGGTTATGCGCAAGAAAGAGGCATTGATATTGATGAGACCTTTGCACCTACATGCCGTATGACTACTGTTTGGAGTATTTGTGCACTTGCAACCCATCATGGTTGGAATGTACATCAGTTGGACATTAAAACAACATTTCTGAATGGTGACTTGCATGAAGAAGTGTATGTTTTTCAGCCCCATGGCTTTGTGTAGAAAGGGCATGAAAACCAGGTGTGCATGTTAAAGAAGGCATTATATGGTTTAAAGCAAGCACCACGTGCTTGGTATGAGAAGATACATGCCTATCTAGTTGCACATGGTTTTGAGAACAGTCCAACCAAAAGCACCTTATATGTTAAGTGTGCTAATGATATGCTTCTGATCATTGTTGTCTATGTTGACGACATGATGCTCACTGGTCCTATTGAGAAGCATATTGCTGATTTCAAGGCTGATTTGCATGCTTCATTTGAGATGTCTAATTTGGGGCATTTGCATCACTATTTGGGCATTCAGTTTATGCAAGTTGATGGTGGAATGGCTTTGTGTCAAACGAAATATATTGACACATTATTGCAGCATTTTGGCCTTGAAGACTGTAAGCCTATTGCCACTCCTATGGAGACAGGTTTACGATTGAGTCTTCATGATGCTGGAGATGCATTTGATGCTGTTCTCTATCAGCAGGCTATTGGATGCTTGATTTATTTATGCATTACTCATCCACATATTCAGTTTGCTATCTCACAGATGAGCAGGTTTATGCATTGCCCAGGAGTCACGCATTGGAAGGCGGTTAAGCGCATCTTTCGCTACTTGAGTGGTACTCGGCTACTTGGGTTGTTTTATCCCAAGGGGGGATCACTACCGCCAGATTTGCATGCTTTTTCTGACTTAGATTGGGCTGGTTGCTATGACACTCGTGTGTCCACCAATGGTATTTGCTTCATGCTTGGTAGCTCATGTATATCTTGGTTGAGCAAGAAGCAGCCTACTGTGGCCACTTCCAGTTGTGAGGCTGAGTATAGGGCAGCTTTCACAGCGATTGTTGAGTGTGTGTGGCTTAGACGCCTTATGGCTGATTTGGGTGTTGGCCAGTCTTCTGCCACCACCATCTTCACTGACAGTCAGAGCGCATTGGCAGTTGCGAGGAACCCTGTGTTCCATGCTCGCACTAAGCACATTGAGGTGCATTATCACTATGTCAAGGAGAGGTTCTCTGCTAGGGAGATCAGCTTGGCATATGTGCCCATGCAGGAGAACATAGCAGACCTTTTCACGAAGGCTCTGCCTAGGGAGAAGTTTGAAGCTTTCCGCAAAGCTTTGGGCTTACTTCCTTTTGTGGAGTGATTTCCACATAGCTTGGAACTTCCTTATACATGAGTGCCAGCTCCTTGTTCACCGCATCACTTCCAGGGGGGATTTGTTGATATATTTAAGCAGTGATATGTGTGAACACACTAGGACCGCCGGGGCACTTTTTTCCCTCTTTAGGAGGTTTTTTTCCCCCGGCTTGTATATATGCCTATTGCCCTAATGGGCTAGTTATCTTTGTACATTCTCTAGTAATACATTTAGTCTTGTGTGTTGTGCTCCAAGCTTCTTCTTCTTCCTTGTGTTGTTCGCGTGCTTCCGCAGACGTCTAACTCCAACATGGAGGAGAAGAGTTCAAGGATATGAAGAAATATCAGAGTTTGGTAGGTAGTTTAATCTATGCTACCTTGACAAGACCAGAACTTTCATATGCAGTTGGTGTTTTATCTCAATTTATGCATTGGCCAAACCAAACTCATTCGGTTGCAGCACAAAGAGTGTTAAGATATATCAAAGGAACTCTAAATGAAGGTTTGTATTATGGGTTTACTTCTGATACTAGACTCAAAGTGTTTAGTGATGCAGATTGGGCAGGTAATTGAGATGATAGAAGATCTACTCATGGTTATTTGTGTTATATTGGAGATAAACTAATTTCTTGGTGCTCAAAGAAGCAACATACAGTTGCATTGTCATCCACAAAGGCTGAATACAAAGGAATGGTGGAATCTACAAAGGAAGTAATTTGGTTGAAGGCTTTATTAAAAATTCTAGGAATTGATCAGAGTGTTCCAATCATATTTGGAGACAACATGAGTTCACTATATTTGGCAGATAATCTTGTTTTTCATGCCAAGACTAAACACATAGAGATTCAATATCATTTCTTGAGAGAAAAGGTACTTGATAAAGAAGTTGAAGTCATGTATACACCCACAAAAGAGCAAGTGGTAGATATGCTGACAAAAAGCTTGGATGGACCAAAGTTACAAAGGTTTAAAGAGATGGGAGGTATAAAGAAGTTGCAGGTAATCACAATTGATGATTGAGGGGGAGCTGCTGGAGTAAGACAATCATCAATGGATGATTACATGAAGCTTAGGAATGAAGAAGTGAAGAAAAGACTAAAGCTCAAATGCACGAATTCAATTCAAGAATCAAAGACGAATGCTCTATACATTTATGTATAATAGTTTTGGAAAAACACTTAAAAATACTTGATGTGGTGATGCGTTTATACTCACATGTATATATAAGCTCATGTATAGTCGAGATATAGATGAGAGATGAAGAATAGATGAGAATATAGTAAATAGATTTCAAGGTTCTCAAGAAATAGATGTGTAGAGAGTTTTCTCGTGAGTTAGCGACTGGTCTTTCTCAGAAATCTCTCAGCCTGATCATGTGGATTAGAAAATATTTTGTACACATGTAATTGAGAAGCTAATCAAGCTATGATCAAAGTTTCATGATCTAATTCTCTTCAGGTTGTGTGTATGACAAGTAGGAACATTCATATGTAAAAGTCTACAAGTGAAGTTCTCAAAATCACGCATTTTCTTGTTCAAAGATTAGCTTGGATCTCAGTGCTCAGTGTAAAGTTTTTTATGTTGGAGCATTCAAAATCTAAGTAAGAAGATAAGGAAGCTTTTTTCAAAAGCATTTAGCAAAACGGGTTAGATTCTGAGATAAATCAACTTAAGAAGTCGACCATGTCAAAGTCGTCATTTCTAGAAGACAGTTTCTGACACAGGTTTGATCTAAGTGATCAAACTAGAAATTTAATAGTTCTTTTGAAGAACTAATGATCAATATGATTGCGCAAAGGTAGTATGGACATGTAAGTATCATTTGAATTATTAAAATCGAAGTCATATGCAGAGATTGAAGTCCATTTCTGAATCAGACTCTTGAAGATGAAGAAAGCTTCATACAGAGAAGTATTTCTTAACATATGTGAAAGATAATTTGAATTTTATGTAAATTTTGATCTATTCTTGATATAAAGGAGTTCTTAAGTCAAGATAGATCAGACATTTGGAGATTAAAAGGTCTCAGCAAGTGCCAATGGCCTTCTTGCCACGAGGCAAGTCACACAAAGACCACATACCATTTTTCATGATAGCATCATATTCAGATTGCATTGCATCCATCCAATATTCAGAATTTTTTGCTTCATCACAGAAAACAAGATCAGTCTCATCACAGAGACTAGACGCAACCATAGCATAGCAATCTGATGCAAAAGATGCACTATGAGAGCCTCAACGAGTATGATATGACAGAGGTGCATCTAATTTGCTGTCACACAAAGTATGCACCAGCCATTTTGGCATAGTGTTTGCCTGCTCAATATCACCTCTCTCATCAATAAGTGCATCATGTAAATCTCCATCAGAAATGGAATGATCTACATCATCACATGAAACCTGCAATGGTTGAGAAGTTGCCTCATTAGGATCATCCTGGAAAAAGAGGCAGCAAAGTATCATACATGCCTTTGGAGCTAACAAATGTCTCCTTCATACATGAAAGTAAAGGCCAAATAACATCTTCCAAAAAAACAACATCACAGCTAACCAAAATGTGTTTAGTCTGTTGATGATATAGACGATAGCCTTTGCTTTCAGAACTGTACCCAACAAAAATACCTTTTACTAATTTATCATCCAATTTCCGGTGATGTTGTTCAGGCACTAATGCATATGCCAGACAACCAAAAACACACAGATGAGCAACAGATGGCTTGCAACCATGCCAAGCCTCATATGGAATGCTAGACTGCAGTGCTTTAGTGGGACACCTATTAAGTACATATGCTACACACATGATAGCCTCAAGCCAGAAACTATGTGGTAAGGCCTGACTCTTGACCATACACCTCGCCATCTCCATGAGTGACCTGTTCTTTCATTCAACAACTCCATTCTCTTGACATGTATATGGCCCTGTACATTGATGTTCTATCCCACATTCAGCCAGAAATGCATTAAATTCAAAAGACATATACTCCCCCTAGATCAGAATGGAGGGTGCCCATTTTACATGGTGACAAATTTTCATCCAAAACCAAAATCTGTTTGAAGCACATAAAAACTTCCAACTTTGCTTTGAGTGAATATACCCATGCATGCCTAGAAAAATCATCAATGAAAGTCACGAAGTAAAGATAATTTCCAAAGAGGGTATCTACATAGGTCCACAGACATCACTATGAATAACTTGCAATTTTTGAGTAGCTTGAACTAAACCATCTTTTGGAAAGGAGGAATGCTACATTTTGCCCAAAATATAGCCTTCACAAACATGTTTACCAGGTGCCTCAAGTTTGGGCAAAGAGGACACCATATCAAATTTCTGCAGGCATAGCAGATGACCAAAGCGTGCATGCCAAAGCTTCGCATCTAACATAGCCTATGAATCATGTACTACACATGTCAAAGCGTGCATGCCAAAGCTTTGCATCTAACATAGCCTAAGAATCTGTGAAAAATCTGAGAATCATTCACATATTTTTCATAGTCTATGAGCTTATAGAGCCCACGACATAAAATGCGAGAAGCAATAATCACGTTGTCATTTGACAAATCATGAAGTGTACATCTTTCATCAACAAATTTCACAACCAAGCTAATCTTGGCTGAAGAAGAAATTGATAACAGATTTTTCTTGATCCCTAGCATAAATAGAGCATCCAACAAAATGAAAGATCTACCATGACAGGATAAGAGGAGTTGTTGGCACATGTGACAGTATTCCTTGTAGGCGTAGGCTCAAGTCAAGTGAAGAAACTATGCTACGAGATAATATGTTTGGTTGCCTCACTATAGAAATACCAAACATCTGAATCTATTGCAGATATACACTGCTCATGAGAAGATGGGTCAAAACTAGAAACAATAGTTAATGACCATTCTTCATTTTGCACAATATTAGCAAACTTTGTTTTTGGTGTAGAGGCCTTTGCAACAATCATCCTAGTCTCTTTCTTCTTTGCCTCTTTAGTAGCCAATTTTGGACAGCTCTTAATGACATGATCATTTGCTTTACAAAATTTGCAAAATAATTTCTGTTTTTCTCATTTCTTGTCGTCTTTGCGTTTCTTCCTTGATTGTGCAGAATTAGTAGATTTCTGCTTACTAGTAGAATAGCTCCATTTTCCTTTTCCCTTCTGACTAGCCACGAAAGCTTGATCTTCAACATGCATAATAGACCTATTATGCTAGGCTGATCCTCCTGCAACATAACATAAACTAAATCTTCAAATGTTAAGGCATTTGGATTTCCTTTCATCATCAAACAAAGAGTAGAAGCAAAACTCTGATATGAGTCGGGAAGAGCATTTAGAACAGTCTGCACAAGTGAACTGTCAAGAAGCACTTCATTAGTAGAAATCAATTGTTCCTTCAAATCCTTGATCTTTTTTAGAGAATTATCCATAGAATCACCTTCATTCATGTGCTCACTCTCCACTGTTTTCGGAGGTAAGCAACACGAGCTTCATTCCTGGCTTGGTACAATGTGATAAGTGTATTCCAAGCATCCTTAGCTATTTTCTAAGAGCAAATGCGAGGAATAATGGCATGTTTGATAGACAAGGCTATCAATGCATGTGCCTGAGCATCTCTGCCATCCCAACAAATTTGCTTTATAGTAGGTGCAACAGAAACCATAGCACGAACAAGAATCTGAAGAATGTCAACATCTTCAATGCCATATGCATCAGTGTCAATATCAGTATTTGCACGTGTAATGGGATGTTTTTCAACACCTTGCATAATGTTCCAGAGTCCTTTTGCAACCAACACATGTCACATCATATAAGCCCGCAATGGGTAATTGGTACTGTCCAACTTATCCTCAATAGCCAACATATGGAATACATCATTGCTTTCAACCATGGCCACTGAAATACCCTGATGTAGAAAAATGACTATATCTAAAAAAGTTGAGCAGAACTACCCTGATAAGTTCTGCTAGACATGTAGCAGACTTCGAAACACTTATACTGATGAACCGAAACCTATATATATCTTTGGCACAAAAAGAATAAATATCTTGCAAAAGCACTACGATAGTGTAAGGCCAAAACGAGCTCAGATCATGATTTCATCACCACACAACAAAGCTATTTTAATCTCCTAATCGCCTTGAGTATGCACCAAATTTTATGCGATTCTGAGACTCTGACCGAAGGAGTGTCGACGACGCCCTAAATGAAGCGGCGACCTACTCTGGTACCAATTGTTGGAGTTAAACGTCTTTGGAAGCACGCAAACAACACAAAGAAGAAGAAGAAGAAGCTTGGAGCACAACACACAATACTGAATGTATTACCACTAGGATATACAAATATAAGTAACCCGTTAGAGCTAGAGGCGTACATTCAAGCCGGGGGAAAGAAACCTCCTAAAGAGGCAAAAAGTACCCCGGTGGTCCTAGTGTGTTCACATACATCACTACCTAAATATATCAACAATAAAGGATGAGCAAGAATAAAAAACATAATATTGAAGAATGTATTTATGTGAGTGAAGAAGAGTATGTGAAAAAGTGAAAAAATAAGGGTGTCTGTGTGTGTGTAAGAAAGGGTGAGAGTGAAGAGAGTGCGAGAGGATGTGTAAGGAAGAAGGGAAGAAAAAGATTGGGGAGGAGAAAGTGGGGGGAGGCAAATAGGAAGAAAGAGAGTAGAAAAAGGGAATAAAGGGAAGGAGAAGAGAGAGTTGAGGAAAAATTTATGTTTGAGAGAGTAAGTGTGTGTGTGTGTTTGCGTGTAAGTGCATGTGTGAGTGTATATGTGTGTAAGAAAGGAGAGTGTGAAAGAGAAGGAGAGTGGGGAAGAAAGAAAGAGAGATGAAGCTTGAAAGTGGGTAAGAGTGTCAGAGTGAACCATTGAAATTGGGTCTTAGTTTGTGTATATACTCGGAGTTCCATTCCGCTCTTTTCCACATGAGCACAATTATGGACTTAGACTAGTACAACTTGATAGAATTAAAGGAACTCAGGCAAAGTATAAGCATATATCTACATCTTTTCTTTGGGCTTAGGACCCTATCAATAGTGTTAGTGATATGTAGAAGATAGCTCTCCTATTCCTTTCCTTTGAATCCTTCAACATCTTTGTGGAAGGGGAATCAAGCAAGAAGAGAAGAAGAAGAAAATCAAAGACCAAAACTGCTCAATAAAGAATGAAGATCATAAAGCAAAAGAACCACCCTCTACCTAAAGCCCTGCAGGGGCACGCATCAGGCAACAACACTAAACATCTAGGTCCTAAGGAGTGGAATTAAAGAATACCAACAACCAGGACATTTCATGGGAAGGACGGACCAGGGCCAGGAAGTATCCATGAAGAAGTGCAAGACAATACTTGGCAGGTAATAATCCTCCCGCTGATAACGTGCGGTGGCAAAAAGGATACAGGCTCAGGGCAATACAACAGATCAGATGTGTGAAGACAAAGACATATCAGAAGACCAAAAGCTAGAAAGGGGAGAGGCTAAAAAGTTGAAGAGAGTGACTAAGAACATCACATTCTTAGTCACAGATGGCGTGCATGGCAACCCAACTTAATATAGCAACTGAGATTTGTGATGTATGGAATACCAAGGGGAAAACAGAAGCAAAGGACATATTTCCGATAAAATAACAAATTCTCTGACAGTCCTCATTGCTTCTTCGACCACTGGGTGCGTGTATTCAGAAAGCTTAGAGGAGCAGCAAACGAGAAGCAAAAGCCTGTCAAGGGACGACAGAGACAAAGAGGGGGAGAGTGTTGCAGAGCAAAGAGTCACAAAAGAGAAGCCCATAAAATTTCAAATTAATGGGCATATTTTTCTTCTTCAAAGTCTTAGGAAATTCCCTCAAGCCATGTAAATGCACTAGAGGAGTCCTCTAGATGCATAATCCCAACTCATTGTAACATATTCCTTGTAAATTAGTAGGAAATTCACCTTTTAGTTAATAAAGTGCCGGTCTCTTGGGTGAAAGGACCATTTTTACGGCACATGTATATAAATCACTTTGTGACTCTTTGTAGAGACTTTTTGCCATTGTGAAGAAGGAGAGCTCTTGATTTTTGAAATTGCTTCTTTCTTGCAAATTTTCATCTTCTGTTTGACCTTTTATGTGTGTGTAATGCTTGGAATGTGTGTGTAGAATTATTATCTATCCCTCTCCACTATTTTTGAGCTACTGTAGTGTGTGTGTGAGCTAGTAGAAGTTGTGGAGTGAGTGTGGGTGTTTCCTGCCATTCACTGTTTTGGTCATAACGTGAAGCACAGTTGTCAAAATCACCTCTAATAGATGCGTCTTGTCCAGAGCTTTGAAAGGAACCCGCTATTGCCCATATTCGGAGTTCAGAGCTAGGAGAAATCCTCGATTTAGTGAAAACTATTGTAAGTGGTATTGTGACAGACACTTTCAGTATTCAGGTGAGTTTGAGAGGTGGATTAGTCTTTTCTCACACATATAAGCTGAACCACTTCACTTCCCATCATGTGTGCACATGTCCTCATACACTTGGTTAGGTCGTTTCATTGGATTGACAAATAAGTGTGTGTCGATTCCCCACTATACGCACTTGTGTGGCAAATGAGATTTAGTCTCTTTGGCACAAGTCCTTAAGTCTTTTTGACTTAGGTACACATGTTTTTGGCACCGTTGCCAGGGAGCATCTCAACCAAGGTGCCTTCGTGGTGGTTATAGCTCGAGAGTGATGAAATCGTACTTGTACAAGTGAATTTGTTCAGTGGCAAGTAGTCAACCACTTCAGAACTTATTACTTCACATCCCGGAGGTGTGTGTAATGAGTTTTTAGGTTCAGGGTTAGTAGGAAGAGAGAGAAGGAAGAGTTAGGGTTAGGTTAGGAGAAGAGGAGTGAAGTAGGAGTAAGCCAAGATCACCAAGAAAAATCCCAAAAATTTGCCAAATTAGTGTAGTTCAGTTTCAGCCACCAAAAAGTATAAAAACCAAAAAATTGAAGTTCATTTGACACTTTCTTCATTCTAGTATCGTATGAGCGCCACGACCGGTATCGTCGAATGAGTATCGTGCAAATTGAGCCCTCACACTCACCTAGTGACCTCAAGGCTTAAGTAGTGCAACCTAAGGGTAAGTTCCCTACAAACATTAATCTCAAAAGTTATGAAAATCTTCATTTACATGTGATTAAGGTTCTGATCGGTATCGCGGGGTGGGACAGAGTGTTTGGAGGATTTCTTTTTGTGAAGCAAGGGTGTAGAAGTGAAGAGGGATGAGAGACGAGAAAGGGGGAAGAAACATTTTTGGTTTTTGAGGTATTTTGGCTTGAGTATCGCGATTGGTTGAGTTTTTGGTATCATGATACCAAAAATTCCCTTGTATCGCAATACTCACCAAGGTATCATATCGTTGATTACCAGCCTTGGTATCGCGATACCACTTGTGGTATCGTACTGCTGGGTTGGTATCGCGATCGCACTTTACCAGGGTGGTATCGTATCGCAGTCCACTTTTTGGTATCGTATTGTCTCTCTTCCCGGTGTCGTATCCCGATACCATACAAGTATCATATCGTGCAAGTTGGTGGTATCGTATCGCCACTTTCATTGGTATCGTATCGTGCGGTTATGTGGTATCGTATCGCATGACTGCTAGTATCATATCGCCTCTACTCCTAGTATCGTATCGCGATACACGTGAGAAGTCCAGTATCGTATCACGGTTGATTTAAGTATCGTATTGCCCATAGGGTTGGTATCATATTGTCAACTGCACTGGTATTGTATCGTGAGGAATCTAGTATCGTATCATGTCCTTTTCTTGGTATCGTATCATCCAAAAAATAGTATCGTATTGCTAGAGCTTCTGGTATCATATCGGCCAGTGCATAGGTATCGTATTGCGACTGGATATTGGTATCGTATCGTCCACTTTTGAGGTATCGTATCCCCAGGGAAGCCGGTATGGTATCGTGCCCAACAGCAGTATCGTATCGCCTATTTCTACAGTATCGTATTGTCTAGTCTTCAGGTATTGTATCGTGGACAGCTTGGTATCGCCTGAAGCAGTATTGCCTGGTGCAATATCACCAAGAGTGGTATCACCAAAACTCTTGAGGCCTTTTCAGAGACTAAATTGAGGGATTTGAGGAGCCCCTTAGGGAGAGTATCAGAGACATAGAGAGCCCAAAGAGGGTGAATGAACTTGAGATCAGGAAGAGTGCTAAGTAGCCGAAGAAGTGTCATATCTTCTGTTGGAAGTGCCGCTTGGGTCAGTAACCACTCAGTCTATTCAGACACCTCTAGTAACTCAGAAGGGGAGATACCCATGGCCTCAGAAGACATGCAGGGTCCCACTCCTAGCAGAAACTTCATGACCACTATAGAAGGAGAGTATTGCACTTCTTTACAGTATGTTTCTACTAATGCCCAGGAGATCACCATCTACCTGGATGGATTAAACAGATCGGTGGCTAGGATGGTGACTTCCATGGCTGCAATAGTTGTGCCCAGACCAGCTGTTAAGTATGAGGAAGGAGCATACATGGACAAGCTGGGTCACATCTACATAGTGACAGAATACCCTGATTTGATCAATGAGAGGGGAGAGTTAGTAGGACAGGAAAACGCAGGGAGACCAAACCCAGAGGAGTTAGTGACAACCCCTAGAGGCAAGTCCCAAGTGACACGAATCTAGAGAGGGGACTTGATACCTCAAGATGACTAGTTACTAGAAGTCTATTTGATCCATGTTTTGGACTTGTTGCTTCAAACTAACTCACCAGCCCAAGGAAGAGAAGAAAGCCCGATGACATTTTATGAGTTAAAGGATCCGGAGGACGAGACTAGAATAACATACCTAGACAAAAATCAGAAAAGGTATTGGCTGGTTGATGCCATAGACAGGGCTCAACTGAAATATATGGGTTTTCCTGTATTCCCCTAGAGAGAGCAGGCAACCACCTCTCAGAATCCCTTTGGAACCCAGCAAGAGGCAGAGCACACCATGTCAGGACAAACTAGCCAACGGAGTGTTCCAAACCGAACTCATGTGCAATTTGCGACTCCAGGAGCACAACCACACAATCAGACCCACCCTGGAGTAGGGAATCAATACGGACCACTGGTAAGGCCACGACCACCAATGGGAGTACAGCCGGGAATGCCCCCAAATCAGACCAGCAATCTCCGCCTTCCCTCTAATGCCTAGACAGCTAGAACCAATGAGAAGACTGAGACCTATTCAGGTGGCCAAATGTGTGAGGAATCATTATGATGGATTGGGAGAACCCTATGACCACATTGTCGAATTTAAACAAATCCTTAGGGCGGAACAAGTAGACGACTTCTTTGTGCAGCATGAGCCTTTCGGACTCACCCTTACAAGAACGGCTCTGACTTGGTTCCAGCCATTTGCTCCCAACCAATTTGGAAATATGGAGCAATTCTTCCAAGAATTCATTGGGGAATTCACGAAGAGAGAGATTAAACACAATTCTGCATCCTTAATCCATAGCTTTAAACAGAACCCTAATGAAATTGTGAAAACTGCCGCCCGAAGATTCAACCAGTATGTTGATAGATGTCAAGCTGCAAAAAGACCCACTCAGCAAAAAATGATATCATTGTTTTTGGATGGACTAACAAATGGAACTCTAAGAATGCTAGTGTATGTGAAGAGGTTACAAACCTTGAGTGAGTTTCTTCAAGAGTGTATTGACCTAGAAGACAATCTAGCTGAGGATCTGAAGAGTATGCCCAGCCCCACTAAATCAGAAGACTCTCAGAGTACTATTACATCCAACTCCAGTAATGTGGAGGAATTAGCAGAGCTAGTGGCAAAAAAATTGGGAGTCCAAGGACAGAGAAATTACCAACACCCAGCCTTAAGAGTGCCTATGTTATGAAGATGTAGTCTATGTGGAGGAGATCACCCCACGCACATGTGTGTATGAGGAGGAACTGGTGTACCTCAGACCTATCCTTACAACAGACAACCCCATCAAGGAACTGCCTTGTATTGCCACATAGAACAAAAATACACCAATCATACCACGAAAAACTGCACATTCACTAGGTAGGCACGGCCCTTCCAACCACCTCAGTATCAACCATATGGATATCCACCTAGAGAGCCAAGAAGAGATATGCCCAAATACAATTCCTACCCAACACTAGCAGGAGCTCCCAGGCCATATGAACCAGCACAATTTGGAAACCCTCAACCAGTGTTAGGACCACAACCTCCACATCCTCAACATGTGATACCTGTTAAGTATGCTCAACCAGAGGAAATCCTAGAAAGAGCCATTGTACCAGCATCCCCTATGACCAACATGGAGTCAACAAATTCAGGTTACGAGCAATCTTAGGAAGAGTACTGTCCCTATGATACCAACATGTTGGAGTATGAACCAGCATATGATTCTGCATACTATTGTTATGAAGGCTATGATTAGGCCTATGGACCAGAGGTGGAAACTTTAATGTACATTGCACCTAAAGCTCAACCACCCGGAAGACCACCCATTAGATCGCCTATGTCGAGAGGACCATGTTATAGATGCAGAGGAGACCATTTTATTACAGAATGTCCTCGGCCTTACAATCCACCACCCCTTAGGACTTGGGAAGGATATTGCAATGATTGCGGGAAGGAACATCTTTTCAGAGACTGCCCAAAGAATCCCACCAAAGTCCAAGACACTGCACCTCTTAATGTAATTGAAGTGATAGAAGCACCTGGAGGTGACAAGGAATACACCGTGCCCTTAAAGGCCATTACACGAGCTCAAACGAAGGAACAAAAAGAAAAACAACGATATCGGGAATGAGAAAACAATACAACAGTAAACCCCAAAAGCCAAATAGTAGAAGATTCAGAGGACCCACAGGGGAGTACCCAGAACATAAAAGCGCAAAAATGGAAGGAAAGAAGAGAGAAGCTCAAAGATAAATGGATGAAAAACAATAGTCAAGACAATAAGAAACAAACCAGAAGCAAGAAAGAGCATAAAGAACCAGAGATTCGGGAAGAGGTTCCCATTCCACCGCTTATCCGAGAAGTAGAGAACCGAGGATCAATTCTAGCTGACCCAAAACCGGATGATTTAGACATGTGGCTGAAAGCTTACCAAGCTAGAATTAAGACTGGACCGAATGTGGAGCAACATGAAAAACTTTACCCACAAGGAGAATTAGAGAAAGAAAGGCTTGCTATATGCAGGAAACTTATAAAGGTAGCACAAGCAACCCTAGAAAAGACTATCCCAGCCCTTCCGGAGACAAGGATAGCAGAGAAGCAATACAAGGAGTGTTTCAAAGCCAAGGTTAAAGAAATTAAAGAGAAGGATGATAAGTGTGAGCGAGTGAGAACCCAGGACGAACCTATGTCAACAATACCTGACTTAGAGGCTGATTGGCCAAAGGAATTATGGAATAGAATCCAAGAAGAACAGTGGAAGAGGAATAGAGAGACTAAGCCTCCCTTTGAAGAATTAGATGTAGAAGTTTATCAACCAAATCCCAACATGGAAGAAGTATATAAGGAAGTATCAAGACTAGACCGACATAGAGAAGAAGCGCAAAGCATTTGGACCTTACCAAATTACATGGGAGAATACGAAAAGGAATCTATGATAATTCGAGCACCCACAGTACATGGAAAAGGAAAAGGGAACTCAGATAAGAATTCACACAATCTAACGAAACTTAAGAAGATGAAAGTACAATGCAAATTGATTGTGGAAGAATTACTTTGGATTAAACCGCAATTATGGCAACAATTAGCAGACCAACTGGAATTAGGGCAAGAGAAGGATGAAAAGGAAAACAAGGAAAAAGAAAACCCATCTAAGATACAAATCCCAGTAGATAAGGTGGGAGAATTTAGTGAAGGAGATGAAGGTAATACATGTCTGAATGTCACTTATAATGGGTATATGACCAAGGCTATACTAGACACAAGGGCAGGAGTAGGAATGGCCACCAAGGAGATTTGAGAGAAATGGGGAAAACCTTCTTTACGACCCACACGCATGAAGCTCCAATTAGCAGACATTCATGTGGAGAGACCCTTAGGAACATTAGAAAGGATCAAATTGACCACCTGTGGAGTTGAATTTGAACACACATTAGCCATTTGTAAGTTCGAAAAGGCTAAAAATTACGAAATGATATTAGGACGACCCTTCATGAGACAAATGTGGATAGTGCAAGATTGGGGACGAGATGCTTTATACCTGCAACATCAAGGAAATACCACCAAGATAAACTTGCACACATTTGCGTATTGAGATGTACCCCCACTACAGTGGAATCCCATACACAAGGAGGAAGATGACCTATCTATTCATAGCGCTGGATCAAGCGATCAATCATGGAAGTATGAGGATGACCAATTATGGATGTGTAAAGAAGCCAAGAAGGAGGACAATAGAAGGCAGTTGTGGCCAATAGGACATCCTAACTACCGATCGATAGAGGACCCAAGGTACATGCCTCAAATCTTTCCTGATGAAACCTTTGAACTGCATGGATAGATGGAAATCTTAGCCACCTTGGATGTATGTGTGAATGAGGAAGTTCTAGCTATGCACGAGTGCATAGACGAAGAAGGCTATGATGTAAATTTGTACATGGTTGTTCTTCAAGAAGTAGAAGCAAGGGAATTTTTAGAAAAAGAGTGGAAAGAGGAATATGAGAGTATAGAAATGGAACCAGAATTCGATTCAGAAGAAGGCTATCTAGACATCATTCCAACCGAAGAGAAGCAGGAACCAACCAAGATCTTAGCAATAGAAGCTGCCCCCATAGTACAAAAGCAAGAGGAAAGCATGAGTAAAAGCGGACCAAATCCAGATCTTTTCGAGGTTCCGGAGCATTTTAAAAGATACGAAGTAGAAGAGAGAAAGATAGCCATTCAAATGCCTAAGAGAGAGGCTCAAGAAGGGGAAGCATACGACAACAAAGAACAAACAAAAAAGATCATAGTAATCGTGGAAGATGGAGAAGAACAATGTACATACATAGGTAAGGATGTGTCAACGGAGGAGGAAGAAGAATTAATACAATTGATCCGAGAATATCAAGATGTATTCGCATGGACATATAAGGATCTCAAGGGTGTGGAACCCTCGATTTGCTCTCATAGAATACCAAAGATGGCTGAGGCAAAACCAACTAAACAACGCCCTTATCCATACAATGAGGTCTATGCTGCTAAAATAAAAGAAGAAATAGACAAGCTACTAGCGGCAAGATTCATATATGAAATAGAACATACCGAGTGGGTATCGCCATTAGTAGTTGTGCCTAAGAAGAAAAGAAAATTAAGAGTTTGCATTAACTTGAAAAAGGTCAATGCAACCACTATACGTGACAGCTACCCATTACCCATTACGGACCATCTATTGGAAAGAGTTGCAGGAAAAGAAGTCTATAGCTTCTTAGATGGATTCTCTGGATACAACCAAGTAGCAAGATCAACATAAGACCGCATTCGCGACCGAATGGGGAGTCTATGCCTTCTGAGTGATGCCTTTTGGACTCACTAACACACCTGCTACTTTCCAATGATTGATGTGTCATGTTTTCAAAGAATTCTTGAAGAAGAGCATGGAAGTGTATGTAGATGACTTATGTACATATTCAAATCAAAGACAAGAGCACATTCCTGAATTGCAAAAGATATTCAATAAATGCCAACAATATAGAGTTTGCCTAAACCCCGAGAAGTGTGTTTTCATGGTAAGACAAGGGAAGATCTTAGGACACATAGTCTCTAGAAATGGAATATCCATAGATGAAGACAAGATTAAGGTTATCTTGGAGCTTCTTAGACCTAAGAACGCGAAAGAGGTGCAAGCATTTATGGGACATTGTGGATACTACTGCCGATTTATCCACATGTATGCCATAATTGTCAAACCCTTATATGGACTCTTAACTCAATTCACATGGACAGAGGAATGTGAGAAGGCATTCAATGAGTTAAAGAAGCGGCTTAGCACAGCTCCAATTCTGAAAACTTCAAATTGGAACAAGTCATTTCATATTCATGTGGATGCTTCTGTTGGAGTTAGATGTCTGCGGAAGCACGCAAACAACACAAGGAAGAAGAAGAAGCTTGGAGCACAAACACACAATACTGAATGTATTACTAGAGAATGTACTAAGATCAGTAGCCCATTAGGACAATAGGCGTATATACAAGCCGGGGGAAAAAACCCTCCTAACGAGGGAAAAAAGTGCCCCGGTGGTCCTAGTGTGTTCACACACATCACTACCATATTTCGTTTGACACAAGGCCATTCCACCATCAACTTGCATAAACTGAATGCCCAAATAGTGATGCAAATGCCCAAATTAGACATCTCAAATGAGGCATGTAAATCAGCCTTAAAATCAGCAATATGCTTCTCAATAGGACCAGTGAGCAGCATGGTGTCAACATAGACAACAATGATCAGAAGCACATCATTAGCACGCTTAACATATAAGGTGCTTTCAGTTGGACTGTTCTCAAAACCATGTGCAACCAGATAGGCATGTATCTTCTCATACCAAGCACGTGGTGCTTGCTTTAAACCATATAATGCCTTCTTTAATCTGCACATCTGGTTTTCATGCCCTTTTTGCACAAAGCCATGGGGCTGAAAAACATACACTTCTTCATGCAAGTCACCATTCAGAAATGTTGTTTTAATGTCCAACTGATGTACATTCCAACCATGATGGGCTGCAAGTGCACAAATGCTCCGAATAGTAGTCATACGGCATGTAGGTGCAAAGGTCTCATCAAAATCAATGCCTCTTTCATGTGCATAACCCTTTGCAACAAGCCTAGCCTTATACCTATCCACTATACCATCAGGTTTACGCTTCAACTTGTATACCCACTTAGTGCCAATGGCCTTCTTGCCAGGAGGCAAGTCACATAAAGACCAAGTACCATTCTTCATCATAGCATCATATTCAGATTGCATAGCAGCCATCCAATTTTCTGAATTTTATGCTTCATCAAACGAAACAGGCTCATTCTCATCACAGAGACTAGATGCAGCCATAGCATAGCAATCTGATGCAAAAGAGGCACTATGAGAGCCTGAACGAGTACGATATGACAGAAGTGTATCTAATTTGCTGTCACGCAAAGTCTGCACCAGCCATTTTGGCATAGTTCTTGCCTGCTCAATATCAGCTCTCTCATCAATAAGTGCATCATGTACATCTGCATCAGAAATAGAATTATCTGCATCATCACATGAAACCTGCAAAAGCTGAAAATTTGCCTCATTAGGACCAACACTAGACTGTCCACCTGTAAAAAGAGGCATCAAAGTATCATACATGTCTTTGGAGCTAACAGATGTCTCCTTGGTACATGAAAGCAATGGCTGAATAGCATCTTCCACAAAAACAACATCACGGCTAACCAGAATGTGTTTAGTCTGTGGATGATACATACGATAGCCTTTACTTTCAGAACTGTACCCAACAAAAATACATTTTACTGCCTTATCATCCAATTTTCTGCGATGTTGTTTAGGCACTAATGCATATGCCAAACAACCAAAAGCACGCAGATGAGCAACAGATGGCTTGCGGTCATGCCAAGCCTCATATGGAGTGATAGACTGCAGCGCTTTAGTGGGACACCTGTTAAGTACATATGCTGCACACATGATAGCCTCAAGCCAAAAACTATGTTGTAAAGCTTGACTCTTGACCATACACCTCGCCATCTCCATAAGTGACCTGTTCTTCCGTTCAGCAACTCCATTATGTTGAGGTGTATACGGCACTGTACATTGGTGTTTTATCCCACGTTCAGCCAGAAATGCATTAAAATCAAAAGACATATATTCCCACTCTCGATCAGAACGGAGGGTGCCCATTTTACATGTTGACAGATTTTCAGCCAAAACCAAAAACTGTTTGAAGCACAAAAACACTTCGGACTTTGCCTTCAATGGATATACCCATGCATGCCTAGAAAAATCATCAATGAAAGTCATGAAGTAAAGATAATTTCCAAAAGAAGGTGTCTACATAGGACCACATACATACATCACTATGTAGAGGTTGCAATTTATGTGTAGCCCGAACTGAACCATCTTTTGGAAAGGAGGAATGCTGCATTTTGCCCAAAATACAGCCTTCACATACATGTTTTCCAGGGTGCCTCAAGATTGGGCAAAGAAGACACCATATCAGATTTTTGCACGTGTAGCAAACTAGCAACATTCAGATGACCAAAGCGTGCATGCCAAAGCTTTGCATCTGACATAGCCTGAGAATCATGAACTGCACATGCCGAATCATTCACAGATCTTTCATAGTATATGAGCTTATACAGTCCACGACATAAAATTCCAGAAGCAATAATAACATCGCCATTTGACAGATCATGAACTGTACGTCTGTCATCAACAAATTTCACAACCAAGCCAATCTTGGCTAATGCAGAAACTGATAACAGATTCTTCTTGATCCCTAGCACAAATAAAGCATCTGACAAGGTGAAAGAACTACCATCAGCAGTAGTCAGAATGATCTTACCAACTCCCATAACAGGATAAGAGGAGTTGTTGGCGCATGTGATAGTATTCCCTGTAGGGGCAGGCTCGAGTGAAGAGAAGAAACTGCGCTACGAGGTAATATATTTGGTCGCCCCATTGTCAAAATACCAAACATCTGAGTCTACTGCAGACATGCACTACTCATAAGAAGATGGGTCAAAACTCCAAACAGTAGTAAACACCCATTCTTCTTCCTGCACAAGATTAGCAGACTCTGTTTTTGGTGTAGAGGCTTCTGCAACAACCATTCTAGCCTCCTTTTTCTTTGCCTCTTTTGCAGCCAGTTTTGGACAGTTCTTTATGATATGATCATTCCCTTTATAGTACTTGCAAAACAATTTCTGCTTTTCTGATTTCTTCTCATCTTTATCCTGGTTCTTTGAATGTGCATCATTTGTAGATTTTTGCTTACTAGTAGAAGAGCTCCATTTTCCTTTGCCCTTCTGACTAGGCAAGAAAGCTTGATCTGCAACACGCATAATGGACCTGTTCTGCATGGACTGATCTTCCTACAACAGAACAGAAACTAATTCCTCAAATGATAAGGCATTCGGATTGCCTTTCATCATCAACCCAAGAGTAGAAAAAAACTCTGGTATGAATCAGGAAGACCATTCAGAACGGTCTGCACAAGTGAGCTATCTGGTATAACCTCATCAGCAGAAATCAACTGTTCCTTCAAGTATTTGATCTTCGTTAGGAAATTCTCCATAGAATCACCTTCATTCATGTGCTCACTCTCCAATTGTTTTCGGAGGTAAGCAACACGAGCCTCATTCCTAGCTTGGTACAATGTGGTAAGTGTATCCCAAGCATCCCTAACTATTCTCCAAGAGCAAATATGAGGAATAATGGCACGTTTGACTGACAAAGCTATCAATGCATGTGCCTGGGTATCTCTGCCATCCCAACAAATCAACTCTGCAGTAGGTGGAGCAGAAACAACAGCACGAATAGGAATCTACACAATATCATCTTCGACACCATCTTCATCAGCTCCAGTACCTGTATTCGTAGCACCTGTTGTTACAGGTGTAACAGGACGTCTTTCAACACCCTGCACAATGTTCCATAATCCTTTTGCAACCTATACATGTCGCATCATATAAGCCCATAATGGGTAGTTGGTACCATCCAACTTATCCTCAACAACCAACATACGGAATACATCATAGCTTTCAGCCATGGCCGGTGATTAAAATACCTTGATGCAAAAAATTGACTGTATCTCAAAGAGTTGAACGGAACTGCCCAGACGAGTTCTGCTAAACCTCTAGATGAATTCAAGATGCTTATACTAGCGAACAGAAACAGGTATATACCTTTGGCACAAAAAGACAAAATAGCCTGCACAAGCACTGCGATAGTGCATTCGGAGGCCGAAACAAGCTCAGATCACGATTTCGGCACCACAAAGCGAAGCAATTTTGATCTCTGAAACACCGTGAGTATGCTCACCAAATTTTGTGCGAATTTGAGATTGCAAACGGAGGAGTGTCGACGGCGCCCTAGATGAAGCGACGATCTACTCTGATACCAATTGTTGGAGTTAGACGTTTGCGGAAGCATGCGAACAGCACAAGGAAGAAGAAGAAGCTTGGAGCACAAGCACACAATATTGAATGTATTACTAGAGAATGTACTAAGATCATTAGCCCATTAGGGCAATAGGCGTATATACAAGCCGGGGGAAAAAAGCCTCCTAAAGAGGGAAAAAAGTGCCCTCGCGGTCCTAGTGTGTTCACACACATCACTACCTAAATATATCAACAGCTTCTAATTACGCAATAGGATGTATCTTAGCCCAACCAGCAGATGAAGGAAAGTTAGATCACCCAATTGCCTATGCGAGTAGACAACTGAATCAAGCTAAGAGAAACTATACAACTACCGAGCGAGAAGGATTAAGAATGGTCTATGCAGTGAAAAAATTCAGACACTATCTCTTAGCCAACAAGTTCAAGTTCTTCATAGACCACCAGGCATTATTATACCTAGTCAATAAGCCATGTAACACAGGAAGACTGGTAAGATGGTTTCTACTATTGATGGAGTTCGACTTCGAAGTAATAGTTAAAAAGGGAAATATCCATATGAGAGCAGATCACCTCTCTAGGTTAACACACGGAGAACCACCAAGTGGAGTACCAGATGAATTGCCAGACACTTATTTGTTTAATCTGGAAGTGTGTCCAAGGTGGGCAGAGAAACTAATTCCGATACTCACTCATGGCCCACAACACTCAATCAATAAAGAGAGTAAAAAGGAAATTCTACAGTCGAGGAATTTGCACATTATTGCGGGAAGTGTGTACTATAAGGAACCCAATGGCATACTACTGAGATGTGTTGAGGAGGACGAGCAAAGGATGCTAATTGAACAAGCTCATGTGAATAAATGGAGGACACACAAAGGGACTCATGGAACTATGAGGGAACTAAAACAATTAGGAGTATACTGGCCGGACATGCCTAAGGATGTCCATGACTATGTGAGTAACTGCGCAGAATGCCAGGATTCGATCCCCGAGGATCATACATCCATACCTTTTTCAACGATAGCACATAATTGGAGAAAGACATTGGTAAAATTCCTAAAGACAAGAGAACATGAGGAAGGAGTTAGCTTGGCAAGAAAATGATCCCTAGAGGAGATGAGCAAGGATTATGTACTCATGGGAAGACAATTGTTTAGGAGAGGAAAAGACAACCAATTACGACTTTGTGTGCGTGAAGGACAATATTTACCCGTATTGGAGATGGCACACGCAGGTGCGGCAAGAGGTCATTTCTCATCCGAGAGAACCGTGAAAATGATCCTCTTTGCGGGCTTGTGGTGGCCAACTTTGCATGTGGATGTAGAACCTACTACGAAGTTGTGAGACATGCCAAAGGGCTAAATACCCGATTCGGAGGGATGACATTCCATTGAGACCTATGGTGTGCACCAAAGCTTTCTCCAAATGGGGTATTGATTTCATAGGACCCATTAACCCACCGGCCAAAGGATCACATGCCGAATATATCATAGTAGCCACCAATTACTTGACAAAATGGGTAGAAGCAAAGGCTACTAAAAAGAACGATGCTCAAACCACTGCTAAGTTTCTTTCTGAGCATATATTCACTCGTTTCGGATTGCCAATTGAGATTGTAAGTGACTGAGGAATGCACTTCATTAATGAATTGATAGAGTCTCTGATGAATGAATTTTTAGTGATCCATAAAAAATCAGCCCCATACCACCCCCAAGCCAATGGTCAAGCAGAAAGCTCTAATAAAGTGTTATGTATAGTGTTGATAAAAATTGTCGATAATGGGAGGTCTAACTGGGACAACCAATTGCATCATGCAATTTGGGCCTTCCAAGTCGCGTACAAGACTGCCATTGGAACTACCCCATTCAATTTAGTATACGGACAGAACGCAATCCTACCAATTGATTTTTTGATATCCACTTTGAGAGTAGCCTAGCAGCATGAATGGACCGGACATGAACTATCCCAACAACTAGACCAAATCGAGAAGCTGCATGAAACTCGGTTGCAGGCTATTGCAGGAATCTATGGGGCCAAAAGAAGGCAAAAGTCATATTATGATGCACACCTAAAAGACAAAGGACTGAGAGAAGGAGACCTAATCCTGGTCTACACCTTGAAGCAACATGCCAAGAAGTTACAAAAACGTAGATATGGACCTCTAATCATTAATAGGATCTCGACGAGTGGAGCAGTTAATCTAGCCACTTTGGATGGAGACATTCTTCCTAACTACATAAGTGGATGTAGAGTGAAACGGTTCATGGAGCCGTTGACGGATCAAATGTTAGCACGACTCGTAGGTGCGCAAAATAGGAAGAAGGAGGAAGAGAGGATTAGAGAGGATGCTCGACAGGAAGCATAGGAAGGTATTAAGAAACGAAAAGAGTGGATCAGACAAAGAGATGAACGGTACTTACTAGGTGAAGAGCCTATTCCTATGGCCAACTATCAAGTCCATCGCTCCAATGGACAGAACCATAGTGTAACTAAACCCTACCTAAACCTAGGGATTGGCGAGACAGAGTACCAATTGATAGATGCCTTGATAGACTAAGGAGCAGGACTCAGTTGCATACAAAATATAGTCATCCGAGATCTTCAAACGATTATGACTCCCACAAAAGCACATATGATAGGTATCGGAGGTCAAGTCATAGAATGCATTGGAGAAACTACAGTATCCCTCCACCTTGGAAATTCCTCCATGGACCAACGAGTCCTAGTGTGCAAAGATGAAGACTTAATAGAAGATTTGATCCTAGGGCAAAACTGGATCATTGAGAACGAAGTCAGCATCCACCTAGTGCAAGGATACATTTCAGCCAAGATAGGGCACAAGGAAATTTTTAGCCTATTAGGGGAGAAGCCCTCACTAAAACCAGAAGCCATCAAGAGTGCGGAAGAACTTAAAGAAGAGCACTTAGAGCATGATTCTAGCCAAAATTCCTCATAAACAAGTCTAGAAGAAGTAGAAAGTTCAAACCCTAAAATGTCCAAGGAAGAAGTACATTCATCCTATTCATTTGGTGAATGACAATACACCAAGGAGATCAACACTCTGAGAGTTTCTCACATGATAGAAGGATCACCAACTTGGAAAACCACAATCAGATATTTGCAACCAGGAAAGGCCAACTTCAAATGGGTATGCAAGGATCAAGTGTAGAAATCAGAGACCTCAACACTAGCTCATGAGGAGAAAAAGGAGGGCAAGTGTTCGTCTTTACCAAAATCTGAGCCAAAAAGACTTTTGCATGCATGGCTTCCTAGGCCTCTGATTGAAGCTCAAAAAACACGGAAACAAATATGGATTCCCAAGAAGGTCAAACAAGC
This sequence comes from Ceratopteris richardii, assembly GCA_020310875.1. Lineage (NCBI taxonomy): Eukaryota > Viridiplantae > Streptophyta > Polypodiopsida > Polypodiales > Pteridaceae > Ceratopteris > Ceratopteris richardii. The sequence goes on from CM035413.1 coordinate 137,607,378, forward strand.
AGCCAATCAAGAGATAAGCAAACAGGAGGACGTATTACACCAACATATTGGGACAACGAAGCCAAGACAGACTCCTCATAGAAACATGAAAAGAAAAACCTCTATCACTAGGACATTAGAAGAAACAAAAGAAACACATGAAGCTCGAAGGACCAAAGAGAAGACACGGCCTATCAAAGCGACCACGAAATGGATTTGGAAACCAAAGCAACTGCGAGGAATGGACCACCAAAACAACAAAGATTCCAATTGCACTCATGAAAAATCCAATGCATCTAAAGTATGCATAATAGGGCCACATTACGAGGCCAGGCATTCGGCACTTAATATACATAATAAAATTAGTGGTGCACATCCTCCACTAGAGAATAGGCCATAGCTTCAACTTCCTTAGGAATGGACCTACGATGTAAATAAATAAATGCTTCGGCTATACTAATCTTTGTTTTCTTTCATAAAAGAAAAAAAAAAAATATGTGTGGTAAGAGATCTCACTTATAGAAGCAAGGGAACGGAGTGACGAAACGACAACATGTCACTACAATGCACTGCACAATTGCTATATCTTTTATTGAAGCTAATGCACATTTCATTACAAGTGCAGATGGCTTCTGAAGATTCTGAAGCAACGATTCAGGAAGAAGCGATGGAATTCCCTCCACAAAGCATGACGAAAGCAAAGAGACACTGGTTTAGAGAGGATCAACCGGCTGGGGAGTATCTCTTCCTGGTGACTATCAAAATCATGGATACAGATCATCAATTCCCGATTATGTCTCAAGATTTTAAAGTGATGCATGAGCTTCCATCTACAATTGACATCATGAAGAAAGCGGGTATCCACAAATATTTTGAATTGTCGATCTACAAACCCGACTTTCAAAGGTCCACCCAAGTCATGAATACATTACAGCCAGCACTACATGATCCATTGGTACCAGAAGCCAGAGTCATCGATGGAGTAGGTGAATGGGTAGTCATTTAGTTTGCACATGATTTGATTAAAGAAGCTTTCGGATGGGAGAAGGACGGAATTACTGTTTTGAAGGAAGAAAGTCGAGGGGCAAAGACCAGAACATTCACTGACATCAACAGAGTTGACATAGAAGAAGAAGTACGACTACTCCATCAGCACTTTTGCTTTCCTAACATGCATCGATACACGACTCCTCAGAAGATAATTGTTCAACTACTATCACATGCTATCAAACAAATTGGAAATCAAATTAATCTGACTCCATACATACAGGAACGGCTATTCGAGGCGAAGAAACAATGGAATAACAAGAAGTTCCTGAATGGCAGTGTAGCTCTAACAATCTTGATGTACCATGTTTTAGGTATTAGAGAGCACCTCCAAGAAATGCCATCATCGACTGTTATAGCTAAGTATGCCAAGGTCGCCAGAGTCCCAAGAAAAAAGAAAGGAGTCAAGACTGTTCAGGAGGCAGAAACTAGCTCTCAACCCAAAATGAGAGGGACAAAGCAAATAAGGGAAGTAAAGCAAGTAGAAACTGAAACTCCAGCTACGAAAAGGGCACACGTACTCCCAAAGACCAGAATTGAAGAGCACCGACCAATCACCGAGGAGGACTTAACACGAGCTCTAGAAGACACACACCATTATACGGAAGGTCAAGTTGATCTACGAGTGCAAGGGCACCATTACCAGCAGACCCAACAAGACAAGGAAGCTAAAAGAGATCAAGCAACAGTGCAAAATTCTAGAGACAGGAAATGCAAAATTCAAAGAACAACTACAAGAATTACAGAAGAAATATGAGGTTAGCAAGGCTGAGAAGACGCGGATGAATGCAAGAAGCAAAATATTAGAATAAAAAATAAAGGTATACATGGATGAGGCAGAAAACCTAAGGAACAGAAACAAGGAGCTAATGATAGCTCTTCTGAGTGATCAGCCGATAGAGATTCAGGAAAGGCCAGAAAAAGACATCAAGGAAATAGAGGAGAAGAAGGCTAGGTATGAAGATCAGCTCAAGCAGGAGCAGGCACTCATTGTCGAATGGGAAAAGAGATACATGGAGGACACCGCGGCTCTAAGGACAAAGTGGAAAAAGGCTGGGAATAAATATTTATTGCAATGTAAAGAAGACATTGATCAACTCACTGTCATGACCGAAGAAATCCAAAGGAACAAGGAAACGATTTTGAAGGCCCATGAAGAGATAAAGCAAAAGGATGAAATGATAAAGCAGATACAAGAGCGGCTCGAGCAGCAAACAAAAGAGGGGACACCAGTAGTTCCAAAATCCACAACGACTACTGAGGAGATTGAGGTACGTCCTCTCTCTCCCCCCCTACATCATTCGCCAATAAGGGAGGACATAGAGATCCAACTTGAGCATAATAATCAGGATATTGCAGAACTGATCCGACATGAGAGGGCACTACTGGTGTCCTAGCTTACCGCACAATTTGAAGATCAAATCATCAAGATCATGAAGGAAGCTCAGATTGAGAGCAAGAATTTGGAACAAATATTGAAGCCCTTCAATGTACCATATGGTCTCATGAAAGAGCAAACAAGAGAATATATAAAGACCATGACAAATAAGGAGCCTGACAACCACCTCCAGTTCAGCAATGATACTTTCAATTATACTCAAGAGGAATTCAAGAAGGCTGATCCGATATGGAGGTGCAAACTTCTAGAGAAGAATCCTACACTGTGGGTACAATGGGAAGCATCACCATATGCGCTTCAGGTGAACCCATCTTTTGTCCAGTACCCCGCAGACGCTCTTGGTCGTAATTTTGGGAAAGATAGTGCCAGGGTAGCATAAGTAATCAATGGCTTAATTATCCGTTGTTACCTAGCCCACCGCATAACTACCTACCAACGGAAGAATACATGGTAAAAACCATGGAATTTTGGATTGCGAGATATGCAACTGTTCCGGATTTAGCAGTCAAAATGATGAATAAGATTTTCAGCATGCTTCTTACAGTTATTAAAGTCTTCCAACATGCAAAATATACATGTTTAAACTTCATCGGCATTACACAAGGATCCGAAGCGCTCATTTTTTATCTTTCAACTATCCCTAGTTGCTTAACACTTATGGCATATTATTCATGACTTATGTTTTTTCCGAGCACATATATGCAGACATTCGAAGAAGCATTTTTCACTGGCTTCTTCGAAATTGATTCAGAAATTTTTGTAAAGATGACTTCAAATCTTAATGCAAGACTGGTGGGTTATGAAACAAGTTTCTTTGCGGATCACCGACAAGCACCAGAGGATGGAGTGAAGTCAAGCCAGTGGAAAGAATTTATGATATGTCATGCCAACTTGCTTAATCAAAGAGAGCAAACCCCCATACAAACGTATTCACGTCGCCACAAAAAGCCTGTCGGGGATGACAGAGTTCAAGAGGAGGGAGGTGTGGAAGGGGAATCAAGAAAAAAGAGAAGAAGAAGAAAATCAAAGACCAAAATGCTCAATAAAGAATGAAGATCATAAAGCAAAAGAACCACCCTCTACCCAAAGCCCTGCAGGGGCACGCATCAGGCAACAACGCTAAACATCCAGGTCCTGAGGAGTGGAATTAAAGAATATCAACAACCAGGACATTTCATGGGAAGGATGGACCAGGGCCAAGAAGTATCCATGAAGAACTGCAAGATAATACTTGGCAGGTAATAATCCTCCCACTGATAGCGTGCGGTGGTAGAAAGGATACAGGCTCAGAGCAATACAATAGGTCAGATGTGTGAAGATAAAGACATATCAGAAGACCAAAAGCTAGAAAGGGGAGAGGCTGAAAAGTTGAAGAGAGTGACTAAGAACATCACATTCTTAGTCATAGATGGTGTGCGTGGCAACCCAACTTAATACAGCAACCCAGATTTGTGATGTATGGAATACCAAGGGAAAAATAGAAGCAAAGGACATATTTCGGATAAAATAACAAATTCTCTGACAGTCCTTATCGCTTCTTCGACCACTGGGTGCATGTATTTAGAAAGCTTAGACGAGCAGCAAACGAGAAGCAAAAGTCTGTCAAGGGACAACAGAGACAAAGAGGAGTGTTGCAGAACAAAGAGGCACAAAAGAGGAGCCCCAAAATTTTCAAATTAATGGGTACATTTTTCTTCTTCAAAGTCTTAGAAAATTCCCTTAAGCCATGTAAATGCACTAGAGGAGTCCTCTAGATGCATAATCCCAACTCATTGTAACATATTCCTTGTAAATTAGTAGGAAATTCACCTTTTAGTTAATAAAGTGCCGGTCTCTTGTGTGAAAGGACCATTTTTAGGGCACATGTATACAAGTCACTTTGTGACTCTTTGTAGAGACTTTTTGCCATTGTGAAGAAGGAGAGCTCTTGATTTTCGAAATGGCTTCTTTCTTGCAGATTTTTATCTTTTCTTTGATCTTCTATGTTTGTGTAATGCTTGGAATGTGTGTGTAGGACTGTTATCTATCCCTTCCCACTGTTTTTGAGCTACTCTAGTGTGTGTGTGTGAGCTAGTAGAACTTATGGAGTGAGTATGGGTGTTTCCTACCATTCATTGTTTTGATCATAACTTGAAGCATAGTTGTCAGAATCAAGTGAACTACCTCCAATAGATGCGTCTTGTCGAGAGCTTTGAAAAGAACCCGCTATTGGCCATATTCGGAGTTCGGAGCTAGGAGAAATCCTCGATTTAGTGAAAACTGCTGTAAGTGATATCGTGATAGACATTTTCAGTATTTAGGTGAGTTTGAGAGGTGGATTAGTCTTTTCTCACACATATAAGCTGAACCACTTCATTTCCTATCATATGTGCACATGTCCTCATACACTTGGTTAGGTCGTTTCATCGGATTGACAAATAAGCATGTGCCAATTTCCCACTATACGCACTTGTGTGGCAAATGAGATTTAGTCTCTTTGGCACAAGTCCTTAAGTCTTTTTGACTTAGGTACACAATCTTCAATTCTTGATTGGTGATCATTGGATCATGGGTGAGGTAGTTCATGACTCTGAACCTCCATGGGTGGTAGTTGGCTTTGTCAACCAACTCCACTTTTTGACCTAGATCTGCCATAATGAATAGGAAATCAGGGTTATACTGAAAAATACCTCTTAGCCTTGATGTCCAAGCCTTTGTGTCCTTCTCTTAGAGTCTTGAAAGGATGTTTCCTGCTCTCATAGCAATTGACAAAATTTAATCCCTCATATTTTCACATTAGACGTGAAATGAACCCAATACATATGTCCCTTCATACACCATTTTTGCTACCCTATAACAAAACTCTGTTTCACCTATCTTACACTGATCCAAATTACCTAAGATTTTATCCACAATTGTTATGGTTCATAAGCTTTCCAATAAGCTATAGAACACCTCAAATGGATCTATTTAGGCAAGTGAACAATTCTATACGAATTAGACTATGTAGAGATGTAGATGTCAGGGGAGCACTAGATTGTGCCCTCCCACTAGACTCAACAAGATTTTGGAAATATACTTCTGACTACAAGATCACCCACGTAGTGCAAATAATACAAGAATATGTAGCTGATACAAGAAGTCCCACAACCCAAGATTGATAGGTATGGATAACTCGACTAGAGATGATACATGAGATCCCACTACCCATGATTGTAAGTATGAAACAAGATATCGGGATTACAAGAGCTCTCTTCAAGGAGGTGAACTAGATACAAGAGTTAACTTGGCAAGATCTTGTACTATGAGATTACAACAAGATACAATAGGATGTCCAAGGCCAACAAGTGCTAAGAAAGAAGTTACAAAGGATTAGAAGACAAGGCCATAGTAGACTTTCCATAGAATAAACCTTCAGCAAATCATTTCTCCATCTATTGGGCTTGAACCTCCTTTGAATATCCTTAGTATGAACGTGTCAATAGGTAACATCGTAAACTTGCAAACAACTATTGTTGGTGATTCTTTTGAGAATGCAAGTAAGCCCTTGAGAATTGAACTTCTCACATCTCTGAAAGTGGCATAATTTCTAGCAATCCAACACTCCTTCATACATTTAGCCCTCCACAAGTGAGAGAGGGCAAATTCATCTATAGGAAATTCCCCTAAGATGTCTTCTTTATAACGAAGCTCTTTAGTAAGGAGAGACCAAAGGCCTTGGTAAGAACTTTAAGGATGTCCTTAGAATAACTACAACCCATCAAAATATGCTAGTTGTCTTCAAAGCTCCCACAAACCTTGCATTGCCCATTACCAATTTAGGATTTTATGTGCTCTATTAGCATTATAAATACCATTGTGCAGACAAATACAATTGTGCAGGATGAGCCATTGAAGATAGAGCCATTGGAGATAGCAATGCTTGCTGTTAATTGGCATGTTTCAATTGGCCTTCCATCCACTGATGACCTTCTAAATAGCATTTCCATACTGATTATATAAAAAAAAAAGCGTTGCTTTTGTGCTAGATTTGTTTAATTATTGTATCGCTATAGCCATCAGTCCGAGCAACAGAAGTATACCATGGCGAATTAATTAGAAGACTCCGTACGGATCCTCCAGTGAACCCTTTCACGTTAACCTGAAATCCTTTTCTTTTTCCTTTTTGCTTACTTCAAATGAATGCAAAGTATCTTCGCGAAGTTTGCTGGCTTGACAGCTTCGCACGCTCCCCACTTGCTTCTCCTGCAAGGCAGAACGCAAACAATGAATAAGACGCTGCGTATGCGTCGATAAGGAGGGAGAGAGAGAGAGAGAGAGAGAGAGAGGGGTGCGATGTCAGGCGATTCTCTTGGACCGGCCCTTGTCAAAGCTCTCCTCTCGAACTTCGACATCATTTTCGGGTATTTCCAAGCTTTCGCTTCTTTTGTGCATTTCAAACCTATTTGTCTGAGTTATAGTAGGAATCAGGGCTATCAATGTGAAGGCTTCACCTGTGATTAAGACGCCGTCTGCCGTATGTATGCATTGGACCTCACAGGCGTCGAAAGTACATCCTCCCATATGTGGCCGACATTGCAATGCTTCTCCTCATTATTCAACAGACATGCGTTGTCCATGAACGGTCAATTGAAGGTTATACTGTCCTTTCTGATAGTTTTTCATATCCAAGTTCGCACCTAGCACACATATGGATGCGTATTATGCGTTGCCAACTTACCGCGGGCGCATCGTCCCAGAGACCTCCAATCCATCTTTAGGTCTCGCAGATCTCTATAATGATCAGCCAGTTTCGCACAGATGCTGAGGAGCATTACAAATGCGCACAGCAAAGCCTTTGGTGGACCATTTAACTTCGCAGATCAGTTAGTATTTACGGCATGGTAGCCACATGGTTATCATATTGGGGACCGAGGCATGGTGCCATCGATTATTGGGAATACTTTCGAGTTTGGCGTACCTGACCACACATTACGCAGGATGTTGACCCCTAGACTTATTCTTACCAGCGATCAGACGGAGCTTTAGGACTGTCAGGATGTATAGCCCTTTTCTTTGGTAGTCAGGATGGAGCGTTAGGGTTATATATGCAGCTTGTGAAGGTTATGTATGCAGGTGAGGAAATGTAGTTTAACGATAAATATACTGGAGTCTCTAGCAGTACATTAACGCAATGTCTATCGTACTTCAGATGGTCAGAATTTCATTTCTCCGTAAGGGACATGAATTGGAGCCTAGTGAGGAGGTCGGGCTTATTCTGCGTACTTGAAGGAATAGGTGTGTCACACAGCTTGCTTAAACAGATGACTAAATGATGTCGCACGCAGCTCCGTTCACATCCATGAAGGTAGGGAAGGACAAGTGAAAGGAGCATCACTGCACTAAAACACATGCCGTGTTATGTTCCCACATGCACGGAGATAGAGGAAAAAAAGAGTCCCTAAGGAGTGTCACTGCGTTAGGGATTCTTTTTCTTCCGACTGATAGGAAGAGATTTTTCATCAATTCGGTGAGGGCAACTCTCATGGTGGAGAGATTTATGACAAAGAGTCAAAATTGATATGGGTGGTGGAATAAAGATAAAAAATCTTCAAATTTTATCTCGAACTAGAAAAAAGTAGATTGTTTTGTCATCCAACTTTTCACATTAAAGGTAGAACAATGATATTTCTATTTTGTGTCGTTACCTATTCACAAAGGAACAATAAAACTAATAAATATAATTTCTATTTTATAATTATACGATCAATGCACATAAAATAGAACACACTACTCTATTCTTTATCATATTTTGAATCGTTTGACACATAGGTTCATCATTTCATGAGATAATCAAATGCTTTATACATAAGATGAATAAGAAGTCTATTGTGGAGGATCAAATAAAAAAAGGATGATGTAATTCTTGATATATTTAAGTAGTGATATGTGTGAACACTCTAGGACCATCAGGATATTTTTTTCCCTCGTTATGAGGTTTTTTTTTCCCAGCTAGTATATACGCTTATTACCCTAACAGACCACTTATCTTTGTACATTCTAGTGGTAATACATTCAGTATTGTGTGTTATGCTCCAAGCTTCTCTTTCTTTCTTGTGCTCTTCCTGTGCTTGTATAGATGTCTAACTCTAACAATTAGTATCAGAGCAGGTCGTCGCTTCATCTAGGGTGTTATCAATACCCCTTTGGTCATAGTCTCAGAATACTCAGGATGATTAAGAGATCATATTGGCTTTGCTTTGAGGTATCGAAATCGTAATCTATGCTTGTTTCGATCTCCAAACGCACTATCATAGTGTTTATGTAGGCTATTTCATCTTTTTGTATCAAAGATATATACATATTTCGATTCACCATTATAAGTATCTCAAAGTTTGCTATAGATTTAACAAAACTCGTCAAGGTAGTTTTATTTAACTTTGTTATATATAGTCATTTTTTTGCATGAAGGTATTTAAGTTAGTGACCATGATTGAAAGCAGTGATATATTTCATATGTTGGTTATTGCGTATAAGTTGGATGGTACCAATTATCCATTGTGGGCTTATACGATGCGACATGTATTGGTTACAAAAGAATTATCAAACATTATGAAAGATATTGAAAAACTTCCTATTACACCTGTAAATATAGGTATTGAAACTGATGTAGATGACATTGAAGATGTTGATATTCTTCAGATTTCTGTTCGTGCTACAGTTTTTGTTGCACCTGTTACAGAGTAAATTCATTAGGATAGCAGAGATACTCAGACACATTTATTGATAGCTTTGTCTATCAAATGAGCCATTATTTCACATTCACTTTTGCAAAACAACTAAGGATGCTTGGGATATACTTATGATATTGTATCAAGCTAGGAATGAGGCTTGTGTTGCTTATCTTCGAAATTGATTGAAGAGTGAGCATATGAATGAAGATGATTCTATGGACAATTTTCTAACAAAGATCAAAGACTTGAAAGAACAATTGATTTCTGCTAATGAAGTTATACCAAATGACTCACTTGTGCAGATCATTCTGAATGGTCTTCCTAATTCATATTAGAGTTTTGCCTGTACTCTTCATTTGATGATAAAGGATAATCTAAATGCCTTATCATTTGAGGAGTTAGTCTTTGTTCAGTTGCAGGAAGATCAATCTAGGAAGAACAAGTCCATTATGCATGTTATAGATTAAACTTTCATAGCTAGTCAGAAGGGCAAAGGTAAATGTAGCTCATCTACCAGTAAGCAAAAATTTACAAATGCTACACATTCAAAGAAGGAAGACAAAGATTATGAGAAATCACAAAAGCAAAAATTCTTTTATAAGTACTGTAAAGGAAACGATCATGACACAAAGAACTGTCCAAAACTGATTGCAAAAGAGGCAAAGAAAAAAGAGGCTAGAATGATTGTTGTAGAGATCTCTATACTAAAAATAGAGTCTGCTAATCTTGTGCAGAATGAAGAATGGATGTTTAATATTGTTTGTAGTTTTAATCCATCTTCTCTTGAACAGTGTATATTTGCATTAGACTCAGATGTTTGGTACTTTGATAGTGGGATAACCAAACATATTACCTCGCGGCCCAGTTTCTTTACTTCACTCAAGCTTGCTCCAATAGGGAATACTATGACATGCATCAACAACTCCTCTTATTCTATCATGAGAGTTGGTAAGATCATTTTGACTACTATTGATAGTAGTTCTTTCACTTTATCGAATATTTTATTTATGCGAGGAATCAAGAAGAATTTGTTATCACTTTCGACTTTAGCCAAAATTAGATTGGTTATGAAATTTATTGATGATAGGTATCAGGGAATACTAGATTGTGCTATCTGACTATAGTAGACAAGATTTTGAATATACACTCTTCATTATAAGAACATCCACAAAGAAAAAACGATACAAGAATACGTGATTGATATAAAATGTTCCACAATCCGGGACTGATAGGTATGAATAACTCGACTAGAGATGATACAAGAGATCCCACAACTCGGGATGGTAAGTATGAAACAAGATATCTAGATTACAAGAACTCCCTTCAAGGAAATAAACTAGATACAAGAAAGAACTCGATAAGCATACTATGAGAAGAGGACAAGACAAGATGTCCAAGAACTAGACTAGAAAAGACTCGAACAAGGAACGAGATAAGAACTGGAATTAGAACTTAGAGAGTACTTACTTGGCGATCACAACTCCTTGAGCTCCCAAAATTAGTATTGCCAAGACTGAGAATGAATGTGATGAATCCCTCCCTTTATATGTGTTCAAAGGTAGTGCTCTTAGATGGTTACGACTTGATGATATCAACATGATATCATCAACTAGGAACAAGATCTTTGAGTATCAAAATTCAACAAATAGAGAGTCGAACTTGGGATTTTGGTACGTTTTAAATACAATGGAAGCATTAGTTCCTCCAAACTTTGAGCCAATCATGAGATATAAAAAGTCACATTGAATCTAAGATTTAAGATGGTTTCTTTATCCATGATATCACCTGCCTCTCAAGCGATGAGTTCCACGAGGAGCGGCTATGTTCTCTAGCTTGGGTTTCATTGGATTCTTCCTTAGAAACTCATGAATCTTGAATTTTGCTCTCTGAAGATTTTTTGTAAGCTCCCAAGTACCATCATTGATATCATACCCTTTTTAATGACTAAAGTGTTCCAATCCTCCTCGAGAGATTCTTGAATCTAAGACATGAGCAATCTTGAATTCTTCATGATCCTTAATTTTGAAAGGTGGTGACGGACTGGGTCTTCCTTGAGCTTCCTTAGGTTCGTCAAAAGATAGATCTTTTGAGCTTTTAGTGGTGCGTTATAGTGTTTTCGAGATCTTTGATGGAGTTCCTTGAGTAAGCATACCTCCTTGATTGAATATCAACTCCTTCTTGTCTTTCATCTTCTTGTTATCTTCATAAGTTATATGCTCCATATCATTTGTAATCACTGCTTAGTCTTCAAAAGTTCTTGGTTTGAATTTTTGAGGAATAATATCATGATTATTCAATGCTTCTAGCTCTTGGAATTGGCTTTCTTTGAATAATTGTTTCTCATATTGAACTGCTTGATTGATAACATCCTCCAAGGTATTTACTTGAGGTATGGATAGCAAGAGATATTGAACTTGTGGATTGAGGCCACTTCGAGACTGATTAACCATGTAGTGTTCTTGATATGTAGTTCCACAAGACAACATCTTGATATTTAAGGCATAGCTTGAAACTGATCGATCATCTTGTCGTAGCAAATTTTTCATCTCTTGGATATGTTCGATCAAGTTCTTTATGGTAGATTGAATGTCGTTCTAATTATAAGAACATCCACGAAGGAAAAAGAATACAAGAATACATGACTGATACAGGATGTTCCACAACTCGAGACTGATACGATCTTGGGATGATACAAGAGATCCCACAACCCAAGATTGTAAGTATGGAACAAGATATCTAGATTACAAGAATTTCCTTCAGGAAGATGAACTAGATACAAGAAAGAACTCGACAAGATCTCATACTACAAGATTACAAGAGAACAAGAGAAGATGTCCAAGAACTAGATTAGAAAAGACTGGAATAAGGAACAAGACGAGAATTGGAACTAGAACTTGGAGAGTACTTACTCGGTCACGACTCCTTGAGCTTCGAAGATTGGTATTGGTAAGACTGAAAATGAATGTGATGAATCCCTCCTTTTATAGGTATTCAAAAGCGGTGCTCTATGGCAGTTACGACTTGATGATATCATCATGATATCATAAATTGGGAACAAGCCCTCCGAGTGTCAGAATTCAGCAAATAGACATTTGATCTTGGGATTTTGGCGCTTTTCGAACGCAATGTATGCATTAGTTTCTCCAAAATTCTAGCCAATTATGAGATATAAAAAGTCACATAGAATTTTAAGGTTTAAGATAGTTTCCTTGTTCATGACAATAAGTGTATAGTTCATGATCTATCAAATGACGACGATGTGATCATTGTTTCTGGTATTTTATGTCGTGGTTTATATAAGCTCATAGACTATGAAAAATCTATGAATAATTCAGCATATGCAGTAAACTATTCTCAGGCTATGTCAGATTCAAACTTTTAGCATGCACGCTTTGGTCATCTAAATTTTTCTAGTTTGCTACGCATGCAAAAATCTAAAATAGTGTCCTCTTTTTCCAAAGTTGAGACACTCGGAAAACAAATCTGTGAAGGTTGTATTTTGGGCAAAATGGAGCATTCCTCCTTTCTAAAAGATAGTTTAGTTCGAGCTATTCAAAAATTATAACTTATTCATAGTGATATATGTGGTCCTATGCAGACACCCTCTTTTGGAAATTATCTTTACTTCATCACTTTCATTGATGATTTTTTCAGGCGTGCATGGATGTATCCATTGAAAGTGAAGTTTGAAGTGTTCATGTGCTGAAAATAGTTTTTGGTTTTGTTTGAAAATATGTCAGTATATAAAATAGGCACCCTCTATTCTGAACGGGAAAAAAATATATATCTTCTCACTTTAATGCATTTCTGGTTGAATGTGGGATAAAACATTAGTCTATGTTGCCATATACACCTCAACAGAATGGAGTTGCTGAATGAAAGAACAGGTCACTCATGGAGATGACGAGGTATATGGTCAAGAGTGAGGCTTTACCACATAGTTTTTGGCTTGACACTGTCATGTGTGCATCATATGTATTTAACATGTGTCCCACTAAAGCACTGCACTCTATCGCTCCATATGAGACTTGACATGGTTGCAAGCCATCTGTTGCTCATCTACGTGCTTTTGGTTGTCTAGCATATGCATTAGTGCTTGAATAACATCATAGGAAATTAGATGATAAAGCAGTAAAATATATTTTTATTGGATACAATTCTGAAAGCAAAGGCTATCATCTATATCATCTATAGAGTAAATGCATTTTAGTTAGCCGTGATGTTGTTTTTGTGAGAAATGCTATTCAGCCTTTACTTTCATATACGAAGGAGACATCTGTTAGCTCCAAACATATATATGATACTTTATTGCCTCCTTTTATACGTGGACAGTCTAGTGCTCGTCTTAATGAGGAAACTTCTCAACCTTCGCAAGTTTCATATGATGATAGTTCTATGCACCTCTGTCATATCGTACTTGTTCACGCTCTCATAGTGCCTCTTTTGCATCATATTGCTATGCTATGGCTGCCTCTAGTCTCGATGATGAGAATGAGCCTCTTTCGTTTGATGAAGCACAAAATTTTGAAAATTGGATGGTTGCTATGCAATCTGAATATGGTGTTATAAAGAAGAATGGTACCTGGTCTTTATGTGTCTTGCCTCCTAGTAAGAAGGCCATTGGCATTGGTGGGTATACAAGCTGAAGTGTAAGCCTAATGGAACAGTTGACATGTATAATACTAGGATTGTTGCAAAAGGTTATGCGCAAGAAAGAGGCATTGATTTTGATGAGAACTTTGTACCTATATGTGGAATGATTACTGTTCGTAGCATTTGTGTACTTGCAGCTCATCATGGTTGGAATGTACATCAATTGGATATTAAAATAGCATTTCTGAATGGTGACTTGTATGAAGAAGTATATGTTTCTCAGCCTCGTAGCTTTGTGCAAAAAGGGCATTTGTGCAAGTTAAAGAAGGCATTATATGGTTTAAAGCAAGCACCACGTGCTTGATATGAAAAGATACATGCCTATCTGATTAAAAATGATTTTGAGAACAGTCCAATTGAAAGCAATTTATATATTAAGCGTACTAATGATGTGCTTTTGATCATTGTTATGTATGTTGATAACATGCTGCTCACTGGTCCTTATGAGAATCATATTATTGATTTTAAGATTGATTTACATGCCTCATTTGAGATGTCTGATTTGGGGCATTTGCATCATTATTTGGGCATTCAATTTATGAAAGTTGATGGTGGAATGGCTTTGTGTCAAACAAAATATATTGACATATTATTGCAGTGTCTTGGCCTTGAAGATTGTAAGCCTGGATCATTATTGCCAGATTTGCAATGTTGTTCTGACTCTAACTGGGCGGGTTGCTATGACACTCGTGTGTCCACTAGTGGCATTTACTTCATACTTGGTAGCTTATATATATCTTGTTTAAGCAAGAAGCAGCCTACTATTGCCACTTCCAATTGTGAGGCTGAGTATAGGATAGCTTTCACAATGACTATTGAGTGTGTGGCTTAGATGCCTTATGGCTAATTTGGATGTTGGTCAGTCTTCTACCACCACCATCTTCACTGATAGTCAAAGCACATTGGGAGTTGCGAGGAACCCTGTGTTCCATGCTCGCACTAAGCACAAACGTGCATTATCATTATGTCAGGGAGAGGTTCTTTGGTGGAGAGATCAGCTTGGCATATGTGGAGACATTACACACCTTTCCACGAAGGCTCTGCCTAGAGAGAAGTTTGAAAATTTTTCTAAAACTTTGGCCTTACTTACTTTTGTGAATTGATTCCACATAGCTTGGCACTTCTTTATACATGAGTGTCAGCTCCTTGTTCACTGCATCACTCATTGTTCACCGCATCACTCCTAGGAAGGATTTGTTGATATATTTAAGTAATGATGTGTGTGGACACTCTAGGACCGCCATGATATTTTATTTTCTCTTTAGAAGGTTTTTTTCCCCGGCTTGTATATACATCTATTGCCCTAATTGGCCACTTATGTTTGTACATTCTAGTAGTAATACATTCAATATTGTGTGTTGTGCTCCAAGCTTCTCCTTCTTCCTTGTGTTGTTCATGTGCTTCTACAGACATCTAGCTCCAACAGTAATTTCAAGTGGAACATGAAAGAGAACTAATTTTTCAAAGGGGATCATCTTTAAAGATGCATTGCATATTCCTCTTAGCATTCTCTTTGTACATTATTTGAGCAAGGCTATCTCTTTGTTTTGATCCAATCCCAATCTCAGTATCAAGTATGTCACTACCACATTAAGCACAATCCATGATTTTCTCCATTTGGATTCCAAGTATTGCTCCTACCTCCATTATAGAATTTTCAATCACTCTTTGTTCTTTGTCCATATTTTGATGAAGGCTTATTAATTTTGCTTTAGCCTCTTGTACCCATTCCATATCAAATGATTCACCATGATAAATACAAAAGTTATGAAGTACAAGTCAAGCTGCAATAATATCAAGTACATAATGTAAATCCATATCACACCTTTTTAATTAGACACAAAATCTTACACATGAAAATCATACATAGTCATGTGTAATCCTTAAATGACCTGTAACTTCTCTCTCTCAAGAGCCATGGATTCTTTATGAAAATCCAATGCTTTTTTTAGAAATTCTTTAGATGCTCTAGAAGATCCTTCCCATTGCTTACAATGAATGCTAGAGATTTCTCATATTTTAGAGGACGATGAGTAAAAGGCAAGGATGTTTGGGATAAATCTTCATTGACAACCATCGAATAATGATTTATGTTATTGCTTGAAGATGATGCATTTACTAATGGGTATCATCGTTACCCTTTTCATGTGTATTTTGTGATCGTTCTCCGAAATGGTATTGTGTACTTCGTCCAATCTATATTTCGATAGCATATTTTGCTATTTCTTTTTGTAAGACTCATTATCTTTATCAAAATCTAGATACATCGATATGATCTTGGTGATGACTTTCGACTATAAATTGATATCTTGCTTGATGGAATTATTGAACTCATTATTCATAGTATTATGAGAGCACTAGATTGTGCCCTCTGAATCGACTAGACAAGATTTCAGAATTGCACTTTTGATTACAAGACACCCATGTAGAGAAATAATATAAGAATATATAATTATACAGGAAGTCCCATAATCGAAAACTTACAGATATATATAGCTCAACTAGAGATGATACAAAAGATCCCATAATTTGAGAACATAAGTATGACGCAAGATCTTTAGATTATAAGAAGTCCCTTCAAGGAGTTGAACTAGATATAAGGAGTAACTAGAAATAATCTCGTACTACGAAATTATAATAGCACACAACAAAATGTCTAAGAAATTAGATTGGCCAAGACTAGAACAAGGCACAAGATTAGAATTGAAACTCCAACTTGAAAAGTACTTGGAGATCGTGACTGCTTGAGCTCCTAAGATTGGTATTGGCAAGACTAAGGATGTATGTGGCCAAATCCTTCTTATACAAGTATTCAAGGAAGATTATTAAACCTGGTTATGAGTTGATGATATCATCGATGATATTAACAATTCAAAAAAGATTGCTAAATATTCTCAGGGGAGCAGTAGATTATGCTCTCTGACTATAGTAGACAAGATTTTGGAAATATGCTTTTGATTACCAGAATACCCATGTAGGAAAAATAGTACAAGAATATATAGCTGATATAAGAAGTCCCACAACCCGGGACTGATAGGTTTAGATAACTAAGCTAGAGATGATACAGGAGACCCCACAACCCGGGATCATAAGCATAAGTATGGAGCAAGATCTTTGGATTACAAGAACTCCCTTTTGGAAGATGAACTAGATACAAGAAAGAACTCGACAAGATCTTATACTACGAGATTACAACAGGACAAGGCTAGATATCCAAGATACAAGACTAGACAAGACTAGAGCAAGAGACAGACTAGAACACGAACTGGAACTTGAAAGTACTTACTTGGTGATCAGAACTTCTTGAGCTCCCAAGACTGGTATTGGCAAGATTGAGTATGTATGTGGCCAAGGCCTCCTTATATTGGATTTCAAGGATGGTTCCCAAGGACAATTGCGAGTTGATGATGTCACCAATCAGATCAGGACCTCTGAATGTAAGAATTTAGCAAAAAGAAAATTGATCTTAGGGTTTTGCACATTTTGAATACAATGGAAGCATTGGTTTTGCCTAATTCCAAACCAATCATGAGATATAGGATTCATATGGAATCTGAGATTCAAGATGCTTTTCTTTGTACATGATATCACCTCCCCTCAAGTGACGATTTCCACGAGGAGCACTCATGTTCTCTGGTCTTGGCTTCATTGGATTCCTCTTATGGAATTATCGAACCTTGATTGGTGCTCTTTGAAGGTTTTCTGTAGGTTCCCAAGTCTGATCACTGATGTCATATCCTTTCCAATGAATAAGATATTCCAATCTTCCTCGGGATATTCTCGAATCTAGGTCCCATGCTCGACTTCAAATTCTTCATGATCATCAATCTCGATAGGTGGTGAAGGACTAGGTCTCTCCCCCCTCAATGGTGAAATCTGATATGGTTCCAACATGGATACATGGAAAACTGGATGTGTTCTAATGTTATTCGGTAACTGGAGCTTGAAGGTGACTGGATTAATCTTGGCCAAGATGGTGAATGGACCAAATCTTTGATGATCTATTTTTGCACAAGGCCCTGAAGTTTGCAAATTGTTTTTGAGTAACCATACTTTATCCCCAATTTGATACGATGGATTCTGAACACTATGTTGATTAGCATAGTACTTATATTGTTCTTGAGCTTTATGGATCTCTTCCTTGAGTTCTTTGTGAATGTCCATCAGGTATCGAGCCTTGTCTTTGGTAGCTAGGTTCTTGACATGATTTGGGAGTTGTGTATCCATTCTTGGATGTTGTCCATAATTTGCAAAGAAGGGAGTTTGCTTCGTAGATGCATGAACACTATTGTTATATGCAAACTCTGCAAAGGGTAAAAGCTCAAACCAATCATTTTGATGATAGTTGTTGGTGCAACGGAGATATTGCTCTAGGACTTGATTCACCCATTGTCGAGAAGGAGGAAAGGAGGGAAGAGCGGCGCAGGGTTGGATCAGATCCTAGTGTGGGTCTTTCTCCCCGTTCTGCGAGTGACATATGCATGCTAGGTACCTCACCCTGGTAAATGACTCGTATCGTACATCATAGGCCCGCATCCTCGGAAGAGACAAGCGAAAGCTTGCGTGCATATACTTGTAAGTGTCGTGGATGAAAAATCAAATACAGTGTGGAATGAAACAACTATGCTCAATGATATAATGTGAATCCAAATGATGTCATCCAATAAATCTCGATAATACAATGAATTCTGCTACAGTGTGGATCGATGATACAATATGCCGCTACAGTGTGGATCATGTAATACAGTGTAGACTTCTCGTTGGAGTGCGAGAAGATGCCCATGAGCTTCTCTTTGGTCTTCACGGCATGAACTTTACTTCAAATCTGGTCTTTGGTCTTTGCTTCAGGTCTTCAAGCTTTCTTCAAATAGCTCTCTTTACTTCATAAATCTACAGTAACCTCATATAATATATCCAAAAATCAACCGTAACCTGGACAAAAATCAACTGTAACCTAGAGAGACGTTCCACAGGAGGAAACCATGGGGGTAATATGCTTCTTCACTTTTCTTTGACTCGAACTCTTCAAATCATAAGAACCAACACATGGAGAGAAGATCCATAAGGTAGATCCGCGGGGTACTCTTTACTTCAGCCTTCAAAGACTTTTCTTCACTTCATGTAATATTCTTTAAATCATGAGAAACTGGCATATGGAAAGAAGTTCTGCATGGAAGATCCACGGGGATTACTCTTTACTTCAGGTCTTCAAACCTTCTTCAAATAGCTTTCTTTACTTCATAAATGTGGCAAAAACTTGAAGGAAAGATACACAAGGAAAATCCATTTCATTTCTCTCAAATTTCTCTATTAGATTCTCTTTTATGATCTATTTCCATTTGTTCTCTCAATATCTGCTCAATGTTTTGTTTTTCAATTTTTATCTATATGCTTTTGGTTTCTTCACTAGGTTTCTCTTGACTCTGAATAGATAGAATACCCATTTGTTCATCAGATCTATTATCTTCATGAGTTTTTGGTTTCCATATCTTTTGAAATGACTTTGATCTAGTTTTGGTTTCCTCAAAATATTCTTTCATTCCATCTTTTCCTACATTTAGATGTAAAGGTGATCGATCTTCATATTTAAAAATTTTATTTTCATGTTCACGTACTAGTCTATGTTTGCATGCACTTTCATATGCTATGCAATGCCAGAACATATGTCCAAACTGATCACACCAAAAACATCATATAGGTCTCTTCTCAACACAACTTGATTTCCTAGGTATCACTCTAAGCATGGACTTTCTAAGACCAATCGCTCTTCGTATTTCATAAACTGTTCTTCAATCATTTTATTCATTTTAATTCTCTTCTTTATATGATCTGAGCTATGAAATAAGTAGATTTCTAATCCAAGCAATAATGGAAAAGTTCATACCCATATGATCTAAACTGATGCAAAAAGTGGATGATCAAAGTCAAGCAACCAAAAGCAATCTTCCTCTTTTAGTATGTGGAATCAATGCAAACAAGATCAATGAACTTAAAATGTTGGTACCTGGAATATGTGATTCGATGTCGAGGTTCCTATATTATGTTCTCACAGAGTGGATGACATGTCGAGGATCACGAGGCAACCACCTTGCTTCACATCGGGTTTAGGTATCGGGGAGCGAAGGAAGGTCAAAGAAAGGGAGAGCATCGTGCAGGGTTGGATCAGGCCCCACTGGGTGCATCATTCCCCCTCATGTGATGAGCAATGTCTGCATGTTGGGTGTCTCGCCCCTAGTATTGCGGTCGTTGTCTACGTCGTAGGCTCGCATCTCGAGAGATAAAGGCAAGTGAAAGCTCACATGTGTGGAACATAATCTTCACGGATACCGAATGAAATACACAATACAAAATAAATAGCTGATCTTGATAATAATGGTCCAACAATTTACATCCAATGATCAATATATAAAATCAATGATACAACTCAGAATATATGCTACGACAGTGCAGTCTGGACAATACAAAATGGACACTCCACTCGAGTGCGGATGAGGTAATACAGTATAGACTTCCCCCTACAGTGCGAGAAGATTCCCAAGAGCTTCTTTTTGGTCTTCGCGATAGGAACTTTACTTCACTTTACTTCCGTCTTTACTTCAGGTCCTCAAGCTTTCTTTACTTCATAAAACTGGCAGAAACCTGGAAAGAAGATCCACAAGGAAGATCCACAAGGATAACTCTTCACTTCAGATCTTCAGAAACTTCAACTCTTTACTTCATAAAATCCTTGGTCTCATCTCATAATCGATCGAATCAATCAAAACATGCACAGATTATAACTCATTCTTAGTCAAAACATCACACCATATCTAGAA
Organism: Ceratopteris richardii; assembly: GCA_020310875.1. Taxonomy (NCBI): domain Eukaryota; kingdom Viridiplantae; phylum Streptophyta; class Polypodiopsida; order Polypodiales; family Pteridaceae; genus Ceratopteris; species Ceratopteris richardii. The sequence continues at coordinate 137,627,963 of CM035413.1, forward strand.
AACCAATGAACTTGAAAAAAATTTAATGTACACTTCCCTGAGGGATTTCATCCCAACACCATTATGTTTGTCCATCAGTCTGTGGATGATTTATTGTATATAGTTTAACTTGAACACCAAGGAGCTTGCAAAGACTATTCCAAAAGTTGGATATGAACTGTGGACCTCGATCACTGACAATATCATCAGGCAATCCATGAGGCCTAAAGATGTATTTGAGAAAAAGTCTAGCAGTGGCTACACCTGTGATTGCCTTGGTAGTTGAAACGAAGTGTGCCATCTTTGTAAGTCCATCCACAATAATAAGAATGGCATCATACTTATTTGACTTTAGTAGATCTATGATGAACTCCATAGACAATGAAGCCCATGGCCTTTTTGGAATAGGTAAAGGTTGCAAGAGGCCATGAGGTCTATGTCGGGGTACCTTAGAGTTATTGCAAGTGTCACAGGTTTGGATATATTCTTTGACTTCCTTCCACATTTGAGGCCACCAAAGATCCCTTGATATGGGTTCTATTGTTTTATTCACTCCAAAATGACCTGCTGCAAGGTTGTCATGATGTTGTTGAAGTACTTGGATCCTGGGCTAGAGGGACATACAATAGGTTCTTATAGAAGAGTAATCCATCCTTTTTCTGAAATTCATTTACCTCTTGGATTTTTCCTTCTTGAGCTTTCTGCTTAACATTACAAAACAATTCATCTTGTGGTAGATTCTCACAGATCAAATGATTCAAGGTTGAATCTTCATGATGGCTTGAAGAGATAGCTACTATCTGGAGATGCTCAGGCTTGAGTAATACACTCTCTTGTTGATCAAAGGCCTCTTCATCCTTCTTTCATGCAAGGTAAGATCTTGTGGACAGGGCATCTGACTTACATTGTTGACGTCCTAGGCAGTATGTGATGAGAAAGTCAAATCTGGATAGAAAGTTACTCCATCGAGATTGTCTTCTATTGAGGATGCACAGTATACACAGTAACTTTATGAGTTGCTCCTTCTAGATGGTGACACCAGGTATCAAACACATCCATTATGGCAAAAAGTTCTTTATCATCAATTTCAAAAAGTTCTTTATCATCAATTTCATAATTAATTTCTCGAAGGGTTCCTTGAATGATATGCAATTGGATGTAGGTGGCTATCATCTCCATATATGGGATAGAATGGATCCTAGGGAAAAGTCTGATGCATCTGTTTCTAGGAAGAAGGGTTTGCTAGAATTAGGATGAACTAGAATTCGGCCAGTAGTGAATGCTGATTTCAAGGTCTAAAAGGCTTTTTCTGCTTCTTTACTCCATGAAAATTTATAGTTCCCTGTAAGCTTGGTAAGAGGTGTTACTGTCTTGGAGTAATCTCTGATGAATATCTTGTAGAAATTGGCAAGTCCTAGAAAGCATTGTACATCTCAAACACATGAAGGTGGTTGCCAATCAAGGATTATCTCAATCTTCTTAGGATCCATAAAAATTCCTTTATATGTTACAATGTACCCTAAAATTTCCACTTCTATCTTATGGAAAGAGCACTTCTCCAATTTGCATATAATCCTTTTCTCTTAGTTTCTCTAGGAATATCTTTACATGACATTCATGATCCTCTAGGTTTTTAGAGAATATCAAGATATCGTCAAGGTATATTACAACAAAATCATCTAAATGCTCTCGAACGATATCATTCATCATATGTTGGAAGACATCTGGAGCATTTATGAGACCGAATGGCATAACTACATATTCAAAATAGCCATACCTTGTTCGAAATGTTGTCTTCCATTCATCTCCTTCTCTAATCCTAAAAAGGTTGTAAGCTCCTCGAAGGTCCATCTTCGTGAAGAACTTTGCTTTTCCAAGGTGTTCCAAGAGCTCTGATATGAGTGGTAGAGGGTATCTATTCTTTATAGTGACTTTATTCAATCCACGGTATTCTACACACATCTAGAGAGTCACATCCTTCTTCTTTACAAATAAAATAGGAGCTCCTGCTGGAGACTTTGAATGTTTGATAAACCCCTTTGTTAGATTCTCATCAATGTTCTTACGTAGTTCTGTAAGTTGCTATGGGGATAGTCTATATATTGGTCCAAAGGATGGTTATGCTCCCTATTGAAGTTCTATGGCACAATCATAAGGTCTATGCTCTGGGAGGATATCTGCATTCTTCTTTTCAAAAACATCTTCAAAGCCTTTGTACTGATCGGGTAGCTACACTAGATCATCTTTCTTGGATTTGTGAGCTGGTATGGCATAGATCATATATGTTGGTTCCGTCCTTACTGCATGTATGAAGGATTTGGCTTTGACATATGTTGGGTTCTTCTCGATATCTCGACTGATGATTTTATTCTTTTCCCAATCAATGTCTAGAATATGTTGCTTTAACCAGGGCATTCCAATGATAACTAGATGTACTGGGCTCAATATTATATTAAAACATATGTGGGATTCATGGTCACCAAGGTGTACTTTTAATAGTGCGGTTTCCATGGTTATATTCCAGATGCTAGAGGTCGACCATCTACTACTTCAATTACTTCTAGTTTGTTCTTTGGAAGTACAAGAATTCCATGTTTCTTAACCAATCCTTCATCGATGAAACATGAGGAGGCACCTGAATCTACTAGGGTTGTAAGGGAAAAGGTGTTCTTGGCCATGATTAACTTGACATGTGCAAGACATGTTTCTATGGGTGTAGTTGGAATTATGAGACCCTTTCTTATATCATGGTCTGACTGTACGGCCTCTTTTACAACTCCAATTCCTTGTTTTCCTGCTCTACAAGGATGGCTGCAACTCTAGAGTTCATCTTCTTATTGGAATAATTAATTGCAATATGGCCAGGGTTTCCATAATATAGGCATAACTTGTTATCCCTCCTTCCCTATTTCTCTTATGGTGTTAGAGGCTCGAACCTAGTTACATCTATTTTCATAGGTTCGGTCATAGACTCATCTCTAGGAGTGGGTTAGAAGGGTTTCCATTGGTGAGGTCTTCCTTCTACTTGTTTTTCTTGTTTGTCTTCCTTCTACTTGTTTTTCTTGTTTTTATTGACGGTTATCACATTGAATAGCTTGGTTGACGTATTCAATCAATGTCTTAATCTTTGGCATCATGAGCATAAGGTCCTTTACATCATCTCTTAAACCCCATCTAAGTTGGCTTATGAAATAATGTTCATGCCAAGTGACATCACATATCAACTCTCTAAATTCTGATGCATAGGTAGAGGTAGGGCGATTACCTTGACGTAGCTTTCAGAGTTTTGTTTCTACCACTCGACTCCTGTCTGCATCTCCAAATGTGGCGGAAAGTTCTTGAAGAAACCCCTCATAGTCATGAAGCACAGCCATATCCTTCTCCAAGATTGGGGCAAACCATGATAGTGCTTGACCATAAAGCAAGGTTCCAATAAAACAGACCTTGGATGCATCATCAAGGTAGCTATCAAGCTGCATATGGATGTACAATTTGACTTGTTATAGGAACCCTCAAAACTTTGTGTGATCACCATTGAACTTTTCTGGCATGCAAATTTTGGGTTTCTTCATGAAAGATCAACTAGGAAGTTGGTTCACTTGAATGCTTCCTTAATTTGCTTGAAGATTACTGACTCATTCTTGTAGTTTCTGGATGAGCGTGCCTAGATGCACCGGATGTTCCATCTCGACTTGTGTTTGTGTATGAGTTAGATCCTTGATTTGTTGTTGAAGAATTTGAAGTGATGCCAGGATCTATTCGTAAGCATTCTCCATGATGCCTAGTCTTGAATAGAAGCTAGTCTTGCCAAAATCTTAGGAGAACACTAGATTGTGCTCTCTAACTATAGTAGACAAGATGTTGGAAATATGCTTCTGATTACAAGAATACCCACGTAGGGAAAATAGTACAAGAATATGTAGCTGATACAAGAAGTCCCACAACCTGGGATTGATAGGTATAGATAACTCAGCTAGAGATGATACAAGAGATCCCACAACTAGGATCGTAAGTATGGAGCAAGGTCTTTGGATTACAAGAACTCCCTTTTGGGAGATGAACTAGATACAAGAAAGAACTCGACAAGATCTCGTACTATGAGATTACAACAAGACAAGGCTAGATGTCGAGGATACAAGACTAGATAAGACTATAGCAAGAGACAAGACTAGAACTCGAACTACAACTTGAAAGTAGTTACTTGGTGATCATGACTCTTTGAGCTCCCAAGACTAGCATTGGCAAGACTTGGTATGTATGTAGCCAAGGCCTCCTTATACAGGATTTCAAGGGCAGTTGGGAGTTGATGATATCATCAATGATGTTAGCAATCCGAACAGGACCTCCGAATGTCAGAATTTAGCACATAGACATCCGATCTTAGGATTTTGGCACATTCTAGATGCAATGGAAACATTGGTTTCTTCTAATTCCGAACCAATCATGAGATATATGATTCACATGGAATCTAAGGTTCAGGATGGTTTCCTTTGTCTATGCCATATATCAAAATATAGCAAGTAGACAATCGATCTTAGGATTTTGGCACGTTCTAGAAGCAATGGAAGCATTAGTTTTTTTAAATTTTAAACCAATAATGAGATATAGACATTCACATAGAATCTAAGATTTAGGATGATTTCCTTTGCCTATAACATCACCTCCCCCTCGAGCGACGAGTTCCACAAGGAGTGGTCATGTTTTCTAATCTTGGCTTAATTGGATTTTTCTTATGAAATTCTTGAACTTTGATATGTTAGAGGAGCACTAGATTATGCCCTCTAACTAGAATAGATAAGATTTCAAAATTATACTTTCGATGTTAAGATCATCCTCGTAAGAAAAATAATACAAGATTATGTAGCTGATACAAGAAGTTCCACAATTTAAGACTGATAGTTATGGATAATGCAACTAGAGATGATACAAGAGATCGCACAATCCAGGTTGGTAGTTATGAAGCAAGATCTCTAGATTACAAGAACTCCCTTCAAGGAGATGAACTAGATACAATTCGAAAGGATCTCATACTACAAGATTATAACAAGCCAAAAAAGGATGTCGAAGATACAAGACTAGACAAAACTAGAGCTAGCGATAATACTAGAACTCGAACTGGAACTTAAAAGTACTTACTTAGTGATCACGACTCTTTCAGCTTCCAAGAATGGCATTGGAAAGACTGAGAATATATGTAATCAATCCTTGCTTTTATAGGTTTTCAAGAGAAGTTCATCAATGGCGATTGTATTAATGATATCATTGATGATATCATCAATTGGAAACAAGATCTTTGGGTATCAAAGTCAGGCAAATACACAATCGATCTTAGGATTTGATATATTTCGAACGTAATAAAAGTATTAATTTCTCCAATCTCTCAGCCAATCATGCGATATAGAAAGTCACATGGAATCTGAGGTTTAGGATGGTTTCCTTTGTCCATGATATCATCTTCCCATCAAGCGAGGAGTTCCATGAGGAGCGATTGTGTAACTATGAGATCTTCTAGGACTTGAATTTTTATAGCTTTTGATCTTTGTAGAGTTCTTAATCTATAGTACTCGAACACAACGATGATGGATACCATGATAAAATTGAAAAGGGTTTATAGTATATCTAGGTATACATACATCAAAGTTAATGAAGATTAGAAATGGGATCTTGGGATTACCCAAAATGGTTCTACTTGGTTTCCTATTAGGAAAATCAAAGAAATTGAAATGAAAAATCTCGAAAAGGTAAAGAAGCTCTGAAACAAAGGGTTTTGTATATGGAAGCATCTCTAGAATCAATAGAGAAGACATTGGATTAGACTTGAGGAGATAGACTCAACTATGAGAGTTGGCTATGGTGATTGATGCCTGTTAAGACAGAGAATCAATTCTTGGGAGAGCTCAAAGATGCACCTCCTTCTCACTGCTTTGACATGATCCCCCATGGATTGAAGGCTTAGGATGGACATATAGTAACAAAATGGATAAGATGATAAGTATCAAGAGGCACATGGACTCACATATCGGTCTTTATAGAAGATGGTGCTTGAACTACACATTTGTGAGATGGCAACCATCATCCTCATTGATAGTCAGGGTGCATTGGTAGTTGTTAGAAACCTTGTGTTTGCTCCCACAAAGCACTTTGAGATGCACTATCATTATCTTAGGGAGAGGTTCTTTGTCGAAGAGATCATTTTTGCTTATGTGCCCACACAAGATAATGTTGAAGACCTTTTCACAAAGGCCTTGCCTAGGGAGAAGTTTGAAGCTTTTCACAAATCTTTGGGCTTACTTTGTGGATTGATATCTTTCCACACATCTTGGAACTTCCTTACACATGAGTGACAACTCCTTGTTCATCGCATCACTTGGAGATGGGATTTGATGATATATTTCTGTAGTAATGTATGTGAACACACTTAAGACTGTCACCGCACTCTTTTCCCTCTTTAGGAGGTTTTTTCCCCAATTTGTACATATGCCTATAACCCTAGAAAATGAATTCTCTTTGTACATTCACTTAACAATACATTTTGTATTGTGGTGTGATCCAAGCTTCTTCTTCTTCTTCATTATGTTTTCTATGTGCTTTTGAAGACTTCAAAATCCAACAATCCATGCCCTAGATATGTGTTTATTGATTATTAATTTATGGTGATCATTCTCAATTGGAAAGAGGAGACTCGATTGGAATTTTCAAACATTTATATAGGATCCATGAGAGCATAGAATAGAACTTTAATGGTTTCTTCTTCTCATTTTATATGTTATCGATTGATACAATTGTATCAATTTCCATTACTTGTGAGTTAATATTGATGCAAGTTGTATCTTGCAAAACTCTAGTTGAGTTGATTTATCACACTATTTCTCATTTCTCAACTCTGGATGAGTTGATGCTACACATAGTTAAGAATAATAAAGTCATATGAATGACTCTATCCTTTCAGTAGAGGGAAGGAAACACTTCAAGAACACTTCATGATTTTATATTAATTAGTTATAGTTGTGAGTACCCACATGTTTTTTCTTATCATGCTAAGAAGTGTTCGACTTTAATTTCATACATGCATCTTTGTGAGGTATAATGTTTGGCCATATGGGACATCGAATCTTTTATTCTATCTAGGTATTGGAAAGATGGTACTGATAGAAGTCATTGAGACTACATTCTTTATGGTTGGGAGCTTATTCATATGATCTTCTTACTATTAGGAAACAGAGAAACAAGTTAGACAATCAATCTACATTATGATTGCAAACAAGGTAAGTTTGTAAGCAACTGGCCAAGAAGTAAAAAGGCAAGGGTTTCACATAAGAGTTGTGAATAGGCAAGTGCAATAAGAAATAATTCGTAGAGTACGTACTACTTTATTTGATATTTTTCAGATTAAGTCATGTTTCATATATAGTATGAATGAGGTGAGCTAGATGCTTAGCCTAGTGGGCTATGAGTGTGCACACATCTAGTTACCATGTTTTCAGTATACTTAGTAGACTCACATTATGGATCTTCATTATCTATAGGAGTGCAAGGGTACCAGTCATAGATTCTACAAAAGAGATTTACTAGAGAAGTCATGTTCATAGTTTGGAATGATTTGAGAAATGACATAAGAGAATTCATGTTCGTAGTTTGGAATGATTTGAGAAATGACATTCAATGTACTTACTAGACTCACATTATAGGTCTTTATTAGCTCTAGTAGTGCAAGGGTATGATTCATAGATTCGACAAAAGGGATTTACTAGAGAAATCATGTTCCTAGTTTGGTCAAATATAAAGCAAGTTTTTTCCACTTGGAATAAGTTAAAATTTTTTCATTAAGAAGGTGGTGGTAGTCCACTAGCTATTGTATTTCATGAGCATGTCTTACTTGGAAGGAAGGACTTAATTACATTGAGTGGATTAGGATTTACTTTGTATGGGAGATTTGGTCCATTTTTTGGATCATAATATCTTTTGTATGATGGATTGACATGGTGGATTCAAAATTCGGATCAAGTGTCATCTTTCTTGAGTTTCATTTCACTATAGTGAGTGAATTAAGTAGATTTATTTGATTTTAGAGATTAAACACTATCTCGAAAGGATTTGCATGAGTTATGAGCAAGGTATGGTTAGGAAATAGAACTCTTTCATGAGTTTTGATTATTTTTAGTATTTTCTCGCAAAGATTTAGGGCATAATCAAGATTGTTTAGGAAGTATATAGTACATTATCCTAGTTCTTGAACCAAGTTGTGGAAGCTCCATAAGTGACTCATAGTTCTAGATGAGCATAAGTATTGTTCATTACTCTAGTAGAGTAAGTGATTTTGTTTATTTCATAGTTATTTCATATGAAATGTTGTCAATAGGTATTTTAAGGAGACAAGGGTAAGTTGCCAAGGTCTCTACAAGTGACAAGTTGTCACAAGCTAGTGGTCAAGGTGTAGGCATAGAGAGTCCTAAGATATTCCAAGTACTTATGATATGCATGTATGGAATCATTGGGCCTCAAAGTGTTTCCTAGAGTATGCCCAAGGTAAGGACTACTATTCATTGGTGGAAATGCTAGATAGAAATTAGAGAGATTAGTTGTCTACTCTTTGACCATCTAGTATTTCAGAGACGCAGGACACTCTAGTCTTATTTGATGGAATCAGAGGTTCTAATACCAAGGTTTCTAGCTCCTTGTATATCATTGCTTTGAGGGCAATGATCTTTAGAAGGGGAAAGAGTGTTATATTCTAGAGATGTATGTACATGCCTAAATGAATGAGAAGTTCCTTGCTCACGCGATAGCCAAGACCAAAAGCAAGAGAGTTCAGATGAGATACCTACTCATGATGGCTAGATGAGTAGAGTAACTTTAAAGAGAACACTAAATGGTGACTAGGCAAGGGCTATATATAAGTTGGGAGTTGAGTCCCAGGTATTTCATTCTCCACTTCTCACATGATTGTGAAGAATTTTATCCTAACTAGAGAGCTTGAAAACAAAATCTTCATGGAGCCACCTCGAGTCTTTGAAGATACAAATTTTCCACATTACATGTGTAGGCTTGAGGGAACAATCTTCATGGAGCCACCTTGAGGCTTTGAAGTTAAAAAAAATCCCACATTACATATGGAGCTACCCAAGGCTTCGAAGATACAAAATTTCCACATTAGTTATGTAGAATTGTTGATTACTTGATGTCATGTGGATACAATTTGACTTGCGAAAACCCACCACTCTTTGCTAAGAAGGAAGGTAATTAAAATTTGTTCATATGTATTTATGTTCATGAGCCAATAACTATAGGGGATCATCAAGACAACATCAAGGATATAAAGAGGAAACTTGCAACTATAGAAGTGAAGGTGAACATAGTACCCATGAGGACCATGTATCCCACAAAGCAAGGGTGAATCATGACTGAACAAATAAGGCCAAAGACAGTAGAATTCCAAGATGCATGAAGGCCTTGCAAGTGGTTCAAACATGGCCTCTTTCCCATACACTATCCAACTATAGGGGGGGTATTTATTAAAAGAAAAGACGAAAGATAAAATTTAAAGGACGAATATAATCACCATACAACGATGTTGAAACAATCGTGATACTAATCATAAAAACTAATCAACAATCTCGAAAAAAGAAACTGCATAGAATGCATAGTGAATATGGTTTTTTTTTTCAGATTGATCCTCTTGCAATACTATTTATGAGCAAACAATGGTTAAAGGAAATATTTTGATAAGAAAAATCAGGATAATTGCATTTCGGGTATAACATTTTCCTAAGCAATCAAATGATTTGTAGTTGTATCAGAAGACTTTCTATAGCTAGACCATCCACACGCCTAGGCTCCAAAATGTTTCTAAGGTAAACAATACAAGCCCATTTACTGCTTGATGTAATGGAACATGATTACTTTAAGAATCCTTAACTATTCTACATGAACAAAATTGACAGATACTCGAAATATTCAAAGAAAATGAAATCAAATTACAAGGATTTTAACGACCATCTATGACCTACTTTGCTTTTTGCATTCAAAGTGTTTGGATTCCATGAATCGGATTCAAAGTACCTCATTGCTTCTTGAGGTGCATGATCGATACACTCTACTTGTTATCCCATTCTTCTATGAGGTTTTCTTAAGAGTTATCGAGTGAGTCTTAGTTTATGTGATTTTGAAGGACTTTGTGCTCTGGAAATATGCATTTGGGATTATTTTGGCATTGGTTAACACTCTCACGACTAGTATGCATGGCTTACCATCTCTTCACGGAATATTTTGTTTGAGCTTTTGCTTGTGAATATGAGAATCCCAAAGTTTTTCTAAATCTGTAACACCGCTCCATAGGTGTTTTTTTCGGTTGCTATAGACAATAGTGTTCTTTTTATCAAGAACAAGCCACTAGCAGTTAGTGATATCAGGGGAAAACCTCAAGGATAGGGAAAAACTCCCCCTTACAGAACTAAGTGTGGCCAAACATATCTACCAAATTGTAGTAATAGGCTCTACTGTTTTGTTCTCCTAGACTATATTTATCCCCAATTCCATACCATTCTTTTTTTTTCAATAAAGGAAGTTCGGCCTTGAATAGGGAATTGCAACAAGTATTTAAGATCCCTGGTGTTCATTGCGGTAGTATAGACCCTTAACTTATGAAACTACATGTACATGCAGGCCTTTTAATTGTATGCCAATATGTATTGATGCATATGTTGTACATCCAAATGCGTTCATGTGTGTTCATTCACACTTCTTACCCATAAGCTTCTCCTTAGGTGTAACTACATGTACATAATAGTTGGAGTTATCTTAATAATATGAACAACAATAAACATTACTTCTGTCTAATAACAATGAAAATCCATCAAGGCTCTAGCTATGGATGCAATATTTCTATCACGTGGGTTTTCAGAAAATTTTTATGTTCACAAAAAAAATATTCTCCTACTCCATTTGATATCAGTTTTTATATATGCATTTCTATCTCCTTTGGCATCATATACTTGAAAATATCTGATATGCATTCCCATTTCCGTTTTCACCATATATTTGGAAATATTTTGATTTATAACACTTAGATTTTCTCCATCATGAAGCAGTGCCATCGTTTTCTTGTAAGGTCATGAGTGAATGTACAATAACTTTGTACCCCCCACAAAAGTGAAATTTTTTGTCAAACTGTGCAACTTTAATTCAAAAAAGAGAGAGAAGCACAAATGAGGTAAAGAGAGGTACAAAGAAAGCCGATCAGCCTTTCATCCCTTTCATGTAGGATCCTTTTTTTTAAAGCTTGTTTTCCTCAAAGAGAAATGCCATTAGGTGTTTATAGGGGGGATAATCTTAAACTTCCTATTTATTCTACTAAGTTAGTGTAGGGATTTCCATAGGGACCACTTTTAGGAGATATGAAGCTGACAATACATTTTTCCTTCCAATTTTTTCTGAAGAAATTCACTTCTAATCGCATTTCAAAGGGATGTTGAACAATTGAGCAACCAATAGCCTCAGCAAGCAAGCTTCCAAACATGGTCACTCTTCCTATTTCAAAAAAGACCATACCATTCTACCTAATTGGTCGATTTATATTGGGGGTCTTTTGGACACTCTTTCAAACATGGTCACTCTTCCTATTTCAAAAAAGACCATACTATTCTTGAATTACATCCTTCAGATACATTCTACATTTAGCCAAATTTGAATCTGATAACAAGTTTCGTTTATAGCATTAATTTCAAAATTTGTTGATTTGCATGTTCAATACATTTATGTCAAATTTCTATGCTTGAAATGACATCTACACAATGTGAAAATCCTAAACACAGTGTTTCCTTGTGTGACGAATCTTTGGATATTTTTATGCTCGCCCACATATAAGCATTTGAGTTAAACCTCAGTTATAGTTTCTATTCAATCATTTATCCTACAAAAACCACATCCTTGCTGATGTTATAGTTTCTATTCCATCATTTATCCTCCAAAAAACTAGATCATTGCTTAATGTTATAGGCATGAAACACATCAACCAGATATTTCACCTTTCTAGGGACGATGAGATACTTCCTTATGCAAAAGCATGTGTTTTACTTTCATGAACTTATATAAAATTGGGATAAGATAATATCTACTGATATATAAATGACTCCAGATGACTAAGCATATGATTTTATGAACCTGAACCAACATGTCATTCCTACATACAAGTAATTCAAGTCCTCCATACAGCCCAAGGTGTAAAAACTGATCCTTATACCGTAAAGTACTATTCGTGAAGACAAATCTTCTTGTAGATTTCGTTGTGTTAAAAAAAAAAAACTTACAAATACTATTGATATTCTCGAGGTATAAAGCAAAAAATAAAAAAAAAGCTAAAGCTTAGCTTTCATGTTTTTGCAATTTTGGAAGATATAATAGACATAGTGCTCACTTCCTTAGCTTTACATTTTGTGAATAAAGGCTTCAACTTAGTTTTCATGTTTTTTCCACTTTTAGATGTACTAGAGAAAGATAAGGTCTGTTGCATGAGAGAGAGAGAGACAACGAGAGAGAGAGAGAAAGAGACACAGACACACACACACACACACACACACACACACACACATATATATATATATATATATATATATATATATATATATATATATATATATATATATAGCACGTGCGTACATACAAACACATATACGTACACGTACTCATATATAAGTGTGGTACTGTATTGATGGAGCTACACCATTTTCAAGTAAGAAATGTTCTGATCACATCAGTAAAAAGGGAAATAAAATAGAAAAATAATTTCAGAACATTTCTCGTTCTCAAGAGAAAAATATTTTATATAGAATACAATTTTCTCTATGATTTGATCTCGTAATTTACAATACGTTTGTGTAGTTTCATGATTGCATGCGTCATTTACTCATAGTCAAGAAGTATGTAGTTTGTATATGTGTTCAGAAAACAGTGTACTCAACTTTGATTCTAACATATAGCTCAATTGTTTTATGGAACAGGGCAATTGTCATGCTTCTATATCCATTGTAAGGGACGTTTTCTGTTACACTATCTTCAATTTAAGATTCTTATAATTAAGTTCTATAAAGATTTTGGTTTAAATTAAGCGAAAAGAGTACTCAAAATAAGATCACCTTTCATAGACCTCACACAAAAAATTTCCACCTGTTGATCATAACCAATCACAATTTTTATCATGCATCGTATACAGATAGTACATGGTCCTGTGTCCAAATGCAAAGCTTTGAATTTCTATTTATATGAGATTCTCAAGATACACTCATGTGAAGTTCCAATGGAAAATCCAGTTCTACATAGAAAAATTATAAAGCTTACCTCGACATATATTTGCGTTATAAAATTTAAATACTAATTGAAATAATATGATAAGGTCTTCACATGAATGTATATGACTAATGTTGATGGGAAATAGATTAACAAAGAAACTGATACAGTAAATAAAAGCGATTAAACAGCTGAGTTTTTTTTTTAATTTGAATGTCTGAAAAAAGTTTTGAAGCATTGATTGCGTGTTCTTTCAATTTTAAAAAGTTTATATACAAAATTATTTAACCACAAAAAAGCCATTAAATCATATTGCATTCTAAAATTCATTAAAATATATGAACTTATATTTTACATCATTTTTTATGAATACTCAATCCAAAATATAGAACTAGATTCATTAATGTACTATACATTATTAGTAAATTTTAGGATTTTTTTATCAAATCTTTATGCTCTCATGTGACAAATAGATCAACTCAAACGTGTGAGAGTTTGTAGCAAAATATATGTATATATTCAAGTTTATAATTTTGAAAAATAACAAATTTTTTTATTATTATTAACCCGTCGAGGCTTCTTTTAACCCTTAATGTGAGAGAAGATTCACAAAAGGCTGATTCATATAGAGATTGAAACCAAGGTGAACCTCTCCGAAAAAAGGGGCTTCTCAAGATGAGGGGAATTCGCATATTTGAAAAGGAGATTAAGAGAAAGAACATCCAGTTATTCTCAAATATGTGGCTGGTAGGAAGGCAACTAAACCCTCCAAAAGAATGTGTAGACTCCTGTAGAAGAAACAAATCAAAGAGCTCCTCCCTAGGATTAGTAATAATAACAAAGCTCCTCCCTAGGATTAGTAATAATAACAAAGCTCCTCCCTAGGATCATTAAATGATATAATCATTAATCACTTCTTACATTTGTTCAGGTTGTCATCTTTGCTCTCCCATAGGAGGTGCAAATGCATGGTCTTTATCTCCAAACTCAGGACCTAGTCTAAGAATATGCCTTTCTACACTAGTCAATGGCTTTACCAACATGGAATCAAGGATGCTATTGATGCCCATCCTAAAAAGAAAACGGCTAGGTGTTTAAGGCCTTGCTTACAAGTTCTCCCAAACCTTTATGCATGTTATTATGGACCCTATTTGCTTCATCTAGAAGGAATCCATCAATCTTGGTACTCTACCTAAATGTCTCAGTGGATGGATAAAACTCATTCACAAGAAACTAGCAAGAATACAGTTGAAATCGAGCAGCCCGTTACCATGATCTAGAATCGTTATAAGGTCCTTGCCAAATTTATGGGCAATCAAATATCATGTCATCTCCGATCTTGGGTTCATGAGCAATACAAAGGCTTCATCAAAGATAGGTTGATCTTGAAAGCTATGATCAACATTTGGGAATGTCTCAAATACGTTAAGAAGATATCACAAGAGCTTCTCTTCCTTGAAATTGATTTTGATAAATCTTATGATATATAGGAGTGGGCTTTAATTATTGAATCACGAAAACCTTGGAATGGGATATAAATTTATCAAAACAGTTTCCACTCTTCTCAAAAAATAGATTTTGCTCAGATAGACATCAATTGAGCCCATCCACTTTCTCTCATGGACAAGGAAACCATCTTAAACTTTAGATTCTATGTGACTTTCCATATCTCATGATTGGCTCAGATTTTGGAGAAACTAATGCTACCACTGCATCCAGAATGTGCCAAAACCCCAAGATCGACTGCCTATTTGTTGAATTCTGACACCCAAGGACTTGTTTCGAGTTGATGATGTCATTGATGACATCATCAAATCGTAACCGCCCTTGGAAAACCTATATAAGGAGGGATTGGCCACATTCATAATCAGTCTTGTGGATACGAGTCTTGGGAGCTCAAGGAGTCATGACCGCCAAGTACTTTCCAAGTTCCAATTGCAATTCTTGTCTTGTTCCTTGTTCCAGTCTTGTCTAGTCTAGTTCTGGGACATCTTGTCTTGTCCTCTTGTAATCTCATAGTATGAGATCTTGTTGAGCTCTTTCTTGTATCAAGTTCATCTCCCAGAAGGGAGTTCTTGTAATCTAGATATCTTGTTTCATACTTACGATCCTAGGTTGTGGGATGTCTTGTATCATCTCTAGTTGAGTTATTCATACCTATCAGTCCCGGGTTGTAGGACATCTTGAATCAATCATGTATCCTTATATCGTTTTCCCTTTGTGGGTGTTCTTGTAAACAGAAGTGTAATTCGGAAATCTTGTCTAGTGTAGTTAGAGAGCACAATCTAGTGCTCCCCTGACATTTTGACAAGACTATCTTCATCAAGACTACTCACCATGGATTCCCTATGCAAGGAGATTCAATCTACGATAAACGACTTGATCGAACATGTCCAAGAGATGAAAGAATTTCTACGACAAGATAATCGATCAGTTTCAAGGTGCCTTGAATATCAAGATATTGTTTCGTGGAACTACATATCAAGAAGAGTACATGGTTCATCAATTTCAAAGTGGGCTCAATCCTAAAGTCAAATATCTCTTGCTATCCATGCCTCAAGCAAATACATTGGAGGATGCTATCAATCAGGCAGTTCAATGTGAGAATCAATTATTCAAAGAAAGCCAAGTCCAAGAGCTAGAAGTGTTGAGTAATGAAGACACTATTCCTCAAAAATTCGAATCAAGAACTTTCGAAGGCCAAGTAGTCATTATGAATGATATGGAGCATACAAATTATGAAGATAACAAGAAGTTAAAGGATAATGAAGACTTCATGTTAAATCAAGGAGGTGTGTTTACTCAAGGCTCTCCACCAAAGATCTTGGAAACATTACAATGTACCACTAGAAGCTCAAAGGACCTATCTTTTCATGAAGCTAAGGAAGCTCAAGGGAGACCCAGTCCTTCACCACCTTTCAAGATTAAGGATCATGAAGAATTCGAGGTTAATCATGTCTTAGATTCAAGAATCTTGCGAGGACGATTGGAATGCTTTATTCATTGGAAAGCATATGACATCAGTGATCATACTTGTGAACTTACAGAAAATCTTGAGAGAGCAAAAATCAAGGTTTGTGAATTGCATAAGAAGAATCCAATGAAACCCAAGCTAGAGAACATGGCCGCTCCTCGTGGAACTCGTCGCTTGAGGGGGAGGTGATCTCATGGACAAGGAAACCATCTTACACTTTAGATTCTATGTGACTTTCCATATTTAATGATTGGCTCAGATTTTGGAGAAACTAATGCTACCATTGAGTTTGAAATTTGCCAAAACCCCAAGATCGACTGCCTATTTGCTGAATTCTCACACCCGGAGGACCTGTTTCCAATTGATGATGTCATTGATGATATCATCAAATCGTAACTGCCCTTGGAAAACCTATATAAGGAGGGGTTGGCCACATTCATAATCAGTCTTGTGGATACAAGTCTTGGGAGCTCAAGGAGTCGTGACCGCCAAGTACTTTCCAAGTTCAAGTTCCAATTCTTGTCTTGTTCCTTGTTCCAGTCTTGTCTAGTCTAGTTCTGGGACATCTTGTCTTGTCCTCTTGTAATCTCATAGTATGAGATCTTGTTGAGTTCTTTCTTGTATCTAGTTCATCTCCCAGAAGGGAGTTCTTGTAATCTGGATATCTTGTTTCATACTTATGATCCCGAGTTGTGGGACGTCTTGTATCATCTCTTGTTGAGTTATTCATACCTATCCGTCCCGGGTTGTGGGACATCTTGTATCACTCATGTATCCTTATATCGTTTTCCCTTTGTGAGTGTTCTTGTAAACAGAAGTGTAATTTGAAAATCTTGTCTAGTGTAGTTAGAGAGCACAATCTAGTGCTCCCGTGACATTTTGACAAGACTATCTTCATCAAGACTACTCACCATGGATTCCCTATGCAAGGAGATTCAATCTACGATAAAGAACTTGATCGAACATGTCCAAGAGATGAAAAAATTTCTATGCCAAGATGATCGATTAGTTTCAAGCTATGCCTTGAATATCAAGATGTTTTTTCGTGGAACTACATATCAAGAAGAGTACATGGTTAATCAGTTTCAAAGTGGGCTCAATCCTGAAGTCAAATATCTCTTGCTATCCATGCCTCAAGCAAATACATTGGAGGATGCTATCAATAGGCAGTTCAATGTGAGAATCAATTATTCAAAGGAAGCCAAGTCCAAGAGCTAGAAGTGTTGAGTAATCAAGACACTATTCCTCAAAAATTCGAATGAAGAACTTTCGAAGGCCAAGAAGTCATTACGAATGATATGGAGCATACAAATTATGAAGATAACAAGAAGTTAAAGGATAATGAAAACTTCATGTTAAATCAAGGAGGTGTGTTTACTCAAGGATCTTCATCAAAGATCTTGGAAACATTACTATGTACCACTAGAAGCTCAAAGGACCTATCTTTTCATGAAGCTAAGGAAGCTCAAGGGAGACCTTGTCCTTCACCACCTTTCAAGATTAAGGATCATGAAGAATTCAAGGTTAATCATGTCTTAGATTCAAGAATCTCGGGAGGATTATTGGAATGCATTATTCATTGGAAAGCATATGACATCAGTGATCATACTTGTGAACTTACAGAAAATCTTGAGAGAGCAAAAATCAAGGTTTGTGAATTGCATAAGAAGAATCCAATGAAACCCAAGCTAGAGAACATGGCCGCTCCTCGTGGAACTCGTCGCTTGAGGGGGAGGTGATCTCATGGACAAGGAAACCATCTTACACTTTAGATTCTATGTGACTTTCCATATCTAAT
Source organism: Ceratopteris richardii (assembly GCA_020310875.1). NCBI lineage: Eukaryota > Viridiplantae > Streptophyta > Polypodiopsida > Polypodiales > Pteridaceae > Ceratopteris > Ceratopteris richardii. The sequence continues at coordinate 137,645,995 of CM035413.1, forward strand.
GATTGGCTCAGATTTTGGAGAAACTAATGCTACCATTGAGTTTGAAATTTGCCAAAACCCCAAGATCGACTGCCTATTTGCTGAATTCTCACACCCGGAGGACCTGTTTCCAATTGATGATGTCATTGATGATATCATCAAATCGTAACCACCCTTGGAAAACCTATATAAGGAGGGGTTGGCCACATTCATAATCAGTCTTGTGGATACAAGTCTTGGGAGCTCAAGGAGTCGTGACCGCCAAGTACTTTCCAAGTTCAAGTTCCAATTCTTGTCTTGTTCCTTGTTCCAGTCTTGTCTAGTCTAGTTCTGGGACATCTTGTCTTGTCCTCTTGTAATCTCATAGTATGAGATCTTGTTGAGTTCTTTCTTGTATCTAGTTCATCTCCCAGAAGGGAGTTCTTGTAATCTGGATATCTTGTTTCATACTTATGATCCCGGGTTGTGGGACGTCTTGTATCATCTCTTGTTGAGTTATTCATACCTATCCATCCCGGGTTGTGGGACATCTTGTATCACTCATGTATCCTTATATCGTTTTCCCTTTGTGAGTGTTCTTGTAAACAGAAGTGTAATTCAAAAATCTTGTCTAGTGTAGTTAGAGAGCACAATCTAGTGCTCCCCTGACATTTTGACAAGACTATCTTCATCAAGACTACTCACCATGGATTCCCTATGCAAGGAGATTCAATCTACGATAAAGAACTTGATCGAACATGTCCAAGAGATGAAAAAATTTCTATGCCAAGATGATCGATTAGTTTCAAGCTATGCCTTGAATATCAAGATGTTTTTTCGTGGAACTACATATCAAGAAGAGTACATGGTTAATCACTTTCAAAGTGGGCTCAATCCTGAAGTCAAATATCTCTTGCTATCCATGCCTCAAGCAAATACATTGGAGGATGCTATCAATAGGAAGTTCAATGTGAGAATCAATTATTCAAAGGAAGCCAAGTCCAAGAGCTAGAAGTGTTGAGTAATCAAGACACTATTCCTCAAAAATTCGAATCAAGAACTTTCGAAGGCCAAGAAGTCATTACGAATGATATGGAGCATACAAATTATGAAGATAACAAGAAGTTAAAGGATAATGAAGACTTCATGTTAAATCAAGGAGGTGTGTTTACTCAAGGCTCTTCATCAAAGATCTTGGAAACATTACTATGTACCACTAGAAGCTCAAAGGACCTATCTTTTCATGAAGCTAAGGAAGCTCAAGGGAGACCTTGTCCTTCACCACCTTTCAAGATTAAGGATCATGAAGAATTCGAGGTTAATCATGTCCTAGATTCAAGAATCTCGGGAGGATTATTGGAATGCATTATTCATTGGAAAGCATATGACATCAGTGATCGTACTTGTGAACTTACAGAAAATCTTGAGAGAGCAAAAATCAAGGTTTGTGAATTGCATAAGAAGAATCCAATGAAACCCAAGCTAGAGAACATGGCCGCTCCTCGTGGAACTCGTCGCTTGAGGGGGAGGTGATCTCATGGACAAGGAAACCATCTTAAACTTTAGATTCTTTGTGACTTTCCATATCTCATGATTGGCTCAGGTTTTGGAGAAACTAATGCTACCACTGAGTTCAGAATGTGCCAAAACCCCAAGATCGACTACCCATTTGCTAAATTCTGACACCCGAAGGACTTGTTTCCAATTGATGATGTCATTAATGACATCATCAAATCGTAACCGCCCTTGGAAAACCTATATAAGGAGGGGTTGGCCACATTCATAATTAGCCTTGTGGATACCACTCCTTGGAGCTCAAGGAGTCCTGATCGCCAAGTAAGTACTTTCCAAGTTCCAGTTCTAGTTCTTGTCTTGTTCCTTGTTCCAGTCTTGTCTAGTTTAGTTCTAGGACATCTTGTCTTGTCCTCTTGTAATCTCATAGTATGAGATCTTGTCAAGTTCTTTCTTGTATCTAGTTCATCTCCCAGAAGGGATTTCTTGTAATCCAGATATCTTGTTTTATACTTATGATCCCGGGTTGTGGGATGTCTTGTATCATCTCTAGTTGAGTTATTCATACCTATCAGTCCCGGGTTGTGGGACATCTTGTATCAGTCACATATCCTTGTATCATTTTTTCTTCGTGGGTGTCCTTGTAAACAGAAGTGTAATTCCGAAATCTTGTCTAGTGCTCCCCTAACACTTTCCCCATTTTTGTTTGCAATTGCAGTGGATGGGCTCAATTTCTTGGTTAGACATATAGATCAACTAGCTTAGATTCCATGTCTCGATCTCCTCAATGGGTAAGATCAGATGGCCCTTAGCCTTTTCGCAGATGGCATCAATGTGTTTCTTTAGCTTGACGATGGTAATGTCTCAATGTTTTTGAAACTCCTTTGATGTCTTTTGCATTGCATCATGATCTAGAATAAACCCTCCCAAGTGGCCATTAAGGTCATCTAGCAACCCCTGGTTTGAGTTTCTTCTATAAAGAGCTCCCCTATGATCAAAGAGTTTTTCTTTCTTCAAATCTTGATTGAGGTTGGGGTCTTTATGAGCCAACATTGGAACTAGATTCTTTTTTCAAGCTTGAATCCAAGCTCAAATATTGGAAATACGTGTATGATGATGTGTTTGGAAAGGTGGTGGTAATAAACACATTGTTTATTCTTTGTATCATCTACTTTTTGTCATGTTGGAGACCAAATAATAATGAACAATGGAAGATTGCTAGAGCTTGGAGACCCTAACTGAAGAGGGGTGCCAAAGATTAAGTGAAAACTTTGTGCTTGCACCAAGGATAACGATGGTTTGGGAGTTCTAAGTGTGGATTCCATGGGCAAAAAACTTGTGGTCAAATGGATGATCAAAGCTTGGCGTAACAAAAACGAGTCTTGGGCAAAGCTTATTTTTATAAATTGTAATGACTATTTCTCTCTAGAACCCATAGTTGGAATGGATTTTATCGTCTCGTGATCCTTTTCTCTCCAATTCCAATTATCATCAAGGGATCATATCTCATATGCTCCTTATGGAAAGCTTGGAACAAGATAAATCCCCTCTGCTTCATAGGTAATTGTTAGAAGTGGGCTACTAGCATCAAGTAGTATGAGTCGGTGTGGTTCCCTATTTTTTTAGTATCAAGAGTCTTGAGAAAGAAAATACTCAAAGAGTTGAGAAGCTTTGACCTAAAGATTCTCTAAAGTGACACACCTTTGGAGCCAAAATAGAAGATTGTGGATTAGGTTTGAGGACATTTGACCTTGGCCAAAGAATGGACTATGAAGATTATTGCATTTAAGGCACACGATCAACACTTTCGATGCTTCAAAGATTTGACTCCTTCTCAATTTAGACACCCCATCCTTCTCTAATTTGAAGTGGAGTAGTGGGATTGGGATGGAGTATATTTTGATAGTTAAATGAGAACTTAATATTCATTTATCCTTTAAAAAAAAGTGATGCCCTAATTGTCCTTGGATTCGATGGGACTTCAAGTTCAGGGATTCGTGGGACCCAATTATTGGGAACAAGAAAGCGATCCTCATGTGGAAGAATTATTCGCCGATTGATATGGACCAATAGGTCATTTACCTTTACGGTCTTCTTTAGCACTTTCCAAAACCATTTATGTTTCCCTATAACTCAAGGTTAGTAAAATGTGCGGTGCACCTGCATTGTGAAAAACATTCTTAAGTGGTAAGGTGAATATTCCTTAGATGTTTATATCCTATCCTAAGAGTGCCTCTATTAGGGAGAGTGCTAGCAAGTTCCTCTTGCTGGCTTATCAAATCCTTTGGAAGCAAGCTTTGCTTAGTGAAGCTATGGATTGCTCGATTACTCTTTAGAATGCTATTCATAGTGTGTAGAGAACTTCAATATACGCCCTAGAGAATGGTATCTAGAGAAGTCCCTAGCCAACCTAGGTAAAAGAACAAAAAATTGTAAAAATAACAACCTCGGCCACCGCAAGCCTAGTTCTTTTAGTGTTATTGTTTTATTCTTTTTATTTACCTTTTATTGTTTCGTCCTTTCATCTTTGTTTATTTTTTCCTTATTTGTTTCCCATTCTTTTATTTCATTTTTTTCGTTCAGTCTAGCTTAAGGTCATGTCTCTTTCGCCTCCCATTAGCTCTCTTGGAGAAGTCTTTTTCTTCTCTTTTTTTTTTCCGTATTATATGTTTTTCGTTTTTTTTTCTAGCTTAGCTTTTCTTGCATTTCCGTTTTCAAACTGGATGCTTTTACTAGGAGCATCTTCATGTTCGGTTGAGAAAAAACGAACACGATAAGAAAACAAAAAAAAAAAAAAAACAAGGAAAGAAAAAACAAATCATTCAAATCAATCTCGTTCGCTCATTAAAATAGAAAAATAAAATAAGTAGTTGAAGATGGTCTAAACAGAAGGGAGTTATTTGCATTGCCTTGTTGTTGCTTAGATTATTTTTTGCAAGTGGAGGGATTATTTTTTCGGCCAGAGATCTGCCTCCTTCTTGGTTCTCTTTCTTCCCATCCTTCCTTGATCTACGATATGGCACAGGCCATCGCCCTCATTGGTGGTTAGTAACTTACGCCCAATGACAAAGGACAAGGCCTCTCGTGTTTCTTTGGGACTCTTTCCAATTAAACCGATGTTTCTCACCCTTCCTTGAGAGAACATTTTGGCTAAGTAAGAAGAGTTGAAGAGGATTAGCCTCATTGGGCAGATTTTTGGTCCTAAGCTATCTCAAGAATCCCTCCAACAATGGCTCCATAAGCTGGATGGCTTTTGCATGGCTTGATTGTTAGCAAGTGTCATTTTCTATTGGAAAACCATGTGGTTATGATTTTTGAAAACGAAGAAATGGTTTACCAAGCCTTGCATGTTCACACTTGAAAGCTATGGTGCACAACTTTATGCCCCTTCAAGCGGTTCGTGATTTCATCTCAAATAAGTAGAAATTACCACGATATCCAGTCTTGGTCAGAACATGAGATCGCACCCTCAAATCTCTGTTGAAGCTAATCTTAAGTTGTATCTATCCTCCAAAATCAACATAGACATTGGTGACAAAAAGCCTTTAAACAGAAAATCGTATACAGAAACTTCCTCCAAAATCAACATAGACATTGGTGACAAAAAGCCTTTAAACAGAAAATCGTATACAGAAACTTTCATAATTCATGCTTTCATTGGGGGTTGCAAGGCCACATGGTCAACGACTATCTGTAGAGACAGAAAACATTGACGATGAAACAAGATAAGGAAAATGTGCATGTTAGAGGTAACAAAGTCACTATTACCCAAAGGGTTGATCCATGTGCCCCTCAAGAACATTGGTTGGAATCAAAGAAAATTAAAGAAATGCAACTCGAGGAAATAAATCTAAGACATTCAGAAAAGAAATGCATAGAACGCGAAGACTCCCCAAAGGTGGTTTGGGGATGAGTCCCTCTTACTCGATCATGAAAACAAATACGTTCCAAAATCTAGAAAAGTAGGTCAATCTTTTTGTAGCGTTTCCTCAATCACAATCTATCCCCAATCACAATCTTTCGATTACTCAGAAATAACAGTGGAGAGAAGAACGCAGAGATTGCACAAGGTAAAAGAAAATCTGATGGGGAAGAGTAGAACAAATATGACGCAGAGAAGGAAGAATTCTGATATTATAGATGTGAATCAATGGTTACAATAGCTTTGGACAATAGCTTCTTGACGAAGTCTCTACCTCCCGACCACCCCCGAGCTATCACAATCGCATTCTCACTCGCACTCTCAATCACACTCTCACTCTCACTCTCACTCTCAATCACACTCTCAATCACAAGGTAATTCTCAGATTTCTGTGTGTCCTCCGTGTTGATGCGTAGGCCTTCTTATCTTTTTCCGTTTGATCGCAGCCATGCCCCCCAAAGAAGTGTGCGATCCACCAAATTTAGAAAAAGTCGAGTTTCTCCAAAACTTTTGCAAAAAGCCATGCGATCGTAGTGTACTTCCTTTTTTTTAGCATACCTGTCAAAAATAGCAGAAAAAAACCAAGAAGACATATCCGAAAACATACATAATTAGACATGGTGACACGTGAGCATGAGAATCACGGATTCGAATAGAATTAGACAAGCCCTCGTTTTTTTTTTTTAAGTGTTGGAAAAAACGGCACTTTTCAAAGCCTTGTAACTCAAAAACAATGAGGAATTAGGTTAAGCTTGTGAGAGACACTTTTATTGAATTTTTCGATCTGCACAATATTGATAGAGATGTCCGAGGTCCAAATCCACCTCCAAATGCCACTTTTGAGCCCTGCAAGGTTTAAAATTCTAGAGAGAGAGTAAAATCAAGGCATTTTCTTACAATGAACTAAACGTAGGACCCTGAACGAGGTACTTAGAACATGATTCACAAAAATCTCACACAGGCACTTTTATTCTCTTATACTTGCTCTACCTTTCCCTCATACAAAGTTTTCCTTAATGCTTTCATCTTCACCTTCAAAATCCCACTGGAAAACATGATGCAATTAAGGTCTAGAGAGAGAATATGAAACTTGTCAACCCAAAAATTTTTCCTACATGCATAAAATGACCTATTTATTCGTTCTAAGCATTATCCCCACAATGAAATTCAGAAAGTTCAAAATGGACTATTTCACTAGAAAATAGGCCTATTACACTTTTCGACTACCTGGGTCAAATGAATCAACAATTGACAGATGAGGAAACCATAGAGAATACTTCCACAAGCAAAAAAGACAACCAAGAAAGGCACATCACCACCAAAGAGATTGGATTCACCACTAGCAGAGAAGAGAACCTTGACAATGAGATTTCAATCATTGGATCTACAAGTCTTGATATAGTTTCATAAATCTTTTGAGATGGTGCATTCTTAGAAATGAAAACACCCAATGGGGTTCCTTTAGGAGAGCTCCCTCAAAGGAAAACTCATGTGCCAGGAACCCTTGACTTCAAGAAAAAGACCCCCCAAAAGTGGTTGTGCTTGGTCAATGTCTTTGAGATAAAAGTGTCAACCCATACTTCATTTGTCTTCAAGAGACAGAAAATGATAGTTTTGAAATTTAGAAGAGACTTAAAAGTATTTCAACATCTAACTTGTGGTTCACTACACAACACCTACAAGGGAGTAGTGGCATGGCTAGAGGCTTCAAGCCAGCCTAACATGCTTTCAGCAGATCAAAACTATAGGTGGGTTGTTGCTTCCTTAAAGGGACCTCTCTAGCTCACCATTGCTTTGGTGTACTCACCTAATCTAGAAATGGAAATATTGACTACGTGTCATTCTTAAGACTCACCACCCTTGGGGGTCATCCTTTGTGAGGAATTTCATATGTTGGAATCTCTATATGATAGATGGGACCAAAGGAAGTGAATTATTAACGCTTTTGAGAAAGATTTTTTGGGACCAAGTTAAGCTTCATCATGATCTGGTAGAAGTCCAAGAGAAGCAGGGCTTCTCTTGGTTGAACCTCCACTCGCTGTTGATTTGCAAAAAAGTTAGATTTGATAGAACCTATATTACACATGATACATTGAGAAAATAGGTTCCCTCCTTCTCTGAATGTGTGGGTGTAGTTTTGATAGACCATTATCTATTGGTTCGTACCTTCAAGCCATGACTAAGAGATAGGAAAGCTCCTTGATCTCATGCTAATCCGCAACCGGCCTCTTCTTTCCTTTGATTCAATGGATGCTCTTCTCGACCTCCATGGAGGTTTGGCACACTCGTTCTTCTCTAGTTAGGTGTTAGAAGTTGACTATCGAGTAATTTCAATATCTCCTTAACAAGGATCATAAAGAGATTCAAAGTTTTCTACATGCTAGAACGGAAAATCTTTATTATAGGACTGGCATATTCTCGAGTCTAAAGTCAATAAAGGAACATCCCATCTCAAGTTTGGGTTCTAGTAAATTAGAACCAAGCTTCGATATGAAGAGGAAGTTCAGAGAAAGAATTTCGGGATCTATTTTAAAGACTGATGGGTGGGGAAAGGAGACAAACCGACTAAAGAGATGTCTAAAATTGTGAAGAAGAAGTAGCATAAGGAATAGATCCCATACATGATTGACAGCCAAGGGGTAGAATGCACCACTCACAAAGAGAATACTAAACTAATTGTCAACCACTTTACTCAACTCCTGGGGGCTTCCACTATGCTCTCTTCTCAAATGGGTGATTACATGGCCACCATCTCTAGAATAAGAACCAAAAGAATTCCACAAAGTATGATGTGTCTTCTTGATTCCCCCATCATCAATAAAGAGATTTTAAAAGCTATTGATTATCTACCCAATGGTATAATCCCAAGTCTAGAGGGTCTAACAAATGAGTTCTTCAAGAGGTTTAGGAATTTTTGGTGAACCCATTGTACCTCATCTGATAGGAAGGAAACCATGCACTTAATAACCATCTCAATGAAAGTGTAATTAAGGTGATTCACAAAAAAAATGTAATGACTGAAAAGTTGAAGGAATCCCTTCACTTATGACACATTTCCTAACCATCTAAATGAAGGTGTAATTAATTTGACTCACAAAAAAGACAATAAAAACAACATTGAAAATTGGTGGCCTATCACTATGTTGTGAACTAGATTTTAGATTTCCATGAAAGTTCTTGCTAATCATATTTCTTTCCATCTTTTATCATGAATCAATGAGGATAAAAAAGGGTTCATAAATCCTAGAGGCCACTACAGATGTGTGGGAAGGCTTTGAATTTGCTAAGGAGTCTTTTCAAAATGTCCTTTTCATCAAGATGGAGTTTAATTACAAAGCTTATGATCCATGATTTTTGATTGAGGAGGGATGTTTGGAACTCATCAATGGAAAAATCTCCCATTTCCTGAGAATTGCAATGGGTTTTGATTTTTCCATGGGTCCGTGGTGGGACTGGGTTCTCAACAAGCTTGGTAATGAACTTGCTTAATCCAAGTTCCTACAACTCGACTTGGTGGGGCATTCCATGGTGATCAAAACCTTGATTCTTTCGCCAATTATATATTTTTTGGCATGCTTGAGAACAAAAGAAAAACACTTAGTGAAGTTGGAAAGAGCTTGCAAAAATTTCCTCTGAATGGGATATCCCAATAGGAGAGAATGCCCAAAATCAAATGGACCATTTTTCCAAACCAAAACGATTTAGGAGGGCTAGGAATTTCGAACCTTGGAGGAATGGCAGATAAGCTCATTGCAAAGCGGATTATTAAAAAATGGTGCAATCTACATGCTTCTTGGTCAAAATTGATACTCATAAACAAATTTTCTCTTAAGCTCATGGGACTTCCTAGGTGGAAGGGGTTTGGTTTACTCATTTTGTTGTTCTCTCCTTTTCTCATGAGTGTTGGAGGTTGGAACATAGTCTTCACTTTGTGGGAGAGTTGGAACAAGATGAAATGGTGTGTCAAGGTCAATGAAGATTTCGAGATTAGACAAAATAATCTTTTGGCTTTCAATTGTGAGAATAAAATAAATTGACCCACAAAACATCCAATGGGCAAAGAAACTATGGAACAAAGGGTTTTGTATGTAGATACATCTTGGGAATCAAGAGAGAAAACACTAAATGAGATTTGAGGACATACACCTGGCTCGAGGAGTTGATTGTGAAGATTGGTGCCCTTAAGACACAAATCAATTCTTGGGAGGGCTCCAAGATTCAGCTCCTTCTCTAGCATGATCCCCCCAGAGATTCAAGGGTTAAGATGGATCAATGACAACAAATCGGACAAGATAGTGAGTCTCAAGAAGTACATGGATTCCCACATCTCCCTTAATAAGAGATGGTGTCTTAATTGGCCCTTTATAAGATGGGAATTTAAGTTCATGCACTTCTGGAATCCTTTCATAGAGAATTAAAAAAGAGTTCTTATGTGGGAAATTCTCCAACGAGGAATCTGGACTAATTTCAAAGCTAATAAAATTTATGGGGCCCATCAATTTTGTAAGTGTTGCCTTGATGGTAGAGAAGACCTTGGTCACCCTTTCTTTTCATGCCCTAGGAGTAACTCGATTTTGCAAGCTCCTACCAAGATTTTGAATTCATAGAGCCAAATCAATTGGAAGAAATTGTTACTTAGAGAAGTGATATGTTGCGCTTTTGCCTTTCGGAATGCCATCATGGGGATGCACTTTGGAAGATATGGAAAGAAAGATGTGCTACCAACTTTGATGACCATCCAGAAGAATGGTCAATTAGAAAATCCCTTACCTTTTAGGCAGAAGAATATGTAATTGTAACAAGTCCCCACCCTTGAGACACCATAGCATTTTTTACTTTGACAATAACAACATCAAAACAAAGTGCGCCATCCATAAGGGCGACAAAATATGATCAAAATTATCTGCAACTCTCTATTAAACATAGATTTCCTACTAAGTTTTGGCCATCACCATTGTTTAGCCTTTGGACTTGCTTATCCTTGCTTTGTGGGATACAAGGGATCGCATGGGCACTATGCCCCTTTACTATAGAATTATTCCTCTATTAAATTATCCAATTGAGATTAGGCCTCAGTTCAAGCTTCCTCATATTATAAAAAAGAGAAAAGGAAATGGGATTTTTATAATCATATCCTTTACTTAATTAAGCTTCTATGAAGGGAGTTTTGTCTTGTATATTGTAAGCCTACCAATAAATTTACCTTTCACATTTCATAAATATACTTTTTCTTTTAAGAAGGCAAGCTTTAAATTAGAACTTTACATAAAAGTACAAGAGCTTTAGAGAGAATTAGAAACAAGGTTTAAAACTTTCTTTCCCCTTCATGGGAACCCACTTGCTACTTCATTAAGCCTCTATGAAGGAATCTAAATCTTGTATATTTTAAGGATATGATAAATTTACGATTTACATTTCATATTTTTCGGTACCATCCTCGTTTCCAATCCACTTAGATCATGCGTACATTCTTCATGGTGTTGTCATACTTGATCTGCATCAACCTCCCGCCAACATGGATTTCTCAATGCCTCCTCTAAACGTGTTGAACTTTTACCTGCCCCTCGATCTCAACAATCAACTACGATTTTTTTAGTTCATTTCTTGTTGCTGGCTTCTTGATGTGATTTGGAAATTAAATTTCATAATGCTTCATATTTTCTCTATTTACTTTAATGATTCCCCCTAATAATATTGTATAGCGCTAAAGTAAAAAGTTATCACTTAAGTGTAAGAAATAATACTATCACGTTGAGTATACCAAGTTTAAAAATATGGCACTAATATTGTAGTTACGTAATCATTGAAAATTTAATTAGAAATCCGGATAAAAGACTTTATCAATCTTCTGATTTTTTTGCAATGATAGTTACATAAAACAAATTTCAAATTGATAGGAATATGGTTGAAGGTGAATATGAAAATTGAATGATATAGAGAAACAAAGAAATTTATAATCGGTAAACTGAATTTCCTGTAATATTGCAGGGTAGCCTCAATCAAGGCAATAGAAGGGAATGACAAGCTATATAATCAGCAGTGGTTGACATATTGGATCATTTATTCCTTTGTGACTTTCGTGGAGCTCTCATTATGGCAAATTTTTTACTGGTAGGTATCAATTACATGTTTGTGTGTGTGTGTGTGTGTGGATGTATGTATGTGATAGAAGAAAATATTCGAATATCCTGCATATTTTTACTATAAATATATTTGGAATGTAAATGAGTGCGCTGAAAATTATTAAAAAAAAATAAAAACAAAAGCTTGATAGCGTGAGGTGCTCTGTTATTTTGCACAGGCTACCGTTTTGGCGGCTGATAAAGCTTCTGGGTGCGTGTTGGCTTGTGCTGCCAAAATTCAATGGTGCAGCGTACATGTACGACTACTTGGTTGGCAAGAAGCTGATTAGAGTATATGATGGCGCTGCGCTTAGTCATCCACGCCCCGGAACAAATGCACCACTGGTTGCGACTGCGCAGCCACATCCGGCAACAACGTCACTAAGTCCTGCAGTGGCGACTGCGCAGCCAAATCCGGCAACAACGTCACTAAGTCCTGCAGGTCCAGCTAATGCGCCTACTCATTCCAAGACGCCGCCACCGCCTCCACCGCCGCCGCCGCCGCCACCACGTCAAGCTGATGTGCCTAATCGTCAGACCCCGCCCCAACAAGCAGCTCCAGCTCCGAGATCGTTTTGGGGCTTTGATTATTGATGTACATGGCAGTGATCGTTCGAAACCTCATCCATCTCTTGCTATGCCATTGTGTACAATTTCGCGCACATTTCCTTCACGTTCCAAGACTGCTAATGAAGTGGGCGAACTTCTTAATCACATTAACTAAAGAAGAACTAATAAATTTCACATTTTAGTTATCACTCTTTGCATTTCTTTCATACATTTCATGCGCAACAACATCAACACCATAATACACAACAGAAAAAATAATGTGCATGATAAGAGCACACCTATTTACCGCATTAGAATTCGACAAAGGGGAAATTAGCATAGTGCTTGAAAAAATTAGAGCATTAAGAAGCTCAAGGCATGAATATGCAATATGTTAGCACCTATGTAAATGAAACAGATTTTTTTTTCTAGCGTGTTTATGCAATCTAGTGTGAGGTGTGGGATATCCTAATGAGGTACCAAGCTACCATGGCGATGTTAGTGTGTCCAGCTACATCACTATCAAAATGTAGAAGAGAATTCCGTCCTAAGAATAGATCACATAGTGAGATTATCAAAATGTAGAAGAGAATTCCGTCCTAAGAATAGATCACATAGTGAGATGAAGTACTAGCTTCCAAGTGTGATTCACGTACAATATGGCTAGCTATTTTGTCATGAACAGCTTTTTCCTGTTCTTCATTTCAAGTGGTAGTACATGATGGATTATCTGTTTATGTAAGCATAATGGCAAAACTTATCAATGTCATGTGTAACCTTTGCATTGAATTCCACATCTTGCATATCTTCTTGGATTTTTATCAGTTTGTATTGTTTGTTTCTTTTATTCAAACCAACTTAGATAATTGAGATCTACTCTTTGAGATTAGCTTGAATTAATTTGAAAGTACAATGAACAGCAAGAATTGCAACCATGGATCCCCCGAATCCCCCAAAGCAAGGGTTGGGTGAATAGTAACTACTAGGATACAGATCTTGAAGGGCTGTTAAGGTAGACATAAAGAAGGGATGGACCTAAGGATATACCATATAACCAGTTTGATCTAGGTAGCTTGAAGGCTCCCTCGAGACACCTGTGGGAGGGACTTCCTTCCTAACAGTAGTGGAGAAGTGTGAGAGATATTTTTATTCAAACAACTAGTCATTGAGCAAAATGTTCAAACCCACAGAGATAATACGAACTCATGTGGCATATGGACTCTGTCCCCCTCAAGGCCATCATACATCTCACAAAAAAAAAACAAGAAGACATGTAGCTTCAATTCATTTGTAGCAATGAAAATCACAACAATCTGGACCTATTCGAACAGCAAGCCTGCAAGCCCTAGCTGCTTTTCTTATTTCTATACTCAGGTTTCGTGTTTTTGGATGTTACTCGGACAATATCCTCCTATGGGATCGTTGCATCAAGACTTACACCAACGCTGCAACACACTACCAACTCAAGAAACACAATGGAGTACATATAGCGATTGAGAACATGATGGAACAAGTAAGTGACTAGCTCTCCTTACAAAGAGAAGTGAGCTAGGTAGCATGTGTTAGTCATCATACACACAATAATGTGAACATGTATCTCACACCTGAACCCCGAGATTTCAGTTATATCATCCTAGCATATCACCTAATGAATGAGTTCAAGGACATCATGAACAAAAAACTGGACACCATTCTGCAGTACTTTCAAGAAAAATCACATTTGAATAAAAATGTCACAAAATGAACATAATTCCTTAAGATCTTACGAAAACATAGGTTGACTCATGTTAAAACATTGACAACGATACAAAAAATAGCATGGTAATTCAACCTTTTCGGCGCAATACATGATCATCAAGGAGGACACAGCATAGAATACATGGTTTATCCAAAGTGGCTATGACTTGGTGGGTGCAAAGGGAAATGAAAAACACATCTCCGGATAACCTGAAGGTCCTTCCGATTGCTGGGACAGGATGGTAATCATCCATCATGTGGTTGTATATTTTACTGAGAAATGAAGGGAGTTGCATCCAGACATAATATTCATCATCAAACTAGAAAGTCTTATCGTATTATGGCTACTCGTACTATATCATTCATAACAAAATGGCATTCCACACATTGTCCCACTACGCATAACAATTTAATCTCAAACACAAGGCCCGAGGCACTTGATGAACACCACAACAAAAAGAGAGCTCTAGTCAGGATGAACTGGGTCGACATATAGAGGAAAATCACAAACGGCACAAGCCCTTTGCAACTTAAGCAAGAGCAACTACTGAGTTTTAACAACCCCTATGATGAATGTAGCCGATGCAGACTTCGACAATTTGGAGAAGACAAGGCAGCATATGCATATGTCTCGCACAATGTTGTTTGAAGACTCTAGGAAAGAACATGGTAGCTAGAGACGCCCGAGAAACAGCAAATACACAACCCCCAACGGTACCAATTGTGAGAAGAATGGGAGCATCATAGAGAAATGGGCCAAAAGATAGGGATCGAGCCATCGTTCTTTCTGCAGGAGTCTTACCCAATCCAAAAATGACCAACTGTCATAGGTAATAGCCCACAACAAGAAGCTCTACCCAAGCTCCCACAAGTGTAAACTGGAGAGGGTGTCAAAGTTGCTCCACCCGGAGCATCAAAGGAGAGCCCAAAAGCTCAACTTCACCATAGCCATAGTAAAAGAACTATGGGAAGGTGGTGCATGATCTAGAACCGAGGAAACCCGAGGGGAAGAAAGCAAATACACTACCCGAATGAAGTGGACAAGAGATTCCTGGGGAATCGGGAGGGAGAGGCTCAGCGAGCCATATCCACCTGGTCTTGACGAAAGCAGATCAACAAGGTAGTTTGAGCACACACTCCATCGTGATAGAGAGAGGAGATGGTAAAGCAAGGCGAAGCTTAACCCTAATGAGAAGTAGCACCAGCTTCGACCCTGACTGTAGCAAGCCGATACATGTAGAAGGGAGCTCATGGAGAGCTCCAACCCAAGTGGTGATGCCGCCCAATATAGAGCAGAGACTGCCTCTGAGACGCACTTAGCCAGACCGAGAGGGTAGGGGTGAAGCTTCAGGAGCACACGCACCTTGCCAAAATGTGAGTAACCAAAAATAGAGGCCCAGTTTTGCTTGCCTCATAAGTGACCTCTACCTAACTCGCATGCATGTTAACGGCTAGGAGGTAGATGCTAGAATTCTGAAAAGGAAGCGGGAAGTACATCTCTGTAGCAGTCCATATACCCACATTGCATTTGAACGTTATTAAAGGAGTGGGTGATAAGGAATTAAAGACACCCATTCCAGAACCTAGAACGTAATTGGGTGCACTTTTTTTAATATTATCTTTTTTAATAATCAAAGATGATGAAACTCGATTTCAGTAGACACCAAGTCAAAAAGAGAAATTCTTTGAAAAATTTGCCACTCTGATTGAAAAGAGAGAAGGGTTAGAGAGAGAAGGCGCACCCCTTTTTTTTCAAGAAAGACACTAACTCCAAGGGATGACAGAGATGGGGTTCATGCCAGAATGAGTGAGTGATTGTGTATATGTGTATGAGAATGAGAGAGAGAAGGGGGTTAGGGGATGTTTTTGTGCAACAACCAAAATGAACTGAGACTACACTACTAAAAACAAGAAATCGGAAACTAATGGCCCAATGGAAGGATGAAAGTGCCATGCAAGAACTCAAATCCTACGCAATTGAGCAAAAAAATTGCAACACAATACTTTACCACATGTTCTTGAGCTCTCCAAGTGATGAAAGGTTGACCATCCTCGACAACGATGCCAAAAAGTGTTGAGGTTGTAGCAAGAGAAGACCAAAACCCTCACCACCTTGCATGGAAGCAAGAAGGAAAGCTCAAGAGTGACTCTCCTCTCATCCACCCCTACCTCCAACATGTTCAAGCCATTGGCATCAGACACATGCTATGCCACATGCTTGAAAACAAGAAGAATAGGGAGTCAAGGATCCTAGTCCATGAGGAAAATACAAGCAAAAGCAACCACTCTACTCACACAAAGGAGAGACATGCATAGGCACACACACACCACTCTCACACACTCACAAAGACACAATACATAAATGTAAATAGTATTGGAGTAAAAGAGAGCCTTCTTCCATTCATAAGAGATATTATATGAGAGCAGGTCGATCAAAAGCTCCCTTCTTTACAAAAATGAGCTTCTATATATAAGCTAAGCTCTATTCCCCATGTGCTCTTTTGAAAATTCAAAAAGTGAATCTCTCTCTAACTAACATATCTTCTAGGATATTCCAAAATCAATTCTTGTAACCACCACATCCCAAGAATATGTATGCATGGGATTTTTTATGTGGGAATTCCTTAGAAGGGCCAAAAAGGTGAGATATCCAAGGGTTACCTACACTATGGTATAAGAGAATATTAAAAAGTGCCTCTAAGAGAGTGTTCACATGTGACACTCAAATATATACAAAAAAAGGTTTTTCTCATGGTCTAGGGAAGGTTCCCATGCACAATTGAGGATGTGTGCATACCCTACAACCCAACATTTATGTTGATAAAAGAAAGCTTAAAAGGATGAAATATATATATATATATATATATATATATATATATATATATATATATATATATATATATATATATATATATATATATATATATATATATATATATATATATATGAACAAAGAAGTACTTACACAAATGGTGAGAGAGGAGTAAGAGGGTAATCTTTCTTGTATGACAATTCATTCAAAATTCAAAGAACGATCATATCCAGGAGAGATTATAAATGCACAAATCGATTGTATTCAACCTCAACGAGACCTAAAATATTTTAAGAAAAAAATAGAAAATATTTGGAGGAATATTGAAATCAAAAGCTTAACTATTAGACTATGTAGGCTAGTTGAAAGAAAGTCTTAACCTTACGCATTTGATACCTCAATGAATCATGAAATCGTGAATTTGCTACAAAAAATCCACCAAGAATTCAAAACATCACTAAAAGTACGTATAATAATTAATGGTGGGTTTTCTAGATCATTGTCGGAAAAGTGGATTTTTAACCAAGTACTTTGAAAAGCCATGTGCATAAGTCTGCGAGGAAGGCTACACTTCAAATGCAAAAGAAATGACGTCAAGATGCCCTCATAGGGGCCATTTTATACATGTTTTTTAAGCCATTTTGTTCTCAACGTGTGTAGGCAAAGGGTTTTGTTAATATATGCCGAGTTCCCCCAAAAACATAGATAGAGCCCAACCACACATACAGGACTATTAGAGGTAGACAAAGAGGAAAAAAATAGAGGCACAAAGACTTTTACACAAGGATAGTCTCGATTGTTTAGAGAAGAAAAAAGTATCCCAAAAAAGTTTCACCATCTTTAAGAAGAGGACCCAACATTAGCCCGAGGATGTGAAGCAAGAAATATCGAGTCTGGTTGATTAGCATCCTACACTACACATGATTTATCGTCTCGTCATCAAAGACATGACGTTTAAAAGTTCAATTGTTTCAAATGATTCCAACACGTTAGCTCATGCCAAGCAACCAAATGCCAATCAAAACTTTTTGTTTAAAAATTGTAAATTGTTAATGATGTTGAATTCCAATCAAAACATGCAAGTCATCATAATTAATAGGGTCTTGAATGTTCTTCATCGCACTTTACACAAAGCAAGATCACATCTTCACACTAATGGAGATACTAGATTATTTTCATTGGCTACTTGTCACAAGCAGTACTGGTGGATCCCGTTCATACAAGAAACAAAGAAGCTAATCTACAAGATCTAGAATGATGAGACACATGCATCCTCCAACAAAAAATACATTTTTAAAATAGAATTGGGAGAAAATCCATGTATTCCCCAACAAAAAAGACATTTTTAGAAAGAGAATCAGGAGAAAAAGCTTTTCAGAACACCGAGTGCATCTCTTGAAAGAGCTATTGGTGCAATTCACAAGCCTACACATTTGGCTTGAAGGATACCTTGAAGTCCATACACATATGGAGAAGCATAGGAACAAATGCTAGTGGTTAATTACCACTTTACTTTTTTGTAAAAGTCACTTTTGACTTTGGAATCTTTGTAAACTCCTACCAAGGAAATATCGTGAACTTTATTAGTTGTGAAGCATCAATCAAGTAGATGGAATATCTCCTAGGATGTAGGATCTTGATTAAAGAGAGCCAAAGTTTGAATTCAAATTCAAACTTTGAACTAAATCACTATAAAAGGTCAACTCAAAAACTCGTGGGTAGAAGACTCATTATCCCGAGCTCATCTCTGTCATTTATGAGTGTGTGTGAGGCCTACACTCTAGCCCACACCTATCTACACCATTAGGCAATGATCTTCATGCCAATGGCATTGTATACAAGTGTTCATTAATACATATATCTACATTGTTCATTTCTGAGTTCTCTGTCGTAGTACTTGAAAGTCTGTCAACTTGTGGAGAGCATATCTCAGTCATTTTTCCACCAAATTCAAATATCTAAAGCTTTCTCGAACCAGATCAAAGTTGTCTACATGCTATAAAAATTTGAGGAGATTCTATTTTTCCATTTCAGAGAAAAGCTCGTCGAGGTGATCACTGGTCAAAGTCTACAACAATCCTAAAAAATCGGGGGTAAAGGTTTACTTGCTAAATTGATTTCTCTGAGCATAATTAGTCTTTTTAAGTGATATCACTTGGAATAGTTAGCTTACTAATCTAATTAGATACCCCTAAAAGGAATTTTTCCAATTCCTACTGTACTGGTCATACTGAGCAAAAGATCTAGCAGGTGTCAAGTAAAAAATAGAAAGTTTTCTTGGAAGATTGAAGTTCAAAATTGTCTGTCTTGATTCAATCTTTACATACATCACTTCCAAAGTACATAGGCCAATTTATGGTGTCATTGGAGAGCTAAGGAGGTCCACTTATCAACTCTGAAGCATCAAAGGGCTGGTACAAAGCAGGATTTGGCAGTACCTACTCATTCTCTTGGAGTTTCCATCCATCTTTCCCAACAGTGGTATTAGAGCAAGTTAAGGTAAAATGGGAGATGGTTTTCCTTCATTTATCGATAAATTGGACAGGAACAACTATCAGGCATGGTCTCTAAGGATGAATACATACCTACAAGGAAGGAGTCTTTATGGATACATCTGAGGAGATGAGGAATTGCCCTCATTCAAAACAAGTGGATTGCCAACAAAGGAAGAACATGAAAAGCTCAACACATGGTGTGCTAAGGATGCATTAGCAAGGTCTTATTTTCCATCTCTGATTTTCTTTTTCCACATATTAGAAACTGTAAGACATCCCAAGAGACTTGGGAAACCTTGTCATCTTATTTCTCTTCCAACACAAGGGCTAGAAAAAATCAGTTGTGGATTGAATTCACCACATTAAGGAAGCAACCTAAGCAAGCTGTTTCAGAATTTGTGACCAAGATTAAAGATGTAGCAGATCAATTAGCAAGCATAGGAGAAGAGATTGAAGAAGAGCAGATAGTAACGCAAGTGATCAATGGGATCAAAGCTGATGACAAATGGGAAAGCTTCACACTGCCATGGACCTTTACATGGACATGCAAATTCCAGATCTTACAACTCTCATGGGATAATTGTTCACTCATGAAGCAAAGCTCAACAAGAATGGAGATACATCCAAAGGTAATAGCTCTTCTGCCCTATACACTGATAAAAGTAAGTCTAAGGATAAAGGCAAGAACACGAAGATAGAAGATGAAGGCACTACCTCCCAAGCTAACTATGGAGGGAGAGGTAGATCATCAAGAGGAAGGGGCAGAGGAGGTAAGCAAGGTATTGGGAGATCCTATAACTCCTCACCATGCAACATTTGTGGTTTATCAAATCATACTATAGATGAGTGTTTCAAGAACTACAAGAATCAGAGAGGAAGAGGATATCAAAGAGGTGGATACTCACAGTCAAGAGGTAGATTCAACCATCACCAAGGCTACAACAAAAACTACAACAATAACTACAACAACAACTACAATGGCAACTACCAAGGAGGATTCAAATCCAGAAAGGACTACAACAACTATACAGAAGAGCAGGATGATTCTCTTCTGATCATGAACATGACTTCAAAACCAGGTACAAATGATGACCACCTATTCTACATTGACTCAGGATGCTCAAATCATGTGGCTGGCAATGTAGCTCTACTCTCTGACCTTGAAGAACCAAAAGGTAAGCATCAAGTACAAACAGGTGATGACACCAAACACTCAGTAGTTAAAGTTGGAAATGTTAAGACTTGTGATGGAAATCAGAACTTGTTGAGTAGGGTACTCTATGTACCAACCATTACCAAAAATTTGATGAGTGTTGGACAGATTGTGGAGAAAGGTTTGCAGGTTAGATTCAACCAATTTGGAGCATTTGTGGAGGATCCAAGGCATGGGTTGAAGAGAATAGCAAAAGGAGAAAAATCAGGTAGACTTTTTACTTTTGAGCTACAAGACACAAAGAATATTGCACTATACAGTTATAAAGACCAAACACTTTCAGAGCTTGAGATTTGGCATAAAAGATTAGGGCATGTAGGAGAAAGAACATTGAAAAAGATATGCAGGGATCAATGTGTAATTGGAATACCCAATGTTTCCAAACAACACATGATATATAAATATAGTGCTTGTCAATTTGGGAAGTCTCACAGGTTACCCTTCTCAAGGAAAGGATACATGCATGAGGACTACCTAGAACTTGTCCACACAAATGTATGGGGACCAAGCAAAGACCCCTCAATATCAGGATCAAGGTACTATGTATCTTTTATTGATGATTATAGCAGATGGACTGTATTGTACTTCATGAAGCACAAGGATGAAGTGTTTAATTGCTTTAAAAAATATCTTGCACTTCTTGAGAATCAGATAGGAAAGAATTTGAAGAGACTAAGGTCAGATGGAGGAGGTGAGTACTTCTCCAATGAGTTTGAAGACTTCTTGCAGGACAGAGGCATTAAGAGAGAAATCACCACAAGGTATACTCCTGAACAGAATGGGGTAGCCGAGAGAAGAAATAGGTTGATTGTTGAAACAGCTAGGTCTATGTTGAATGAGAAAAAGTTACCTAACTATTTATGGGCAGAGAGTGTTTCTACTGCCACTTATCTCATAAACAGGTTACCATCAAAATCCCTTGATGGGATGACACCTTATGAAGCATGGCATGGTAAGAAACCCTCACTAGATCATTGCAGGATATTTGGATGTGTAGCATATGTACACATTCCTTCTCAGATAAGAGGTAAGCTAGAACCCAAGGTTGAGAAGTGTATCTTTATTGGATATGATCAGAATAAAAAAGGATACAGGTTTTACAAACCTTCAAATAAGGTATTCATGGTTAGTAGAGATGTTGTCTTTGATGAAAATGATTCTTGCTATGAGAATGAATGCAGGAAGTTTAAACTACCCTATGATTTGGAAGAGGAGTTTCCAAGTCTTGCTAAGGAGGAACCTATTCAGAATGAAGACACTACTTCAGATGATGAAGATGTTATCAACCTTGAAGAGTTCAAGGCATGGAAGTCCAAAGGAAAAGTCAAAATGAAGAAGCTTGAAGACATACCTGAATCTTCAAATCAATCAATCAGAAGATCACAAAGGGAGAGAAAAAAAGCTAGTAGATATGGGTATGATACATCTCTTGTTACTAAGCACTATGTTTATCTTGCCAAAGACTTGTCAATTGAAGAACCAGGATAATATGAAGAAGTCATAACCAAGACATAATGGAAGGAAGCTATGGATGAGGAGATTGAAGCACTCAAAGAAAGTGACACATGGGAGCTAGTACCAAAGAAAGAGTCCATGAAGGTAATTGGATCCAGATGGAAAACTTAAAAGAAATTTTGATGGGTCAATTAACAGATACAAAGCTAGATTGGTAGCCAAGGGTTTTGCACAAACCCAAGGCATTGACTATGAAGAGACATTCTCGCCTGTGGCCAAGATGCCAACCATCAGAGTGTTGGTAAGTGTGGCTGCATCAAAAAATTGGAACATGTACCAATTGGATGTCAAAAATGCTTTCTTGAATGGATGGATTTTAGAGGAGGTATATATGTCACAACCTCCTGGCTATGAGGATCCAAACAAGGTAACATATGTCTGCAAATTGAATAAAGCTTTATATGGATTAAAGCAGGCACCTAGGGCATGGAATCATAGGTTAACCACATACCTCCAAGACCAAGGTTTTGTCATGAGCAAGGCAGACACTTCTCTATTCATCAAGAGAAGTAATTCAGAGGTAATATACCTACGTGTATATGTTGATGATATCATACTTATAGGTAATGATGTCAATGGAATCAGACAAATCAAGAGCCAGATGATGAAGGAATTCAAGATCAATGATCTTGGTCTACTAAAGTATTTTTTTGGACTTGAATTAGTTTATACTAACTCTGAAATATATATCACTCAGAAAAAATACATACAGGATATGTTGAAGAAGTTTCATTTGCAGGATGCCAAAGTTGCAAGGACTCCAATGGAGGTAAACCTAAAACTATGTGCCCATGAAGGTGATGAAATTGATGATGTTACAGGTTACCAAAGTATAGTTGGAAGTTTGAACTATGCTACCTTAACAAGGATAGATATTGCATATGGATTTAGTGTGCTAAGTCAGTTTATGCACAAGCCAAGGATACCTCACTTAGAGGCTGCCAAGAGAATATTAAAGTATCTCAAGGGTACTCAACATCATGGTTTGTATTTCCCTTACACTTCAGACATTGATATCAAGATCTACTTAGATGCAGATTGGGCAGGATGCAAGGATGATAGGAGGAGCACTTCTAGATACATTTCATTTGCAAGAGATAAACCAATATCATGGTCTTCAAAGAAGCAACCTACTGTTGCTTTGTCTTCTACTGAGGCAGAGTATAGAGGATTTGCTAATGCCGCCCAAGAAGCCATATGGATCAAGCTATTATATACAGAATTGGGTCTACATACTAGGTCACCATTGATCTTTGGAGATAATACAAGCTCACTTCACCTTGCAGCTAATCCTATCTATCATGCTAGCACCAAACATATAGAGGTCCATTACCATTATGTGAGAGAAAAGCTATTAATCAAGGACATTCGACTCACTTATGTATCAACCAACATGCAGTGTGCAGATTTGTTGACTAAAGCTTTGGATGGAACCAAACTTTGCAGGTTCAAAGCAATGATTGGATTGCAGGATATACATGAAGATTAAAGAATGAAGACCAAGCCAAAATGTTTTGCTTGAGGGGGAGTTGTTGGTGCAATTCACAAGCCTACACATTTGGCTTAAAGGATACCTTGAAGTCCATACACATATGGAGAAGCATAGGAACAAATGCTAGTGGTTAATTACCACTTTACTTTTTTGTAAAAGTCACTTTTGACTTTGGAATCTTTATAAACACCTACCAAGGAAATCTCGTGAACTTTATTAGTTGTAAAGCATCAATCAAGTAGATGGAATATCTCCTAGGATGTAGGAGCTTGATTAAAGAGAGCCAAAGTTTGAATTCAAATTCAAACTTTGAAGTAAATCACTATAAAAGGTCAACTCAAAAAGTCACGGGTAGAAGACTCATTATCCCGAGCTCATCTCTGTCATTTCTGAGTGTGTGTGAGGCCTACACTCTAGCCCACACCTATCTACACCATTAGGCAATGATCTTCATGCCAATGGCATTGTATACAAGTGTTCATTAATACATATATCTACATTGTTCATTTCTGAGTTCTCTGTCATAGTACTTGAAAGTCTGTCAACTTGTGGAGAGCATATCTCAGTCATTTCTCGACTAAATTCAAAGATCTAAATCTTGTTGGAACCAGCTCAAAGTTTTCTACTTGCTATCTAAATTTTAAGAGATTCTATTCAGCCATTTCAGAGAAAAGCTCATCGAGGTGATCACTAGTCAAAGTCTGCAACAGTCCTAAAAAATCGGGGGTAAAGGTTTACTTGCTAAATTGATTTCTCTGAGCATAGTTAGTCTTTTTAAGTTGTATCACTTGGAATAGTTAGATTAATAATCTAATTAGATACCCCTAAAAGGAATTTTTCCAATTCCTACTGTACTGGTCATACTGAGCAAAAGATCCAGCAGGTATCAAGTTAAAAATAAAAAGTTTTCTTGGAAGATTGAAGTTCAAAGTTGTCTGTCTTGATTCAATCTTTACATACATCACTTCCAAAGTACATAGGCCAATTTATGGTGTCATTGGAAATCTAAGGAGGTCCACTTATCAACTCTGAAGCATCAAAGGGCTGGTACAAAGCAGGATTTGGCAGTACCTACTCATTCTCTTAGAGTGTCCATCCATCTTTCCCAACAAGAACATCATGTAATCTCTAACAAATTGTTTGACCCACCTATCAGTGATTGACCCACATAAGAGAAATGAATGATAAATCTTTAGGATGTCTGATTGTGCATAATTGCCCCAGATTTAATGATACAATAGAAAAAGCCTAAATTATAGAGAG
This sequence comes from Ceratopteris richardii, assembly GCA_020310875.1. Lineage (NCBI taxonomy): Eukaryota > Viridiplantae > Streptophyta > Polypodiopsida > Polypodiales > Pteridaceae > Ceratopteris > Ceratopteris richardii. The sequence goes on from CM035413.1 coordinate 137,670,585, forward strand.
TATATGTTATTGCTATGGTCATGATGAGGACTTGAAACATGATTATATGATTTAATTACATGTTTTTTTTGCTTGGAGAATGCTACATTCTAGATCTTACTTGCGGTTGAGTTCCTCTTGCATGCATTGATCAGGAGAGATGTTGAGGCCTTATTCTCAAGAAAGAAATGGAAAAATTTCTCTCTATGTCAATGAAAACTTTACGCATGAAACTAATGTTATTGTTCCACATATTCAAGTGGTGTATTTCAAGTTAATGATGACATTAGGTACACCAGGAGTATTAAACAAGTCATATGCTTAGCCTAGTGGTTAAGTCTCTAGGATGAGAGAGGGTATTTTGTGTTGATATATTTCGGTAGTGATGTGTATGAACAGACTTAAGACCACTATAGCACTTTCTCCCCTCGTTAGCACGTTTTTTTTCCCTAGATTGTATATATGCCTATAACCCTAACGGATCACTTATCTTTGTACATTCACTTGGTCATACATTTTGTATTGTGTTATGCTCCCAAATTCTTCTTCCTTGTGTTGTTCATGTGCTTTTGTAGACCTCAAACTCCAACAGTCAGTATCAGAGCAAGTTGTTGCTTTATCTAGGGTGTTTTCAACACCCCTTTCGTCACAATCTTAGAATCACATGAAAATTGGTGAGCATACTCGAGTCGATTAGGAGTTCAAAACAACCACCAAACACACTATCACACTACCTATGCAGACAATTTTTTCCTTTTCTACCAAACATATGTACAAGTTCTGATTCACGAGTACAAGTGCCTCAAAGTCTGCTATAGGTTTAGTAGAGCTTGACAGGGTGGTTCTATTCAACTTTCTGAGATACACTCATTTTTCTACATCAAGGTATTTAGCCAAGGGTCATGGCTAAAATGATTATTTATTATGTATGTTGGTTGTGGATGATAGGTTGGATGGTACTAATTATCCATTGTGGGCATATATGATGCATCATGTATTTGTAGAAAAAGGGTTGTGGAATATTAAGCATGGTGTTGAAAAATGTCCAACTACACATGCAAATATAGTTATTGAAGGTGATGTAGATGGTGTTGAAGATGATGATCTTTAAATTCCTATTCGCATTGCAATTCTTGTTGCACCTACTATAGAGCAACTTCATTGGGATGGTAGAGATGTCGAGGCACATGCTTTGTCTATCAAACATGTCGTTATCTTAGGTCACATTTGCTCTTGAAAACAACAAAGGAAGCTTGGGATATGCTTACCACTTACAAGGACAGAAATGAGGCTATGAATGAAGGGGGTTCTATGGAAAATTTACTAAAAAAGATCAAAGATTTGAAGAAACAACTGATTTCTGCTCATGAGGATCTTCTAGATAGTTCACTTATGTAGAATCTTCTTAATGTTCTCCAGATTCATATCAGAGTTTCACTTCTACTCTTTGATTGATGATGAAAGAATGCCTTCACATTTGAGGAGTTAGCGTTATATCAACAAGCTTTCACCCTACTTCAAGGAGAAATCGTCATGGATAAACTATGAAAATGAACCTTAGTCTTATGGCCATTCATAAGACCTCATACATATCCTTTTGTAAATTCATATGATTATTCATGTATCATAGCTTTACTCTTTATTTGATGATTTAATTAGAAGTCTTAAAGCCATATTAAAAGTATCTAAAATTTCCTACCAAAACGTCAATCAAAATTGAATTTGATTCTTTATTTCCTAGATTGTAGAAAAAGGCATATGTTACAACGAAGTCAATCTTGCCAGAATTTTTGAATCAAATTTGGTTGCTTGGAGTTGTAGAATATTGCAAAGAGATTAGGAGGGTATATATAAACACTCCATATACTTTTATTTAGAGTTATAAGTGAATAAAATCAGAGTTGATCTACATTTTGCTTATTGCCCCTTTCTCTATCTCATCATCTCCAAAGTTAGCAAATGTGTAGAGCATACTCAAATGTCCAAATCTCTTGATGAAGGATTCATTTGAAAGTTATTAGTGTCTATTTGCATTTTCAAAATCATGTATCATTTAAATTCTCCTATTATGTGTTATAGGTAAATTATTGTCTTGGAGTCCATTACTTCCTCATCCTAAAAAGTTGGAGTAATCCCCTATTGATATTAAGCTTATAATCAAAGTATGTGTTGCTTATAATTCAAAATATGGTGCACAATAGAATCTTTACACTATTAAACAAAATTTTCTAGAGAGTAACTTGACCAATAGTAATCAAGCTAAGAGCATTGAGCATTTCAAGTTGGACTTTCCATCCATAAATAGAAAGTTCTTCATACTTGCTTGATAGATAAATAGTTTGTTTTGCATTGGATTGTTCATTGTGATATTACAAAGTACATAAGTTGTTTTATTACACTATGTTAAATATTATAAGGTTGAATCAGAGTCCCAAGTTGTAAAGGGTAGGTTCTATATTGGACAGTTGAACCAATCTACATAGGGATTTTCAAGAGAATGTTCAATCAAATCAATCTACAAACATTTTTGTTCAATAACCATTGAGATCTTCTACACATTGTGCACATCCACCTGATAGATATATTCCAAGTTTGGATTTTGTTATGCTAGAGATGTTGGTGATTCTTCTTACTGCAAAGAGGTGATATAGACAAAGAATCATGTCAAGTAGGAGTGTGCAATGAAGAGTGACTTGGATTCTACTAACAAGAATGGTACTTGGGATTTGATACCTTTGCCAGAAGGCAAGAAACTTTTACCATGTAAATGGGTATATAAGTTGAGATTCACATCAAATATTGCTTCTCCAAAGTATAAAACATGAATGATTGCAAAGGTTTTTAAGAAACACGATAGTGTTGATTTTGAGGAAATTATCTCTTGAACATTCAAAATGACTATATGCACATGTTGCATGGATTGTTTGCAATGGAGGACCTAGAGGTGGTCCAAATTGCTGTGAAAATTGTTTTCCTGCATGTGGATCTTATAGATGAGATCTATTTGGAACAATTAGAGGGTTATGTAGTTCCTAGCAAAGGGGGTCTAGTTTGTAAGTTGAAAAAGATCTTATATGGACTTCAATAGTCCCTTAGAAATGCTTCATACTTCATGTCAATGATATGTTGATTAATGGGAAGTCCTCTGATGAATTGCCATTGCTCAAGAAGAAGTTTAGTGAGACATTTGATATGAAGGCTTTGGGGGATGCCAAACACATTCTTGGCAACCACATTACTTGTTATAGGAGTAAAATATGCATATAGTTGTCTCAAAGAGAGTACATAATCAAAGTACCTCAAAGGTTCAATATGTAGGGTGGGAAGGCATTGAGTACAGTTACCTACATATGTGAAATTCAACACGAATGATTTCCCCAAATCTGAGGGTGAAAACAATTGCATGACATTTCTTATTAGTCTATTGTTGTGAGTATCATGTATGCTATGGTAGGTATGGGATCAGACATTGGATTTGTAGTAGGAGTTCTGCAAGATATATTTCTAATCCTAGCATGAAGCATTGGGAAGCCTTCAAGATTATTTTGAGATATCTAAGCAGACACTAAGCACAAGTTTGTATGCTTGGGTAGAGGAGTGGCATCCATTATTGGTTACATAGATTTTGATTATTTTGGTTGTGTAGACAATCAAAATTCTACATCAAGGTACGTTTTTCAGTTTTCTACATGTGATATCTCTTGGAGATCTTATCTTCAAGAATGTATAGGTATTTCCACTACTATAGCAAAGTATGTTGCAACTATTGAGGCATGTAAGGAAGCATTTTTATCTTTCTCGTCTTGCTAGTGATATGGTTCTACCTCAACATGTATCTTGTTTGCTTAGTGGTACTCACAGTGCGATTGCTTTGGCTAGAAATCCAAACTATCATCCAAATAACAAGCACATTGAGTTGAGTTATCACTTCATTAGTTATTTCTTAGCCACTAAGTGATGATTCATACTTGAAATAATTTGACAAGTTCTTTGTCTAAATCACTACCATAGGATGGCTTTCCACACTATTTTCACTTGATGGAAGTTACTGGATTCATGATCTTGCATAGTGACTAGTACACTTTGTAGCATGCCCATCAAGTGAGAGGTATAGTTTGTATACTTAAACTCAGGTATCTATCATTTCTCTCCCATAGTTTGCTTTGGCCATATTAGTCTTTATTAGGAGATTTTTATTGTTCATGTCCATGTGAAGTTGCAAATGGTCAATGCACACTTTTGTAATTCTTCTTTAATAAAACATATAGTGGCTTATTCAACAATAGACTTTAAATTTGATCCCATTTGAGAAAACTTGGAAATTTTTGGTCGGTTCTCCATGTGGTGTCTAGTTATCTACGTATTCTACAAGTCTGTATGGAGTACCCTGTGTGTTACTTAAAGCTCAGTTTATGACTATGAGAGAATCTTCATGAAGCTATCTAAAAGAGGAACACCATCAAACCACTTTAGTTAGACAATAAGCTGTGAAGGTAATAAATAAATCCATGTAAGATAAATATGAAACCTCTTGCAAAGATTATCTTTCCCATCTAATAAAAGACAAATAAGTCACCTAAAAAAAAACAATCACCTACATAAAAACAATAACCTACATAGAAACATCCTACTTGCAATACTAAACATTCTACTACATGTGTATGTTTCAATGTTTTTGTATATATGTATGTATGTATGTGCATATATCTGTGTGTTCATGTCTGTATGTGTGTGTATGTATGTGTATCTATGTATATTTGTATATAAGTACATAAAAATTCAGTAGGTAAGTAAATATGTATGTGCGAATATATGTATGTATGTATGTATGTATGTATGTATGTATGTATGTATGTATGTATGTATGTATGTATGTATGTATGTATGTATGTATGTATATATGTATGTATGTATGTATGTATGTTTGTATGTTTGTATGTTTGTATGTATGTATGTATGTATGTATGTATGTATGTATGTATGTATGTATGCATGCATGTTGTGTGTAAGTAAGCAAGTAAGTACATTAGCATGTATGTATGTATTTATGTATGTATGTAAGTATGTATGTATGTATGTATGTATGTATGTATGTATGTATGTATGTATGTATGTGTGTGTGTATGTATGCATGAATGTATGAATGTATGTATGTATGTATGTATGTATGTATGTATGTATGTATGTATGTATGTGTGTGTGTGTATGTATGTATGTATGTATGTATGTATGTATCTGTGTATGTATGTATGTATGTATGCTTGTATGTATGTACACATGTATGTATGTATGTATGTATGTATGTATGTATGTATGTATGTATGTATTTATATATGTATGTATGTATGCATGTATGTATGAATATTTGTATGTATGTATGTATGTATGTATGTATGTATGTATGCATGTATGTATGTATGTATGTATGTATGTATGTATGTATGCATACATGTATGTTTTTATGTATGTATGTATGTATGTATGTATGTATGTATGTATGTATGTATGTATGTATGTATGTATGTATGCATGCATGCATGCATGTATGTATGTATGTACGTATGTATGTATGTATGTATGTATGTATGTATGTATGTATGTATGTATGTACGTATGTATGTATGTATGTATGTATATCTGTAGTATGTATGTATGCATGTATGCATGTATGTATGTATGCATGCATGTATGTATGTATGTATGTATGTATGTATGTATGTATGTATGTATGTATGTATGTATGTACGTATTTATTTATTGTTGGTGCATTTTAGCCAAGCCTACATGCTTGATATTATTTGATTTATGTTCATATGTGTAGTCATGTGAACACCTCTTGTAAAAGAGTACATTTTATCTCTTGTAATTGTCAAAAACAAAAAAGAAAAAGAATGGCTTACCTCATCCATGATGTAAAAAGAAAACTTGTGGATCCAACTACCTAAAAACCCGAATTTGTGAGCTGAGGTAAATATTTCCTAACTTTGAGGATCACTTTTAGGTGGAACCATTCGAATTCGAATTCAAAACTCCCTCCATGACTAGCTATAAAAAGAGCAAGAAGGAAGAGGTGATTAGCAAGCCTTGTACGTGACCACTTCATGTCATTTTGTAGAGATTGAAGAGCTTACTCCATAACTCTATCATTCTACTCCCATTGTGCAAATATTCATTGCCAATGTTGTTGTAATCATATGTGAATTTATACATTCATCATTCTCTACTTCTCTGTTTTGTTCTCTGTTATACTCACTCAGAGCAGTAACTTCCGAAGCTCATAAATCGAGCTATACGCATCCATTTTCAGTGTTTTAACATATGTTAGATAGCTCCCAAAGTCTCGTTTTTGAAAATAATTTTCGTGGTCATTAGATTCTTACTTTGGGAGAAATCGCCATTTTACTTCTCACTAGTCTATCTCTATAGAGCCCCGAGAATGGCGGGCATGTTCGAGATTTTGTTAAAAGTTATTCTCAATCCTCGGTTGATCATTTGAATTGTTTTAACTTAGATTAGCAAGCTGGCTAAGTCTATTTGCTATTCCCAAAAGGAATTTATCTAAGTCCTACCAGGTTGAGAGCATTGTTCATTTGTTTCAGCAGGTGTATGTTCAAAAATAGCAAGTTTTGGGAGCTAGTCATTTCGCAACTAGTATGTCTTGACTTAAACTTTTGAGATACATGTTCCAAAGTACTTGGATGATATTTTGGTGGATTTAGGAAGCTCAAAGGGTCTAATAATCAACTCTGAAGTCTCAGTTGGCTGGTGTGAAGCCGGTTGTAGCAGCACCAACTCATCTTCGGATTGCATCCACCATCTCTCTTCAGAGTGGTATCAGAGCATAGTCAAGCAACATGGGAGATGGATTTCCATCAACAATTGACAAATTGGATCGAAAAAACTACCCGGCATGGTCTCTAAGGATGGAGGCTTACCTTCAAGGGAGGAATCTATATGGATTCATATCCGAAGATGAAGCAATGCCAACCATGAGGAACAAAGGGCAACCATCACATGAAGAACTGGAAGGACTTTCAAATTGGTGTTCAAAGGATGCACTTGCAAGGTCCTATATTCTAAACTCAATCTCTGATTTTCTTTTACCTCACGTCAAGGGATACAAGACATCAAGAGAGACCTGGAATGCACTTGCTTTTTTCTTCTCCTCCAACACTCGAGCAAGGAAGAACCAATTGTGGATGGAGTTCACAACAATGAAGAAAAGCCCGAAGCAAAGTGTGACTGATTATGTCACAAAGATGAAGGAGATTTCCAACCAGCTTGCAAGCATTGGAGAGGTAATTGAAGAGGAGCAAAACACTCTGGATAGTAGCAAGAGTAAGATAGGTAGTACTGTTGATGCAGGAGAATAGTATGATTACAGTGAATGGTCAAAGAAGAGCTACCTTCCATGGCATCAACCATCATCATTCACCACTGCGAGCTACATACTTCTACTTCCATATACACAACAACTTAAATGTGACGCTTACCCACTTGTGGCCTTCTCCAGAAGTACTAAGGTTTTGCTCGACAAAATTCTTTCGCATATGATCCATGATGAAGAGAACACATGCACTTGACACGTTTCCATAGTCGGAGAGAACTTGGGGACTCGTTACCATCTTCTCAGGCTTCAGTAGGATCTTCTGCTCGACTTGGTCGAGAATTGGAGCAACAATAGGCAACCAATACTTGCAACATAGAATCTTTGTATCTGGCAAGGGATTAGGTGTTGTTGCATGAATCAGACACCAAGAAAGTAGGCCATTGTCGAGTCCTGCTCAAATCCATTCATGACTCTCGCCAAAACTCTCTACATTGTTATCCATGTGATATTGTCAGCACTCTCCATCGGCTTGTCAACGCTCCATCTGGCTTGTCAGCCACAGTTACGTAGCAGCAAGTGCATAGGCTTGGAAGCGCATGGGCTTGGATAAGCCATGTATCCTAGATCATTTGCATCTAGGACGATTGAACCACGTTCCATGCTAGAGAGAGAGAGAGAGACTTGAACGTTGTTTACATCAGATATAATGTCACGTTAATCCCTAATGCATGATATTTAGCAAGTCATGAAAGATCTTATTGCGCACCATTTCTAGAGCTCCTGTTTTTGATGCATTAAATTTTGCTTTTTATGCCTTAAATTTATCAGCACTCAATGTACTTGGTTTTAGTCCATGGATCAATGTGGTTTTAGTCCATGGATCAATGTGAGGTGTATGCATTGCATCAATTCAAAATTGTGGCATTAGTCACTTCTCCGCTTTGATATTTTTGGGTTCTAGAAATCTCTACATGTTGTAGGTCCACTTTGCATGATGACATCATCACTGATGTACTAGATTCAAAATTCATTGCATCTGCATCTATTCTCCTTAGTAAAGTCGAAATACTCTTCTCTTGCACATGGAGGATGTTCATTAACGACAAAGTTGCTTTTATAAAAAGCACCATTGAACATTTTTTCTAAGGCTCAAGAGATCTCTAATTATAATGCACATCCTTATCATATTTTTGGATCCACTATTTGATTCAAATTACCCATAAGTGCTCTCTCATCAAGGGATTTGCTTGTATCTCCAAAGGACTTTAATACTCTCTCTCAAATGAATTGTTGTAACTTTCTAACGGTAAGTGACCCTATCTTGGTGCTCAATTTGAAACCATTCATAAGCATTACTTTGTACTTGCTCAAGGGTTTTGACTCCACCTTTGGCACTTTGATCGGCCCTCATTTGTATTTCTCACAAGGGCTTATCTCTCAACACTATTTGGCACTAAGTGCCCACTTTTGTGCTATAAAGAGAAGAAGTATTGGTATGCAACAAGCTAATCTAAGCCCTCTCCTCTCGCATCAACTCATCTCATTTCTCCAAAGTGTCCAAAATGTAGAGCTATTCCAAGCCCACCCCAAAGCATTTCCAGTGTGGTGCCAAGCCTTTCAGTTTCTTTCCAAAGTTTATTTTCAACTAATTTCTTTGCACAAAAGTGTCTTTGAAAGCGTTTCTAAACACTTGACACTTGCAAAGCACAAACTCACTTCTTTACACGTTCAACTTCACTCAAACTTTGTAATGTCAAAAAGTGAAGCGAGCACCTCATTTATGGCCAATTTTTTACCTTCCTTCACACCCATATTCATGCCCAAGGATGAAAGATTACATGGGCAAAACTATAACCTTAGGAAAGATGTAATGAGAGCATATCTGTACACCAATGTCTTTCACGATGTAGTAGACAGGTCCCAACCCAAACCTAATAAGGCCAACAACCTAGAATCTTGGCATATCTTGAATGTTAAGGATAAAAGGGCACTAGGCCAACTTCTACTAGCCTGCGATGAACTGACGAAAGGGAGCATCACTTTAGCAGCCTTATATGAAGATAAAACACCCTCGAAGATCTATGGTTTAGAAGTAGAATTCCATAATCTAGCTATTCAGCCACAAGATACAATCACAAAATTCATCGCTCAATTTGAAGACTACCAACAAAAGTTAGCACTTTGTGGCCGACAGATTTCCAATGAAGATATGGCCATCATGCTACTTAACAAGCTACCTCGATCATATGAGACCTTTGTAATGACCTTGTACAATCAACGGGAAGTTCTAACTTGGGAAGAAGTCCATCATCTTCTGCTTCTTCACGACTCGCGAGCTAAGTCGACCTCCTCCCAAGAAACTGCAATGAAGGCCAAAGAGCCCTTTAAAAAAGGCAAAAATACTAGTCATCATACGAACAATGGAACCAAGCTAGGATCGATTACTTCCTCCAAGAAGTATACTTGTAACTTCTATGGAAAAATGGGTCATTTAGAGAAATTCTACTATATAAAGAAACAAACCTCGAAGGCTTCTAATTCCAAGCACTCATCCAAAACTTCGCACCATAGGTCACCTTGTTGTAGTGAAGAACTCTTTATCTCTATGGAGGCAAATGCTCTAGTTACATCTAGCTCCCCTCATGAATGGATCTTTGATAGCGGAGTGACCTCGCATGTTGTAGCTCACTGATGAGTAGCACCTCCTTTAATGTCAATCCGGGAAGACAAGAGGATGGTATGAAGACCTCGAGCAAGTGAAGGCACAAGTGCGTGCGTGAGAAGCACACAAGCATGCACACACATACACACACACGCGCACACACGGCAAGAACAAAGAGAGTAAGGCAATGAAATCACTTCTATTGCAACCAAGTTCTCATACAAGCTCAAAACTACAAAAAGCTCCCCAAAAATGAGCTCTCTAGCTCTATTTAATGTTTTTGCCTAGCTTTGGCCCTGTCCAGACCTAGTGTCCGGCCTAGTTAAAAATTAGGTTCCAGGGTTTATTTGAGGGCTCAAACGAGATCTAAAAAATACGAAAATTGATAGGCAACTACTTCTAAGGCTCCTCAAGCTTGAGGACTCCTTGGCTTGTACAAAATGGAGCTACAAAAAGGTGAAAATGGTATTTACAGGGGTTTTTAGTGATGAGAATCACTTTAAAATGATGTAAGGGTTTTGAAAAAAATGAAGGGTTGCCTTAGTGCTAGATCTGCATGTGTGTCCGTACTTGCTTCTTCCCGTATACTGTCAACACTCTCCCCCCCCTAGGGTCTGTCGCCTCTGACAGACCTTTGATCTGCTGTTTGGTCAATATAGTCCTGGAGAATGTCAGCTGCCACATCATGTTCTTTGATTCGCAGCCCTCAGATCAGGTCTCTCTGTAGGGTATCGTAATTGACTGTGCCCGGTATGTCCGGCTGTGGCGTTGTGTAGAGTTCTGAGTGCATCGTTTGTTCGCATGCAAAGAGGTGTAACAAATGGGTGGGCCTTGGCGCGAACACCTCTGAGTGTGCTTCCAAGAACCCTGTGGTGAACATATCATCGAAAGTTTGCTTGTAGCAGGCAGGGAGATATCTGATGCGTGCGTGCCATGCATAAGCAACGCATATGCTCGGGGTGGTGCTCATATCATATAGCAGGTCATAATTACGATTAACAAACCCGAGAATTGGAGGTTGAATATGATATACATTGCGGAAAGTTTTGAGCACAACCTGCATCATATCGAATATCTTGAGCATCATCTGGGCAGCTACATCTGGCATGGGGTGGAGGCGTGGCATCCAATGTCTGATGGTTGCTATCATGTATGATACTGTGGGGGTGCCGGTTGGGGGTGCAATGGCGGGGTAATTGAGCCATTCTCTACAGTTTACATTGTTCTGAACCTTGATGGCGAAGGCTTTCCATGATCTTCTTCTTTGTACTGGCCCATAACAAGGGTTATACTTCAAATGCATTGGAGCGTGATCCCATGTTCTAAGCATTTCCGGGTATGTTTCAAGTAATCTTTGCCTCCAAGTAGGTTGGAATATCGCCCCTTTTCTGGCTGCCTCTGGTATATCTTCTGGTTCGAACTGGGTGGCGAAAGTAGGGCACTTGTTGGTGACTCTTTTGATCTCTACGTTGTAGTCGGCCAACAATACAAAATATGGTTTATATTGTAATTCTGAGCTCGTGATGAGTCGTCTAGGAGCAAGGTGCCTGAAATACTCAGATTGAAGTATGGTTTCCTCAATGGCCTTCATTGCTAGCATCTGAGTGGAGACACGTTCCTGATGAGTTTTCCCCATTTCTTCTACTTGTTTCATCCAGGCTGATGGGGGTTCCTCATAGGTATCTTGCCCTTCCTCCGTGATTCGTCCTCCTGGAAGTGGTTGAGGCTCATAGTTCTCTTCAAATGCTTCCTCCACTCGAATAATAACTGCTTCTTCTTCTATGGGTTGCTCAGGTGGGGAAGGAGGTCGTTCATATTGTAACAACTTGATTTTCAACTCTGCAATCTGTTGCCGTAGCTCAAGTACCTCACTGTTCATTGAAGGTTCAGGTTCTGGTGAAGTAGTGGCATCAACCGTCTCTTTAGGTGTGGGTGGGTGTGTTGTCGGTACTTTGGATCCTTGTAATTCCTTTATCTGGTCTGCCAACTGATCATGGGCTTCCAAGAGGGTTGCATAACCTTCTAAAATCTGTTGAATATGCTCTGAGGGGACAGCTTGGAATTTTGCAGGGTCTATAGGTGCTCCCGGGGTGTTTTCCATGGCCGCTTCTAGGTTCTCCTGGTTTTGTTGTTGTAGCCTTCGGTTCTCTTCTTGAGCCGCTGCTAGATGGCGACATAGTAGGGCCATGTTGCATTGAAGTCTCGCATTGCGGCCCATTTGTTCTCTGAGTTGTTCCTCCATAGCTTTGCCTGTCTCTGCATACTTAGCTTCGAGTTCTGTCTTCGAGTGTTGGAGGGCACTCACCTGGTGTTGTAGTGCTGTATTACCTAGTTCCAAGGCATCGACTCGTGCTTGGAGTTGAGCCGAGAGATTGCACAGCTCTGTGTTATTTTCTTCTAATAGCTTATACTCTTGCTTAAGCTGAGTGGCCGCTTCAACCATGGTGTCTAGTGCATTACTAAATGATGTGGATGCATGGGTAGAGGTGGAACATGCAAAGGGTCGGGAGGTGGGAAAGGGAAAAGTGGATGATGTGCCTATGAGTGAAGTGAGATGTGCTGATGGTGGAACAGACGTGGTGATGGGTGCTCCTGTGGATGGTGAAATATCCATGGGATCGGATGTGAGAGTGTGTGGAGTGTGAATTGTGAATACGGGAACGGTAGGTGGTGTGTTAGTGGTGGCAGTGAATGTGGGGGAGTGGGGTTGGGAAAGGGACTTTTTATTATAGTTCTCGACCTGTTGGAGTATATTTACAAGGTTTGTCCAGAATGACGGTTGTGTGACTTGGGTTGAGTATGAGGCAGTTACTAGGGAAGTGGTGGATAGGGTTTGGCTGTGGGTGAATGGAAAAGGATGGGATAAGGTCTGGCTAGTGGCAAGTGGTTGTCCAAGGGCGGGGAGATAGGAAGGGTGACCTATTATGGTTTGATCGGTGGCAGGATGACCGGTGTGAGGTTCAAAAATTTGGGTGGAAGTGATGGATGTGGGTAAAGGGAAGGATGTAAAAACAGAGGTGTGTACAATGGTTTCATGATGGGTGGATATCGGTTGTTCAGAAAGACTAGTGGAGAAGGGTTTTGAGGGTTGAATGGAAGGTGATGGTGGAGATGGTACCTGTGTATTTACATCTTGTTCGTCAGTGGGACTTGGGCTCGTCATGTGAACATCCTCTAAAATTGTGGTAGGCAAGGCAGTAGAGACTTCCATTTGAATCATTTTTCCTCGTCGCCGCCATGTATCAATCCTTCGTTGATCATAGGTAGGGTTCTTCTGATAGACCATTGTCCTCAATGCTTCCCCGATCCCACATGTGTCCGCCAATAGATTCAATGATTCAACAAAATGTGAGTCTACATTCTCGGCTTGAAGCATTTGGTTCACTAGAGCTCTATTCACCTCTTCTGTCATCTTATGTCTTCTCTGTACCTGCTTGATTGTCTTGTATAGCCGTTTGAGTTGTGCCGTGTAGGCAGGGGCCTCCTCTTCACTCTCCTCTGGTTCATTTCCCCGTTCTTCTTCCTGATTTTGTGTGCTTGGATCATGAGGATGTTGTGCCTCATCTCCCCAATGTACCCTGCTTGCGTCGCCCTGTGGCTGCTCTCTTCGGAATGATGGTCCCGGATCGGCATTGTCAGGAAAATCTTCACTATCAGATAAGTGCGCCGTCTGCAGGAATCTTTCAAAATCAAAATTGGGATCCTCAGTTAAGGTGGCCATAGATGCAAACTCGGCATCGGTCGGTAGTGGAGGGGCGGATGGAGTGGGCTGTACCATGCCCCTTGATTGAGTTCCTTGGAGATGTACCGTGAAAGGTGCTACATGGGCTTCTTCTCTAGGGGGAGCTTCGGTTGTGGCCTCGTGAGGGATCATGACCTGGGAGAGTGATCCACGCATTTGTTTCGCAGGTTGATTCCCTGACTTCTGCCCCTTGAAAAACTCTAGTTGTGAATATTTAAGGGCCCTGGCTATTGGCACGTCATATGCAAGACATCTATAAATAATTCTGGTAATCGCACAGCATCCGTGTAACGTATGCTTCCTCACACCCCGCTTGCTTGCTTCATACAATTGATCCAGAATCCATACAGGCATCTTAATTGGCAAGCTTCCAGTCTCTGCTAAATATAATCCATACCATATTTTCTTGTGAGGTTGGGTAAAGCGGACTTGAGCTGGAAATGCGAAGTGTTGAAGGCACATTCGTAGGGGTATGGCGATGTTAGGGGTGAGGGCACACATGTCCTTCAACTTCTTGATTCTGTTGCTCTTCATTGACTCTGGTATCAAGGGATCGCGATCGGAAGGCACATGGGTGCCATACATCTGAAGGGCTTCCCTGATTATAGTAGTATTTAACTCAAATTTCTTCATTTCCTCCTGGTTCGATAGGGAGGGTACCCAGAATGTGCATGAATGATCTTTATCTCCTGTCGGCTTCAATGTGGCAATCAGGTAGTAGCACCTAAGAAAATCCGGTCTAGGCAAAGCTGCACTAAAGTAATCTTGCAATCCCGCTTTCTACCAAATATCCTGAAGAGGAGCTGCATTTTGCAATGCTTCAAATTCTCGTGAGAAGAACTGAAAGGTCCACCACACTCCTCCACATTCCCCAAATCTCCTGGCATCTCATTGAACCAATGAGAATGCCCCTTTACTCTTTCTGTTAGGCCACTTGGTGGATCCGGAATGGGAATTCTTCTTACGTTCAAAAGCTCCTCCGGCCTAGCTGTCAGTGGAACCTCCACAGGCATGGTATCCCAATTGATTTGAGTGCTGGTGCCTGCCTGAGAACTCGTGCCTGCTGCTGCTGCCATGGGAATCGGGTGCTTATCTGCTAGAAGAAGAAATGCACATTAGTGTTGCATAGGAAACAGGGTGTAATGGTGTTCCCTTCACAATACTAACATGACAATCCCGAAGGTTAGTGGTCAGAGGTGAAGTGCTTGTGATAGATGTGAGTGGTGATTAAAGGGTTAGTATCATCCTAGATGCCTACTTTGGTTATGCAATGGACTTAGAATGCACCTATGTCAGAGTGGACGGATTTACAAAAATTGGGTCAGGGGGTTTGATACATGGTTTAAGTCTCCAAACTTTGCTAGAGGGTTCGTAGCTCTTAGAGCTAAAGACAGGTAGAGATTTATGAACTAGAGTGTGATGGAGTTGGGACCTTCTGGGCACCCATTTCCAGACATTCCTTGGTTTGACTGAGTGTGGTTCAGGGTGGTATTTAGGTAGAGTTCCTGCGTTGTTAGTCGAGAGGACTTGTGAATGTTGAATTATGCCAATAACTAGAGTTGGAGCTATTTGGGCTCAAAAACAGGCCTTGGGCACCCATATGTGTCTAGCATTGGGGCTAGCCTTCATTGACCGCTTAGGGACCCAAATAGACGTGGTGTGTCTAGGAGGTTCCTAGGGTACTCCTTCACTTGTGTCCGTGATGGTGTGGCTTGTTTGTGGCCTCCTCGAGAGTCTGCTATTAGAGTTGTGGGTTTTCCATCCTTGCGTATCCAGATCTGCTTTGCGCCACGAGGTACTCCGTGTTGCACGGGTTGGCGCTCCTGCCTCTTGATCAGCGGCCTCCTTCGTGTCGAGTGATGTTTGGTTTGCCCATTTAGAATCTTCTTTGGATCATTTGGGAACTCCTTATTGGCTCCTGTACCTTCGGTAAGATTGACAATCCTCTGCACCATAGAAGTTTGGACAAGAACAACATTGTTATCTTCATGTGGATTCCTGAAGGGACCAGGAGTTGGTGCCTGTTCTATTGGTTTGAGTGCTTGATTTTCTAATTCAATCGTAAGACGGCTTTGGCCTACCCAGGCCTGAAGAAGTCCACTTCTTAGGTTGAGGTTGACTGCGTGATCGTAGATCCAGTCTTGGCCCAGGACCAGAGGTTCGGTCAGATCCTCGTCTTCACACACTAGCACTTTTGCTGGCATGAGGACCTCTTGTATGTAGAGGGGAAGTTCCACCTCTCCCATGCAAGGGGTTTCGACACCTCCTAAACCTATCAGATATGCTTCCAGGGGTTTTATCTCCAATTGTAGTTGTTGGCAGTAAGAAAGCAGAACTGCACTAGTGGCGGCTCCTGAATCAATTAAAGCTCTCACACTAGTTGGATTGTCTCCTTGTCCTATTTCTAGGGTTACAAAAGGTCTTTGATCGATTATTCTATGGGAATGTTCACCGGAAACCTCACACATGGCCATGTGATAACCTGGGGACTCTTGAGGGTCAGGCATAGGCTGATCCCTCCCTTGTCTCCTCAGCTTCATTCTTCTGATGCGCTCTAAGGCCTCTGCCTGTGCTTCTTCTCGAATTTGTTTTTCCTCCTCTTTACGTTTCTTAGCCGTATTGAGTCGACTTAGCATTTCCTCTGTGAGGGGTTCCTGATACAACTTGACTCTGCATCCGCTAATATAGTTTGGGAGAACATCACCCTCTAATGTGGCTAGTTGCACTGCTCCACTTGTGGAGATCCTATTTATTATCATAGGTCCGTAGCCTCTCTTTTCTAGTTTCCTTGCGTGTTGTTTCAATGTGTAGACTAAAACTAGATCTCCAGCTTTCAAACCTTTGTCCTTCACATGGGCATCAAAGTATGCCTTTTGTCGTTTCTTTGCTACATATATTCCTGCAGCCGCTCTTAGTCTGGTTTCACCTAATCGCTCAAGATCAAACAGTCTCGAAGAGAGTTCATGGCCCGTCCAGTCGTGCTCTTGTGCTACTTTCAATGTAGGTATCAAGAAGTCCAAGGGTAGCACCACATTCTGACCGAACACCAGCTGAAAGGGTGTGGCTTGGAGTACCGTTTTATAGGCCACTTGGTATGCCCAAACAGCGTGGTGTAGCTGTTTGTCCCAATCAGAGCATTTATTATTCACTAGTTTGGTCAGTACATTACACAAGATCTTGTTTGTGCTCTCATCCTGGCCATTAGCTTGGGGGTGATAGGGGGCAGACTTCTTATGTACTACCAAGAACTCTTGGAGCAGGTTTTCAATAACTTCATTCAAGAAGTGAGTGCCTCTATCACTTACCAGCTCTATAGGTAGCCCATATCTTGTGAATACATTCTCAAATAAGAACTTAGCTGTTGTTTGTGCATCGTTCTTTGTTGTGGCTTTTACCTCTACCCACTTGGTTAGATAGTCCATGGCAACAATGATATATTCTGCATGGGAGCCCATAGCTGGGGGATTAATAGGACCAACAAAGTCTATTCCCCACTTAGAGAATGCTCGTCCTCCCATCATGGGTTTCAGTGGCATCTCATCTTTACGTGTAGGAGGCTGAGCTCGCTGGCATACATCACACCTCTTCACATAGGTATGTGCATCCATATGAAGGGTAGGCCACCAGAAGCCCGCAAATAGTACTGCCTTGATCACCCGATCTGGTCCAAAGTGGCCTCCTGCTACGCCCTGGTGAGCAGTTTCCAAGTCTTTTAGGTATTTACTCTCATGAACACAATAGTCTCAGGTAATCATCTTTACCCCGCTTGTATAGATTATCACCAATGAGTGAGTAATCTAGGGCTTCTTGTTCTAGACTTCTTTTCCTAGCCAGGGTCATGTCTAGAGGGAATGTTTTCGTCCTCAAGAAAGATACTAGTGGTTCACTCCAATCTGGCACTATGGACACTTGATAAAGTGTGGCATGTTCCACAGGTGGTTTAGTGCAACAGATTGGGCATTCTTTGCACAACTTTTGGACATCAGCTTGCATCGTCAGCCAATGCACTCCGAGTCTCCTTAGTGTCTGTAAGGTTCGTTGCTTTGAGTAGTGTTTCTCTAATGCACCTACATGTGCTAATTGCAACCATCTGGCGTACTCATCCTCTTCCACACAACAAGCCAAGATCCCTTGATCCGTGTGCTTGTACATACTTCCTGCCATGATGTGATACTTTTGGGGTACCTGTGTGGCCATTACTGAGTGGTTAGGCCCGTAGGTTAATACTGGCACTAATGGCTTAGCCCACTGCGGTACAAATTCCAAGTTAAACAAGTAAGCATCAGGTAAGTCATCTGACACTCCTTGTGGGGCTTCTCCTGATGTGAGCCTTGAGAGATGATCTGCTCTCAGGTGAGTTCTGCCTTTCCTCACTACTACCTCAAAGTCATACTCCATGAGTAAGAGAAACCATCTTACTAATCTGCCCATATTACATGGCTTGTTTACCAGGTACAGTAGAGCTTGGTGATCAGTAAAAAATTTGAACTTATTTGCAAGCAAATAATGTCTAAACTTTTTAACTGCATATACCATGCCTAGTCCTTCTCTCTCCGTAGTGGTATAATTTCGTTCAGCTGCATTCAACTGTCTACTAGCATAGGCAATAGGAAGATCCATATTACCTTCACCGGTAGGTTGCGCGAGTACACACCCAATAGCATAATTGGATGCATCCACGTGGACATGGAATGGCTTATTCCAATCCGGTGTGGTCAAGATTGGTGCTGAACACAATCTTCGTTTAAGCTCATTGAAGGAATTCTCACATTCGTCAGTCCACTCAAAGTTAGTCAAAAGTCCATACAGAGGCTTTGCTATGATGGCATACATGTGTATAAACCGGCGGTAGTAACCACAATGCCCCATGAAAGCCTGTACTTCCTTGACGTTCTTTGGCCTAGGTAGTTCTGCGATGGCTCTCACTTTCTCTTCGTCAGTGGATATGCCGTTCTTAGACACTATGTGTCCTAGAATTTTGCCTTACCTGACCATGAAAACACACTTTTCTGGGTTCAAGCAGACTTGATATTCTCTGCATTTATCAAAGATTTGTCTGAGTTCAGGTATATGGGTTTGTCTAATGTTGGAATGAGCGCACAGATCATCAACATAGACTTCCAAATTCTTCCTCAAGAACTCTTTAAACACGTGACACATCAATCTTTGAAAGGTAGCAGGTGCATTAGTAAGCCCAAATGGCATTACCCGAAAGGCAAATATGCCCCACTCCGTGGAAAAAGCCGTTTTATGTTGATCCTCTGGAGCAATGGCTACTTGATTGTAGCCCGAAAACCCATCTAGGAAGCTGTACACTTCCTTGCCTGCTACCCTTTCTAATAGGTGCTCAGTGATAGGAAGAGGATAACTGTCTCTAATCGTGGCGGCATTAACTTTTTTAAGGTTAATACACACACGCAGTTTTCCATTTTTCTTGGGCACCACTACAATGGGGGATACCCACTCAGTGTGCTCAATTTCATAGATGAATCCGGATTCAACCAGTCTATCTATCTCCTCTTTGATCTTAGCAGCATAGTTATCGTTGTATGTGTAGGGCTTCTGCTTCGAGGGTCTGGCATCTGAGGTCATGGGGATTGTATGTGAACATATATCAGGGTCTACCCCTTTCAAGTCCTTATAACTCCAAGCAAATACATCTCGGTATTCTCTTAGCAAGGCTATTAGCTCTTGTTCTTCCTCTTCTGTCAGGTCATGACCTATGTACGTGCATCTTTCTTCTCCTTCCTCGATGGCTACAACTATTTTCTTGGTAGTTTCCTTGCTATCATAGGGTTCTCTTGCTTGTGCCTCACGTTTAGGCATTCTTATCATGACTCTCCTATAGTCTATCTCATATTTTTTAAAATTTTCAGGGACCTCAAACAAGGATTCTTGTGCCTCCGGCGTGACTTCCTTCTTCTTTTTTTTCTTTCCTCCGCCCTTAGTAGCTACTTGTGTGGCTAACCTCACCTCATTTGTAAGCTCTCCATGCCTCTGGGGTTGAAATTCTACTTCATAGAAGTATTCTTCATCTGATGCAAAAGGTGGGTCCATGATGATTGACTCTAGATCGGAGTCACTCGCATCCTCAAATGCATCAAGGATAGGTTCACATTCTTCTAAAACTGCATCTCCCATGATTGGCTCTATTGAAAAGATTGAAATGTCATAGCCATCCTCATCACAGTGAGGTGTCCACTGCTCTTCATTGATGGCTACATCCATTGTTGCTAGGATTTCTACCCAGCCATGGGGTTCAAATTCCTCATCAGGAAAGACTACAGGTGCATAGGCTGGGTCTTGAATTGATCTACGTGTTTCTTTTGCACCTATCTCTCTGGCTTTTTCTCTTTTCTCTTCTTCTACTGCCACTTTGCACATCCATAAGTGGGTGTCTTCATGCATCCACGAGGATCCGGATCCTATGGAATGCACAGACTCAGTCTCATCTTTGGCTCTATGGATGGGATTCCATTGAATAGGTGGTACATCTCTATGAGAGTAATCCTTAAGATTGACTTTGGTTGTAACACCTAGATGTTGCAAATACAAGGAATTGGTTCCCCAATCCCGACTATTTGCAATTGCCGCATAAATGGCCTTCCCAAAATCATCTTGTAGGCTTGGTTTTTGCTAAAGTCGCATATAGCAAAAGTATGCTCAAACTCCACCCCACATGTAGTGAGAGTTATTCCTTCTAGCAATCCTAAGGGCCTTTCAATATGACCATCGGCCATTTGCAATTTCATTCTTGTTGGTCGGAAGGCTGGCTTGCCCCAACGCTTCCAAAGGGAAGTTGTAGCAATTGCAACTCCTGCACTAGAGTCCAAAATCACCTTGGTTGTGTAACCCTGATGGGTAACTGGGAGATAGGTATTTCCTTCTTCTCCTTCACTCATGTCTCCTATCTTATCCAATGGTATTTCAGGCACTGTTCTATGAGATCTTACTTGGGAGCACGATTTCGCTATGTCTGGCACTTGTTTGGCTACATGTTTCCACACTTCTGGCTTAACTTTGAGTAGCTCTTCTAAAGTGAGATTGCACTGCACTTTAGTGTTCTTTACTACCTCTGTATTCCTAGGTATGATAGAAGCTTCATTTCTTATCATGACTGTGGGCGCTCTCAGACAAGTAGACTTGGTTTCCCATGGGCCTGTGAAATGTGGTAATTCTTGTAGAGAATTAGACTCAAAGTCTAATCTCTCTTGAGAGTGGGTGCTCTCATGCTCCTCATAGATGGATGGGATGTTCTGTGGGAATTGATCGTGTGCATCATCCACAAGTTCAATGGGAGGGGGGACTTCACTTTCTTTAGCCCATTTGTCTTCTTGAATCTCTCGTAGGAATTCTGGTGTGAATCGATTCATAGAAGATGATGTGTCTGGCTCCATAGAGTTAGGCACGTAGGCTTCCTGGGGAGGTAGGCTCATGTTCTCACTTGCCTTGCCCTTATTTGTTTGTTATATGGGTAGTCCTGTGCAGTGTGGTTGGTGTACCTTCGCTCTATGGTGCAATACTGGCTACTAGGGTTCACCTGGGGTTGGGTCATAATGGGACACACATTTGCCATGTGGTCACCTCCACAAGTGTAGCACCGCTTAACTGGGGCAAATCGTGGAATTTGCTTGCTGGAGACACCTAGTTTTTGAGCTACCTTCTCTGCAAGCTCCTCAATGGATGTGGATTGACCAGATGTAAGACTACTAGAGCTATCAGAATCCTTATAGATTTTTGATAGTTCTAATTCCTCACCTAGATTATCCTCAATATATATGCACATACACACGTACTCTTCTATAATTCTGGGGTCCTTCAGATACACATAAGATCTGAGCTTGGTGCTCAATAGTCCATCTAGGAACAAAGCCACTTGCTTGGTTGGTGTGGGTAGCTCAGGCATCAGGCACCTCTCTTGGTATTGCCTAAACCGTCTTCCCGCTAGTCTGACTGTTTCTTGAGGTGTTTGTCTGAAGCTATGAATTAGCGAGGAAGTGTTGTGCCTTATGCCACTCTTAGAAAATTCAATAATAAATGCTTCTAGGAGCTAGTCTATGTTTCTGAAATGTCTTTTGTTCAGTGGTTGAAACCATGTGAGGGCAGTGTTCCTAAGGGTTAGACCAAAAGCATTATATTGTGTGAATAGGTCCTCTACCTGTTCAGCTTTTAAGACTTGCCTAAATTCTGCCACATGGTCATAGGGGTCTCCAATGCCATCGAAGTAATTCTTCATGGACTTCACCAGTTGAGTTGGCCTCAGGGTCCTAGTGTGTTCTCTTGGCCTTGGCAAAGGAAAATCATCAGAATTTCTTTGGTTCCTTGGGTCTCTATATCTCTCGGTTTCTTCTCTATCCGCCCCCGTTCTCCTTCTTTCTCTGCCCTGATGGTTGGCAAAGCTCACTTCATGTCTATCTCTACTTCTATCTCCTTGAGATCCATGAGCCTAGGACGTGCCAACACCTTGGTGACTGTAGAACATATGGGACCGTGATTGGGGAAAAACCAATTCACCCTTCCATGTATAGGCATGCCTGCCATATTCGGTGACCGTGAAAATCCTCTCTGATGTGTTGTCTAGGTAGGTTACTTTGCCCGGGCTATCAGGGTCTTTAAACTCATAGATCATGGCAGCACTCGCTGCTTGAGGTTGGGCAGGTTTATATCTCCAAAAAGCCTCATCGGTCTCTCTATTTAAAAGCAACTCTATGCTTTTATTATCCTATGGAATCCACTCTGGAGTCAAGATTCTGGTCAAGACAGATTTACCACGGGGAGTTTTTGGCTCTTTCTCTAAGTTCCCTTGCTCTATATCACCCAGGTCGGTCTCTGCAATCACATTTCCAAACTCGTCGGTCTTATCAGGGTGAGTGGAGACTACATATATAGTCCCCTCTTTATCTAGGTATACTCCATTCTCAAACTTGACTATTGGGTGTTCTAATCCATGGGGTTGATCGGGGTTCTTAATCTGGACCACGGATCTCCTCAGGCCATCTTCGTAGATGCGAGCACCTAGATCATTAGTCCTGATGTATTCCAATTGGGTCTTGTAAGGTCCTTCTGGTCTTTCCAGGTACGCCACCCCTACCTATGGGTCTCTCCGTGTGATAGGACATTTCAGACTCACTTGTTTCTGACCGTGGAGTGTATGAATAATCACTCAACTGCTGGGCCCAAGACCTAGCAGTGTGATTGACACTAGCTTCAGAAGATCTGAGGCTTTGTCTGTCTCGGCCTAAGTGTCTGCCTGATCTAAGGTTCATATGCCTGATTTATCTACCCCCTTGGACCCAAGCACACTCTCGTTGCAGGTTAATTTGCACCAATCACCTTGTTCTTTGGAGTTGAATATTATGTTTATGATCTTGTCTGAAATTGCGTCGTCAGGAGTACTTAAGTGAATTTCGCACTTGATAAGTGGTCGACTCCAGTTTACTTTTTGTCCCTTAGGGTTTTCGCACTTAAGACCTACTTAATTCTTGCACTTGGTCGATTATTTCTCTTGGACTTGATTCGTGCCTAACGTTGCCCTAATTAATTACCACACCTAAGTCGTACTTAGCCTAGGCTAGGAATTGACAAAGGAGGGTTGAGAGATCTTCCAACCTCAATTAGCTGGTTGACCAGACTGCTACACAAGCCCAGGAAGCCTTCTCCCAAGCTTGGTACTCACCCTTGCTAGCTTTCCTTGGAATGCCTTGCTTGCACACAATGTTCCTGTAAAAGTTCACAAGTCAATATAGCTCTATTACCACAAGGGATTGAAAGACACACATCAACATGTACAGGCCCCCCCTTGGAGTAACTCACTGTACCCCCAAATCCTTATGACCACTTAGTTCAACCTAAAGGCCAACTTAAAAATACATGTTCTAAAACTCCACGTATGATTCTACAAAAAAACAATCAAGGTCCACGTAGGATTTTCAACAAGCTTTCCAACGAGACCAAAATCTCATCAATCCGAGTTCGTATGGTGAAGTTATGACCATTCAGGCACTTAGGGGTCCAAACAGGCTCTCAGGTTTCAAGAAATTCCTCCCTGGTTTCTAGGTCTTTTGCCCACTCCTAAGGCTCTTATATCCTCCCAATGTGTCCAAGATTAAGCCCAAAAAGTACCCCAATTCTAATCAATCAAGTTATCCTAAAAATTTATGCGTTAAGCCTGTGTATCACGATAGGTCGGGTCGAGGTGTCGCCATAGGTGGAAGTGTCACGATAGGTCGAGGTGTCACGATACTCGGGAGTGTCGCGATACTCCGAGGTGTCGCGATACTTGGGAGTGTCGTGATACTCCGAGGTGTCGCGATAGGTGGGGTCGGTGTGTCGCGATAGTCTGGTGTGTTGCGATACTTCGAGGTGTCGCGATACCTCGAGGTGTCGCGATAGCTCAAGATATGGTGAATTTTTCAGTTCTATCTTGTGATCCTAGGTGCTCTCAGCCTGCGCAGTGTCGTGGTGCACTTAGAAACGCGATTAGTTGAAGTTTGCGAAGTGTCACGATAGCTCGAGCTCAACGCCTCGGGGCCTGTGCAGAAGGATTTTGTACCTGCTGAGCTTGCTGGAGATGGTGATGGAGCTGGTACCTGCAAGAACATGCAAAAAATACACACAACACAAATGCATGCGCTCGCTCTCTCTCAAACTCGCACACAACAAATGAGGGGAATGACAAGGAAGAGGGAATATGTAGTGGAGAAGGAGGTGGAGGTGGAGATGAAGATGGAGGTGGAGATGGAGATGGAGATGGAGAAAAATCAGAAATTTACCTACTATTTACCATTCCAACACGTCCTCTCTACGTCTTACCATCACACGCTCGTCCTCAAAGCTCGAATCCTCGGCAACGGTGCCAAAATTTGGTGTAGCTCAGTGATGAGTAGCACCTCCTTTAATGTCAATCCGGGAAGACAAGAGGATGGTATGAAGACCTCGAGCAAGTGAAGGCACAAGTGCGTGCGTGAGAAGCACACAAGCATGCACACACATACACACACACGCGCACACACGGCAAGAACAAAGAGAGTAAGGCAATGGAATCACTTCTATTGCAACCAAGTTCTCATACAAGCTCAAAACTACAAAAAGCTCCCCAAAAATGAGCTCTCTAGCTCTATTTAATGTTTTTGCTTAGCTTTGGCCCTGTCCAGACCTAGTGTCCGGCCTAGTTAAAAATTAGGTTCCAGGGTTTATTTGAGGGCTCAAACGAGATCTAAAAAATACGAAAATTGATAGGCAACTACTTCTAAGGCTCCTCAAGCTTGAGGACTCCTTGGCTTGTACAAAATGGAGCTACAAAAAGGTGAAAATGGTATTTACAGGGGTTTTTAGTGATGAGAATCACTTTAAAATGATGTAAGGGTTTTGAAAAAAATGAAGGGTTGCCTTAGTGCTAGATCTGCATGTGTGTCCGTACTTGCTTCTTCTCGTATACTATCAACACATGTGTAAAGATAAAGATTCTTTTCAAGAACTTGAAGAGCACACAGGTGAAGTGTACTTGGAAATAACAAAAGTCTACCTATAGAAGGGAAAGGCAAAGTACAGATCACCAACACTCAAGGGGAATGCAAATCACTCTCAAATGTGTTATTTGTGCCCAATTTATGCATGAACTTTCTGTCAGTAAAAGCATTTACTAATCATAACAAACATGTGTTGTTTGATAATACCTTTGTCAAAGTCATTGACCCTCATACAAAAGATATAATTGCCCAAGGCATTGAAGAAAAGGGCTTATATAAATTATCTTGTTTTCTATCCAAAGAATCACTATCAATTTTGTGGCACCAAAGATATGGCCACACCTCCTATTTACCCAAAATTTCTTCATCACAAATAATGAGAGGATTGCCCAAGCTTGGACAACTCTATGATGTCTGCCAGGCTTGCACTCAAGGCAAGCAACATAGGGCTCTCGTTCCAAAGGAAGTGTCAACAAGAGCTAGGAACCCTTTAGCCCTTATCCACATGGACCTTTTTGGACCCATGAACACCCCGTCTCTAAGTAGATCACTCTACTTCTTTCTTTTATAGATGATCACTCCCATTACATTTGTGTGTATTTCTTGAAATCAAAGACAGAAACTTTTACTAAGTTTTGTGAATGGATCTCCCAAGTAGAAAATGAAGCTTCCAAGTCCGTCAAGACCATCCGATCTGATGGAGATGTTGAATTCATAAATCATGACTTTGAAAAATTCCTCAAAAAAAGAAACGAGATCAAGCGACAAGTTATGCAACCGCACACTCCATCCCAAAATGAAGTAGTTGAGAGGAAGATCCAAACTATGATGGAAATGGCGAGAAGCATGCTCCATAACAAAGATTTACCCTACAAGTTTTGGGCAGGAGCAGTGCATACTACTGTTCACATGCTTAATCAAGGCTTCACCAGTGCATTGCAAAACAAGACACCATTTGAAGCATACTATGGAAGAAAGCCTAATGTGCATTACTTTCAAGTATTTGGCAGTGAATCATTTGTCCACATGCCAAATGAAGATCGCAACAAGTTGTAATCCAAGTCTAAGAAGCACATCTTCATAGGGTATAGTGAGCAATCAAAATCATATCGTGTCATGAACACAAAGAAAACCATCTTAAACCTTAGTTTCCATGTGAATTTCCTATATCTCATGTTTGGTTAAGATTTTGGACAAATTAATGCTTCCATTATGTCCGGAACATGCCAAAATTGTTGGAGTTAGACGTCTACGGAAGCACGCGAACAGCACAAGAAAGAAGAAGAAGCTTGGAGCACAACACACAATACTGAATGTATTACTAGAGAATGTACAAAGATAAGTAGTCCATTAGGGCAATAGGCATATATACAAGCCGGGGGAAAAAAACCTCCTAAAGAGGGAAAAAAGTGCTCCGATGGTCCTAGTGTGTTCACACACATCACTACCTAAATATATCAACAAATCCCCCCTGGGAGTGATGGGGTGAACAAGGAGCTGGCACTCATCTATAAGGAAGTGCCAAGCTATGTGGAAATCACTCCACAAAAGGAAGTAAGCCCAAAGCTTAGCGGAAAGCTTCAAACTTCTCCCTAGGCAAAGCCTTCGTGAAAAGGTTTGCAATGTTCTCCTACGTGGGCACATATGCCAAGCTGATCTCCCCAGCAGAGAACCTCTCCCCGATGTAGTGATAATGCACCTCAATGTGCTTAGTGCGAGCATGGAACACAGGGTTTCTTGCAACTGCCAATGCACTCTAACTGTCAGTGAAGATGGTGGTGGCAGAAGTCTGACCAACACCCAAATCAGTCATAAGTCATCTGAGCCACACACACTCAACAGTAGCTGTGAAAGTTGCCCTATACTCAGCCTCACAATTGAAAGTGGCCATAGTAGGCTGCTTCTTGCTCAACCAAGATATACATGAGCTACCAAGCATGAAGCAAAAGCCACTAGTGGACACACGAGTGTCATAGCAACTAGCCCAATCAGAGTCAAAAAAAGCATGCAAATCTACGGGTAGTGATCCCCCCTTGGGATAAAACAACCCAAGTAGCCGAGTACCACCCAAATAGCGAAAGATGCGCTTAACTGCCTGCCAATGCTTGACTCCTGGGCAATGCATAAACCTGCTCATCTATAAGACAGCAAACTGAATATCTAGTCGAGTAATGCATAAGTAAACCAAGCATCCAACAACCTGTTGATAGAGAACAACATCAAATGCATCTCCAGTATCATGAAGACTTAATCGTAAACCTGTCTCCATAGGAGTGGCAATAGGCTTAGAGTCTTCAAGGCCAAAATGCTGCAATAATGTGTCAATATATTTCGTTTGACACAACGCCATTCCACCATCAACTTGCATAAACTGAATGCCCGAATAGTGATGCAAATGCCCCAAATCAGACATCTCAAATAAGGCATGCAAATCAGCCTTAAAATCAGCAATATGCTTCTCAATAGGACTAGTGAGCAGCATGTCATCAACATAGACAACAATGATCAGAAGCACATCATTAGCACGCTTAACATATAAGGTGCTTTCAGTTGGACTGTTCTCAAAACCATGTGCAATCAGATAGGCATGTATCTTCTCATACCAAGCATGTGGTGCTTGCTTTAAACCATATAATGCCTTCTTTAATATGCACACTTGGTTTTCATGGCCTTTCTGCACAAAGCCATGGGGCTGAAAAACATACACTTCTTCATGCAAGTCACCATTCAAATATTCTATTTTAATGTCCAACTGATGTACATTCCAACCATGATGAGCTGCAAGTGCACAGATGCTCCAAACAGTAGTCATACGACATGTAGGTGCAAAGGTCTCATCAAAACCAATGCCTCTTTCCTGTGCATAACCCTTTGCAACAAGCCTATCCTTATACCTGTCAACTGTACCATCCGGTTTATGCTTCAGCTTGTATACCCACTTAGTGCCAATGGCCTTCCCTCCAGGAGGCAAGTCACATAAAGACCAAGTACCATTCTTCATTATAGCATCATATTCAGATTGCATAACAGCCATCCAATTTTTTGAATTTTGTGCTTCATCAAACGAAATAGGCTCATTCTCATCACAGAGACTAGATGCAGCCATAGCATAGCAATCTCATGCAAAGGAGGCACTATGAGAGCCTGAACGAGTACGATATGACAGAGGTGCATCTAATTTGCTGTCACGCAAAGTCTACACCAACCATGTTGGCATAGTTTTTGCCTGCTCAATATCAGCTCTCTCATCAACTAGTGCATCATGTAAATCTGCATCCAAAATGGAATGATCTGCATCATCACATGAAACCTACAAAGGTTGAGAAGTTTCCTCATTGGAACCAGCACTAGACTGTCCACCTGTAAAAAGAGGCAGCAAAGTATGATACATGTCTTTGGAGCTAACAGATGTCTCCTTAGTACATGAAAGCAATGGATGAATAGCATCTTCCACAAAAACAACATCACGACTAACCAGAATGCGTTTAGTCTGTGGATGATATAGACAATAGCCTTTACTTCCAGAACTGTACCCAACAAAAATATATTTTACTGCTTTATCATCCAATTTTTTGTGATGTTGTTCAGGCACTAATGCATATGCCAAACAACCAAAAACATGCAGATGAGCAACAGATGGCTTGCGATCATGCCAAGCCTCATATGGAGTGATAGACTGCAGCGCTTTAGTGGGACACCTATTTAGTACATATGTTGCACACATGACAGCCTCAAGCCAGAAACTATGTGGTAAGGCCTAACTCTTGACCATACAGCTTGCCATCTCCATGAGTGACCTATTCTTTCGTTCAGCAACTCCATTCTCTTGAGGTGTATATGGCACTGTACACTGGTGTTTTATCCCACATTCAGCCAGAAATGCATTAAAATCAGAAGACATGTATTCCCCCCCTCGATCAAAACGGAGGGTGCCATTTTACATGCTGACAGATTTTCAGCCAAAACTAAAAACTGTTTGAAGCACATGAAAACTTCGGACTTTTGCTTCAATGGATATACCCATGCATGCCTGGAAAAATCATCGATGAAAGTCACGAAGTAAAGATAATTCCCAAAAGAAGGTGTCTGCATAGGACCACACATATCAATATGTACAAGCTGTAATTTTTGAGTAGCCCGAACTGAACCATCTTTTGGAAAGGATGAACGCTGCATTTTGCCCAAAATACAGCCTTCACAAACATTTTTCCAGGTGCCTCAAGTTTGGGCCAAGAGGACGCCATTTCAGATTTCTGCAGGCATAGCAAACTAGCAAAATTCAGATGACCAAAGCATGCATGCCAAAGCTTTGCATCTAACATAGCCTGAGAATCATTTACTGCACATGCCAAATCATTTACAGATCTTTCATAGTCTATGAGCTTATACAGCCCACGACATAAAATGCCAGAAGCAATAATCACATCGCCATTTTACAGATCATGAACTGTACACCTGTCATCAACAAATTTCACAACCAAGCCAATCTTGGCTAATGCAAAAACTGATAACAGGTTCTTCTTGATCCCTGGCACAAATAAAGCATCTAACAGAGTGAAAGAACTACCATCAGCAGTAGTCGAAATGATCTTACCAACTCCCATAACAGGATAAGAGGAGTTGTTGGCACATGTAATAGTATTCCCTGTAGGGGCAGGCTCGAGTGAAGAGAAGAAACTGCATTGCAAGGTAATATGTTTAGTCGCCCCACTGTCAAAGTACCAAACATCTGAGTCTATTGCAGACATGCACTGCTCATGAGAAGATGGGTCAAAACTGCAAACAGTAGTAAATGCCCATTCTTCTTCCTGCACAAGATTAGCAGACTCCGTTTTTGGTGTAGAGGCTTCTGCAACAACCATTCCAGCCTCTTTCTTCTTTGCCTCTTTTGCAGCCAGTTTTGGACAGTTTTTTATGATATGATCATTCCCTTTACAGTACTTACAAAACAATTTTTGCTTTTCTCATCTTTGTCTTGGTTCTTCGAATGTCCAGCATTTGCAGATTTCTGCTTACTAGTAGAAGAGCTCCATTTTCCTTTGCCCTTCTAACTAACCAGGAAAGCTTGATCTACAACACACATAATGGACATGTTCTGCCTGGACTAATCTTCCTGCAACAGAACAGAAACTAACTCCTCAAATGACAACGCATTTGGATTGCCTTTCATCATCAACCGAAGAGTAGAAGCAAAACTCTGATATGAATCAAGAAGACCATTCAGAACGGTCTGCACAAGTGAGCTATCTGGTATAACCTCATCAGCAAAAATCAATTGTTCCTTCAAGTCTTTGATCTTAGTTAGGAAACTGTCCATAGAATCACCTTCATTCATGTGCTCACTCTTCAACTATTTTCGGAGGTATGTACAAAGATAAGTAGCCCATTAGGGGAATAGGCGTATATACAAGCAAAAGGAAAAAAACCTCCTAAAGAGGGAAAAAAGTGCCCCAACGGTCCTAGTGTGTTCACACACATCACTACCTAAATATATCAACAAAAACCCTAAGATTGATTGTCTTCTTATTTGATTTTGACATCCAGAGATCATGCTTCGAATTGATGACATCATCAATGTCATCATCAATTTGTACCCGCCCTTGAACCACCCTTGGAAAACCTATATAAGGAGGGGTTGGCCACATTCATTCTCAGTCTTGCCAATACCAGTCTTGGAATCTCAAGGAGTCATGACCACCAAGTAAGTACTCTCCAAGTTCCAGTTCGAGTTCTTTGTCTTATTCCTTGTTCTAGTCTTGTCTAGTCTAGTTCTTGGACATCCTGTCTTGTCCTCTTGTAGTCTCATAGTACGAGATCTTGTGGAGTTCTTTCTTGTATCTACTTCATCTCCCAGAAGTAAGTTCTTGTAATCCACATATCTTGTTTCATACTTACGATCCTGGGTTGTGGGATCTCCTATATCATCTCTAGTCGAGTTATTCATACCTATCAGTCCTGGGTTGTGGGACATCTTGTATCGTTCACGTATTCTTGTATCATTTTCCCTTCGTGGGTGTTCTTGTAATCAGAAGCGTATTTCTGAAATCTTGTCTATTGTAGTCAGAGACCACAATCTAGTGCTCCCATGACATTTTGGCAAGACTCTCTTCATCAAGACCAAGCACCATCGATTCCCTATGCAAGGAGATTCAATCTACCATAGAGGACTTGATTGAACATGTCGAAGAGATGAAAAGATTGCCATGACAAGATGATCCATCAGTTTCAAGCTATGCCTTGAATATCAAGATGTTGTTTTGTGGAAATACATATCAAGAAGACTACATGATTAATCTGTTTCGAAGTGATCTCAATCCTAAAAATCAAATATAGCTTGCTATCCATGCCTCAAGCAAATACCTTGGAGGATGTTATCAATCAGGCAGTTCAATATGAGAATCAATTATTCAAAGAAAACCAAGTCCAAGAGCTAGAAGTGTTGAATAATCAAGACACTATTCCTCAAGAATCTGAATCAAGAATCTTTGAAGCCCCATAAGTCATTCCAAATGATATGGAGTATAGATATTATGAAGATATCAAGAAGTTAAAGGATAAGGAGGAGTTCATATTCAATCAAGGAGGTGTGCTTACTCAATACTCTCCATCAAAGATCTTGGAAACACCACAACATTCCACTATAAGCTCAAAGGATCTATTGCATGAAGAACCAAAGGAAGCTCAAGAGAGGCCCGGACCTTTGTTACTGTTAGTGTCCATGTGAAAGTCCAAATGGCCACTGGACACTTCTTTGTATATGTTCTTTAATAAAACATATAGTGGCCTAGTCAGTCACAGACTATAAGTTCGACCGCATTTGTAAGCCTAAGAAGTCTGTCTTCGTGCTCCCTGTGTACTGTGTGTTTCTACGTATTCTACAGCCTCTGTGCAGAGTATTGTGTGCGGCCTTAGGAGCTTGGTTTTCTACTCCGAGCATATCGTCATGAAGGTCTCGAGAAGGAGAGCACACTGTGGTGCATTGCCATCAAAATACTTCACTAGTATCAGAGCAATTCGAGGCAAAAGCTTTGTTCCTTTTGTGCAAGCAAAGCGAGCACCCCCCAAGGCTTTCTCCAAGGCTTACAACTAAGGTGGCGACCAAGGCATAGACCTTGGCATACCTTGTCATCCGAGTCATCGAAGTCACTGTTGGAACCGTTGGCTATGCATGAGGGAGGACCTCAACGATCAAGGAATATAGAGGTTCCCGGTACTTCCCGAGAGGTCACCCATCCCAGTATTGTTCCCCCGGGAGCTCGCTTAACCGTGGCAATCTCTTTCCACTAAGCTACACTCTTGTGGTGTCTGAAGAAGGGGAAAGACTAAGGTTGACATTACCTTGAACATGTTTTGGTCCCTCAAAGCTTCATTCCTTGCTTTCAAAGCCTATTTTTGAAGCATTTTTGCGTGTCTTTTGGAGCCATTTTGGAGTACTTTCGCACATAGTTCTCTTCACATAGGTCCAAGAACATCAAGAAGAGTGTTCTTTGTACTTCTCTGACAATAAATGTCAAGCTTTGGGGTTGTGTTTTCAGCCACACTCGTAAAACTATAGGTTTCTTGAAAAGTTTCAGTTTTGGTGGGAGAAGTTGCTACAAATTTATGCAGGTTTTTTGAGCCTAAAATATCTGAGTTGATGGACACTTGCAAGTGTTATTGGCTAGTTTTTGGGCTGTGTATTCAGCCTTTAGTGTCATTTTACTGCATATATTGAGCACATACACACTATGTACGCTTCTCCGGATACCGCTTATGTACGTCCATGTGGTCATTGATATAGCGGCTACGTTCTTTGCATAAAGCCTTTTACGTTTGATAAAGAGGGTCGTGGTGAGGTTTTCTTAACTGGGAGACACCCAGATGTCGGGGTCTCTTCGATGATGCAGGTGGAAGACTTACCCAACCTCGCCATAGGAGATGTATGTTAGTTGTTCATAGGTGCTCGATAAGCCTAGCAGGCTTCTATTGGGTAACTAATTATATGCAGTGGAGTCAGTGATTCACTATGCAGGAAAACATATCAGTACTCGCAGTTTTATGATATTTTGACACTGGTCATACACTCATTTTGCAGAGGATACTCTAGCAATATTTTTCTAGATTTCTATTTTTGTCAACTATATAGTGGTCGATTTAGTCCTTGATACACTTAATCGTTGGTGTTCGGACTCTTCTAGCTCCATTATCATTCTATTTAGTTCTCTACCGTCATGGCATTAGAGGTCTTGGGCACATTCGGTGGATCAGGCTCTAGTGCTAGTGTTTCGAGGAGGAGCCATAACTTGCAAGGCAAAGACCATTTTGAGATCCGAAAATTTGATGGCACAAACTTTGCTCTATGGAAGAATCAGATTAAAGATGTGTTGATTCAAAGGAGGCAATGGAAGCCAGTAAATGGAATTTTAAAGAAGCCTTCTGACATGGATGAAGATGATTGGGATGAGTTAGATGAAATGGCATGGTCTACCATTCGCTTGCACCTGGCAGATAATGTTTACTTTACAGTATTAGACCGTGAAAGTGCAGAGGAGCTTTGGAAGAAGTTATGCAATACATATGAAAAAGATACGACATCAAATAAAGTCTATCTGATGAGAAAATTATATGACCTTTGTATGTAGGACACAGATAGTGTTGTTGCTCATTTGAATGAGTTTGATGCTATATTCTCTTAGTTACAGGCTCAGAAAATGGATATGGATAATGAAATGAAAGCAGTATTGTTGTTATGCACCTTGTCATCATCATGGGATACGTTTTGCACAGCTATTAGCAATAGTGCACCTAGTGGTAAACTCGTCTATGATGACATATGTGGAGCACTCTTGAGTGAGGAGATTCGCAGAAAATCTATGGTTGGCACTCAGAGTGGAGATGCATATAATGT
The DNA here is from genome assembly GCA_020310875.1 of Ceratopteris richardii. Classification (NCBI taxonomy): domain Eukaryota; kingdom Viridiplantae; phylum Streptophyta; class Polypodiopsida; order Polypodiales; family Pteridaceae; genus Ceratopteris; species Ceratopteris richardii. Next base: position 137,704,653 of record CM035413.1, read on the forward strand.
TCGTGATTCTTACCAAGGAAAAAATCAACAATGTGGCAGGAGCAAGAACAAGGAAAAGAATGGTCAATGGAATAAGAGTAGAAGTAAATCAAGGAAGAGGGATATCGAATGCCATTATTGTCATAAGAAACGACACATGAAGAAAGATTGTTATGCAGTAAAGAATGCTAAAGGTAAAGGACAGAATGTTGATGGGCATGTTAAATAGTTACCTGCACCATCTACTTCGACTGTGAAGATTGAAGAAATTAATGTTATTTCTGATGATGCTAATGTGTTGACACTTGATAGTATTGTGCCAATTGAGGCTTTAATGGCTGATTCTCTTTCCCACACCTGGTTGCTAGATTTTGGCGCTTCTTTCCATGTGACACCACATAGAGAATGGTTCTCTAATTATGCAGCAAAGTCTCTTGGTACCGTGAGACTTGGTGACTCTTACCAATGTGATGTTGTGGGGATTGGAGATGTGGTTCTGTAATTAATTGATGGTTCAAAATTTACTATGCATAATGTACACCATGTACCTCAATTATCATGCAGTTTGGTCTTAGTTGGTCAACTTGATGACCTTGGTTACAAGGTGGTCTTCTATGCTCAGTCCTTTCGCATATCAAAGGGCAATATGGTTATTGCAAAAGGAAACAAATTTGGCTCACTTTATCCTTTATTTGTATCCCAAAAAGAACACTTGTTAGCTATTACTAAACAACCTATGGCTTATATTTGGCATGGTCGTTTGGGCCATATATCGCGTAGTGGAATGGAAAATCTTTCTCGTTCTGGCTACTTACCTGTGTTATCTTTCTCTGATTTTTCATTTTGTGAGCATTGTCAATATGGAAAGCAAACCAGAAATGCGCATAGAATGCACATTGAATCTTCAATTCAACCTTTATATATCGTTCATACAGATGTGTGTGGTCCTATGCCCACTAGGTCCTTAGGTGGTTCTCTTTACCTTTTCACTTTCATAGATGATGCTACTAGAAAAGTTTGGGTATATCCTATCAAATCGAAGGATGATGTATTTCCTACTTTCAAAAAATGGCTTGCTTCAATTGAGACTGAAAAAGGAACTAAGCGTAAGGCTTTACGTTCAGATAATGGGGGTGAGTATACCTCACATGAATTCAGTCTTTTCTGTCAGTCTAGAGGGATTCGTAGAGATTTTACAGCTCCTTATACCCCTGTACAGAATGATGTAGCTGAGAGGATGAATAGAACTATTCAAGGTAGAGTAGTCTATATGTTGCATCATGCAAACCTCTCACAAGGCTTTTGGGCAGAAGCAGTATTAACTACAGTTCATGTGATTAACCTTTCTCCTAGTATTGCCAAAGGTCTAAAAGTCACACAAGAGCTGTGGACAGGGAAGCCACCATATTATGATCATCTTTGAGTTTTTGGTTGTGAAGCATATGTTCATATACCCAAGAATCTTAGTCAAAATTTGGACCATAAGTCAAAGAAATGCATTTTTCTTAGATATGGTCGAGAAGGACAATTTGGATATCGCTTATGGGATTCAGAAACATGGACAGTGATCAGAAGTAGTGATGTCATTTTTAATGAGTCTAAGATGCATAAATAGCCCATTAAGGAGGTTGAAGTGAGAAGAGTGGTGCTCGAGGATACTAGTCCTCCGGTTAGAATGCATAAAAATGTTGCACATAGGGATGTTCAAGAGAATGTCCATTCAGATCAGTCTGCACATGTTTCTGTTCAACAACCATTGAGAGGTTCTGCACGTGTCTCACATCCACCTGATAGATATGTTCCAGGCTTAGATTTTGTTATGCTAATAGATGCCAGTGAGCCTTCTTGCTACAAAGAGGCTATGCAGACAGAGGATCATGTCAAGTGGAGGCGTGCCATGAAGAGTGAATTGGATTCTATTCACAAAAATGGTACTTGGGATTTAGTACCTTTTCCAAATGGCATGAAAGCTTTACCATGTAAATGGGTATATAAGCTGAAATTCACATTAGATAGTGCTTCTCCAAAGTATAAAGCACCACTTGTTGCAAAGGGTTTTAAGCAACAACATGGTGTTGATTTCGGGGAAATCTTCTCTCCAGTGGTCAAGATGACTACCCTGTGCATGTTGCTTGGATTCGTTGCAATGGAGGACTTAGAGTTAGTCCAAATGGATGTGTGAAAACTGCTTACTTGCATGGAGATCTTACATATGAGATCTATATGGAACAACCAGAGGGTTATGTAGTTCCTGGCAAGGAAAGTCTAGTTTGTAAGCTCAAGAAGAGCTTGTATGGACTTAAACAGTCCCCTAGACAATGGTACCAAAAGTTTGATGCTTTTATGAAGTCTCAAGGCTATTCTCAAAGCAATGAGGATCATTGTCTCTACACAAAGAGATGCTCAGATGGCAGCTTGATATGTTTGATACTTTATGTCGATGATATGTTGATTGCTTGGAAGTCCTCTTATGACTTGTCAATTCTCAAAAAGAAGTTGAGTCATAAATTTGATATGAAGGATTTGGGGGATGCCAAACATATTCTTGGCATGCGCATTACTCGTGATAGGAGTAAAAGATGCATATACTTGTCTCAATGTGAGTATATCCAAAGTACTTCACAGGTTCAATATGCAGGGTGGAAAGGCATTAAGTACACCTTTACCCACATATGTGAAATTGAGCAAGGATGATTGCCCCAAATCAGATGAGGAAAAGGAATTCATGACCAATGATGTCATAGAACAAAAAGAGAATGACGATGATCTTGAGTCCATTGTGATGGGTAGTTACTTTAACTCAGAGAAGCACTATCTAGAAGATGTAGGAGTATTTACCCAGAAACAAGAAGAACCTCTCACAAGCATTAAAACTATAAATTCAAAGGAGGTAAGTAAAGGTATTCAAAAGAAAAAGAAAAAAAAATCAATGAAACAAGAAGAAGAGGAATCATTGTTTGAGGTACCAGAAAATTTCAAGAAATATGAAGTTGAAGACCGGAAAATTTTGGTACGAATGCCTAAGAGAGAGGCCATTATAGGAGAGGCATATGACAATAAAAGAAAAGACCAAAAAATTTGTTGTAACCATTGAAGAGAATGAAGAGCAATGTACATACATAGGAGAAGACCTAAGCGCAGAAGAAGAAGCAGAGCTGGTAGCTTTATTAAGGGAATATAGGGTGTTTGCATGGCACTATAGAGAATTGAAGGGAGTAGATCTAAAAATATGCTCTCATACAATCCCCATGATAGCTAATGCCAAGCCCACCAAACAAAATCCCTACACATATAATGACACTTATGCTACAAAAATAAAAGAAGAAATTGATAGGTTGATTGAAGCTGGATTTATCTATGAAATTGAGCATATTGAATGGTTCTCCCCCATTGTAGTGGTGCCCAAGAAGAATGGCAAGTTGCAAGTGTGTATTAACCTTAAAAAAGTTAATGTTGCTACAATTAGAGATAGGTATCCACTTCTAATCACTAAACATTTATTGGAGCATGTTGTGGGCAGCCATAGAATGGGGACTCTTTGCATTTCGTGTGATGCCGTTTGGGCTCACCAATGCACCTGCAACATTCCAAAGACTCATGTGTCATGTCTTCAAAGAGTTCTTGCGAAAGAGAGAAGTATATGTAGATGATTTATGTGCTCATTCCCAAGAAAGAAGATACCACATCCCTGAGCTCAAACAGATCTTCAACAAGTGTAGAGAATATCGAGTGTGTCTGAACCTAGAAAAATGTGTGTTCATGTTTTGACAAGGTAAAATCTTAGGTCATATTGTTTCTAAGAATGGAATATTAATAAATGAGGACAAAGTAAGAGCCATAGTAGAATTGCCAAGACCGAGGAATGTTAAAGAGGTACAAGCCTTTATGGGCCATTGTGGATATTATTGTAGATTTATCCACATGTATGCGATCATAGCTAAACCTCTTTATGCCTTGTTGACAAATTTTGAGTGGAACGATGAATGCAAAAATTCCTTCAATGAGCTGAAGAGACGTTTGTGCTCAACACCAATATTGACGAGTCCGGATTGGACTAAACCATTCCACGTCCATGTAGATGCATCCAATCACACAATAGGATGTGTGCTAGCATAACCCACAAGTGAAGGAAATCTAGATTTGCATATAGCATATGCTAGCAAACAGCTAAACGCAGCGGAACAGAACTATACAACAACCAAAAGAGAAGGCTTAGACATGGTCTATGCCATGAAGAATTTTAGACACTATCTATTGACCAACAAGTTCAAGTTTTTCACTAATCATCAAGCTTTATTATATTTGGTCTTGTAATACAGGGCGCTTAGTAAGATGGTTCCTCTTACTAATGGAATATGATTTTGAAGTTGTTGTCAGGCAAGGTAGGACCTACCTCAGAGCGGATCATCTTTCTCGCATCACTTCAGGAGAGCCACCACAAGAAGTGTCTGATGAGTTGCCCGATGCTTACTTGTTCAATTTAGAAGTTGTTCCTAAATGGGCAAATAAGTTGGTACCTATCCTAACCTTTGGACCTGCAAATAAAAATGTAAAAACAAACAAAGATGAAATTGTAAGATCACAAAACTATCAAATATTGGCGAGAAGTATGTACAAACAAGATACAGAGGGTGTACTATCTTGTTGTGTCAAGGACGATGAACATAGCAGTTGGTTGCAACAAGCCCATGAAGGATTGCTAGGGAAACACTATTCTAAACAACGAACATTGTAGAATCTGAAACTTTTAGGAGTGTATTGGGCTAGCATGGACAAAGAAATTCATGAGTGGATCAAGAATTGTCAAGTGTGTCAAGAGAGACCCCTAGTGGAGCATGCTACCCTTTATCATGTGTCATTAATTCCAGATTGGAGTGCTCCATTGGTAGAATTCATGAAATCAGGAACATTACCCAATGAGGCTAGTCTAGCAAGAAAACGAAGCATGGAGAAAGAGGCTCAAGACTACGCTTTAGTAGGAGACAACCTATACCGAAGAGGAAAAGATGGTTACTTAAGACTGTGCATTCATGAATCAGATTATTTGAAAATCTTAGAAACCACACACATCGGTGTTGTCGGTGGACACTTCGGGCCTGACTGAGTAATCAGTATTGTTCTCTTCTTAGGACTTTGGTGGCCCGCTCTTCATTTGGATGCACGTACCTATGTGAAGAAATGTGATACATGCCAACATGCACAATATCCAGTAAGGAAAGATGAGATGCCTTTGAGACCAATGATGGGAGGACGTGCATTCTTGAAGTGGGGTATAGACTTTGTAGCTAGAAACTCCCATGCAAGGTACATTATTGTAGCCATAGATTATCTCACAAAGTTGGTGGAAGTAAAAGTCACAATGAAAAATGATGGTCAAACAATGGCTAAGTTCTTATTTGAGAATGTGTTCACTAGATACGGGCGACCAATAGAGTTAGTAAGTGATAGAGGTACGCACTTCTTGAATAAAGTCATTGAAAACCATCTCCAAGAATTCATGGTGATACATAAGAAGTTTGCCCCCTATCATCCACAAGCTAACGGACAAGTCGAGATCACAAATAAGATCCTATGTAATGTATTGACAAAATTGGTAAATAATAAATGCTCTGATTGGGACAAACAACTTCATCATGATATTTGGGCTTATCGAGTTGCCTACAAAATGGTACTCAATTCCACCCCATTTCAGATGGACTTCGGACAAAATGCTCTACTACTGTTGGACTTCCTAATCCTAGCTTTAAAAGTAGCACAAGAGCACGAGAGGAACGGACATGAGTTGTCCTCCAGGAGCTTTGATCTAGAACGCTTAGGTGAGACAAGGCTATGAGTGGCAGCAAGCATCTATGCTACAAAGAAAAGACAAAAGACATAATTTGATGCACACATCAAAGATTAAGGATTGAAAGAAGGAGACCTAGTATTGGTTTATACACTAAAGCAACATGCCCGTAAATTGGAGAAACGAGGATATGGACCCATGATCATCAATAGAATTTCCACTAGCAGTGCAGTTCAATTGACTATTCTAGAAGGTGAAATCTTGCCAAACTATATTAGTGGATGTAGAGTCAAACTATATCAAGAACCCCTTATGGAGGATATGCTAAGGAGACTCAACACTGCGAAGAAGCAAAAAGAAGAAGAGTTGAGAGTTAGAGAAGAATCAAAGGCAGAGGCTAGAGAGCATATTAGGCGAAAAAAGTTAAGACGGCTAGGCCTAGATGTCATTCCGGAAGCCCCATGATATCACATGGCTATGTGCCAAACCCCTAGTCCAATTGCTTCTCAAATAATCGACTAACATCCCTTTGTGACCATAGAGATAGGACAAGGAAAGAATGTAAGGATTGTGAGAGCATTGATTGACTCAAGTGCAGCAACTAGTGCAGTTAGATTCCCATACTGCCAAGATCTACAATTGAACATCAATCCCATAGAAGCCTATCTCATAAGGTTGGGAGGTGTGGAAACCCCTTGCTTAGGCGAGGTGGAGCTTCCCATCTACCTTCAATATGTCCCAATGAGAGTTAAAATGCTAGTGTGTGAAGATGAGGACCTTATAGAGCCACTTCTCTTGGGTCAAGACAAGATCTATGACCATGCAGTTAACCTAAACCTAAGAAGTCATCTGCTCCAAGTTTGGGTACAAGAAAAATGCATTACATTAAGATTAGAGAATTGCATGCTCACAAATCCAAGTATCACACACTCTCTTAGTTCTTCTAAGCCTAATATCAGAGAAGAAGGTTTTGTATGTGTCAACAACTCTATGATCCAGAAGGATTCATTCATGGAAGAAGAAACTCAAAGGCGAGTAGACCCCTCCTCTTGCACAAAGACTAAGGCAGTCACAACAATTCAACCAAAGAAGCAAGTAAAACAATACAAGAGAACCGCTACATCAAATAGACAAACAAAGTTCAAGAAGAAAGAATCTCAAGGCATGAAGTAGATTTGGGTACGAAAACGAGAGCAACCACTAGCTTTGCCACAACAATTTCCATCCAGGAAAGCTAACCATGCCCAAAGACACACCAACCAACTAGGACAAGCTCATGCACAAGGTCTCCAACAAATCTGGGTACCTAAAAAATTAGTTGTAGCTCAACATAGGCAATTACACATGTGGGTTCCCAAAGAACTCTTACATGCACAAAGGCCTATGCTCTCCACCATGCAAACGGTCTCAACAAAGAAGCAAAGGAGAGAAAAGGGACCGAGCGCAGAGACCAAAAGAAGATAAACTCACCCCTTCGGCAAAAGTAAGAAGACAATCATCACCGATATGGTTTTGCAAGCCACAAGTACCAGTAGCATCCACAAAACCGAAGAGCCAACCATGCCAGATACAAAATTTAAGCAACCACACAAAGATGAAGAAGTCAAAAGTGACTTGCACGCAACTGAACACTATGCTAAAATGGATTCCTATAAAGAGGAAGGATCAATTGTCATTTTGAGATCTCATGGATACCTCCAACAAAAGATGGCATCAACATCTACAAATAACATTGAAAGCCTCGACGTGCAACAACCATGTGCCTTTGGCATAACGTTGTCTTTTGCACCATTCAGTTCATGCATTTCCAAAGTGTGCATTAATATAGGGCCATATTCCAAGGCTATGTGTAGACACAATTGAGAATCCCAAGCACATGAGACACATTTGACATATGTAAAATATTTTATTACTAACCACCTTCTTCTTGTTTTGTCACATTATTCCCAAAAAAAAGGGAAAGAGAGAAGAAGAAACAGGACTAGGCGCTCAAAGAATCTCATCAGTGAACCATCAACAAGGACATCCATCAACAAGAAAGACAAGCTAATGGTCAATCACCGTGATGGGAGTACACCACGAAGAGATAAACATCGACCAACCTATCACCATGGTAAGCACACTTCCGCAACACTATAACCATGATAGAGTAGGAAACCTCTTCGTCAGCATACCCTTGAGTAGTTAGCTCAAGACCCAATTTCTTTCACCATACTTCTTCCAATGCATTTCCCAAGTATGTGCATAAGGCCACATGCACATATTTTGTTCAACCCATGCACTAATGCACTTACCCATCATAACTCTGCAATGAGGTTGTACTAGGACAAGTGGGATAACACCAAGGCATATGAACCTTAGGTCATGAAGATATCTAGGGAGAGATCGACAAAGCCTCATATCATCTGAAGCTAGTGTCAATTATACCGCTAACTCTTCGGCCCAGCAATTGAGTGACTACTCATACACTTTAAGTTCAGAAACGAGTGATTTTGAGATGTCATATAGCATGAAGCGACACATAGGAAGCTCAGGAGTGGCATACCTAGAGAAGCCAGAAGGACCTTACAAGAGACAACTAGAATACATCAAGACCAACTGATTAGGTGCTTGCATCTATGAGGACAGTATGAGAAGATCTGTTGTCCAGATTAAAAATCCGGATCAACCCATTGGAATAGAATATGCAATAGTCAAATTTGAAAATGGTGCATACATAGATAAAGAAGGGACAATGTATGTAGCCACCACTCAACCATACAGGACAAAAGAATTTGGCAACATAATCTCAGAGACTAAAATAATTGACATAGAGCAAGGGAACTTAGGAAGAGAGAGAAAACCCCCTCGAGGCAAATCAGTCTCGACCATAATAATCACTCCAGAGTGGGTTCCCCAAGACAATAAGAGCATAGATTTGCTCCTAAACCAAGAGACAAATGAGGCTTTTTGGAGGTATAAACCTGACCAGCCTAATGAAGTGGGAGCACTCATCATCTATGAATTTAAAGATCTTGATAGCCCAGGCAAAATGACCTATTTAGACAATACTTCAGAGAGAGTCTTTGTGGTCTCAGAGCATGGTAGGCATGCCTACACTTGGAAGGGTGAATTTATTTTTCCCCAACCAAGATCCAATGTCTCCTTTGGTCACCAAGGAGCTAGAACATCCCAAGCTCATGGAACTCAAAGGGACAGGAGTAGGGAAAGACTCGAGGTAAGCTTTGCTAACCCAATAAGAAGAGAAATAATGAGAACAAAAATAGATAGAATGGAGAACGAGAGATGTAAATACCCACAGAATCAAAGAAACACATATGAATTTCCCCTGCCAAGACCTAGAGAACACATGATGACTTTAAGGCCTACACAATTGGTCAAGTTTGTGAAGAATTATTTCGATGGTACAAGAGACCCTTATGATCATGTGGAAAAATTTAGGCAAGTATTGAGAGTTGAGTAATTTGATGACCTATTCACACAATACAACGCTTTTGGTCTAACACTCAAGAACACTGCTCTTATGTGGTTTCAACCACTACATGAGAGGCAATTCAAGGACATAGAACAACTGCTAGAAGCCTTCATCATGAAAGTTTCTAAGAATGGAATCCGGCACAACAATTCCTCATTGATACACAACTTCAAATAGACACCTCAAGAGACACTAAGACTTGCAAGAAGAAGATTCTGACAATACCTAGAGAGATGCCCTGTTCCAGAGTTACCAACTCCAACCAAACAAGTGGCTTTATTCTTAGATGGATTGTTAAATACCAAATTGAGATCTTATGTGTACATAAAGGACCCTAGATCCATAGAAGAATGTGTACGCATGTGCATAGACGTTGAGGATAATCTAGGGGAGGAATTAGAGCTTTCAAAAATCTACAAAGATTCAGATAGCTCTACTAGCCTCACTTCCAAACAATCCACATCTATCGAGGAACTTGCTGAGAAGGTAGCTCAGAAGTTAGGAGTCTCTAGTAAACAAATACCTAGATTTGCCCCAGCGGAACGGTGTTACACCTGTGGAGGAGACCACATGGATAATGTGTGATCTATCATGACTCAACCCCAAGTGAACCCTAACAGCCAATACTACACCATAGAAAGGAGATATACCAACCACACTAGACAAGATTTCCCATATAATAAACAAGTTGTTAGACAAAATTATCCTCAGCCATATCCACAACAGGGAAGATACCAAAACCAGTACCCACCATAGCAGTATGGTGGGCCCCAGCAACCCTATCAACCACCCTATCACAGGCAACAAAGACCTCAACCAGTTTTAGCGCAACAACCTCCTCCTCCAGCCAATGTAATCCCAGTGAAATATGTAGCTGCCAAAGAAAATCTGAATAGAGCCTTAGTGCCAGTATCACCATTGCTTTTAGAAAGTGACCTGAATGATCATAGATTTGACTCGACTCATATTGATAGTCCACAGTCTTAATATATGCAGTTTGCATAATGAGTCATACTATTATGAAGACCCGAGCGAACCTAGTTGGGAGCCAGAATATACAAATATCATGTACACAAATCCTAACTCTAGGCCCCAACCTAGGCAGATAAGACCCCCATTTCCTAGAGGACCATGCTATCGATGTCAAGGAGAAGCTCATTCATGATTGCCCTATGCCGGCACCTACACAACCCCAATCTATGACATTTCAAGGTTTTTGCCCAAATTGTGGGAAGGAGCAAATTTGACTATATCACATTCACTCTCTTTGTGCGTCATATATTGTCTTTCTTTGTGCATCATATGTTGTCTTATATCACATTCACTCCCTTTGTGCATCACATATTGTCTTTCCTTGTGCATCATATTTTGTCTTTCTTGCTGCATTTGATTACCTCTTCTCTAGTGTAAGCTTTTCTCTCTTCTCATTATTTTCTCGTGTGATTGTGGGTTGTGGTTATGGGATTATTACAGGTGTGTTCAAAATCTACACCACAAGTGGTTAGAGTTATCACTTCTAGCATTAACCCAAGCTTGCCTCCTTCTTTGGATCACCTCCACTATATATGCACTAACTAAGCGGTCCTCCTCCAATTGTAGAAGATACTTACTCCTATGCTTGACCGATAAGTCTCGAGACATCTTTTCTGCTATTACATGCAAAGTTGGAACCACAAACTCCATTGGAACCATTGCTTTTAAGCCATACACCAATCTGAATGGTGTCATTTTAGTGGTTGCCTTAAAAGCTATTTGAAATGACCACAATGCTGAATTTAGCAACAAATCTCTTTTCTTTTATTTCATGAACTAAATTTTTAAGAATCCTTAGTAAAGTTTTATTGGTGCTTTCCACTTGACCATTATCCTGTGGATGATAAGTTGTAAACTTTCTGTGCATAATGAGATGTGTTCTTGTTAATTTGAAAATGACTTCATTGAGAAAATGAGCTCCTCTATCCATAGTCATAATGTTATGCTAGAGAAAGTTTGCTACACTAGCTGCCTTATTATCTTTTAGTGCTACTACTTCCACCCACTTTGTGCAATAGTTTGTTGCCACTAGAATATACCTATTTTCATAATGAGTAATTGGCTTAATGGGACCAACAAAGTCCATCCCTCGTTTTTGAAGTGGATCTAATGGCAAAACTAGATGATCTGACATTCTATCTGCATTCCTTGGTTGACGTGTTTCTTGACAAATGACACACCTTTTGGAAAATTCATGAGCATCCTTTAATAATATAGGCCACCATTACCCAGCTTGTAGAATCTTTTTACGTGTAATATCCCCTGATAGATGATCTCCTACTGCTCTTGAATGCTCTTCTTACAAATTAGCTGGTTGCTCAAAGTCTAGCACACATCTTCTAATTACCTAATCCATCCCTTTTTTTATATAATGCACTTGCTATCACCAAATATGGCCTACTTTTCAAAGCAAACTTCCTTCTCTGATCAGGTGTAAACTATTGAGGCAATACTCAATCTGTTAGGAATGCTAACAACTAGTCATACCAAGAATCAGAGTCAGCAATATGAGCATTAAATAATTCTGCATCTAAAACTCATCATTCACTCCCACTGGTGCTTCTCTTGACTCTAACCTATTGAAATAATCAGCCATGGCATGCTCTTTACCTGAACAATCACAAAATCAAATTCCTATGATAAAAGCATCCATCTTGCCAATCTTCATGTCAAGAGAGGCTTCTTGATAAGATATACCAAAGCATGATGGTCTACATGAAAAACCACTTTATTACCCAACAAATAATACCTAAATTTATTCAAACTATATACCATTGCCAATGCCTCATGTTAAGTAGTGGGATAATTCCTTTCTATTGAACACAACACTCTACTAGCATAATAATTTGGTCTATAACATCCTTTTTCTTTTTGCTGCATCAATACTACTCCTACTGCTACATCCGATGCATCTACAAATATGTGAAAAGTTAAAGACCAATCTAGCGGCTCCAAAATTGGCGCTACTGAAACCATCTTTTTTAATAGCTGAAAAGCCTTCTCTTGTGCTTTAGCCCATACAAAGGGAACATCTTTTATCATTAAATGCATCAAAGGTAATGAGATATTAGCCAAGTGCCTCAAATATCTAGCATGCCATTTAATTTGACCTACAAATCTCATTACTTCCTTCACATTTGTTGGAGCTTTAGCTGTCCTAATAGCTTCAATTTTCTTGATATCAATAGCCATCCCCTCTCTTGAGATAACATGACCCAATAAAATGCCACTCTTCACTGCAATGACACGCTTGAAGGGATTCACCACCATTCTGAATTTTCTGCATCTATCAAAACAAGACTTCAGATGTAGCAGGTGTTGTACCTTCTTTTCAAATACTAAAAAATCATCCACAAAGACTTGCATAAAATCTTGCAAATAAGGCTGAAAAACTTTATGTGCCACATAATTAAATGAAGGTGGTCCATTTTTTAATCCAAAACTCATAACTATAAACACATATGCCCCAAATTCTGTAATAAATGTTGTTTTGTGTTGATCCTCTTTAGCGACACGAATGTGATTATAGCCAGAAAATCCATCTACAAAGTTATACATTCCATGTCCAGCTACTGCATCCAAGACCACGTCACAAAATGGCATTGGGAAAGAATCTGTAATTGTAACTGCATTTAAATTTCGATAATCCACACAAACCCTCAACTTCCCATTCTTTTTTAGAACAACAATAATGGGAGATAACCATGTTACTTGATTGATGGGTTTAATGAATCCAACTATCAATAACTTGTCAATCTCCTCCTTCACTTGTTTTGCAATATTGGGATTCATTTGGTACCTTTGCTGCACAACTGGAATTGCATCTGTTTTTAAATTAATCCTATGTTGATGTAAATTTGGGTCTACGCCTTTCACTTGTGAATAATCCCAAGCAAATACGTCAATATACTCCTTTAACAAAGAAATTAGTTCTTCCAAGAATTGACCTTCCACTTCTTTACATACTCTCACCATTTTTGGTTCAGCATCCGTCCCCAGATTGATTTTTCTGAAGTTCACCTTCCTTCACCCTTCCAAACCCTGCATACTTTTGTTCATATATTTTTTCAACCAAATTTATCACCTCCTTTTCTTCCTAATCCACTTTCTACTGAGTCGGAATTTCTAGATTCTACTCAAATAATTGTCTCAGCTTTTTTTCCTTCCATTGTATCACCTACCATTGGTTCACTACTATTTTCCAACAATTCCTCCTCTTTTGATAGCACTCCTTCCACATCTACTTCCAATACAGGAACCACAGTTGGATTTGCCTTCAAAAGTTCTTCCTCTTCATCATCTTTTATCTACTCCGCTAGACTAATGGTCTAAGCCATCAAAGGTTTTTCTCTTATGGACATATTCCTTCTTCCTTTCATTGGTATTGTGACTTGCTCTTTACCCTTCATGATAACAACCACATTTAAACCCCAATCTTGCTTTACCTTGGCCAACCTAAACCATGGTCTCCCTAACAACATCTCATATGGATAGGTAGATTCCCATATTCAAATTACCACAAAATTAACCATAAATGACATCCCTGCTGAAGTGTTTCAAACGATGATGCACCACAGTGCGCTTTCCTTCTCGAGAGCTCCACAACGATATGCTCGGAGTAGAAAACCGAGCTCCTGAAGCCGCACACAGTACTCCGCACAGAGGCTGTAGATATACGCAGAAAACACAGTACACAGGAAACACGAAGACAGACTTCTTAGGTCTTACAAATGCGGTCGAACTTACAGTCTGTGACTGACCAAGCCACTATATGTTTTATTAAAGAACATATACAAAGAAGTTTCCGGTGGCCATTTGGCCTTTCACATGGACATTAACGGTAACAATCTCCCACTAAAGGCCAATATGGCCAGAGTAACTATGGGAGAAAAAATAAAGAATGATAAAGAATACCTGAGTGTAAGTATACAAACTATACCTCCCACTTGATGGGCATGTTACACAGTATACAAGTGACTGCGTATACCACCAGGTGCACTGTTGCTAATAGCTGTGCAAAACGTATCCCATGATGATTGCAGGGTGCATAACAGCAATACTACTTTCATTTCATGATCCATATCCATTTTTTGAGCCTGTAACTGGGAGAATATAGCATCAAACTCATTTAGATGAGCAGCAACACTATCTGTGTCCTTCATACGAAGGTCATATAATTTTCTCATCAGATACACTTTATTTGATGCTGTCTCTTTTTCATATGTATTGCATAACTTCTTCCAAAGCTCCTCTGCACTTTCACAGTCTAATACTGTAAAGTAAACATTATCTGCCAAGTGCAAGCGAATGGTAGACCTGGCCATTTCATCTAACTCATCCCAATCATCTTCATCCATGTCAGCAGGCTTCTTTGAAATCCCATTTACTCGCTTCCATTGCCTCCTTTGAATCAGCACATCTTTAATCTGATTCTTCCATAGAGCAAAGTTTGTGCCATCAAATTTTTGGATCTCAAAATGGTCTTTGCCCTGCAAGTTATAGCTCCTCCTCGGAACACTAGCACTAGACCCTGATCCACCGGATGTGCGTGAGACCTCTGATGCCATGATTGTAGAGAACTGAATAGAATGATAGTGGATCTAGAAGAGTCCAAACACCAACAAATAAGTGTATCAAGGAGTAAATCGACCACTGTATAGTTGACTAAACCAGAAATCTGGAAAAATTTTGCCAGAGTATCCTCTGCAAAATTAGCATATGATCAGTGTCAAAGTATCATAAAACTGCAAGTACTGACATGTCTACCTGCATAGTGAATCACTGACTCCACTGCATAAAATCAGTTACCCAATAGAAGCCAACTAGGCTTATCGAGCACCTATGAACAACTATCATACATCTCCTATGGTGAGTCTAGGTAAGTCTTCCACCTGCATCACCGAAGAGACCCACACATTTGGGTGTCTCCCAATTAAGAAAACCTCACCACGACCCTCTTTATCACACGTAAAAGGCTTTATGCAAGGAACGTAACCGCTATATCAATGACCACATGGACGTACATAAGCGGTATCCACAGAAGCATACATGGTGTGTATGTGCTCAATATATGCAGTAAAATGACACTAAAAGGTTGAATACACAGCCCAAAAACTAGCCAATAACACCTGCAAGTGTCTGTCAACTTTGATGTTTTAGGCTTTAAAAAGTTGCATAAATTTGCAGCGACTGCTCCCACCAAAACTGAAAAGCCATCGAGAAACCTGTAGTTTTACGAGTGTGGCTGAAAATAAAGGCCCAAAGGTTGATATTTATTGTCTGAGAAGTGCAAGGAACACTCTTCTTGATATTCTTGGACCTGTGTGAAGAGAACTATGTGCGAAAGTACTCCGAAATGGCTCCAAAAACACCCCAAAATTGCTTCAGAAATAGGCTTTGAAAGAAAAAAATAAAGAGTGTAGCTTAGTGGCAAGAGATTGCCACGGTTAAGCGAGCTCTAGGGGGAACAGTACTAGGATGGGTGACCTCCCGGGAAGTACCGGGAACTTCTATATTCCTTGATCGTTGAGGTCCTCCCTCGCGCGCAGCCAACGGCGCCAATGGTGACTTCGGTGACTCGGATGACAAGGTATGCCAAGGTCTATGCCTTGGTCGCCGCCTTAGTCGCCGCCTTAGTCGTAAGCCTTGGAGAAAGCCTGGGGCGGGGAGGGGGGAGGTGTGCTCGCTTCGCTTGCACAAAAGGAACAAAGCTTTTGCCTCGAACTGCTCTGATACCAGTGAAGTGTTTCAAATGGCGATGCACCACAGTGCGCTTTCCTTCTTGAGAGCTCCACAACGATATGGTCGGAGTAGAAAACCGAGCTCCTGAAAGCCGCACACAATAGTCCGCACAGAGGCTGTAGATATACGCAGAAAACACAGTACACAAGAAGCACGAAGAGAGACTTCTTAGGTCTTACAAATGCGGTCGAACTTACAGTCTGTGATTGACTAGGCCACTATATGTTTTATTAAAGAACATATACAAAGAAGTGTTCGATGGCCATTTGGCCTTTCACATGGACACTAACGGTAACACCTGCCATTACTATCTACTATTGCTTCAGAATACACAAGGGTTGAACTCATGTCTTATCTACCATCTTAACTTGAAAAGGTGTTGGAGCTAGAGCCCCATTCCCCATTTCCTTAAATACGTGTTCAGGTAATATATTCACTCCTGATCCACCATCCAACAAAACTTCATCAAACCTTCTTTGCTTATACTGTCCCTGAATTACTAGTACTACAAAGTCCACATCAATTGGAAGTCCACATCAGTTGGGTCAATACTATTAGCTGATGTTGAAAGTATTTGTGTAGCTGTTGGTTCAGATTGTTGCCCAACCAACCTTTTCAACAACTTTTCTTCTAAAAGTTGGTATTAAAGATAACAACTGATCCAAGGATAACTATAATAGAGAGTTAATAGTTACCTCAAACCAGTCATTTTCCAACTCTTATTGAGTCTTCATCCCATCATCTTTCTTTGGTTTATGAATCGGAATTAAGTCCCCATCCTCTTGCAATAAAATCTGACTTTTATCCTGCTTTTGCTGATCCTACTAGATCTATTTTTGTACTTGGTCCCGAATCTGCCTTTGCTCATGCCAATCAATAGGACCATTATTTCTTGATCTTTTGATTGCCAAAACTTCCACATCCTTTATCATGACACATTGTCTACAGTCACAATTCCATTGATCCTCATGACCCTTTTTTGGGGTTTCTGATGTACTCCCACTTGGATCATTGTGAAATTCTTGATCTGATAAATCAATTACAATAACATTTTCCTTAACAACTTGCTAAGCTTGTTGCTGCTATTGCCCTTATTGGTTATTATGATTGTACCGAATAACTGGTATACCTCTTTCCTCTCTATTCTTAACCCATAAAGGACAATTAGGACCAATCCAATGATTTGGTGTAGAGTAATACCCACATGGCATCACTCTAGCTGGTCGTCCCTATTGATTTCCTTGTTCATGGCCTTGGTGATTTCCTTGCTGACTTCCGTGATCTCTCCATGGAGGTCTCCCTTATTGTTGTCTCTCAAAACCACCATTTCCTTGAACCGGAGTGGCCTGATTTGCTGCAACATCATTATTGCCTCTATTATCTTGTCTTGAATTTTTCCCTCTATGCTTTGGATTATACTAGCATTGGCTTGTGGTATGACCTTCTTTATCACAAATCTCGCAAAACCTTTTTTCCTTATGAGCAATTATTGAGTATCCATGCTTCTTTAATCTGTTGATCAGAGCTTCCTCTTTACTATGCTTCCCTTTTTGTTTGCCATGCCTTCGTACCACAACCCCTTCATCCTCACTCTCTGATTCCAAATCAGTCATACCTTTCTCTGATTCCAAATCAGTCATACCTTTCTCTGATTTTGATTCTGAAGTGGATTCACCATCAGAATTGGAACTATTATACTTCTTCTTTGTTTTGCCAAATCTCTTTTCTACTCTAACAGCTGCTACTACCAACACATCAAAACCATTGGCTATATCAATACTAGCCATAGCATGCCTAATACTACTTCTTAATCCTTTGAGAAAATAACTTGCTAACATCTCATCAGTAGGTCTCTCATTACCTTGTAATCTTTCCATTAAAATTCTAAATTTCTGAGCATAATCTTCCACCAACATATTCTTTTGTCTGATTGCTCTAAGTTTTCTCAAAACATCAGAGGGAGTTTTTCCTTTTCTAAATCTTTGTAAAAATGTTGTTTTTAATGCATTATATGTAACAAAATGAGTAATACCATATTGTCTAAAGTAGCTCATCGCTCTTCCTTCTAATGTGGTTGAGAATTTTTGTAATTTGACTCCATCATCATATATTATTGGATATTCATTTGTTGTCCACTTTATTTCAAATTCAGCAATGTGGTAGTCTGCATCTTCCTTTGATCCTCCTCTAAAGTGTGCTGCTTTTACTTTAGGATTAGGAGGTGGTTGCACCATGGGCAATGGCTGAGGTGTACACCTAGTTCTTTGCCTGGTCATCCCTCCAAGTGGGTCAAATTAGAGTCGTCTTCTAACTCCTACAATTGCTTCTATCGGGATCAACGCTCCTAGTATTCCGCCCACCAACCTTGCTTATGTTGCACCTGTTCCTCCGTCCTACTCTTCAACTTCAAAATTGGAATCTTCTTGTGCTTTGTACTAGTTGTATGGTTCAAGAAATGAGTCCACATTACCCGCTTGTGCTTGCAAGCATGTGTAATATACTTTACCAACTCTTTGCCTTCTTTCTGACATTCATTTCTTGCTTCTTTAAGCAAGCGCACTAGGATCGCCAAATGTGTTGAGGTTTAGCAACACATAACTACTTACTTCATCACAAAATCTTAAAAAATTAACCTCAACATTAATCATTACTCACACAAAAGAGAATACTCACAAACAGTACTTCAAATTCACCATTTTCTTGCTATGTCTATCAGATTGAATTTTCTTAGATAGACATAGACTCAATACTCGCAGAATAGTTTAGGAAAAATACTTCATTAATGTTCTTTGAATACCAAAAATTACAAGATAGATGAGATCACCTTCATCAAAATGGCAATACTGGAACAACGCTAAATGGATTCAGTCTGCGCAATACAATTTATGATTCTTTGTCCTTCTTCTTCTCATTAGACACACACGTCTCTCTTAGTTACAATCCATGCTTAAAACAAGATTACAATGAACTTTATTCCAGCAACATCAGCATAACTAGATTATAACTACCTATTAAAACTCCAAGTCACCAAAATTCGGATACAGCAACATTCTGACTGAGTAACATCCAATTCAACAAACACTTAGAAATCTGATTAACTACTTGTCTTCAGAATTATATACCCTCAACAAACTTAGTGATAGTTTTTTTATGTGTCTTCTTCATTTGCTTGAACTCATTCCAAAGATCGTTCTTCCTTGCTTTTGTACTAGCAGAAAAGAAAGTCTCTTGGGCATCCCAAGTCTCTTGAGATGTTTTGCATCCTCCAATGTGTGGCAATAGAAAATCAGAGATAGAGTTGAGTATGTATGACCTTGCTTGAGCATCCCTTGCACACCAAAGTGTGAGCCTATCTGTTTCCTCTTGGGTAGGTCCTCCTTTGGATCTTTGAATAGGCATTGCTTCATCAAGTGATGCAATCCCATATAGGTCTCTTCTTTGCAAATAAGCCTCCATTCACATTTTCCAAGATGCATAATTGTTTCTATCAAACTTCTCAATCATTGATAGAAAGACATCTCCCATCTTGAAGTTGTTGTCATACCATGGAAAGAAGTTGGAGAAGCTTGGAAAGTTGAGTTATCAAGTGGTGAAGTTGGTCCAAAAAAATTGCATAGGACCAGCCCTAGCTCTTTGGATATGTAACGTAGACCTTGTAGGCTTGTGGTTAGTGTAATAAAACCCAATAGGTACTTTGGAACATCAACAAGAACAAGTTGATGCAAAACAGATAATTTGCTTCTTTACTAGCTCACAAAAACCTTCTAAATATGGATGGAAGTTGTGACTTCAAACACTGAGAGTAGCCACCATAGTAATAATTGGAAAACTTCCTCTTAAGGGAGTGTCATATGTAGGGTTGGATTGCTATAATGCATAAAGTCATAACTTATAAGAATTATAGAAGGAGCAATCACCTTAGCATTGAACTAGTATCATCCCACCTTTTTAGGGAGACATATATACTATTCTAATGCATTCTTAAACTTTGGATTTGGAGCTATATAGAGAGTGGCAATCTCTTCAAGTTGACTGAGTTTGAGGAAGAAGGAGCAAAAAATTGAAATGGCACCAAGCAATGATCAATGAGTATATGTATTGCTTCAAATCATGACACTTCTTAATGTAAAAAATTTTTGGATTCTCTATATAGAATCTTGAGAATCTATCTATGCCTTTTCTTCATGAGTTCGAATTTGAAATTAGGCAATTTTGGTAGTTTAGATTGATTGAAATCTTTTCCTATAATCTAGGGAAGGAGAAAGTTGAAGTTGTATCTACATTTTGATTGATTGATTGAGAATCAATCCTAGCCACTTCTAACTCATGGGTTTTAGGCCTTTTACTCTTTCCCTTTACAAAGGTAAACGCTTTGCAACTTACATAAGAACGTGATCATATGTGACTAATCACTCAATACCATAAATGAATGCAAATAAAAGTCCAGTATATGTGGCATCATTCAAATGATGCATTTGATGAAGATCATGTCCACCTCAAGCATGATGAAATCTCGATGTTTGAACACCACCCCTCAAGCTAAATTATGCTTGATTCTTCATTCCCTAATTGGTTGAATACTTGCCATTGCTTTGAATCTACAAAGCTTTATCCTGTCAAGTGCCTTTCTCATCATATTTGCTATTTGCTTCTCAGTAGGAACAAATGAAATGTCAATCTCCTTTGCCATAAGCTTCTCTCCTACAAAGTGGTTAATGGACTTCTATGTGATTTGTCCTTGCATGAAAAATTGGATTTGGAGCCAAATGCATGGAACTACAATATCTCTCAGTAAGTGAGGTTTGGAGCTTATAAGTCCCAAATTTGATTACAAATCCTTGAGCCATATTGCTTCTTGAGTTGCAATAGTTAGACCTCTATAATCTTCTTTAGTTGAAGATAAAGAAACTTTTGGTTGCTTCTTGGAACTCCATGACACCAATTTTGAACCTGCAAATGCTATGTATCCAGAGGTAGTTTTTCTATCATCCTTTTCTCTTGCCCAATCTGCATCTAGATAGATTTTGATATCTAAATCTGATGATTAAGGATAATAGATACCTTCATTAAGTGTCCCTTTGAGGTACTTGAGTACTCTCTTTGCAACATCCATGTGTGGTCTTCGAGGTGAGTGCATGAATTGACTAAGCACTCCCACACTATATGATATGTCTAGTCTTGTGTGAGTAGCATATATCAAGCTAATAACTAAACTTTGATACTCTTTAGGTTCATCAATATTCTCACCTTAATAAATAATTATTTTATGGTTCGATTCCCAAGATGTACTTGCAAGCTTCATGTTCTCCATTCTAAACTTGAGAAGTAGATCTCCAGTGTATCTTCTTTGAGTTAGATACATCATTTCATCTGTATAAATCACTTGCATACCTAGGAAATATGTGAGCTCACCTAAGTCATTGATTTTGAACTCCTCTTGCATGTGTCTCTTGATCCTTTGAATGCCATTTAGATCATCACCCATCACAATAATATCATCTACATATATACATAGATAGGTAACCTCATTATGATCCCTCTTGAGGAACAAAGAGGGATATGAGTTCCTACATTTGAACCCTTGATCTTGAAGGTATGTAACCAAACTATAGTTCCAAGCTCTAGGAGCTTGTTTCAATCCATACAATGCTTTCTTAAGTGTGCAAACATAAGATGTATGATTAAGTTTTTCAAAACCTGGTGGTTGTGACATGTATACCTCTTCACTTATCCAACCATTTAGGAATGTACTAGCCACACTTATCAATTTTCTGATTGTAGTCATCTTTGCAACTGGTGAGAATGTTTCCTCATAGTCTATATCATTAGTTTGTGAGCATCCTTTGGCAACTAATCTTGTCTTGTACTTGCAAATTGATCCGTCTGATTGTCTTTTAACTTTATATACCTATCTACAACCAATTACCTTTTGATTGGGTGACATTGGAACCAAATCCCAAGTGTCCATCTCCTTCAATGCATCTATTTTTTCTTTCATGGCCTTTTCCCAATTAGGGTTTTCCTTTGCCTCTTCATAGGTTGAGGGTTCCTTTGAAATTGAGTCCTTTGCCAAGTTTTTGAATGCTTTATAATAAATGTGGAATCATATCCATAGCTTTTTGGTTGTCTTTGCTCCCTTGTTAGCCTTCTAGGTGCTTGTTTGGAGCATTCTCCACACTCTTGCATCTTTGCTTTTCCTCTTAACTTCCATAGCTTGTAATCCTTTTCCTTTCCATCTTGTTCATCATCTATATCACTTCTTGGATCTTGGATCTTTGTATCATGTTTGCCTCCTAATTGATAAGAATCAAAATCAAGATCATATGGTAGACTTACCTTTTGTTTGTCTTCATCATACCAAGACATGTTTTCTTCAAACATAACATCTCTACTTGTAGTAGATTGCTTGGTTGAAGGATTATAGAATTTGTAACCCATCTGAGTTGAGTCATACCCAATAGACACTGCCTTGTTGCCCTTTCATCTAGCTTACCTCTTATTTGTGATTGTATATGAACATAAGCTAAACAACAAAATACCTTGTAATGTCCAAGGATAGGTTTTCTTCCATACCATGCTTCATAAGGAGTCATACCTTGGAGATATTTGGATGATAATCTATTGACAAGGTACTCAACAATTGAAATAACCTCTACCGATAGGTAATGTGGCAACCTCTTCTCTTCATGCATTGTTGTGGCTGATCCAACTAATGTCTTGTTTCTTCTCTCTACAATTCCATTCAATTGAGGACAGCACCTAGTAATCACTTCTCTTTTGATACCTTTATCCTACAAGAGCTCATCAAGATCTTTGGAGAAGTATACTCCCCCTCCATCAGATCTGAGCTTCTTGAGTTATTTACTTGTATGATTCTCCACATGTGATAGATACTTTTTGAAGCAACAAATACTTCATTTCTTACTCTTGATAAAGTACAGAATAGTCCATCTACTATGTTCATCAACAAATGAGACATGATACCTTGATCCTATCAATGAAGGTTCTTGACTTGGCCCCCATACATCTATATGTACTAGGTCCAATAAGTTGTTGTGGATGTAGCCTTTGTGGTTGAATGGTTGTCTTTATGCCTTCCCAATCTGACATGCATCTCATCTATTGATCATGTGTTGCTTTGATATGTTTGGTAATCCAATAACACTTTGATCCTGACATATATCCTTTAAGGTTCTTTCATTCACGTGAGCTAGCCTCTTATGCCACACTTCAAGCTCACTTAGGGTTTGAGACCCAAAGTTGAATAGAGCTATGTTTTTGGTTTCTCCTACTTCAAAAGTAAAGAGCATACCATGGTTTGTTGGTGCAAATGAGTCCAAGCTTAGATACTTGGAAATTAGTGTTTATTCCAAGCTCACTAGTTTGCATACTATCGAAACCCAAAATTATCAGGATGCATCCTTAACTTGATAAGTTTATTTCTCAGAGCACACTTGATCATTTCAAGTGAAATAAATTATGATTGGTAATTGTCTAAGTTATTTACATACTCTTAAAAGGAATTTGATCAATTGATAGCAGGTTGAGATCATTGTTCATTTTATTGAACATGTGTAGAGACCAATTGATAGCAGGTTGAGAGCATTGTTCATTTTATTGAATCAAGTATTAGCTCATAGTTGAATTTGCTACTCATCTCTTTTGATCCATTGATTAGAGGATCATGCTTCCAAGCACTTAGGTGATTATATGTGATCCTTGGGAAGTTGAAAGGGTCTACTTTACACCCCTCAACTTGTTCTTGGCTAGTGTGAAGCAAGATTTTGCAACACCACTTCATCTCTGGAATCTATCCATCATCTCCTCCAACAGTGGTATTAGAGCAACATCAAGCAAAATGGGAGATGGATTTCCATCATTCATTGAAAAATTGGACAAAGGCAACTATCCAACATGATCCCTAAGGATGCAATATTATCTCTAAGGAATAAGTTTATATAGATACATCTCTAGAGATGAGGAAATGCCAATATTCAGAAGCAAACATCAACCTACAAGAGAACAACAAGAAGGGCTAACTACATGGTGTGCAAAGGATGCTCTAGCCAAGTCTTATATACTTAACTCAATGTCTTATTTGTTATTACCTCACATTAGGAATTGCAAGACCTCCCAAGAGACTTGGGAAGTACTTTCTTCATACTTATCATCAAATACAAGGGATAGGAAGAACCAACTTTGGATGGAGTTCACAGCCTTTAAGAAGCAACCAAAGCAAAGTGTGGCTGACTATGTGAGCAAGATGAGGGATGTAGTTGACCAACTTGGGATCATTGGAGAAGAGATAGAAGAGCAAGGCAGAGCATAAATGGCATCAAGGCTGATGATAAGTGGGAGTCCTTCACCACAACAATTGACCTATATATGGACATGCCGATACCTGACCTCATCACATTGATGGGGTAACTCTTCACACATGAGACAAAGCTCAACAAGAATGGAGACAAATCTACAGGTAATCAATCTTCTACCCTTTACACAGATAGAAATAAGAGTAAAGATAAAGGCAAAGGTAAAAAAATGAAGAAGAGGCAAGTACCTCTCAAGTGAACTTCACAGATAGAGGAAGAGCTAGAGGAAGGGTTAGAGGAGGAAAGCAAGACAGGGGGAGATCATACAACTCTTCACCTTGAAATATTTGTGGCTTGACCAATCATACCATAAATGAGTGTTTCAAGGACACAAAGAATCACAAAGGAAGAGGCTTCCACAGAGGAGGCTATGGAAAATCTAGAGGCAGGTTCAACAATGGAGGAATCAATTACCATCACAACTACAACCAAGGCTACAACAACAATTATCAAGGAGGTTTTAGAGGTAGAAGAGATTATAACAACTATACAGAAGACCAAGAGGATTCTTTATTGATCATGAACATGACATCCAAGAAAGGTAAAGATGATGAGCATCTATTCTATATTGATTTTGGTTATTCCAATCATGTGGCTAGAAATGTAGCATTGCTATCTGATCTTAAGAACCTAAAGGGAAGCATGAAGTCCATACAGGTGATGATACTAGGCACTTTGTTAAGAAGATTGGAAATGTTAAAGCATTTGATGGTAATATGAGTCTTTTAAATAAGGTATTATATGTGCCAACCATGGAGCATATGTGGAGGACCCTCAACAAGGCTTCAAGAGGATTGCAAAAGGTGAGAAATCTGGTAGAATCTTTACATTTGAAGTTGAAGATACCAAAAACATTGCACTCTTCAATTACAAAGATCAAACCCTATTTGAACTAGAGATATGGCATAAGAGACTAGGTCATATAGGTGAAAGAACACTAAAGCAAATATGGAGGTATCAGAGTGTGCTTGAAATTTCGAATATGTCCAAGCAACACATGATTTATAAATGTGGAGCATGCCAATTTGGCAAATCACACAGGAAACCATTCAACAGAAAAGGATACATGTATGAAGACTACTTGGACCTTGTCCACACAAATGTGTGGGGTCCTAGCAGAGAGCCATCCATCTCAGGCAGTAGATGGACAA
This sequence comes from Ceratopteris richardii, assembly GCA_020310875.1. Lineage (NCBI taxonomy): Eukaryota > Viridiplantae > Streptophyta > Polypodiopsida > Polypodiales > Pteridaceae > Ceratopteris > Ceratopteris richardii. Next base: position 137,730,189 of record CM035413.1, read on the forward strand.
TTCTTTACTTCATGTAGCATAAAGATGAAGACTTCACTTGTTTCAAGAAGTATTTGGCATTGGTTGAGAACCAAACAGGTAGAAGCTTGAAGAGGCTCATATCTGATGGAGGTGGTGAGTATTTCTCAATTGAATTTGACTCATTCTTAGAGGATAGAGGCATAAAAAGAGAGGTCACAACAAGATACACTCCTAAACAGAATGGAGTGGCAGAGAGAAGGAATAGACTAATAGTAGAGGCTACAAGATCAATGTTGAATGAAAAGAAACTTCTAAATTACTTATGGGTAGAGGTTGTTTCCATAGCCACATACTTAATTAATAGGCTTCCATCCAAATCCTTGGATGGAATGACACCTTACGAAGCATGGAATGGAAGGAGACCTTCCCTAGACCATTGTAAAATTTTTGGGTGCATTGCTTATGCACATATACTCTCACATATTAGAGGAAAGCTTGATCCAAAAGTTGAAAGGTGTATATTTATTGGCTATGACCAAAACCAGAAAGGATATAGGTTGTACAATCCCACTAACAAAGGATTAACAGTTAGTAGGGATGTGGTGTTTGATGAAAATAACTCCTAGTTTGAAGATGATTGCAGGAAAATAAAGCTACCCTATGACTTTGAAAGTGATTTTCCAACTTTGACTCAAGAAGAACCACAAATATCAGAAGATGTCAACTCAGAAGATGAAGAATAGATTGACTACAAAGCTTGGAAGTCCAAGGGCAAGACAAAATTCAAGCAATTGGAAGACATTCTAGAGTCATCCAATCAAGCACTTAGAAGATCTCAAGGGGAGAGTAAGAAACCCATGACACATCACTAGCCACCAAGCATTTTGTATACATGACTAAAGATTCTATGTCAAAAGAGCCTTCTTCATTTGAAGAAGCCAATAAGAACGAAGAATGGAGAGAATCCATGCAAGAAGAAATTGAAGCACTTCAGGAGAACAACACTTGGGATTTGGTTCCCAAGAAACCAAGAATGAAGGTAATAAAATCTAGGTGGATTTACAAAGTAAAGAAAAATTCAGATGGTTCAAAAAACAGGTAGAAAGCAAGGCTAGTAGCAAAAGGGTTTGCTCAAACCCATGGAGTGGATTATGAGGAGACTGTCTCACCCATGGCTAAGATGCCAACAATCAAAGTTTTAGTAAGTATTGCTGCTTCAAAGAATTGGAACTTGTATCAGTTAGATGTTAAAAATGCATTCCTAAATGGATGGAACTCAGAAGAAGTCTACATGGCTCAACCACTAGGGTATGAAGAAAAGGACAAATCAGATTATGTATGCAAATTAAGGAAAGCACTCTATGGTTTAAAGCAAGCTCCTAGAGCTTGCAACCATAGGCTTGTCACATATTTGCAGGATCAAGGATTTGTTGCTAGCAAAAGAGATTCTTCTTTGTACATAATAAATACTAACTCATAAGTTATTTATCTATGTGTTTATGTGGATGACATTATCATTACAGGGAATGATGCCAATCGCATCAAACAAATCAAAACTTAGATGATGGAAGAGTTTAAAATCAGTGATCTTGGTTTGTTAACATACTTTCTTGGATTAGAACTTGTATATTCAGATTTTGGATTCTTTTTTACTCAGAGGAAGTACATTCATGATATGTTAGTCAAATTCAAGATGGAGAACACTAAAGTTGCAGGTACACCCATGGAACTCAACCACAAACTTATTTCTCATGAGGGAGAACTCCTTGAAGATATTACAGGTTATCAAAGGCTTGTTGGAAGTCTCAATTATGCAGCCCTAACAAGAGTGGACATATGTTACGGAGTAAGTACATTAAGTCAATTTATGCATACACCAAGAAAACCTCACATGGAAGTTGCCAAGAGGATCTTAAAGTATCTAAAGGGTACTATAAATGAAAGACTATTTTATCCATTCACATCTGACTTGGATATCAAGCTATATTGTGATGCAGATTGGGCTAGCTTAAAAGATGATAGGAGGAGCACTTCTAGCTACTTATCTTTTGCAGGTTCAAAGCTAATTTCATGGTCATCAAAGAAACAACCAACTATGGCATTGTCATCAACTGAAGCAAAATATAGGGGCTTAGCAAATGCAACACATAAGGCTATGTGGCTCAAGCTACTTTACACAAATTTGATATTACATTCTTATACACCAATGATCTTTGGAGATAACACTAATTCACTTCAACTAACTGCTAATCCTGTATATCATGCAATGAATAATCACATTGAATTGCACTATCATTATGTACGAGAGAAGCTACTTAACAAGGACATCCAATTGTCCTATGTATCAACCAATTTGCAATGTCAACCAATTTGCAATGTCAACCAATTTGCAATGTGTAGATATGTTAACAAAATCTTTGGAGGGAACTAATATGAATAGGTTCAAGATGATGATTGGATTGCAAGAAATCGAAGAGAACTGAAGACCAAGCATGTTCGGCTTGAGGGGGAGCTATTGGTGCAAATGAGCCCAAGCCAAAAGTTGGCTCCAACTCCAAGCTATAAAAATGGATCAAAATCTCACATGAGATATAGCCCGATTTGGAGATCATTCAAGAGGGTTTTTCTAAGATTAGTGAGCTCATTCTATAGCTCCATCCCTAGCCTCACATTGTGAAATTATACATTGCCAATGTCATTGTAATTCTATGTGATTTAATACATATACATTGATCACATATCTACTTCACTTCTCTATCAAGTTCATCTCACAATAGTGATCTTCGCAGACTTGGTTCTCAGTGTACAGTTGATCATTCGATGTGATTTAAAGGTATAGATTCAACATACTATCTATTTCATAGCTACAAAGTCTCATTGTCATTGCTTTTCTCAATCTTGAGATATCTTCACAACTCTGCTCACTGGTCTACATACTATTGAAGCTCAAAATTATTGGGATGCATCCTTAACTTGCTAAGTTTATTTCTCAAAGTACATTTGATCATTTCAAGTGAAATAACTTGTGATTGATAGCTATCTAAGTTATTTACATGCTCCCAAAAAGAATTTGATCAATTTCTAGCAGGTTGAGAGCATTGTTCATTTTACTGAACATGTGTAGAGACCAAACTAGCAAGTCTTAGCTCATAGTTGAATTTTCTACTCATCTATTTTGATCCATTGATTAGAGGATCATACTTCAAAGCACTTAGGTCATTATATGCGATCATTGGAAAGCTCAAGGGGTCTCATTTACACCCCTCAACTTGTTCTTGGCTGATATGAAGTAGGATTCTGTAGTACCACTCCATCTCTGGAATCTATCCATCATCTCCTCCAACATGCTTCTCACCTGTGGCTATCTTCTCGAAGCCTTGACATGGATCTTGCACAAAATCTCCATGTTGGGTGAACCTTAGTTGCTATCCTTTCTCAACTATTTTGCCTACACTTATTAGGTTTTTTGCAATAGTGAGAACATAGAGTACCTTGCTCAGAATATTTGTCTTGCCATTGGAAGCTTTGACATTGCCAATCTTCTCCACACTATGCTTTGTGTCATCCCCTATTTGAACTTCATTTCTATGCTTTGGACTTTACAAATTAGATAAGAGAGCTATGTGGCCTGCAACATGATTTGAACATCCTGAATTTATGTAGAATAAATGTTCATCTTCTTTACCTTCCTTGTGGCTTAGATTCATCAAGAACAATGAGTCTTCATGTTTTTTATCTTTAGAATAATTTTTTTTGTCCCTTATATTATGTTTTCTATTATTATTATTGAAGTTATGTCCACCTCTGCCTTGATTGTTGCCATATCCACCTCTTCTAATTCCTTTTTGGGTCTTCCCATTGATCCAGCAATCTTGAGTGGTGTGGTTGGTCTTATCACAAATGGCACAAAGTTGAACATTTTGGCCTTTGGTCTTGTCATGCTTTGGTCCTTTCTTCTTCCCTTTCCACTTTCTCTTGCTTGCAAAGTTGGCTTGGGAAGTCTCCTCATCATCTTCTTCATTCTTCTTGCCTTTCAACTTCTTGTCCTTCTTATCTACATATAGAGCACTAGTTCAATTACCATGATAGGCATTACCTTCCTTTATGCTATTGTTGGCCTCTTGATTGAAGAGTTTTCCAAGAAAGATGTTGAAGTCTAGAATTTGCACATCCATGATGAGATCATAGGCTATGGTGAAAGATTGCCATTGCTTGTCACCTCTAATCCCATTGAGAACTTGCCTCATGATGGCCTCTTCTTCAATCAGCTCTCCAACGGATGTCAATTGATCAACAACCTCCTTGACCTTTGTAACAAACTCAATGATAGTTTGTTTATGTGTCTTCTTCATTTGGTTGAACTCGTTCCAAAGATCATTCTTCCTTGCTTTTATACTAGTAGAAAAGAAAGTCTATAAGGCATCCTGTCTCTTGAGATGTCTTGCATCCTCTAATGTGTGGTAATAGAAAATCAGAGATAGTATTGAGTATGTATGACCTATCTTAATCATCCATTGCACACCAAAATGTGAGCCTATTTGTTTCCTCTTGAGTAGGTCCTCCTTTAGATCTTGGAATAGGCATTGCTTCATCACATGATACAATCCCATATAGGTTTTTTCCTTGTAAATAAGCCTTCATTCTCATTTGCCAAGAAGCATAACTGTGTATGTTAAGCTTCTCAATGATTCATAGAAAGTCATCTCCCATCTTGAAGTTTCTCTGCTACCACGGAAAGAAGTTGGAGAAGATTGGAGAGGCTTGGAAAGTTGAGTTGTCAAGTGAAGTTGGTCTAGCAAACCCGCATAGGACCAGCCCTAGCTCTTTGGATATGTAATGTAGACCTTTTAGGCTTGTGGTTAGTGCAATAAAACCCAATAGGTACTTGGAACATCAACAAGTAGAAGTTGATGCAAAACAAATAACTTGCACCTTGACTAGCTCACAAAAGCCTTCTAAATACAGATGGAAGTTGTGACTTCAAACACTGAGAGCAGCCACCATAGTAATAATCGGAAACATTCCTCTTAAGTAAGTGTCATGCATAGGGTTGGCTTGTTATAATGCATAAAACCCCTAACTTATAAGAACTATAGAAGGAGGAATCACCTTAGCACCGAATTGGTGTCATCCCAATTTTTCACGCATGTGCAAAGAATGACCCTGAGACTAAAAGACTTGAATTTCTCTACAAGTAATGAACCCAATGACTTCTAAATTTGTACACGTACACTAGACATTTATACTGTTTGAATGTGTTCTTAAACATTGGATTTGGAGCTGCATAAAGAGCGTAGCAATCTCTGCAAGTTGAGTGAGTCTGAGGAAGAGGGAGTAGAAAATTGAAACGGTACCAAGCAATGATCAAAGAGTATATGTATTGCTTCAAATAATGACACACCTTAATGTAAAAATGTTTTGGAGGCTTTATATAGACTCTTGAGCATCTATCCATGCCTTTTTTTCATGCATTCAAATTCAAAATTAGGCAGTTTTGGTAGTTTAGATTGATTGGAATGTTTTCATACAATCTAGGAAAAGAGAAAGTTGAATTCATATCTACGTTTTGATTGATTGATTGAGAATCAATCCCAAACACTTCTAATTCATGGATTTTAGGCATTTTACTCTTTCCATTTACAAAGGTAAATGCTTTACAACTTACATAAGAAAGTGATCATATGTGATTAATCACTCAATACCATAAATGAATGCAAATGAAAGTCTACAAGGAGTATATGTGGGATCATTCAAATGATGGATTTGATGAAGATCATTTCCATCTGAAGCATAATACATTGCAACTCTAGCCACAAGGAGGTGGAAGTGATGCACGAGGATATAGAGCATACTTTTTGTTTCACTTAATCATTGTGGTCACCTTAGTTTGGACCACATGACTTTGTTAAGCTTCATGGTAGTGTTAAGAGGACCAAGGTGAGAGTCATGATAGATGACTCTACCACATATAATCTCATAAACTATGCTCTAGTCAAGAAGTTAAAAATTCCCCAACAATATAGTGCACATAGATACTTAGCATCTATGATGAAAGGGGAAGATAAGAGGATATGGGATACTATGGTATCCAATTTGGAAGTCCATATATAGGGATACACACATCATGTAGACTTCCAAATAATGAGTATGGAGAGGACATATCTTGTCTTAGGCAGAGTGTGGCTTTGGGGATCGGAAGACACACTTAAATGCATTTATCAAAACAACACTCTTGAATTCATGAAAAGTAAATTTTGTATTCTGGGATAGAGAGATGTACCCAATGCACCTCTCATCTCATCTTTAGAGTTGTATAGTTTGTTTCATTTTGAGCATGTATAGAAGATCTTTTTATTGTATAGTCATGATACTTTACCTACTAGTTTAGAAATCTTTTTCAACAGCATAACATTGGGCCTCTAGCTCAAGATCTATCTTTTGCACCATTATTTTGATTGCATTCCAAAGTATGCATGCATAGGGCTACACAACATAGTTGTGCACGGGCACATACTTTTACGAAAGAAGACGAGCACTTGGATGATCCAACTTTGTAGAACTACCCCCCAACTATGCAAAAGCCTTGTTAAGGATGATAAGATCTAGCAGGGAAGGAGTGTTCCATGGAAATGGTGAGGCCCATAAAATATCCTTCAAATTTCTCCTATTTCTTCTATTTTAATTCAGCAAGTCTTGTATAAGTTATCAACCTTTCTAATAATTGTTGGTGCATTTTACCCAAGACTACATGCTTGATATGCTTGATATTATGATCATTTGTAAGTCACATGTGTAGTCATGTGAACAGCTCCTGTAAAAGAGTACATTTTATCTCTTGTAATTGAAAAAAGAAAAAGGAAAAGGATGGCTTACATCATCCATGATGTAAAAGCAAAGCCGTGGCTCTAACTACCTAAAACCACAAATTTTTGACCTGAGGGAATATCTCCTAACTTTGGGGATCACTTTTTGGTGGAGCCATTGGAATTCGAATTCAAAACTCCCTCCAAGAATAGCTATAAAAAGAGCAAGAAGGAAGAGGCGATTAGCAAGCCTTGTACGTGACCATTTCATGTCATTTTGTAGAGATTGAAGAGTTTACTCCATAGCTCTATCATTCTACTCCCATTGTGCAAATATTTGTTGCCAATATGGTTGTAATCATATGTGAATCTATACATTTATCATTATCCACTTCTCTGTTTTGTTCTCTGCTATAGTCACTTAGAGTAGTACATTCAAAAGGTCATATCTCGAGTTATACTCAACATTTTTCTGTGTTTTAACGTGCATTGGATAGCGCTTACTGTCTAGTCTTTGCATACAGATTTTCAATGTCCATGGATTTATAGTTTGGGAGATATCTGCATTTTACTACTCACTGGTCTATCTCTGCAGAGCCCCGAGAATGGCGGGCATGTTCCAGAAATTGATGAATCTTGTTCTCAGTGCTCAGTCCATCATTTGAAGTTTTTTAACTTGGATTAGGAAGCTTGATATGTCTATTTTCTATGTCCAAAAGGAATTTATCTAATTCCTACAGATTGAGATCACTGTGCAGTTTTTCAGTAGGTGTATGTCCAAAAATAGCAAGTTTTTGGGAGCTAGTCATCTTGCAACTTGTCTGTCTTGACTTAAACTTTTGGGATGTATGTTCCAAAGTACTTGGCTGATATGTTGGTGGATTTAGGAAGCTCAAAGGGTCTACTAAGCAACTCTGAAGTCTCAGTTGGCTGGTGTGAAGCCGGTTGTAGCAGCACCAACTCATCTTTGGATTGCATCCACCATCTCTCTTCACAGTGGTATCAAATCATAGTCAAGCAACATGGGAGATGGATTTCCATCAACAATTGACAAATTGGATCGAAAAAACTACCCGGCATGGTCTCTAAGGATGGAGGCTTACCTTCAAGGGAGGAATCTATATGGATTCATATCCGGAGATGAAGCAGTGCCAACCATGAGGAACAAAGGGCAACCATCACATGAAGAAGTGGAAGGACTTTCAAATTGGTGTTCGAAGGATGCACTTGCAAGGTCCTATATTCTAAACTCAATCTCTGATTTTCTTTTACCTCATGTCAAGGGATGCAAGACATCAAGAGAGACCTGGAATGCACTTGCTTCTTTCTTCTTCTCCAACACTCGAGCAAGGAAGAACCAATTGTGGATGGAGTTCACAACAATGAAGAAAAGCCCAAAGCAAAGTGTGATTTATTATGTCACAAAGATGAGGGAGATTTCCAACCAACTTGGAAGCATTGGAGAGGTAATTGAAGAGGAGCAAATCATTAGACAAATCATAAATGGAATCAAAGCAGACAACAAGTGGGAGTCATTCACAACGGCCATGGATTTATACATGGATATGCATGTACCCGACCTCAACACACTCATGGGCCAACTCTTCACTCATGAAGCAAAGGTTAGCAAAGGTGGTGAGTCCTCAAGAGGTAATCAAAGTTCTACCTTATATTCTGATAAAGCTAAGGTCAAGGACAAGTCAAAGAATAGGAAGAATGAAGATGAAGGTAGCTCTTTCCAAGCAAACTTTGCAAGTAGAGGAAGAGCTAGAGGAAGAGGCAGAGGTAGAAAGCAAGGCAGGGGGAGATTCCAATCATCTCAACCTTGCAATATATGTGGCTTATCTAATCATACTACTGAAAAATGTTTCAGGAATCCAAGGAACTCAAGAGGAAGAGGATTCAATAGAGGTGGCTATGGATCAAATAGAGGCAGATACAATGGAGGCTACAACAACAACTACTACTACAACAACAATTACAACAACAACAACTATCAAAGTGGCCATAGAGGAAGAAGAGACTACAATAACTATGCAGAGGACCAAAGTCAAGAAGATTCATTATTGATTATGAATCTATCAGTGAAGAAGGGTAAGGATGATGATCACATATTTTACATTGATTCGGGATGCTCAAACCATGTAGCAGGAAATGTGGCTTTACTTTCTCATTTGGAAGATCTTCATAACAAGCATGAAGTGCAGACAAGAGATGACACAAAGCACTTAGTGGAGAAGATAGGTAATGTGAAGACATCAGATGGGAATATGAACCTCTTAAGCAAAGTCTTGTATGTCCCTACAATTACCAAGAATTTAATAAGTGTTGGACAGATTGTTGAAAAAGGATTGCAGGTTAGATTCAACCGATTTGGAGCATATGTTGAAGACCCAAGGCAAGGCTTTAGAAGGATTTTCAAAGGAGAAAAGACGGGAAGGCTTTTCACTTTTGAAGTGGAAGATACAAAGAACATAGCTTTATTTAGCTATGGATCTCAAACTCTAACAGAGTTGGAGATATGGCACAAAAGGTTTGCTCACATTGGTGAGAGGACACTCAAACAAATTTGCAGGGACCAAAGTGTACTTGGTTTGCCTAATATCACAAGGCAAGACATGATTTATAAGTGTGAAGCTTGTCAACTCGGCAAGGCTCATAGACAACCTTTCAATAAGAAAGGATATATGTATCAAAATCCTTTGGATCTAGTGCACACGGATGTGTGGGGTCCAAGTAAGGAGCCATCTATAACAGGCTCAAGATATTTTGTGTCTTTCATAGATGATTGTAGAAGGTGGACCATTCTGTTTTTCATGAAGCACAAGGATGAAGTGTTTAATTGCTTTAAGAAGTATATTGCTCTTGTTGAAAACCAAACAGGTAGGACTTTGAAAAGACTCAGATCAGATGGTGGAGGAGAATATTTCTCTTCTGAATTTGATGCCTTCTTGCATGAAAGAGGCATTAAAAGGGAAGTCACTACAAGGTATACACCTGAACTCAACGGTGTAGCAGAGAGGAGGAACAGAGATATTGTCGAAGCTGCAAGGTCCATGCTCAACGAAAAGGGATTTCCAAACTACCTATGGGCAGAGGTTGTGTCTACAGCCACATATCTCATAAATAGACTTCCATCTAAGTCACTAGATGGAACAACTCCATATGAAGTGTGGAATGGAAGAAGACCTAGTCTAGAGCATTGTAAAATCTTTGGATGCTTAGCCTATGCTCACATTCCTTCTCAAGTAAGAGGGAAATTGGATCCCAAGGCAGAGAAGTGCATATTTATTGGTTATGACCAAAACCAAAAAGGATATAGATTGTACAATCCAACCAATAAAGGATTTTCTATGAGTAGAGATGTAATTTTGATGAAAACAAATCATGGTTTGATGATGACAGAAAAGTGAAGCTGCCTTATGACTTGGATGAAGATTTTCCATCACTTCAACCAAAGGAGCCAAAGCAGATTGAAGAAAGTGATTCCGAGATTGACCTAGAAGACTTGGAAAGACTAAAGCTATGGAAGAAAAAGGAAAAGCAAAGATACAGGATGCTACATATGGACCCGAGAGCTCACATCATCAACCACTTAGAAGGTCTTCAAGGAAGAAGAAGAAACCTGAGAGGTTTGGTTATGATACTTCTTTGGTCACCAAGCACTCAATCTACATTGCAAGATTCAACCAATGAAGAACCTACCACATTCGAAGAAGCACAAAGCAAGAAATCTTGGAGAGATGCAATGGATGAAGAAATGGAAGCCTTGAAGGAGAATGACACTTGGGAGCTTGTACCTAACAAGCCATCTATGAAGATAATTGGATCTCGATGGATATACAAAATCAAGAGGAATCCAGATGGAAGTATAAATAGACACAAAGCAAGGTTAGTTGCTAAAGGGTTTGCTCAAACCCATGGTATTGATTATTGTTGACAGCACACGGGAAGAAGCAAGTACGGACACACATGCAGATCTAGCACTAAGGCAACCCTTCATTTTTTTCAAAACCCTTACATCATTTTAAAGTGATTCTCATCACTAAAAACCCTTGTAAATATCATTTCACCTTTTTGTAGCTCCATTTTGTACAAGCCGAGGAGTCCTCGAGCTTGGGAAGCCTTAGAAGTAGTTGCCTGCCAATTTTCATAATTTTTAGACCTCGTTTGAGCCCTCAAATAAGCCCTGGAACCTAATTTTTAACTAGGCCGGACACTAGGTCTGGACAGGGCCAAAGCTAGTCAAAAACTATAAATAGAGCTAGAGAGCTCATTTTGGGGCTGGCTTCTGATAGTTTTGAGCTTGTATGAGAACTTGGTTGCAATATAAGTGATTCCATTGTCTTACTCTCTTTGTTCTTGCCGTATGCGTGCGTGTGTGTGTATGTGTGTGCATGCTTGTGTGCTTCTCACTCACGCACTTGTGCTTCCACTTGCTCGTGGTCTTCATGCCATCCTCACGTCTTCCCGGATTGACATTAAAGGAGGTGCTACTCACCACTGAGCTACACCAAATTTTGGCGCCGTTGCCGGGGAGCGAGCTTTGAGGACGAGCGTGTGATGGTAAGACGTAGAGAGGACGCGTTGGAATGGTAAGTAGTTGGTAAATTTCTGATTTTTCTCCATCTCCATCTCCATCTTCACCTCCTTCTCCATCTCCACCTCCTTCTCCTTCCCCACTACATATTCCCTCTTCCTTGTCATTTCCCTCATTTGTTGTGTGCGAGTTTGAGAGAGAGCGAGTGTGTGTGCTTGTTTTTGTGTGTTTTTGCATGTTTCTTGCAGGTTGTAGCTCCATCATCATCTCCAGCAAGCTCAACAGGTACAAAATCTGTCTGCACAGTCCCCGAGGCGTTGACCTCGAGCTATCGCGACACTCCGAAAATTTCACCCAATCACGATTCTGTGTGCACCACGACACTGCGCAGGCCTAGAGCTCCCAGGATCACTAGACAGAACAGTAAAATTCACCATATCCCGAGCTATCGCGACACCTCGAGGTATCGCGACACCCACGAGCTATCGCGACACCTCACGAGCTATCGCGACACTTCGCCACCTATCGCGACACTCACAAGCTATCGTGACACCTCACGAGCTATCGCCACACCTCACGAGCTATCGCGACACCTCATGACCTATCGCGACACTCACGAGCTATCGCGACACCTCACGAGCTATCGCGACACTTCGCCACCTATCGCAACACCTCACGACCTATCGCGACACTTCGCGACCTATCGCGACACTTCGGCCTATCGCGACACCTCACGAGCTATCGCGACACTTCGGCCTATCGCGACACCTCACGAGCTATCGCGACACTTCGACCTATCGCGACACTTCCCACCTATCGCGACACCTCGACCCGACCTATCGCGATACACGGCCTTTAAACGCATGAAAATTTAGGGTTATTTTTAGAACATGTATTTTCAAGTTGGCCTTTAGGTGAGACTAGGTGGTCCTAAGATTGAGGGGGTACAGTGAGTTACTCCAGGGGGGGCTGAAAATATTGATGTGTGTCTGTCAAATACTTGTGGTAATAGAGCTATACTGACTGGTGAGCTTTTGCAGGAACATTGTGTGCACTCAAGGCAATCCAAAGCAAGCTAACAAGGGTGAGTACCAAGCTTGGGAGAAGGCTTCCTGGGCTTGTGTAGCAGTCTGGTCAACCAGCTAATTGAGGTTGGAAGATCTCTCAACCCTCCTTTGTCAATTCCTAGCCTAGGCTAAGTACGACTTAGGTGTGGTAATTAATTAGGGCAACGTTAGGAACGAATCAAGTCCAAGAGTATTAATCAACCAAGTGCAAGAAGTAAATAGGTCTTAAGTGCGAAAACCCTAAGGGACAAAAGGTAAACTGGAATCGATCACTTATCAAGTGTGGAAATTCACTTAAGTACTCCTAACGACGCGATTTCAAACAAGACCATAAACATAATATTCAACTCAAAAGAACAAAGTGATTGGTGCAAATTAACTTGCGACGAGAGTGTGCTTAGGTCCAAGGGGGTAGATAAATCAGGCATATGAACCTTAGATCAGGTAGACACTTAGGTCGAGACAGACAAAGCCTCAGATCTTCTGAAGCTAGTGTCAATCACACTGCCAGGTCTTGGGCCCAACAGTTGAGTGATTACCCATACACTCCCAGATCAGAAACAAGTGATTCTGAGATGTCCTATCACATGGAGAGACCAGTAGGCAGTTCAGGGTTGGCTTATCTAGAAAAGCCAGAAGGACCTTACAAGACTCAACTGGAATACATCAGGACTAATCATCTAGGTGCTCGCATCTATGAAGATGGCCTGAGAAGATCGGTGGTACAGATTAAGAACCCCGATCAACCCCATGGATTAGACCACCCAGTAGTCAAGTTTGAGAATGGAGCATACCTAGATAAAGAGGGGACTATATATGTAGTCACCACTCTTCCTGATAGAACTGATGAGTTTGGAAATATGATCGCGGAGACTGACATGGGTGATATAGAGCAAGGGAACTCAGAGAGAGAGCCAAGAACTCCCCGTGGTAAATCTGTCTTGACCAGAATCATGACTCCAGAGTGGATTCCACAGGATAATAAAAGCATAGATCTGCTTTTAAACCGAGAAACCGATGAGGCTTTTTGGAGATATAAATCTGCTCAACCTCAGGAAGTGAGTGCCCTCACAATATATGAGTTTAAAGACCCTGACTGCCCAGGTAAAGTAACATACCTAGACAATACATCAGAGAGGATCTTCGTGGTCACGGAGCATGGCAGACATGCCTACACATGGAAGGGTGAATTTGTTTTTCCCCAACCAAGGTCTAATGCGTTCTTTGGTCACCAAGGAGCTGGGACCTCCCAAGCTCATGGAGCTCAAAGAGATAGAAGTAGAGACAAACTTGAGGTAAGTTTTGCCAACTCCCTGGGAAGAGAAAGAACGGGAACAGAAAGGAATAGAGTGGAACCTGAGAGACATAGAACCCCATGGAATCAAAGGAATGCTGACGATTTTCCTTTGCCAAGGCCGAGAGAACACACTAGGACCCTGCGACCAACTCAACTGGTGAAGTCCATGAAGAATTACTTCGATGGCACTGGAGACCCTTATGACCATGTGGCAGAATTTCGACAAGTCTTGAAAGCTGAGCAGGTAGAGGACCTATTCACACAATATAATGCTTTTGGTCTAACCCTTAGGAACACTGCCCTTACGTGGTTTCAACCACTAAACGAGAGGCATTTCAGAAACATAGACCAGCTCTTAGAGGCATTTATCATTGAGTTTTCTAAGAGTGGAATCAGGCATAACACCTCCTCACTAATTCATAGCTTCAAACAAACACCTCAAGAGACGGTCAGACTAGCTGGAAGAAGATTTAGGCAGTACCTGGAGAGATGCCCGATGCCGGAGTTACCCACACCAGCCAAACAAGTGGCCTTGTTCTTAGATGGATTGTTGAGCACCAAGCTCAGGTCATATGTGTACTTAAAGGACCCCAGAACGATAGAAGAGTGCGTGCGCATGTGCATAGACATTGAGGACAATCTAGGTGAGGAATTGGAACTATCAAAAATCTATAAGGATTCTGATAGCTCTAGTAGCCTCACATCTAGTCAATCCACATCCATTGAGGAACTTGCAGAGAAGGTAGCTCAAAAACTAGGTGTCTCTAGCAAACAAATTCCGAGATTTGCCCCAGTTAAGCGGTGTTACACTTGTGGCGGTGACCATATGGCAAATGTATGTCCCATTATGGCCCAACCCCAGGCGAATCCTAATAGCCAGTACTGCACCATAGAGCACAGGTACACAAACCACACTGCACAAGACTGCCCATATAACAAACAAACTGTTAGGCAAAATTACCCTCAGCCATATCCACAACAGGGTAGATACCAGAATCAGTACCCACCACAACAATACAACAGACCACAGCAAACTTATCAGCCACCTTATCAAGGGCAGCAGAGACCTCAACCAGTCCTAGTACAGCAACCCCCTGCTCCAACCAATGTGATCCCAGTGAAATATGCATCTGCTGAAGAAAATCCAAACAGAGCCATAGTCCCAATCACCCCATTACTATCAGACAGTGATCCAAGTGACCATAGTTTTGACTCCACGCATATTGATAGCCCACAGGCTTATTACATGCAGTCACCCGAGCATAACGAGTCATACTATTATGAGGACCCAAGTGAAAATAGTGGGGAACCTGAGTATGCTAATGTCATGTACACAAACCCCAACTCTAGACCTCAACCTAGGCAGGTACGACCCCCATTTCCTAGAGGACCATGCTTCAGATGTCAGGGAGATCACCTTATACGTGATTGTCCACTACCTGCCCCTACACAACCTCAACCAGTAACCATTCAGGGTTTCTATCAAGACTGTGGGAAAGAGCATCTCCTACGAGACTGCCCAAAGAACCCTAATAACATGCCTAAAATCACTCCTATCAATGTTGTTGGGTTAGTTGTAGACTCCACAGGGAGTGTGACTTCCACTGCACCTGTGCAGGTGATCACAAGAGCCCAGGCACTACAACAAAACCAAGGTGTTGGTCAGGAAAAGAGCCCCGAGGTGAGTGAAACAGAGAGCTTAACCAAAAAGAGAACGAGAGCCTGGAAGGATAGTCGTGAAAGAATGAAAAGGCAATGGGCAAAAAAGATGAGCGAACTTGAAGAAAGCTTGAGAGAAACCAAAGCAAAGATCATAGAGATCACATCTCAATCGCACTCTCACACATTCCCACCACTACCATCCCCATCACCCTCCATCCCTCCACCCTCTAATACACCCCATGTATCCCACCCACCACCCCGAGTAGGATCAGTATTAGCTGATCCCACTCCTGAAGACATAGACATGATGCTTAAAGCATATCAGGCCAGAATCCAAGAAGGGCCAAATGTAACGGATCATGACAAGTGCTACCCTAGAGCTGACCTAGAGATAGAAAGAACCAAGCTTTGCGCGAAAATGGTCGCATTGGCTCAGACTATGTTTGAAGCCAGTCGCCTTTTCAATTACTCGGGCTCAGCCAAGACACAATTACACTTGGATGGACTTCTAGAGAAGTTGGAGGGTATAATTGCAAGATCTGCCAAAGAAGAAAAAAATCAAGAGAGAGGTAAGGCAAGCAAAAACATGACCCATTCCCCATCAAAAGCTTATGTGCCCAATTCCACTGAACCAGACAACCCCTCCTCCTTAGAAAGAATAGAGAATCTAATGGCACAATCACAAACGGAACTCGCCCCTCAACACCATAACAAGGCTAGTGAAAGAGCAGGTCTTCCTACCCAGAGAGCCCATGTGCCTGAAGCCTATGTGCCTAACTCTACGGAGCCAGACACATCATCTTCTATGAATCGATTCACACCAGAATTCCTACGAGAGATTCAAGAAGACAAATGGGCTAAAGAGAGTGAAGTCCCTCCTCCTTTTGAGCTGATAGATGACACACACGATCAATTCCCACAAGACCTTCCTTCCATTTATGGAGAACAGGAGAGTGCCCAATCTCAAGAAAGATTAGACTTCGAGTCTAATTCTTTACAAGAACTACCCCATTTCACAGGCCCATGGGAAGCAAAGTCCACGTGTATGAGGGCACCTACAGTCATGGTAAGAAACGAAGATTCAGTCATACCTAGGAACACAGAGGTAGTGAAGAACACCAAAGTGCAGTGCAATCTCACTTTGGAAGAGTGGCTTAAGGTTAGACCAGAAGTGTGGAAACAAGTAGCCAATCAAGTGCCCGAGATAGCGAAACCTCGTTCCCAGGTAGGATCACATAGGACAGTGCCAGAGATACCCTTGGATAAGATAGGAGATATGTGTGAAGGTGAAGAAGGGAACACCTATCTTCCCATTACTTATCAGGAGTACACCACCAAGGCAATTTTGGACTCAGGTGCAGGAGTTGCAATTGCCACCACCTCCTTATGGAAGCGTTGGGGCAAGCCGGCACTCAGGCCAACGAGAATGAAATTGCAGATGGCCGATGGTCACATAGAGAGACCCCTAGGATTGCTAGAAGGAATAACCCTCACCACTTGTGGTGTCGAGTTTGAACATACCTTTGCTATATGTGACTTTAGCAAAAATCATGCCTATGAGATGATTTTGGGACGACCATTCATGCGACAGTTGCAAGTGGTACAGGATTGGGGAACTAATTCCTTGTACCTGCAACACTTAGGTGTTACGACCAAAGTCAATCTCAAGGATTACTCTCATAGAGATGTCCCTCCTATCCAATGGAATCCCATCCATAGAGCCAAAGATGACACGGAATCTGTGCATTCCATAGGGTCTGGATCCTCATGGATGCATGAAGACACTCATTTATGGATGTGCAAGGTTGCAGTAGAAGAAGAGAAGAGAGAGAAAGCCAGAGAGGTAGGTGCAAAAGAAACACATAGATCTATTCAAGACCCAGCCTATGCACCTGTAATTTTTCCTGATGAGGAATTTGAACCCCATGGCTGGGCAGAAATCCTAGCAACAATGGACGTAGCCATCAATGAAGAACAATGGACACCTCATTGTGATGAGGATGGCTATGATATTTCAGTCTTCTCCATAGAGCCAATCATGGGAGAGGCAGTTCTAGAAGAATGCGAACCTAGCCCTGATGCCTTTGAGGATGCAAGTGACTCCGACCTAGAGTCAATCATCATGGACCCACCATTTGCATCAGATGAAGAATACTTCCATGAAGTAGAATTTCAACCCCAGAGGCATGGAGAGCTTACAAATGATGTAAGATTAGCCACAGATGTGACCCCAAAGGAAGAAGGAAAGAAACGGAAGAAGAGAGAAGTCTCACCAGAAGAGGGAGAATCTTTGTTTGAGGTCCCAGAAAATTTTAAGAAATATGAGATAGATGACAGGAGGGTCATGATAAGAATGCCTAAACGTGAGGCACAAGCAGGAGAAGCCTATGATAGCAAGGAAACTACCAAGAAAATAGTTGTCGCCATCGAGGAAGGAGAAGAAAGATGCACATACATAGGTCATGACCTAACAGAAGAGGAAGAACAAGAGCTGATAGCCTTGCTAAGAGAATACCGAGATGTATTCGCTTGGAACTACAAGGATTTGAAGGGTGTTGACCCAGACATATGCTCACACACAATTCCCATGACCTCAGATGCTAAACCCTCTAAGCAAAAGCCATATACATATAATGATAACTATGCTGCTAAGATCAAAGAAGAAATAGACCGCTTGGTGGAAGCCGGATTTATCTATGAAATTGAGCACACTGAATGGGTATCCCCCATTGTAGTGGTGCCCAAGAAGAACGGCAAATTACGAGTTTGCATTAACTTGAAGAAGGTTAATGCAACCACTATTAGAGATAGCTATCCGCTTCCTATCACTGAGCATCTATTAGAAAGGGTAGCAAGCAAGGAAGTGTATAGCTTCCTAGATGGGTTTTCGGGCTACAATCAAGTAGCCATTGCACCAGAAGATCAGCATAAAACGGCTTTTGCCACAGAGTGGGGTATATTCGCTTTTAGGGTAATGCCATTTGGGCTTACCAATGCACCAGCTACCTTCCAGAGATTAATGTGCCATGTGTTTAAGGAGTTCCTGAGGAAGAATTTAGAAGTCTATGTTGATGATCTTTGTGCTCATTCCAATATTAGACAAACCCATATTCCTGAACTCAGACAAATCTTTGATAAATGTAGAGAATATCAGGTCTGCCTGAACCCAGAAAAGTGCGTTTTTATGGTCAGGCAAGGCAAGATTCTAGGACACATAGTGTCAAAGAATGGCATATCTACTGATGAAGAGAAAGTGAGAGCCATAGCAGAGCTACCTAGGCCAAGGAATATCAAGGAAGTACAAGCTTTCATGGGGCATTGTGGTTATTACCGACGATTCATTCACATGTATGCCGTCATTGCAAAGCCCATGTACGGACTTCTGACTAATTTTGAGTGGACTGATGAATGTGAGAACTCCTTCCAGGAGCTTAAACGAAGATTATGTTCAGCACCAATCTTGACCACGCCAGATTGGAATAAGCCTTTCCATGTTCATGTGGATGCATCCAATTATGCTATTGGGTGTGTACTCGCGCAACCTACTGGCGAAGGTAACATGGATCTTCCCATTGCCTACGCTAGTAGACAGTTGAACGCAGCTGAACGAAATTATACCACTACTGAAAGAGAAGGATTAGGCATGGTATATGCAGTCAAGAAATTTAGACACTATTTGCTTGCAAATAAGTTTAAATTTTTTACTGATCACCAAGCATTGTTATATCTCGTGAACAAGCCATGTAATACAGGCAGATTAGTAAGATGGTTTCTCTTACTAATGGAGTATGACTTTGAGGTAGTAGTGAGAAAGGGCAGAACTCACCTAAGAGCAGATCATCTCTCAAGGCTCACATCAGGAGAAGCCCCACAAGGAGTGTCAGATGACTTACCTGATGCTTACTTGTTTAACTTGGAAGTGGTGCCCCAATGGGCCAAGCCCTTAGTGCCAATACTTACATATGGACCTAATCATCCAATAGTAAACACACAGGATAAGGAGGTAGTCAAAGCTCAAAAGTACCACATCATGGCTGGAAGTATGTACAAGCACACGGATCAAGGAATCTTGGCTTGTTGTGTAGAAGAGGACGAGTACGCTAAGTGGTTGCAATTAGCACATGTAGGTGCATTAGAGCAACACTACTCAAAACAACGAACCCTACAGACCTTGAGGAGACTAGGAGTGCATTGGCCGACCATGGAAGCGGATGTCCAGAAGTTGTGCAAGGAATGCCCAATCTGCTGCACTAAACCACCGGTGGAACATGCCACTCTTTATCAAGTGTCCATAGTGCCTGATTGGGGTGAACCCCTAGTATCCTTCTTGAGGACGAAAACATTTCCTCAAGATATGACTTTGGCCAGGCAAAGAAGTTTGGAACAAGAAGCCTTGGATTACACCATCATTGGTGATAATTTATACAAAAGGGGTAAGGATGGTTACCTGAGACTATGTGTCCATGAAGGTGAATACCTAAAGATCTTGGAAACAGCCCACCAGGGTGTAGCAGGAGGACATTTTGGTCCAGATAGGGTGATCAAAGCAATTCTATTTGCAGGATTTTGGTGGCCCACCCTTCACATGGACGCACATACCTACGTGAAGAGGTGTGAGATTTGTCAGCGAACCCAGTATCCTATACACAGAGATGAGATGCCACTGAAGCCTATGATGGGCGGACATGCATTCTCTAAGTGGGGAATAGACTTTGTAGGTCCTATCAATCCCCCAGCTAAGGGTTCCCATGCTGAGTATATCATCGTTGCCACGGATTATCTAACCAAGTGGGTAGAGGTAAAAGCCACAACGAAGAACGACGCTCAGACAACTGCTAAATTCTTGTTTGAGAATGTATTCACAAGATACGGGCTACCCATAGAGCTAGTTAGTGATAGAGGCACTCACTTCTTGAATGAAGTTTAAAAGCAGGAGATCTAGTTTTAGTCTACACAAGGAAGCTAGAAAAGAGAGGCTACGGCCCTATGATCGTCAATAGGATCTCCACGAGTGGAGCAGTACAACTCGCCACTCTAGAGGGGGATGTTCTTCCAAACTATATTAGCGGATGCAGAGTCAAGCTGTATCAGGAACCCCTCACGGAGGAAATGCTAAGTCGACTCAATACTGCTAAGCAACGTAAAGAGGAGGAAAAACGAATTCGAGAAGAAGCTCAGGCAGAGGCCTTAGAGCATATCAGACGAATGAGGTTGAGGAGACAAGGGAGGGATCAGCCTATGACTGACACTCAAGCGTCTCCAGGCTATCACATGGCCATGTGTGAGGCTTCAGGTGAACGTACCCATAAGATAGTGGACCGACGACCTTTTGTGACCCTAGAAATAGGACAACGAGACAGCACAACAAGCGTGAGAGCCTTAATTGATTCGAGAGCAGCCACAAGTGCAGTTCGGCTTTCTTATTGCCAGCTGCTGCAATTGGAGGTAAAACCCCTAGAAGCATACCTGATAGGATTAGGAGGCGTTGAAACCCCTTGCATGGGAGAGGTGGATCTTCCCCTCTACATACAAGAGGTCCTCATGCCAGCAAAAGTGCTAGTGTGTGAAGACGAGGATCTGACCGAACCTCTTGTCTTAGGCCAAGACTAGATCTATGACCACGCAGTCAACCTCAACCTAAGAAGTGGACTTCTTCAGGCTTGGGTAGGCCAAAGCCGTCTCACGATTGAATTAGAAAATCAAGCACTCAAACCAATAGAACAGGCACCAATTCCTGGTCCCTCCAGGAATCCACATGAAGATAACAATGTTGTTCTTGTACAAACTTCTATGGTGCAGAGGATTGTCAATCTTACTGAAGGTACAGGAGCCAATAAGGAGTTCCTAACTGATCCAAAGAAGATTCTAAATGAGCAGACCGAACATCACTCGACACAAAGGAGGCTGATGATCAAGAGGCAGGAGCGCCAACCCGTGCAACATGGAGCATCTCGTGGCGCAAAGCAGATCTGGATACGCAAGGATGGAAGACCCACACCTCTAATAGCAGACTCTCAAGGAGACAAGAAATGAGCCTTACCATCAAGGAACAAAATGAAGAAGCCCTCTAGGATAACCCCTAGGCCTACCATTTCTATTTGGGTTCCTAAGCGGTCAATGAAGGCCATCCCTAATGCTAGACAGATATGGGTGCCCAAGGCCTGCTTACAAGCCCAAATTACTTCACCTTCAGACACTAGAAGGAAGCAACATTCACAAGCACTCGTGGCCAACAACTCAGAAAACGAAAAGATACCTACACCACTCACTGTCTCCACTCCCATCAACCCTAGGAATGTCTGGAAATGGGTACCCAAAAGGTCCCAAATACATCACATTCTCATCCAGAAATCTTCACCTGTCTTTAGCTCTAAGAGCTACGACTCCTCTATCAAAGTCTGGAGAATTAAACCGTGTATTAAACCCCCTGACCCCATTCTGTAAATCCATCCACTCTAACACAGGAGCATTCTGAGCCCATTGCATAGCCAAAGTATGCATCTAGGATGACACTAACCTCTAATCAACACTCACACCTATCACAAACACTTCACCACTAACCACTGACCTCCGGAATTGTCATGTTAGTATTGTGAAGGGAACACCATTACATCTTGTTTCCTATGCAACACTAATGTGCCTTTCTTCTTCCAGCAGATAAGCAACCTACTCTCATGGCAACAGCGGCAGGCACAAGCTCTCAGGCAGGCTCTGGTGCTCCAATCAATTGGGATGCCATGCCGGTGGAGGCCCCACCAACAGCTCGGCCTGAAGAGTTCGTGAATGTGCGGAGAATCCCTATTCCAGATCCACCCAATGGCCTAACTGAAAGAGTAAAGGGGCATTCTCACTGGTTCAATGAGATGCCAGGAGATTTGGGAGACGCGGATCATATCTGGGAGTCCAAGATGGAATGTGGAGGAGTGTGGTGGACCTTCCAGTTCTTCTCACGAGAATTCGAAGCATTGCAAAATGCAGCTCCACTTCAAGACATCTGGCAAAAGGCAGGATTACAGACTTATTTCAGTGCAGATCTGCCTAAACCCGATTTCCTCAGGTGCTACTACCTAATTGCCACGCTGAAGCCGACAGGGGATAAGGATCATTCAGGCACATTCTGGGTGCCCTCCTTGTCAAATCTGGAGGAAATGAGGAAGTTTGAATTGAATGTTACTTTAATCAGGGAAGCACTTCAGATGTATGGCACGCATGTACCTTCTGACCGCGACCCCTTGATACCTGAGTCAATGAAAAGCAATAGAATCAAGAAGCTAAAAGAAATGTGCGCCCTCACCCCCAACATCGCCATACCTTTGCGGATGTGCCTCCAACACTTCGCATTCCCCGCTCAGGACCGTTTCACTCAACCTCACAAGAAAATATGGTATGGGCTATATCTAGCAGAGACTGGAAGCTTACCCATCAAGATGCCTGTATGGATCTTGGACCAAGTGTATGAGGCAGGCAAGCGGGGTGTGAGGAAGCCCACTTTACATGGCTGTTGTGCACTTACCAGAATTATCTATAGATGTCTTACATATGATGTGCCAGTTGCAAGGGCCCTAAAGTATGCACACCTGGAGTTGTTCAAAGGGCGGAAGTCAGGGAGCCAGCCTGCAAAACGAATGCGTGGATCACTCTCCCAGGTAACGATCCCTCAAGAAGCCATGACCGAAGCTTCTCCCCGACCAGAAGCTCAGGTCACACCTTTCACGATCCATCTTCAAGGAGTTCAAGCTAGGGAGGTGGTACAACCCGTTCCATCTGCCCCTCCACTACCTACCGATGCAGAGTTTGCATCTATGGCCACCTTCACAGAGGATCCAAACTTTGATTTTGAAAGATTCCTGCAGACGGTCCCCCTATCAGACAGTGAAGATTCCACTGACAATGTTGATCCGGGTGCATCAGTCCAAAGAGAACGGCCACGGGGCGAGACGAGCAGAGTACATGGGGAAGAAGTGGCACACCATCCTCATGACCCAAACACACAAGTTCAGGAAGGTGCACAAAGAAATGACCCCGAAGACAGTGAAGAGGAAGCCCCTGCCTACACAGCACAACTCAGACGGCTATACAAGACAATCAAGCAGGTGCAGAGAAGACACAAGATGACAGAAGAGGCGAATAGAGCCCTAGTGAACCAAATGCTTCAAAATGAGAATGTCGACTCACATTTTGTGGAATCATTGAACCTATTGGCAGAGACATGTGGGATCGGGGAAGCATTGAGGACAATGGTCTATCAGGAAAACCCTACCTATGATCAACGAAGGATTGATACACATCCACGACGAGGGAAAATGATTCAAATGGAGGTCTCTACTGCCTTGCCTACTACAGTTTCCGAGGATGTTCACATGATGAGCGCAAATCCCATTGACGATCACGAGGTAATTACACAGGTACCATCTCCACCGCCACCTCCCATTCAACCCTCAGAACCCCTTTCCACTAGCCCTTCGGAACACTTGATATCCAACCCTCATGAAACCATTGTACACACCTCCGTTTTTACATCCTTCCCATTACCCACATCCATCACTTCAACCCAAATTTTTGAACCTCACACCGGTCATCCTGCCACCGATCAAACCATAATAGGTCACCCTTCCTATCTCCTCGCCCTTGGACAACCACTTGCCACTAGCCAGACCTCATCCCATCCGTTCCCATCCACCCATACCCAAACCCTATCCACCACTTCCCTAGTAACCGCCTCATGCTCAACCCAGATCACACAACCATCTTTCTGGACAAACCTTGTAAATATACTCCAACAGGTGGATAATTATAATAAAAATTCCCTCTCCCAAACCCACTCCGCCACATTCACTGCCACCACTATCACCCCACCCACCATCCCTATATTCACAGTTCACGAATCACACACTCTCACGTCCGATCCCATGGACATTTCACCATCCACAGGAGCACCCACCACCACGTCTGTCCCACCATCATCACAACTCACTTCACTCATAGGCACATCATCCACTTTTCCCTTCCCCATTTCCCGACCCTTTGCATGTTCCACCTCTACCCATGCATCCACATCATTTAGTAATGCACTAGACACCATGGTTGAAGCCGCCACACAGCTTAAGCAAGAGTATAAGCTATTAGAGGAAAATAACACTGAGCTGTGCAATCTCTCGGCCCAACTCCAGGCCCGAGTCGATGCCTTGGAACTAGGCAATACAACACTACAACATCAGGTGGCTGACCTCCAACAATCAAAGACAGAACTCGAAGCTAAGTATGTAGAGTCTGGCAAAGCTATGGAGGAACAACTCAGAGAACAAATGAGCCGCAATGCGAGACTACAACGAAACATGGCTCTACTCCGATGCCAATTAGCGGCTGCTCAAGAAGAAAACAAAAGACTACAGCAACAAAATCAAGACAACCTCGAAGCAGCTATGGAAAATACTCCAGGGGCACCCATCGACCCTGCTAAATTCCAAGCCATCCCCTCAGAAAACATACAACAAATATTGGAAGCTTATGCCAATCTCTTGGAAGCTCATGATCAGCTCACTGACCAAGTCAAAGATCTACAGAAAGCCCAAGTGCCTACACAATACCACCAGGAACCTAAAGAGATGGCCAATGCGGCAACCTCACCGGAGCCGGAATTATCAGAAACCAATGAAGTACTTGGGCTACGGCAACAGGTTGCAGAACTAAAAATTAAGTTGTTACAGTATGAACGACCTCCCTCTCCACCTGATCAAACCATAGAAGAAGAAACAGTAGTCATTCCAGTGGAGGAGACATTTGAAGATAATTATGAGCCTCAACCCCTTCCAGGAGGCAGAATTACGGAGGAAGGCCAGGATACATATGAGGAACCCCCGTCAGCATGGATGAAGCAGGTAGAGGAGATGGGTCACACTCACGAAGAGCGTGTTGCAACTCAGATGCTAGCCATGAAAGCCATAGAGGAGACCATACTCAAATCTGAATATTTCTCGAACTTGGCTCCTAGGCGGTTGATAACTAGCTCAGAGTTACAATACAAACCTTATTTTGTATTGTTGGCGGACTACAATGCTGAGATCAAACGCATAACCAACAGGTACCCCTCGTTCGCAACACAGTTCGAACCCGAGGATATCCCAGAGGCAGCCAGAAAAGGGGCGATATTCCAACCTACTTGGAGGCAAAGATTACTTGAAACATATCTGGAAATGCTTAGAACATGGGATCACGCTCCCATGCATTTGAAGTATAATCCTTGTTATGGGCCAGTGCAAAGAAGAAGATCATGGAAAGCCTTCGCCATCAAGGTTCAGAACAACGTAAACTGTAGAGAATGGCTTAATTACCCCGCCATTGCACCCCCAACCGGCACACCTACAATATCATACATGATAGCCACTATCAGACATTGGATGCCACGCCTCCACCCCATGCCGGATGTCGCCACTCAAATAATGCTCAAAATTTTGGACATGATGCAAGTGGTCCTAAAGACCTTTCGAAATGTACGTAACATCCAACCTTCAATTCCGGGCTTCATCAACGGTAATTATGATTTACTCTATGACATGAGCACGACCCCTAGCATTCGAGTAGCTTACGCATGGCATGCACGAATAAGATATCTCCCTGCCTGCTACAAGCAAACCTTTGATGATGTGTTCACCACGGGGTTTTGGGAGTCACACTCCGAAGTGTTCGCACCACGGCCAACCCACCTGCTACATCTATTTGCATGTGAACAAACGATGCACTCAGAACTCTACACAACGCCACAACCGAACATGCCGGGTGCCGTCAATTGGGAGGCCCTCCAGAGAGACTTGGTTCGGGGACTACGCATCAAGGAACAAGAAGTGGCAACCGGCCTCCTGCAGAACTACATTGATCAAACAGTGGAGTAGAGGTCTGTCAGAGCCGACAGACGCTAGGGGGGGGAGAGTGTTGACAGCACACGGGAAGAAGCAAGTACGGACACACATGCAGATCTAGCACTAAGGCAACCCTTCATTTTTTTCAAAACCCTTACATCATTTTAAAGTGATTCTCATCACTAAAAACCCTTGTAAATATCATTTCACCTTTTTGTAGCTCCATTTTGTACAAGCCGAGGAGTCCTCGAGCTTGGGAAGCCTTAGAAGTAGTTGCCTGCCAATTTTCATAATTTTTAGACCTCGTTTGAGCCCTCAAATAAGCCCTGGAACCTAATTTTTAACTAGGCCGGACACTAGGTCTGGACAGGGCCAAAGCTAGTCAAAAACTATAAATAGAGCTAGAGAGCTCATTTTGGGGCTGGCTTCTGATAGCTTTGAGCTTGTATGAGAACTTGGTTGCAATATAAGTGATTCCATTGTCTTACTCTCTTTGTTCTTGCCGTATGTGTGCGTGTGCGTGTATGTGTGTGCATGCTTGTGTGCTTCTCACTCACGCACTTGTGCTTCCACTTGCTCGTGGTCTTCATACCATCCTCACGTCTTCCCGGATTGACATTAAAGGAGGTGCTACTCATCACTGAGCTACAATTATGAGGAGACTTTCTCCCCTGTTGCAAAAATGCCTACAATTAGGGTTCTCATTAGTGTTGTTGCATCTAGAAATTGGAATCTCTATCAACTTGATGTAAAGAATGCTTTCCTGAATGGATGGATTTCTGAGGAAGTGTATATGGCACAACCTCTTGGATATGAGGATGAACATCATCCTAACTATGTATGCAAACTAAAGAAAGCTTTGTATGGATTGAAGCAAGCTCCAAGAGCTTGGAATTTCAGATTGGTGACTTATTTTCCGGATCAAGGATTCAAAGCTAGCAAGGCATATACCTCTTTGTTCATAAAGAGGAATGGATCTGAAGTGATCTATTTATGTGTGTATGTTGATGATATTATTATCACAGGCAATGATCTTGAAGGAATCAAACAGGTAAAGACTCAAATGAAGGAGGAGTTCAAAATAAGTGACCTCGGACCACTCACTTATTTTCTTGGATTGGAGTTAATCTACACAGGTTCAGGTATATACATCACACAAAGGAAGTATGTGCATGACATGCTCGTCAAGTTCAAGATGGAAAATATCAAGTGTGCAGGCACACCTATGGAGCAAAATCATAAGCTTAGTGCTTATGAAGGAGAGCCAATTGAAGACATCACAAGCTATCAAAGCTTGGTTGGAAGTTTGAACTATGCAACACTCACAAGGGTGGATATATGATATAGTGTTAGCATATTGAGTCACTTTATGCATAAGCCAAGAAGACCACATATGGAAGCAGCCAAGAGAGTCCTCACGTACCTAAAGGGGACCATGAATGAAGGTTTGTTTTATTCGTATACTTCAGATATTGAGCTAAAGCTCTACTCAGATGCAGATTGGCCCGGATCTAGAGATGATAGAAGAAGCACATCCGGGTATATATCATTTGCAGGTTCAAAAATCATTTCTTGTTCATCCAAGAAGCAACCAACCGTGGCATTATCTTCTACTGAAGCCGAATATAGAGGTTTGGCTAATGCAACTCAAGAAATCATGTGGTTAAAGTCCTTGTACACAGATCTTGGACTTCATTCTTCAACACCTCACATTTTTTGTGACAACACAAGCTCACTACATCTAGCAGCTAATCTGGTATACCATGCTAGAACCAAGCATATTGAAGTCCACTACCATTATGTAAGGGAGAAGCTAATGAGCAAGGATATTCAACTATCCTATGTCTCTACAAATATGCAATGTGCAAACATGTTGACTAAAGCTCTTGATGGTACGAAGTTAAGTAGATTCAAGTTGATGATTGGCTTGCAGGAAATCAAGGACAATTGAAAACTTATTTGGAGGCCAAGCATGTTAGGCTTGAGGGGGAGCTGTTGGTGCATTTTACCCAAGCCTACATGCTTGATATTATGATCATTTGTATGTCACATGTGTAGTCATGTGAACACCTCTTGTAAAAGAGTACATTTTATCTCTTGTAATTGAAAAAAGAAAAAGGAAAAGGATGGCTTACCTCATCCATGATGTAAAAGCAAAGTCATGGCTCTAACTACCTAAAACTACAAATTTTTGAGATGAGGGAATATCTCCTAACTTTGGGGATCACTTTTAGGTGGAGCCATTCGAATGCGAATTCAAAACTCCCTCCAAGAATAGCTATAAAAAGAGCAAGAAGGAAGAGGCGATTAGCAAGCCTTGTACATGACCATTTCATGTCATTTTGTAGAGATTGAAGATTTTACTCCATAGCTCTATCATTCTACTCCCATTGTGCAAATATTCACTGCCAATGTGGTTGTAATCATATGTGAATCTATACATTTATCATTATCCACTTCTCTGTTTTGTTCTCTGCTATATTCACTCAGAGCAGTACCTTCAGAAGGTCATCTCTCAAGTTCTACTCAACATTTTTCCGTGTTTTAATGTGGATTAGATAGCTCTTATTGTCTAGTCTCTGCATACAAATTTTCAATGTCATTGGATTTATACTTTGGGAGATATCTGCATTTTACTACTCACTGGTGTATCTCTATAGAGCCCCGAGAATGGCGGGCATGTTCCAGAAATTGATGAATCTTGTTCTCAGTGCTCAGTCGATCATTTGAAGTGTTTTAACTTGGATTGGGAATTGATATGTCTATTTTCTATGTCCAAAAGGAATTTATCTAATTCCTACCAGGTTGAGAGCATTGTTCAGCTTTTCAATAGGTGTATGTCCAAAAATAGCAAGTTTTTGGGAGCTAGTCATCTTGCAACTTGTGTGTCTTGACTTAAACTTTTGGGCTACATGTTCCAAAGTACTTGGCTGATATGTTGGTGGATTTAGAAAGCTCAAAGGGTCTACTAAGCAACTCTAAAGTCTCAGTTGACTGGTGTGAAGCCGGTTGTAGCAGCACCAACTCACCTTTGGATTGCACCCACCATCTCTCTTCACAATAATCCACAAATTTTTGTACATTGGAAGATGTAAATAGATGTATCTTTTGTAGATGTATGGTTTGTATTGAAGGGAAGATCCTTCCCTCAAAAAATATACAAGAGAGGAGTCATTTAAATTAGGTTCTTTATTCTTTAAGAACTTTTATAAATAAAAAAGGAAAGTTCTTGGGAAACTCCTATTACAAGATAGGAATTAATTTGTAAAGGGCTTTTTGATGAAATGAAGTAGTGATCTCCTTCTTCTTGCAAATTCTTGTTTGAGTTTTTTTGTGCATTTTGAGTGAGATTATTGGTTGATTGTGAATGTGAAGTTTTTTTGAATCCCATGAAGGTATTATCTATCATGTTTACATCATTTTGAATATAGTTTTAGGATTAAGCATTTGTTTAGGTGATTGAAGCAAGTGAAGGTGGATTTTGTATAGATTTTTGAGCTCTACAAAAGGTGAGAGCTTTGAAATGAGCCATACCTCAAGCAAAAGAGACCTTTAACAAAGGGGATATGAGCATTTTTGTGATTCAACCCTATTATTAAATTAAGAGTGTGTGCCATTAGATCATGCATGGAAGCTCCACTTGATTGGGACTCAGATGCATCTATAAAGCCAAAATTTGAGTCTCATATAGCACTAAGTCTAGGATCCTTGCCTAGATCCTTAGGCCCATTTGAGTAACAACCAAAATTCCCTAAGACCACAATGTTATGCACCTAGAGAGGAAAACAAAAGTCATAGAGCTCAAGAGAATCTATGAAGGAAACCATCTCATGAACAAAAGTAAGTGATGCAATAAATGCACATTAAGCATGTTGATGATATTGCTTCTAGTATCATTCCAATTCCTATAGATAAAGTAGGAGATTTCAATGAAGGTGATGAGGGAAATAAAATTCTCTCCTAGAGTACAACACAGTGACTATGAAGAACATTGTTGACTCTAAAGCAAGTGTACAAATCACAATCATTGAGCTATGGAATAAATGGGGAAAAATACCCTCTAAGTCCAACTAGAATGAAATTACAACCAGCAAAAGGGTTTTTGGCAAGCTGTTAGCAGCAGACAAGGGAGTCAACGAAGATCTGGCAAATAGGCCAATAATTTTCTTCAGGAAGAAAGTACGTATGAGCATTCACGCAGATCTAGCACTAAGGCAACCTTAATGTTTCAAAACCTCTACACCAACTAAAAGTGATTCTCATCACTAAACACCATTGTAAATACCATTTCATCTTTTTGTAGCTCCATTTTGTGCAAGCCAAGGAGTCCTTGAGCTTGAGGAGCTTTAGAAGTATCTACCTGCCAATTTTCGTATTTTTTAGATCTCGTTTGAGCCCTCAAATAAGCCCTGGAACCTAATTTTTAACTAGGCCGGACACTAGGTCTGGACAGGGCCAAAGCTAGTCAAAAACTATAAAAGGAGCTAGAGAGCTCATTTTGGAGGTTAGATTGTAATTGAAACGAACTTGTAAGAGCTTGTGAAAGTAATCTAAAGAACTCCATTGCTCCTCACTCTTTGTCTTACCGTGTGTGCGCGTGTGTGTGTATGTGTGTGCTTGTTGGTGTGCTTCTCACTCACGCACTTGTGCTTCCACTTGCTCGAGGTCTTCATACCATCCTCACGTCTTCCCGGATTGACATTAAAGGAGGTGCTACTCATCACTGAGCTACACCAATTTTTGGCGCCGTTGCCGGGGATCGAGCTTTGAGGACGAGCGTGTGATGGTAAGACGTAGAGTTGACGCGTTGGAGTTGTAGGTATTTTCTTCACTCTCATCGATTTTCTTTTACTTTCTTCACCATCTTCATCACCATCATCATCATCACCATCTCCCACCTCCATCTCCATCATCGCGAAAATTTCTGTTTTTTGATCATATCACCATCTCCACCTCATTTCCCTCATTCCACTTGTGAGAGAGAGCGAGAGAGCGATATTGCTTGCACTGTTTTTGCATGTTTATTGTGTTTCTTGCAGGTATCATCATCACCATCCCCTCCAGCACGCTGCGCAGGTACGAAACTCGTTGAATCTGTCTCGCAGTCGCCAGCTTCTGTCGATCGCGATCGACAGAAATTTCGATCATTTGGTAAAACAAAGTGCACCACTAGCACAAGCATGATGAGCACATCCTAAAACACTAAAAACAGTAGAAAAATTCCGAGGTTTTCTGTCAATCGCGACCGACAGCCTCTGTCAATCGCGATTGATACTGTCAATCGCGATTGACACTGTCAATCGCGACCGACAGACCCAGTCAATCGCGATTGACACCGTCGATCGCGATCGACAGACTTCACGACCGACAGACTGCCACGTAGGACCCTGTCAATCGCGATTGATACCGTCGATCGCGATTGACAGCCACGACCGACACCTCTGTCAATCGCGATTGATACCGTCGATCGCGATTGACAGCCACGACCGACACCTCTGTCAATCGCAATTGACACCGTCAATCGCGATTGACTGAAATTCAACGATTGATTGACTTTTGCGCGTAGCCACGTGTCCATCGCGACTGATAGACTCCCGATTGACTGAAATTCCGGCGAAAAATCCGGAAAACGTGTCAATCGCGATTGATATTGTCGATCGCGATTGACAGCCACGATCGACTCTGTCGATCGCGATTGACACCGTCGATCGTGATTGACACTGTCCATCGCGACTGACAGGCCCGACGGACACCTCTGTCAATCGCGATTGACAGACCAGTCGATCGCGATTGACAGGCTTTTTCGGCCAAAAATTAGGGTTGTTTTGTTCAAAATTGGGATAATTGTGGGGCAACATAGTCAATCCATTAGCACTTCAGAGGTTCCTACACTTGAGATTTGGGAGAAAATCCTAGGATCCGTCAGCCAGATTGAATCCTGTTTTAACCCCCTCAACCCTGAACAGTCATAACTTTTTCATACGAAATCCATTTTTTGAGCTCTAGGGCTTGTCGGAAAGCTCGTGACATATACTACACGCCCTCAACTGTTTTTTATAAAGATAATGCGGTGATTTTCAGATAGGGTATTTTGAAGTTGAACATACCCAGGGGGATCAAAGTTAGGGGTATTTAGAATTGTTTTCTTAAAAATCTCTATACAAATTAGTGTTTGTGCTTCAGGAATGAAAATCACTGGTTCTGTCTTTGGAATCTAAATCTTAAAGCTAACGTTGGAACTCCTATAGATCTATTGAGAGCATCGAAAGGCGTTCTAAGCAAGCGTAAGTGCAAGCTTGGGAACACACTTCCTGGGCATTTAAGGGCAACCAAGCAGGAAACAAAAGGTTGGAATATTCTCAACTCCCTCTGTCATTTTTTAGCTCAGGCTAAGTACGAATAGTGCTAGAGGTAAGTCAGGGCAACGATAGGCAGGTATCAAGTTGAAGACTACCTAAAAATTCAAGTTTAAGCGGAAAACCTAATCTCTGTACTGTCAATAATATAAAGGAAAAGAACCTTACGTGGGACGATCAAATCCAAGTGCGGAAAAATACTCAAGTATTCCTGACGACGCAATACCAGATAAGATCTTAAACATAATAACTCACTAAAAACGAATCAAGTGACTGAGACCAATTGATCGGCAACGAGGTTGTACTCAGGGCAAAAATTGGGCTACTTAGATAGGCATATGAACCTTAGATCAGGACGGCATCTAGTAAGGGAGAGACAAAGCCTTAGATCTTCAGAGGCTAGTGTTAACCACACTGCTAGGTCTTGGGCCCAGCAGTTGAGCCACCACTCGTACTACCCTAGCTCTGAGACCAGTGCGTCAGAGATGTCTCAAGGCATGGATAGACCTACGGGAAGTTCAGGAGTGCCTTACTTGCACAGGGTAGAAGGCCCTTACAAAACACAGCTGGAATACCTTAGGACCAACCGATTGGGTGCTAGCATCTATGAGGACGGCCTAGGAAGATCTGTGGTACAGATTAGGAATCCTGATCAATCCATTGGATTGGAGCACCCAGCTGTCAAATTTGAAAACGGTGCATACCTGGACAAGGAAGGAACCATATACGTAGTCACCAGTCACCCAGATAGGACAGATGAATTTGGAAATGTAATCCCTGAAGCGGACTTAGGTGACTTGGAACAAGGAAACATGGGTGCGGAACCTAGAACCCCTCGAGGCAAATCTGTTCTCACTAGGATTATCACACCTGAGTGGGTTCCCCAAGACAACAAGAGCATAGAGTTGCTCCTCAATCGAGAAACGGACGAAGCCTTTTGGAGATATAAATCTAATCAGCCAACTGATATAGGAACTCTCATGATCTATGAGTTTAAGGATCCGGATAGCCCAGGTAGAGTGACCTACTTAGATCACACTTCGGAAAGGATCTTTGTGGTGACAGAAAATGATAGGCATGCTTACACTTGGAAGGGTGAATTCATTTTCCCCCAACCAAGATCGAATGTATCCTATGGTCACCCTGGAGCTGGAACATCCCAAGCTCATGGAATGCAAAGAGACAGAAGTAGAGATAGACCAGAGGTAAGCTTTGCCAACCCCGTGGGCAGAGAAAGAACGAGGACGGAAACAAATAGAGTAGAACCTGAGTTACTTAGAGCTCACAGGAATCAGAGAAATGTGGATGGATTCCCTCTGCCGAGACCTAGAGAGCACACAAGAACTTTGAGACCAACCCAGCTAGTTAAGTCCATGAAGAATTACTTTGATGGCACAGGAGATCCCTATGATCATGTGGCGGAGTTCAAGCAAGTCTTGAGAGCCGAACAAGTGGAGGATCTATTCACGCAGTACAATGCCTTCGGTCTAACTCTTAGGAACACAGCACTTACATGGTTTCAGCCATTGGATGAGCGACAATTCAGGAGCATAGACCAACTCCTAGAGGCTTTCATCGTAGAGTTCTCTAAGAGTGGCATAAGACACAATACCTCCTCACTGATTCACAGCTTCAAGCAAACCTCTCAAGAGACCGTGAGACTTGCAGGAAGAAGATTTAGGCAATATCTTGAGAGATGTCCTGTTTCAGAGTTACCTACACCAGCTAAACAAGTAGCCTTATTCTTGGATGGATTGCTGAGTACGAAATTGAGATCCTATGTGTATCTGAAGGACCCTAGGACTATAGAAGAGTGTGTACGCATGTGCATTGACATAGAAGATAACCTAGGGGAAGAACTAGAGCTTTCCAAAATCTACAAAGATTCAGATAGTGCATCTAGTCACTCTTCCACGCAATCCACATCAATTGAGGAACTGGCAGAGAAAGTGGCTCAGAAATTAGGTGTCTCTAGCAAACAAACTCCGAGATTTGCCCCTGTGAAGAGATGCTACACTTGTGGTGGCGACCACATGGCGAATGTATGTCCCATTATGGCTCAACCCCAAGTAAACCCTAGTAGCCAGTACTGCACTATCGAACGAAGATACACAAATCACACCGCACAAGACTGCCCATACAACAAGCAAGCAGTTAGGCAAGCCTACCCTCAGCCATACCCTCAGCAAGGCAGATACCAAAACCAATACCCACCACAACAGTATGCTAGACCTCAACAAACCTACCAACCACAATACCAAGCCCAGCAAAGACCTCAGCCTGTGTTAGTCCAACAACCTCCAGCTCCACCCAACATGATCCCTGTAAAGTATGCAGCAGCAGAAGAAAACCTAAACCGAGCTATAGTCCCCATAACACCTTTGCTTTCAGAAAGTGATCCCAGTGACCATAGCTTCGATTCTACGCATGTTGAGAGTCCCCAGGCTTACTTCATGCAGTCTCCTGAACATGGTGAGTCTTACTATAGTGAAGAGCCAAATGAACCTAGTTGGGAATCGGATTACGCAAATGTCATGTACGCAAACCCCAACCCTAGACCTCAACCTAGGCAAGTAAGACCCTCGTTCCCTAGAGGACCATGCTACAGATGTCAGGGAGATCACCTCATCCGTGATTGTCCCTTACCTCCACCTACTCAACCGCAGTCAGTGATGATCCAAGGATATTGCCAAGAGTGTGGGAAGGAGCATCTCTTACGAGATTGCCCTAAAAATCCCAATAACATGCCAAAAATCACTCCTATCAACGTTGTCGGATTAGTGGTAGACTCCACAGGGAGCGTGACTTCCACCGCACCAGTACAGGTAGTCACTAGAGCTCAAGCATTGCAGCAAAACCAAGGGGCAGACCAGGAAAAGAGCCCAACAGCTAGTGAAACTGAGAGCATAACCAAGAAAAGGACTAGAGCGTGGAAAGATAGTCGAGAAAGAATGAAAAGACAATGGGCTAAAAAGATGAGTGAACTTGAGGAAAGCATAAGAGAAACCAAAGCCAGGATAACTGAACTCACATCTCAAACTCCCTCTCACACTACCCCACCACCACCTTTCCCATCGCCATCCGACCAGCCACCTTCCAACCCGCCTCACATAAACCCACCACCCCCTAGAGTAGGATCAGTCCTAGCAGATCCCACTCCCGAAGACCTTAATATGATGCTTAAAGCTTATCAGGCCAGAATCCAAGAAGGGCCAACCATAACCGATCATGAAAAATGCTACCCTAGAGCCGAGCTAGAGCTTGAACGAACTAAAATTTGTGCCAAAATGGTGGAATTGGCTCAGACCATGTTTGAAGCTAGTCGCCTCTTTAACATCTCTAGCTCAGCTAAGACGCAGTTACATTTTGACGGACTGCTAGAAAGAATAGAGAGGCTAATTGCACAATCAGAGAAGGAACCTGCCCCTCAAAGAAAGGAAAGGGCAAGAGAACGAATAAGCCAGCCTCTTCAAGAAGCCCAGGTGCCTCCTCAAGAAGCTTATCTTCCCCCCCAAAAGGCAGATGTGCCTCCCTTGAAAGCTCACGTACCTCCACTGGTTGTCCACATTCCTTCTCAGGGAGCATATGAGCCTGTTCGAAAAAGTAATAGAATAAGTAATCCTCCCCAGGAAGCTTGTGCTCCAAACATCTATGAGAGCGAGGAAAGAGCCAACGATAGAATAAGCCCTCCTTCCCAGGTTGCTTATGTGCCTAATTCTACGGAGCCAGACACTTCTTCTTCTATGAATCGGTTTGCACCAGACTTCCTGCGAGAAATACAAGAAGATAAATGGGATAACGAAAGTGAAGTCGCCCCTCCCTTTGAACTTGTGGATGATGCACACGACCAATTCCCACACGACATCCCATCTATTTACGGGGAACATGAGAGCACCCAATCTCAAGAAAGATTAGACTTCGAGTCTAATTCTTTACAGGAATTACCCCACTTCACGGGCCCATGGGAAGCCAAGTCCACGTGCATGAGAGCACCCACAGTCATGGTAAGAAATGAAGATTCAGTCATACCTAGGAACACAGAGGTAGGGAAGAACACTAACGTGCAGTGCAATCTCAAGTTAGAAGAGCTACTCAAGGTTAGACCTGAATCGTGGAAACATGTAGCCAAACAAGTACCTGAGATAGCAAAATCTCGTTCCCAGGTAGGATCACATAGGACAGTGCCAGAGATACCCTTGGATAAGATAGGAGATATGTGTGAAGGTGAAGAAGGGAACACCTATCTTCCCATTACTTATCAGGAATACACCACTAAGGCAATTTTGGACTCAGGTGCAGGAGTTGCAATTGCCACCACTTCCCTGTGGAAACGTTGGGGCAAGCCGGCACTCAGGCCAACGAGAATGAAATTGCAAATGGCCGATGGTCACATAGAGAGACCCCTAGGATTGCTAGAAGGAATAACTCTCACCACTTGTGGTGTTGAGTTTGAACATACTTTTGCTATATGTGACTTTAGCAAAAATCATGCCTATGAGATGATTTTGGGACGACCATTCATGCGACAGTTGCAAGTGGTACAGGATTGGGGAACTAATTCCTTGTACCTGCAACACTTAGGTGTTACGACCAAAGTCAATCTCAAGGATTACTCTCATAGAGATGTTCCCCCTATCCAATGGAATCCCATCCATAGAGCCAAAGATGACACGGAATCTGTGCATTCCATAGGGTCAGGATCCTCATGGATGCATGAAGACACTCATTTGTGGATGTGCAAGGTTGCAGTAGAAGAAGAGAAGAGAGAGAAAGCCAGAGAGGTAGGTGCAAAAGAAACACATAGATCAATTCAAGACCCAGCCTATGCACCTGTAGTATTTCCTGACGAGGAATTTGAACCCCACGGCTGGGCAGAAATCCTAGCAACAATGGACGTAGCCATCAATGAAGAACAATGGACACCTCACTGTGATGAGGATGGCTATGATATTTCAGTCTTCTCCATAGAGCCAATCATGGGAGAGGCAGTTCTAGAAGAATGCGAACCCAGCCCTGATGTCTTTGAGGATGCAAGTGACTCCGATCTAGAGTCAATCATCATGGACCCACCCTTTGCATCAGATGAAGAATACTTCCATGAAGTAGAATTTCAACCCCAGAGGCATGGAGAGCTTACAAATGATGTAAGATTAGCCACACATGTGACCCCAAAGGAAGAAGGAAAGAAACGGAAGAAGAGAGAAGTCTCACCAGAAGAGGAAGAATCTTTGTTTGAGGTCCCAGAAAATTTTAAGAAATATGAGATAGATGACAGGAGAGTCATGATAAGAATGCCTAAACGAGAGGCTCAAGCGGGAGAGGCCTATGATAACAAAGAAACCACCAAGAAAATAGTAGTGGCCCTAGAAGAAGGAGAGGAGAGATGCACATACATAGGCCATGACCTAACAGAGGAAGAAGAGCATGCGTTAATAGCCTTGCTAAGGGAATACAGGGATGTATTCGCTTGGAGTTACAAGGATTTGAAGGGTGTTGACCCAGACATATGCTCACACACCATCCCCATGACCTCAGATGCTAAACCCTCTAAGCAAAAGCCCTACACATAGAACGATAATTACGCTGCTAAGATCAAAGAAGAGATAGATAGACTGGTTGAAGCTGGATTTATCTATGAAATTGAGCACACTGAATGGGTATCCCCCATTGTGGTGGTGCCCAAGAAGAACGGAAAATTGCGTGTATGCATTAACTTGAAGAAGGTCAATGCAGCCACAATTCGAGATAACTATCCGCTTCCCATCACAGAACATCTCCTAGAACGAGTAGCAGGAAAGGAAGTGTACAGCTTCCTCGATGGATTTTCGGGCTACAACCAAGTAGCCATAGCTCCAGAAGATCAGCATAAAACGGCTTTTGCCACAGAGTGGGGCATATTTGCCTTTAGAGTAATGCCATTTGGGCTTACCAATGCGCCAACAACCTTCCAGAGGCTGATGTGCCATGTATTTAAAGAGTTCCTGAGGAAGAATTTAGAAGTCTATGTTGATGATCTTTGTGCTCATTCCAACATGAGACAAACCCATATTCCTGAACTCAGACAAATCTTTGATAAATGTAGAGAATATCAAGTCTGCCTGAACCCAGAAAAATGTGTTTTCATGGTCAGACAAGGCAAGATTCTAGGACACATAGTGTCAAAGAATGGCATATCCACTGATGAAGAGAAAGTGAGAGCTATAGCAGAGCTACCTAGGCCAAAAAATGTCAAGGAAGTACAAGCTTTCATGGGGCATTGTGGTTATTACCGACGATTTATACACATGTATGCCGTCATTGCAAAGCCCATGTACGGACTGCTGACTAACTTTGAATGGACTGATGAATGTGAGAATTCCTTCCAGGAACTGAAACGAAGATTATGTTCAGCACCAATCTTGACCACACCAGATTGGAATAAGCCATTCCATGTTCATGTGGATGCATCCAATTATGCCATTGGATGTGTGCTTGCACAACCTACTGGTGAAGGTAATATGGATCTTCCAATTGCCTATGCCAGTAGACAGTTGAATGCAGCTGAACGAAATTACACCACTACGGAGAGAGAAGGTTTAGGCATGGTATATGTAGTTAAGAAATTTAGACACTATTTGCTTGCAAATAAGTTTAAATTTTTTACTGATCATCAGGCTTTGCTATACCTCGTAAACAAACCATGCAATACAGGAAGATTAGTGAGGTGGTTTCTCTTGCTCATGGAATATGACTTTGAGGTCGTGGTAAGGAAAGGTAGGACTCATTTAAGAGCAGATCATCTCTCTAGGCTCACCTCCGGAGAAGCCCCACAGGGAGTGTCAGATGATCTTCCTGATGCTTACTTGTTTAATTTGGAGGTGGTGCCGCAGTGGGCTAAGCCATTGGTACCAGTATTGACATACGGGCCTAACCATCCAGTGGTAAACACACGGAATAAAGAGGTTGTAAAAGCCCAAAAGTACCACATCATGGCAGGAAGTATGTACAAGCACACAGATCAAGGGATCTTGGCTTGTTGCGTAGAAGAGGATGAGTACGCTAAATGGTTGCAATTAGCACATGTAGGTGCATTAGAGCAACACTATTCAAAACAACGAACCCTACAGACTCTAAGGAGACTAGGAGTGCATTGGCCAACTATGGAAGCTGATGTCCAAAAGTTGTGCAAGGAATGCCCAATCTGTTGCACTAAACCACCGGTGGAACACGCTACTCTTTATCAAGTATCCATTGTGCCAGATTGGAGCGAACCTCTAGTATCCTTCCTGAGGACTAACACATTCCCTCCAGACATGACTCTGGCTAGGAAAAGGAGTTTAGAACAAGAAGCCCTCGATTACTCACTCATTGGTGATAATCTATACAAACGCGGTAAAGATGGTTACCTGAGACTGTGTGTCCATGAAAGTGAATATCTTAAGATCTTGGAAACTGCTCACCAAGGTGTAGCAGGAGGACACTTTGGACCAGATCGGGTGATCAAGGCAGTACTATTTGCGGGCTTCTGGTGGCCTACCCTTCACATGGATGCACATACCTATGTGAAACGGTGTGGTGTCTGTCAGAGAACTCAGTATCCTATACGAAAAGATGAGATGCCACTGAAACCTATGATGGGTGGACGTGCGTTCTCTAAATGGGGAATAGACTTCGTAGGCCCTATTAATCCCCCAGCTAAGGGTTCTCATGCAGAATACATCATTGTTGCGACAGACTATCTAACCAAGTGGGTAGAGGTAAAGGCTACGACAAAGAACGATGCTCAAACAACTGCTAAATTCTTGTTTGAGAATGTGTTCACAAGATATGGGTTACCTATAGAGCTGGTAAGTGATAGAGGCACTCACTTCTTGAATGAAGTTATTGAAAATCTGCTCCAAGAATTCTTGGTGATACATAAGAAGTCTGCCCCCTATCACCCTCAAGCTAATGGACAAGCCGAAAGCACCAACAAGATCTTATGCAATGTACTGACAAAATTGGTGAACACTAAACGCTCTGATTGGGACAAACAGCTACACCATGCTGTTTGGGCATACCGAGTCGCCTACAAAACGGTACTCCAAGCCACCCCCTTTCAGATGGTATTTGGTCAAAACGCAGTGCTACCTTTAGACTTTTTGATACCTACATTGAAAATAGCACAAGAGCACGAATGGACAGGTCATGAGCTCT
Organism: Ceratopteris richardii; assembly: GCA_020310875.1. Taxonomy (NCBI): domain Eukaryota; kingdom Viridiplantae; phylum Streptophyta; class Polypodiopsida; order Polypodiales; family Pteridaceae; genus Ceratopteris; species Ceratopteris richardii. The sequence continues at coordinate 137,770,906 of CM035413.1, forward strand.
CTTCTAGGATCTTTGACCTTGAACAACTAGGAGAAACAAGACTGAGAGCAGCTGCAGGGATATATGCTGCAAAGAAACGACAGAAGGCATACTTTGATGCCCATGTGAAGGATAAGGGCTTGAAAGCAGGAGATCTAGTTTTAGTTTACACATTGAAACAACATGCAAGGAAGCTAGAAAAGAGAGGCTACGGACCTATGATCATCAATAGGATCTCAACAAGTGGAGCAGTACAACTAGCCACATTAGAAGGCGATGTTCTACCAAACTATATTAGCGGATGCAGGGTTAAGTTGTATCAGGAACCTCTCACAGAGGAAATGTTAAGTCGACTCAACACTGCGAAGAAACGCAAAGAGGAAGAAAAGCGAATTCGAGAAGAAGCTCAAGCAGAAGCCCTAGAGCGCATACGAAGAATGAAACTAAGAAGACAAGGTAGAGAGCTCCCTAGGCAAGATGCATTTGCAGATCAAGGATATGACGTAGCTATGTGTGAAGTTTCAGGTGTTAGCTCACATAGGATAACTGATCGACGTCCTTTCATAACCTTAGATATAGGACAAGGAAAGAGTGCAAGGACTGTAAGGGCCTTGATTGACTCAGGTGCAGCCACTAGTGCTGTTAAATCATCTTACTGTCAAGAGTTGCAGTTAACTGTCAATCCTGTGGAAGCATATCTCATAGGATTGGGAGGCGTGGAAACCCCTTGCATGGGCGAGGTGGAACTTTCACTCTATATTCATGATGAGACAATGACAGTTAAAGCGCTAGTATGCCAAGACGAGGACCTCACGGAACCCCTTGTCCTGGGTCAAGACTGGATTTATGACCAAGCAGTCAACTTAGACCTAAGAAGTGGACTTCTTCAGGTATGGGTGAATCAGACTAGAATTACAATGGAGTTAAATAATGGAGCACTCAAGGAACTAGGAAAGGCACAGACTCCTGGTCCTTCCAGGGGTGCACATGAAGCTGACCATGTTGTTCTTGTCCAAGGCTATGTGACGCAGAAGAATGAAGATCTCAAAAAAGGAGTCAAAACCACAACGGAACTCCCTTCTTTTCCAAAGGCCAGAGGGAGGCAGAAACCAAAGGTGGATCAAAGACAGAAGAAGCAGAGTACTACCTATGTCGGAGATCAAAAGTACCTGCGCAGCAAAATGTCTCAGCGAGTGAAACAAGTGTGGGTGCGGAAAGGCGAACACCCGGTTGCACTCAAGCCAACCACACGGGCAAAGCCTCTTATTAGTAACCAACAACACGACACTAATGAGAAGTCTTTCAGAGGTTCTTCTGCTAATGTGAAGTCTATTTGGGTGCCCAAGAGGTCGATGAAGGCTAGCCCACAATCAAGACAAATTTGGGTGCCTAAGGCTTGTTTGCGGGCTCAAATAGCTACACCAAGACCATATCCCATACAGTATGATCCATTCACTCGCACAGCTGGCATCCCCTCATTTTCAACAATCAGGAACACACCAAGGCCCATGAGCTCAAAAATAATCGCTTGTAAATGGGTCCCTAAAAAGCCTCATTTTCTAGCCGACACACCTATAAAGCTCTCGAGAGTCTCTACAAAACCTAGAGCAAAACCTATCTGCTGCATTTGGCAGCCCAAGACTTGTAATAAACCCCCGGATCGCATTTGTAAATCCATGTCAACATACTAACCACATCACTATCACACTACATCACTAAACTTAACTCTTAGGCCTACCGAACAACTAATCACACACACACTTGCATCGAGCACGTACTAACCCATTATTCGCTCCCGACCCTCATGATTATATTGTAAGGGGAACAACAACGGTTCTCTCTTGTCCCGTACAATGTTAACACATGTTTGTATATTCTCACAGAGACAGGCAACAAGAAGTAACATGGCCGATACGGTAGGAACCAGCTCCCAGGCAGGCAACAGCCCCCAAATTGTGGACATTGACAGCCTTCCGATCGAGGAGGAATTAAAGGAAAGACCAGCGGCATTACGGGCATTGCACGCCATACCAATTCAGAATCCTCCACAGGGTCATACAATGCCGGTGGGCAAAGCTTCACACTGGTTCAGTGACGTTGCTGGACCTCTGGGTGAAGGCACATATATGTGGGAGTCCGAAGTAGAATTCAATGGACGGTGGGGCAGATACCACTTCTTTACCAGAGAGTTTGAAAAGCTACAGAATAATGAGGGACTGAAACCAATATGGAAGAAGGCTGGGCTTTATGATTACTTCAAGTTCCAACTACCAAAGCCAGATTTTCTAAGGTGCTCATATTTAATTAGTACCCTCACTCCCAGCAAAGACAAGAAAGGATACAGCTCCTTTGTGCTCCCATCACTCACAAGGGGCAATGAGCTAAAGCGTTTCCGCTTGACGATCAACTTAGTGAGAGAAGCTCTTGATATGCACGGAATGCACATTCCTACGGAGAAAGAGACTATGGTTCCAGATAATATGAAGAACAGGAATCTGACGAAGCTAAAGGACATGGTTGCGATGACGCCGACAATTGCCATTCATCTACGTATGGTCATGCAACACTTCGCATTTCCCGCGCAAGACAGGTTCACAATGCCTCCCAAAAAAAATCTGGTTTAGCCTCTACCTGGCGGATGCTTTTGATTTGTCCATCAATATGCCCCACTGGATTATCGACCAGATTCATATGGCTCATCAAAGATGGTATAAGAAGCAAAAGTCTGTGTTGTATGGTTGTTGCGCACTTACAAGAATTGTATACAGATGTCTCGCATATGATGTACCGGTGCAGAGGGCTCTCGTTTGGTCCAGAGCACAGGAGTTTCAACGTAGATTGTCAGCTGTGGGGCCTCCCTCAAAGAAGATGAGAGGCACTGTCCAGATGCCTTGTGCACAAGCTCGCGGTGCAACCCTAACGCCGGAAACAACCCCAAGACTTCCCCGACGAGTGCAACCATTTACCATCAGGTTACCCAGGCACAGCACTGATGGCCCGAATCTTGTGTTTCCCCCAGTACCGACTGATCTGGAATTCCCGCATGGATTCACTCTGGAGGATTTAACGGACGAAGAAGTGGCTAGAATCATCGACGCTGTAAACGCAGAAGTTGAAGCAGAGCAAGCTGGTGGACAGCCCACTGCCCCAGACCAACCCCAGCCCAGCCAACCAGACGTAGTCAATGTGGACGATGAAGAAGAAGAACATGAGGAGACACGGGGTGGACAATCAGAAGAAGAAGAACAAGAGTATGATCAGGAAGCCATACAAGTACTGGAAGGTGCCCCCGCCTATACTAACGCATTAAAGAAGCTCTATGATACGATGAACCGAGTCCAACAGCAGCACAGGCTGTCATTAGCAGCAGGTAAAGCCCTCATGAACCAGATTCTGGAGGAGGAAGGCGTGGACGAGCAATACCGTGCCACCTTGGAAATGATATCAGATGCTTTGGGAGTACCTGAAACGGTGCATACTGCACTAGCGCAATCACGAAGGACAGAGAAAAGATATGGAAGACGTCCCCCACGAACGGGAAAACAAATGAATGTATTAGGATCAGGACCACAAGGCACCCCCACAACCACGGGCACTGCACACACCGTTCACGACACCGAGGAAGCCCATACATCAAGCGCACCTCCATCACCTCCCTTACCACCTTCTCCTCCCTCTCCACCACATTCACCTCCCATCACCAATGTAACTACCACCGTTACCACCTCCGAACCCATCGCCATGACTGAAACGCAAACGGCCTATCAACCCACACACCCTCTCAACACCTCCCGTGTATACACGTCCACTACCACTGTAGTCCTAACGGCATCTATTGACATCCCCATTCCCCCACCCACACTTTCGGGCAGTTCACATCCACAACTGCACACACCACTGTACACATTCACCACAATCACTGCACCCACTGTTCCACTATTCACAATCACTACCACTACTGCTTCCACCACAGATTTTATGGACATATCACCTTCCACCGCACCTCTCCCTTCCCCCATACCACCACAATCTCCCATTCCCCCACCACCCACTTCACCATTTCCCAGCACTGCATCCACACTCCCCTTCCCCTTTCCCTTCCCCGCTGCACATAACACCCTCCCTGCATCCATCCCCATTAATAATGTATTTAATAGTATGTATCAATGCATGGCCCAACGTCAGCAACATTACCAACATCTGGACAACCAACATACAAGGCTTTTCCAAAGCCACGAAGATCTCCAAGCACGGTTTAAGGATCTTGAAGAGCAGAAGCAGCTACTACAAGAGCAGCACATGACCTTACAGGAACAACATGCACAATTAGTAGCCAACCCACCCCAAGCAGATGATGAAGAGCGACGACACATGGACGAGCTGCTACATTCTCAAATCACAGAGAACCTCAAACTCCGCCGAAACATGGCTCTATTACGGAAGCATATGTCGGCAGCCCTAGAAGAAAATAGACGGCTGCAGACACAAAATGAAGAGAACTTGGAGTTAGCCATGGAAGGTTCCCCACAGGACATAGACCCAAAGAGATTTAAGGCTATTCCCTCGGATAATATGCAGATCATTTTGGAAACCCATGCGGATCTCCTCGCAGCCCATGCAGACTTAGAAAAGGAAAGAGATGAACTACGAAGGCAATTGGCAGCTCAACCAGCACCACCCAGAGAAGTACCGACCACAGTTGACACAGCTGACGAAGTAGCAGCGCTCAAAGCAAAAATTGAAGAATTGGAAAAGAAAGTGCTTGTATATGAACGCCAACCCTCCCCCTTGGCAGAACCAGAGCCGGAAGATCTTGTGCCAATAGAAGTAGAAGAAACATTTGAAGATCCCTATGTTCCGATGCCAACACCCGGGGGTAAGCGAACAGAACAGGGCATGGACACAATTGAAATTGAGGCACCTGAATGGATGCAAAAATTAGAGAAAGTAGCCACGACGCATGATGACAGGGTGGCAGTCCAAATTGCTTTGATGTCAAAGTTGGAGGAGGTTGTAATAAAATCTGATTATTTTCAGAATCTCTCACACCATAGGTGGATCGGCCCATCAGACGACCTGTATGTTCCCTTTTGCGTGCTAATGGCAGATTATAATGCAGAAATCAAGCACCACACCTCAAGGGAACCCACCTCTGCCATCCAATTTGCACCTGACGACATCCCAGAAAGTGCCAAGCAGGGACATATTCGCCAACCAATGTGGAGAATTAGGCTGCTCGAAACATACCCAGAAATGGTCCGAACATGGAACAACATGCCCTTGTACATCAAATATAACCCATGTTATTGCCCTGTATTTCGAAGGAGATCATGGCCGGAGTACACACAAACAGTGCTGACAATTAAAGGATGTGAGAAGTGGCTCAATTATGTGTACTTCGCACCCCCGAAGGGCCCACCTACGATTGGATATATGATTTCGACGATTCGCCATTGGGGGGTCCGGTTCAAGAATGTACCTGATGTCATGACTCAAATGTGCCTGAAAATTTTCGAACTTATGTTGGTCACCTTCAGGACCTTCAAAAATATCAAGGAACCGCATCTCTCAGCATTGGGATTTAATGAAGGTAATCAGGACCTTGTATACGACATGAGCACAACCCCATCGATTAATGTTGTGTATGCATGGCACGCTCACATCAAATATCTACCGGCCTACTTCAAACAAACGTTTGAAGAGATGTTCGTCACGGGATTCTAGGAATATCACTCCGAGATATTCATTCCCAGACCATCCCATCTCTTGCAGTTGTTTGCAGTGGAACAAGCTCTACATTCCGAAAAGCTACGTATACCACATCCAGAGGTTCCCGGGCCAGTAGATTGGGATGCGCTACTCACAGATTTGGCCAAAGGATTGAGGATTGCCGAACATCACCTAGCGCAGGATGTCGTCGAGTACTACATTCAAAAACCCTCACAACAAGGGTCTGTCAGGGACGACAGACGCGAGAGAGGGGGGGGTGTTAGCAGCAGACAAGGGAGTCAACGAAGATCTGGCAAATAGGCCAATAATTTTCTTCAGGAAGAAAGTACGTATGAGCATTCACGCAGATCTAGCACTAAGGCAACCTTAATGTTTCAAAACCTCTACACCAACTAAAAGTGATTCTCATCACTAAACACCATTGTAAATACCATTTCATCTTTTTGTAGCTCCATTTTGTGCAAGCCAAGGAGTCCTTGAGCTTGAGGAGCTTTAGAAGTATCTACCTGCCAATTTTTGTATTTTTTAGATCTCGTTTGAGCCCTCAAATAAGCCCTGGAACCTAATTTTTAACTAGGCCGGACACTAGGTCTGGACAGGGCCAAAGCTAGTCAAAAACTATAAAAGGAGCTAGAGAGCTCATTTTGGAGGTTAGATTGTAATTGAAACGAACTTGTAAGAGCTTGTGAAAGTAATCTAAAGAACTCCATTGCTCCTCACTCTTTGTCTTACCGTGTGTGCGCGTGTGTGTGTATGTGTGTGCTTGTTGGTGTGCTTCTCACTCACGCACTTGTGCTTCCACTTGCTCGAGGTCTTCATACCATCCTCACGTCTTCCCGGATTGACATTAAAGGAGGTGCTACTCATCACTGAGCTACACAAGCCCTATTAGTCTTCTAGAGGATATTCTTAGAAGAAACCCCTAATGAGATGAAGTGGGCTGAGGATTATGAGTCCATAGAAATCGACACTAGCTCCACAGATGAGATAATGGAGCCTAGCATGAACAAGGAGAACACGAATGGTGATGGTTGGGAGATGGCTAAAAATGAGACTTATTTTAGTTCATGTGAATATTTAGTTGAGAAAGAGATGACATTTGGCCAAAAGATAAAAACAATGCATATCATAATAAGTAGAAGAGAAAATGAATGAGAAAAAGGGCATTAAAGAGGAGATAAAAAGCAAAAATTCAAGTAATGTAGGCTTTGAAACGTCAAAGCACTTCCATAAATATGAAGCAATACATCAAAGAATAGTGTTTCAAATGCAAAAATGAGAAATCGCTTTAGGCATAGCCTATCACAACAAAGTTGTCATAGATGTAGAAGGAGACTAACTCTGCACCTACTTAGGAAATGATGTTTCATAAAATGAACAAAGAGATTTAGTGAGTTTTGTTGGAGTTAGACGTCTACGGAAGCACGTGAATAGAACAAGGAAGAAGACGAAGAAGCTTGGAGCACAACACACAATACTGAATGTATTACTAGAGAATGTATAAAGATAAGTAGCCCATTAGGGAAATAGGCATATATACAAGCTGAGGGAAAAAATTGCCCCCGTGGTCCTAGTGTGTTCACACACATCACCACCTAAATATATCAACTAATCCCCCCTGGGAGTGATGCGGTGAACAAGGAGCTGGCACTCATGTATAAGGAAGTGCCAAGCTATGTGGAAATCACTCCACAAAAGGAAGTAAGCCCAAATCTTTGCGGAAAGCTTCAAACTTCTCCCTATGCAGAGCCTTCGTGAAAAGGTCTGCAATGTTCTCCTGCGTGGGCACATATGCCAAGCTGATCTCCCCAGCAGAGAAAAGATCATTTCACTCCTGATTTAAATCAGTTGCTAGGACACATGCTAACTTTGAGCAGGATGTCAAAGGTGATGGTGATAAGAGTGCAGGTTAAGTAATGTATTCAAAGGATAAGAAGAAGAATAGCAAAGGCAAGCAACAAGTAAATGAAGAAGAAGGTACAACTAGCCAAGCCAACTTCCTAAGAGGAAGAGGAGGTGGCAAAGGTAGAGGAAGAGGCAGAAGCAATAAAGATGGATCCAAAGCTTGCTGGATTTGTGGTAAGACAAATCATTTAGCTCATGATTGTTGGCATAATAATCAGAATGATGGAGGATATAATCAAAACTTTAATTCAAGAGGAAGAGGTGGCAGAAATCAAAGAGGTAACTTCAGAGGTAGAGGTAGTAGAGGTTACTTTTGAAGAAATGCAAGTAGAGGATTCCAAAGTCAATCCTACTACAATTATGCTACAGATCAGAAGGAGGATTCAACTTTAATCATGAATGCAACATGTGAAGGACAAAGTGAAGATCAAAGAGTCTTCTACATTGACTCAGGGTGTAGTAATCACTTGAGTGGTAACATAGCTTTGATGATTGACTTAGAGAATAAGGTAATTAATCATGTGGCTCAAATAGGTGATCATACAAAGCATAATGTGAAGTCAACTGGATCAGTAAAGGCCAAGGATGTAAGTACTCTTCTGAGTAAGGTCTTGGATGTTCCTACAATTCAAAGAATCTGATAAGTGTAGGGCAAATTGTTCAAAAAGGTTATGAAGTAAGGTTTACTAATGATGGAATTTTTGTGGAAGACCCTAGAAATGGGTATAAACAAATGATTTTAGGGAGAAAGAAGGAAGACTCTTCATATTGAAGATTCAAGGTAATGTTGGTCATGCCTTGTTTACTTATGGAGGACATAAGATCTCTGAGTTAGATCTTTGGCATAAAAGGCTTGGACATTTCAACGAAAGAGGGTATTAAGGATATGGTTAACAATGGTTCAGTGCTTGGATTGCCTAATGTTTTAGGTCAACATATGACATACAGATGTGAGGTATGTCAATTAGGTAAGGCTCATAAGCAATCATATTCTAAGCATGGTTTCATGTATTCAGAGAAGCTTGAATTGGTACACACAGATTTGTGGGGACCATCAAAGGATTTGAGTACAAATGGTTCAAGATATTATGTGATTTATGTTGATGATGCAACCAGATGGATCACCATATATGTGATCAAAGATAAATCAGAGGTATTCAATACATTTAAACATTATCATGTGTACGCAGAAAGAATCACAGGTCAGAAGTTGAAGAGACTAAGGTCAGATGAGGGGGGAGAGTATTTCTCTAATGAATTCAGTGATTACTTATGGAATGTAGGTATAAAAAGGGAAGTTACTTGCACGTACTCTCCTCAACAAAATGGTGTAGCAGAGAGAAGGAATAGAACTCTTGTTGAGTTCGCAAGATCAATGATGAAGGAGAAAAAATGTCCCAATTACTTGTGGGCTGAGGCTGTAAATACAGCTACATATTTGGTTAATAGGCTACCATGTAAAGCCTTGCAGGGTAAGACACCATATGAAGCTTGGTGGGGTAAGAGACCTACCTTGGATCATTGCAAAGTATTTGGATGTTTGGCTTATGCATATGTGCCATCCAGTTGAGACATAAATTGGAACCTAAAGATGAAAAGTATGTATTCATTGGTTATGATGATAAGCAGATGGGTTATAGGTTGTAGAGTCCATCTACAAAGCAATTCCTTGTGTCAAAGGATGTCACATTTGATGAGCAAGGTACTTGGTATGCAGGTACAATGAATATTCATGCAGGTGATGAAGAAGTTTTGGATCAAAAGAAAGGTAAATCAAAGGTTCAGATATTTGATGAAGAAGAGAACAATGAAATACAAGTTGAAGTTGAAGAAGTGCCAAGGTTTGATCCGGAATGTGATGAATTGGAAACTTCAAGACGTGGAGAACTCAGAAGGTCATCAAGACACAAATGGAAACCTACAAGGTATAGTTATGACACTTCTTTGTTGACTACTAAAGACTATGCTTACATGGTGAAAGCAGATGAAGACCCTTCTACATATGAAGAGGCAAAAGGTAAGGAAAATTGGGTGAAAACTATGTAGGAAGAGTATGATGCATTGATGGAGAATGAGACATGGATTTGTTTCCTAAACCAAATAGTCAGAACATTGGATGCAAATGGGTTTACAAGACAAAGAGGTATGCAGATGGAAATGTGTCTAGCTATAAAGCTAGACTTGTTGTGAAAGGGTATGCTCAAAGACATATGGTATAGATTATGATGATACCTATAGTCATGTGGCAAAAATGAAAACCATCAGGACACTCATAGCCATTGTTGCATGTAAAGGTTGGAGGCTATGTCAATTAGATGTGAAAAATCCTTTTCTAAATGGTTATATTTCAGATGATATTTTCATGGAATAACCACAAGGGTTCAAAGATAGAAGGTTTCCAGATTATGTATGTAAGCTCAAGAGAGTTTTTTATGGCTTGAAGCAAGCCCCAAGGGCATGGAATTATAGACTTGTGAAGTTCTTGAAGGAACTTGGTTTTCAAGTATCTAAAGCAGTTAGTAGCTTGCTTGTCAAAACAAGTGATGATGGCTTCATTTACATGTGCATATATGTTGATGACATAATTCTTACAGGTACAGATGAGAAGGGAATTCAAAGCCTCAAGAAACAAATGGAGAAAGAGTTCAAGATCGGTGACTTGGGAGACTATTGCAGCAAGTCTATGACAAGCCTAAGTATTGGCTTGAGTCCCACAAAGTCATAGAAAAAGCCTTAAAATGAAGACTATGTAAAGTTCACTTGTGAACTACCTCTTGTAACTTTTGAAGAGTTTACTTAATGTAAAAGTAAGACAATCTTAAGTGGTTGAGTCCACATGATCAAAAAGGGAAAGAGGAGCCACAAATTCGTGATTTGTGGTAGGTAGAGAATCAAATCAATCATTGATTGATTGGAGAGTGATTGAGGGAAGTTAGCCTCCCAAACTCAACTATAAATAGATGGCAGTTTTAGTCGTGGTTAGAGAGACCTATGTGAAGACCTCCAAGAGCTGAGCTTTATGCCATATCAAGGTGTGATTACAAGGCACACATATGTATCAGTAAGTCATTGTATTGTACAAGCAATATACTTTCATTTTCATGATTATTTGGTTTCATCTTTCCATGTTCTTGTGAAGTGTACTACTCACTGCCATTACTCTGAGTTTTCTCAGTCAGCTTGCAGAGATGTTTTCTCTGAGCTTGGTGCATCAATTTCAGTGATTTAACTTGGTAAAGTTAGCTCTATACGTCTACTATATGCTCACAAATTTCCATGTCATTTGGATGTTGCAATCTTCAGCTATGTTCATTTGAAGTCAACAGGGTCTATTCATCTTCACTTCTCTGTCAGGTACCCGACTTTTTCACTCATCTTGTCAGAGCCATTTCTCAGTGGTTACGTATCTAAAGTCAGTGATTTAAAGCTTGTTGGATTCAGCTTACTGTCTAGTATAACCATACAAATTTTCATAATCATTGGATTCCTACATTGTGAGTTATGTTGATTTTTCTGCTCACTAGTCTCAAACTGTAGCAGCCCATGAAAATCGGGATGATGTCATTAGTTGTTAAAACTCATTCTCAGTGTGTGGTTCATTATTTTTTATGAGATTACTCTTGAAAGTTAGCTCTTTAAGTTACCTAGACTTCCCCAAGAGGAATTAAGCTAACTGCCGCTGTGCTCAGAGAATTATGTAAAACACTGGACAGGTGTATGAACCAAGAATAGCAAGTTTTCACCTTTGAGCTAACTCCAACTTATTTGTTTTGATCTATCTTTTTGAGAGTGATCTTCCAAGGTACATAGGGTGTCTAATACATCCATTGGCAAGCTAAAAGGGCCCACCATATACTTCTGGAGTTCATTTGGCTGGTGTAGATCAAGGATTTTGCAACACCTCTTCATCTTCAAGCACATACCTATCCATCTCTTCACAGTGGTATCAGAGCAAGGTTGGACAACATGGCAGATGGATTTCCTTCATCAATTGACAAATTGGACAGAGGTAACTACTCAGCTTGGTCATTAAGAATGGAAGTTTATCTCCAAGGTAGAAGTTTATATGGTTATGTGGCTGGAGATGAAGTTATGCCAAGTTTCAGGAACAAAAGTCAACCAACACAAGAAGAGCAAGAAAGATTGAGCACATGGTGCTCCAAGGATGCACTTGCAAGGTCTTATCTCCTCAACTCTATCTCAGATTTTTTGTTGCCTCACATTAGAAGTTGTAAGACATCTCAGGAAGTGTGGGATGCACTTGAATCTTTCTTTTCTTCAAGTACCAAAGCTAGGAAGCATCAACTATGGCTGGATTTCACAACTCTCAAGAAGGCTCCCAAACAAAATGTGACTGATTTTGTCACAAAGCTCAAGGACATAGCGGATCAGTTGGGAAGCATTGGAGAGGTAATAGATGAAGAGCAGATTGTAAGGCAGGTGATCAATGGCTTGAAGGCAGATGACAAGTGGGAAGCATTCACCACAGCTATGGATTTGTACATGGACATGCATGTACCTGATTTCAATACACTCATTGGACAACTACTTACTCAAGAGGCAAAGCTTATAAAAAATGGAGAAAGCTCTAAAGGTAATCAATCTTTAGCTTTATACACTGATAAAAGCAAGTCCAAAGATAACAAAGGAAAGGCAAAGAAAGTGGATGATGAAGCAGGGACATATCAAGCTAACTATGCAGGTAGAGGAAGACATGGCAGAGGTAGAGGAAGAGGAGGTAGACAAGGCAGGGGGAGATCCCAAGACTCCAACCCATGTTCTATTTGTGGATTAACTAATCATACAATTGAAAATTGCTTTAGGAATTCCAGGAATCAAAGAGGCAGAGGATACAATAGAGGAAGTTATGGCTACTCAAGAGGAAGGTTCAACAATTATCATGGCAACTACAACAACTACAATCATTCAAACTATCAAGGAGGCTACAAAGGAAGGAGAGACTACAATAACTACACAGAAGACTCAAACAAAGAGGATTCATTATTGATCATGAACATGGCTATGCCACAAGGTAAATCTGATGAGCATGTTTTCTACATAGATTCAAGTTGTTCAAATCATGTGGCAGGAAATGTGGCACTCCTATCAGATTTAGAAGATCCAAGGAATAAGCATGAGGTACAAACAGGAGATGATACAAAACATCCTGTGGAGAAAATAGGCAATGTCAAAGCACCTGATGGAAACATCAACCTACTCAGTAAGGTACTCTATGTCCCTACCATTACAAAGAATTTGATAAGTGTTGGGCAGATAGTAGAGAAAGGGTTGCAAGTGAGGTTCACAAAAGCAGGAGCATTTGTTGAAGATCCAAGTGAAGGATTCAGAAGAATTGCAGAAGGTGAAAAGACAGGTAGATTGTTCACATTTGAATTACAAGACACTAGAAACATTGCTCTCTTTAATTATGGTAGTCAGACACTCACAGAATTGCAAGTATGGCACAAAAGGTTAGCACATATTGGTGAAAGGTCATTAAAGCAAATTTGCAGGGACCAAAGTGTACTTGGACTCCCTAACTTGTTAAAACAACATATGATTTATAAGTGTAGTGCATGTCAATTTGGAAAGTCTCACAGGTTACCATTCATGAAGAAAGGTTATATGCATGGAGATCTCTTGGATTTGGTTCATACAGATGTATGGGGACCTAGCAAGGAAGCTTCAATATCTGGATCAAGGTATTATGTTTCCTTTATTGATGATTGCAGCAGATGGACTATCCTATTCTTTATGAAACACAAAGATGAAGTTTTTTCATGTTTCAAAAGATATTTGGCTCTTGTGGAGAATCAAACAGGTAAATCACTAAAAAGGCTAAGGTCAGATGGAGGGGGAGAATACTTCTCCCATAAGTTTGATTCTTTTCTTCAAGAAAGAGGAATCAAAAGAGAGGTAACTACAAGGTACACTCCTGAGCAAAATGGAGTGGCAGAAAGGAGGAATAGGACAATTGTTGAAGCTGCAAGGTCTATGTTAAATGAAAAGCATTTACCTAATTATTTATGGGCTGAGGCTGTATCTACAGCCACTTACTTGATTAACAAGTTGCCTTCAAAATCCCTTGATGGGATGACTCCATATGAGGCTTGGAATGGAAGAAGACCAAGCTTAGATCATTGTAAAATTTTTGGATGTATTGCTTTTGCTCATGTTCCTTCACAGGTTAGAGGCAAGATGGATCCAAAGGCAGAAAGGTGTGTATTTATTGGATATGACAACAATTAAAAGGGCTACAGGTTATACAACCCTACCAACAAAGGATTCTTGGTAAGCAGAGATGTAATTTTTTATGAGAACAATTCATGGTATGAAGATTCATGCAGGAAGGTCAATTTACCATATAATCTTGAAGAAGATTTTCCAAAGCTTGGTAGAGAACAATCAAAGATTGAAGAACAAGACACCTCAGAGGATGATGAAGAATCTCACATGGAAAAGATCAAAGCATGGAAGTCTAAAGGTAAAGCAAAATTGCAGGAACTTGGACATGAGGGAGAATCATCACATCATGGCCTAAGAAGATCTATGAGGGAAAAGAAAAAACCAGAAAGGTATGGGTTTGACACCTCATTAGTAACTGAACATTCTATCTACATAGCACAGGACATAAACCAAGAGGAGCCATCATCATTCGAAGAGGCCAAAGCAAAAACAGAATGGAAGCATGCAATGAAGGAAGAGATTGAAGCACTTGAGGAAAACAACACTTGGGATTTGGTGCCCAAGACTTCATCCATGAAGGTAATAGGCTCAAGATGGGTCTATAAACTCAAGAAAAATTCTGATGGTTCAATTAACAGGTATAAGGCAAGGCTTGTGGCAAAAGGCTTTGCACAAACTCAGGGAATTGATTATGAGGAGACTTTCTCTCCTGTGGCAAAGATGCCTACTATTAGGGTTTTGCTTAGTATTGCCTCTTCCAAGAATTGGAAGATACTTCAACTAGATGTAAAGAATGCATGCTTGAATGGTTGGATAACAGAAGAGGTATATATGGCACAACCACTTGGTTTTGAGAATCAAGTTTATCTTGATTATGTGTGTAAACTTAACAAAGCATTGTATGGTCTCAAGCAAGCTCCAAGAGCTTGAAATTTCAGGCTTGTTTCATTCTTGCAGGACAAAGGCTTTCAACCAAGCAAGGCAGATCCTTCACTCTTTATTAAAAAGAGTAATTCCGAGGTCATCTACCTATGTGTATATGTAGATGATATTATATTGACAGGAAATGATGCAGATGGTATGAAGAAGATCAAAGATCATATGAGAGAAGAGTTCAAGATAAGTAATTTGGGTTCACTTACCTACTTCCTAGGTTTGGAAGTTGTCTACAAAGATCATGGTTTGTTTCTCACTCAAAGAAAGTACATTAAGGACATGTTGGCAAAATTCAAGATGCAAGATTGTAAGATTGCAGGTACTCCAATGGAGGTCAATCACAAATTGAGCTCACATGAAGGTGAACTCATAGAGGACATCAGATCATATCAAAGTCTAGTGGGTAGTCTCAACTATGCCACATTGACAAGAGTAGATATATGTTACAGTGTGCGTGTGGTAAGCCAATTTATGCACAAACCAAGGAAACCACATATGGATGCTGCCAAAAGGATTCTCAAGTATCTCAAAGGAACCATAAATGAAGGACTTTATTATCCTTATGTATCTGATTTAGGTTTGAAGCTATTTTCTGATGCAGATTGGGCTGGCTCCAAGGAAGATAGAAGGAGCACTTCAGGTTATCTTACCTTTGCAGGTTCAAAGCTTATTTCATGGTCATCCAAGAAGCAACCCACAGTTTCTCTCTCTTCTACTGAAGCTGAATATAGAGGTCTTGCCATAGCTACACAAGAAGCTATGTGGATGAAGACATTATTCAAAGATCTTGGATTGGAGTTTGGAACTCCAACTATTTTTTGTGACAATATGAGTTCTATTCACTTAGCTGCTAATCCTATTTTTCATGCAAGGACTAAACATATTGAAGTTCATTATCACTATGTACGAGAGAAGGTTCTAAGCAAAGAGATTCAAATATCATATGTGTCCACTCATCACAATGTGCAGATATTCTAACCAAAGCATTGGATGGTACAAAGCTTTGCAAATTCAAGGCTATGATTGGTTTGCAGGTAATCTTGGAAGATTGAAGACCTCAAGCATACTTGGCTTGAGGGGGAGCTGTTGGAGCAAGTCTATGACAAGCCTAAGTATTGGCTTGAGTCCCACAAAGTCATAGAAAAAGCCTTAAAATGAAGACTATGTAAAGTTCACTTGTGAACTACCTCTTGTAACTTTTGAAGAGTTTACTTAATGTAAAAGTAAGAGAATCTTAAGTGGTTGAGTCCACATGATCAAAAAGGGAAAGAGGAGCCACGAATTTGTGATTTGTGGTAGGTAGAGAATCAAATCAATCATTGATTGTTTGGAGAGTGATTGAGGGAAGTTAGCCTCCCAAACTCAACTATAAATAGATGGCAGTTTTAGTCGTGGTTAGAGAGACCTATGTGAAGACCTCCAAGGGCTGAGCTTTATGCCATATCAAGGTGTGATTACAAGGCACACATATGTATCAGTAAGTCATTGTATTGTACAAGCAATATACTTTCATTTTCATGATTATTTGGTTTCATCTTTCCATGTTCTTGTGAAGTGTACTACTCACTGCCATTACTCTGAGTTTTCTCAGTCAGCTTGCAGATATGTTTTTGTTGATATATTTAGGTAGTGATGTGTGTGAACACTCTAGGACTGCCGGGGCACTTTTTTCCCTCTTTAGGAGGTTTTTTTCCCCCGGCTTGTATATACGCCTATTGCCCTAATGGGCTACTTATCTTTGTACATTCTCTAGTAATACATTCTGTCTTGTGTGTTGTGCTCCAAGCTTCTTCTTCTTCCTTGTGCTGTTCGCGTGCTTCCGCAGACGTCTAACTCCAACAATTGGTATCAGAGCAGGTCGTTGCTTCTTCTAGGGCGCCGTCGACACTCCTCCGTTTGCAGTCTCAGATTCGCACAAAATTTGGTGAGCATACTCAGGGTGTTTCCGAGATCAAAACAGCTTTGCTGTGTGGTGCCGAAATCGCGGTCTGAGCTCGTTTCGGCCTCCGAACGCACTATCGCAGTGCTTGTGCAGGCTATTTCGTCCTTTTGTGCCAAAGGTATATACCAGTTTCTGTTTGCCAGTTTAAGCGTCTCGAAGTCTGCTACAGGTCTAGCAGAACTCGTCTGGGCAGTTCTGTTCAAATTTTTGAGATACAGTCAATTTTCTGCATCAAGGTATTTTAGTCACCGGCCATGGCTGAAAGCAGTGATGTATTCCGTATGTTGGCTGTTGAGGATAAGTTGGATGGTACCAACTACCCATTATGGGCTTATATGATGCGACATGTACTGGTTGCAAAAGGATTGTGGAACATTGTGCAGGGTGTTGAAAGACGTCCTGTTACACCTGTAACGACAGGTACTGCAAATACAGGTGTTGGAGCTGATGAAGATGGTGTCGAAGATGATATTCCGCAGATTCCTGTTCGTGCTGCTGTTTCTGTTGCACCTACTGCAGAGCAGATTCGTTGGGATGGCAGAGATGCCCAGGCACATGCATTGATAGCTTTGTCTGTCAAACGTGCCATTATTCCTCACATTCGCTCTTGCAGAACAGCAAAGGATGCTTGGGATACGCTTACCACTTTGTACCAGGCTAGGAATGAGGCTCGTGTTGCTTACCTCCGAAAACAGTTGGAGAGTGAGCACATGAATGAAGGTGATTCTATGGACAGTTTTCTTACAAAGATCAAAGACCTGAAGGAACAATTGATTTCTGCTGATGAAGTTATACCAAATAGCTCACTTGTGCAGACCGTTCTGAATGGTCTTCCTGATTCATATCAGAGTTTTGCCTCTACTCTTCGGTTGATGATGAAAGGCAATCCGAATGCCTTGTCATTTGAGGAATTAGTCTCTGTTCTGTTGCAGGAAGATCAGTCCAGGCAGAACAGGTCCATTATGCGTGTTGCAGATCAAGCTTTCCTGGCTAGTCAGAAGGGCAAAGGAAAATGGAGCTCTTCTACTAGTAAGCAGAAATCAGCAAATGCTGCACAATCGAAGAACCAGGATAAAGATGAGAAGAAATCAGAAAAGCAGAAATTGTTCTGCAAGTACTGTAAAGGAAATGATCATATTATAAAGAACTGTCCAAAACTGGCTGCTAAAGAGGCAAAGAAGAAAGAGGCTGGAATGGTTGTTGCAGAGGCCTCTACACCAAAAACAGAGTCTGCAAATCTTGTGCAGGAAGAAGAATGGGCGTTTACTACTGTCTGCAGTTTTGACCCATCTTCTCATGATCAGTGCATGTCTGCAGTAGACTCAGATGTTTGGTACTTTGACAGTGGGGCGACCAAACATATTACCTCGCAGCGCAGTTTCTTCTCCTCACTCGAGCCTGCCCCTACAGGGAATACTGTCACATGCGCCAATAACTCCTCTTATCCTGTTATGGGAGTTGGTAAGATCATTCTGACTACTGCTGATGGTAGTTCTTTCACTTTGTCAGATGCTTTATTTGTGCCAGGGATCAAAAAGAATCTGTTATCAGTTTCTGCATTAGCCAAGATTGGCTTGGTTGTGAAATTTGTTGATGACAGGTGTACAGTCCATGATCTCTCAAATGGCGATGTGATTATTGCTTCTGGCATTTTATGTCGTGGGCTGTATAAGCTCATAGACTATGAAAGATCTGTGAATGATTCGGCATGTGCAGTTCATGATTCTCAGGCTATGTCAGATGCAAAGCTTTGGCATGCACGCTTTGGTCATCTGAATTTTGCTAGTTTGTTACGCCTGCAGAAATCTGAAATGGTGTCCTCTTTGCCCAAACTTGAGGCACCTGGAAAACATGTTTGTGAAGGCTGTATTTTGGGCAAAATGCAGCGTTCTTCCTTTCCAAAAGATGGTTCAGTTCGGGCTATGCAGAAATTGCAGCTTGTACATAGTGATGTCTGTGGTCCTATGCAGACACCCTCTTTTGGAAATTACCTTTACTTCGTGACTTTCATTGATGATTTTTCCAGGCATGCATGGGTATATCCACTCAAAGCAAAGTCCGAAGTGTTCATGTGCTTCAAACAGTTTTTGGTTTTGGCTGAAAATCTGTCAGCATGTAAAATGGGCACCCTCCGTTCTGATCGAGGGGGGGAATATATGTCTTTAGATTTTAATGCATTTCTGGCTAAACGTGGGATAAAACACCAGTGTACAGTGCCGTATACACCTCAACAGAATGGAGTTGCTGAACGAAAGAACAGGTCACTCATGGAGATGGCGAGGTGCATGGTCAAAAGTCAGGCTTTACCACATAGTTTCTGGCTTGAGGCTGTCATGTGTGCAGCATATGTACTGAACAGGTGTCCCACCAAAGCGTTGCAGTCTATCACTCCATATGAGGCTTGGCATGACCGCAAGCCATCTGTTGCTCATCTGCGTGTTTTTGGTTGTTTGGCATATGCATTAGTGCCTGAACAACATCGCAGAAAATTGGATGATAAGGCAGTAAAATGTATTTTTGTTGGGTACAGTTCTGAAAGTAAAGGCTATCGTCTGTATCATCCACAGACTAAACGCATTCTGGTTAGCCGTGATGTTGTCTTTGTGGAAGATGCTATTCAGCCATTGCTTTCATGTACTAAGGAGACATCTGTTAGCTCCAAAGACATGTATGATACTTTGATGCCTCTTTTTACAGGTGGACAGGCTAAACGCTGGTCCTAATGAGGCAACTTCTCAGCCTTTGCAGGTTTCATATGATGATGCAGATCATTCCATTTCTGATGCAGATTTACATGATGCACTTGTTGATGAGAGAGCTGATATTGAACAGGCAAAAACTATGCCAAAATGGCTGGTGCAGACTTTGCGTGACAGCAAATTAGATGCACCTTTGTCATATCGTACTCGTTCAGGCTCTCATAGTACCTCCTTTGCATCAGATTGCTATGCTATGGCTGCATCTAGTCTCTGTGATGAGAATGAGCCTGTTTCTTTTGATGAAGCACAAAATTCAGAAAATTGGATGGCTGCTATGCAATCTGAATATGATGCTATAATGAAGAATGGTACATGGTCTTTATGTGACTTGCCTCCTGGCAAGAAGGCCATTGGCACTAAGTGGGTATACAAGCTGAAGCGTAAACCTGATGGTACAGTTGACAGGTATAAGGCTAGGCTTGTTGCAAAGGGTTATGCGCAGGAAAGAGGCATTGATTTTGATGAGACCTTTGCACCTACATGCCGTATGACTACTGTTCGGAGCATTTGTGCACTTGCAGCCCATCATGGTTGGAATGTACATCAGTTGGACATTAAAACAGCATTTCTGAATGGTGACTTGCATGAAGAAGTGTATGTTTTTCAGCCCCGTGGCTTTGTGCAGAAAGGGCATGAAAACCAGGTGTGCAGGTTAAAGAAGGCGTTATATGGTTTAAAGCAAGCACCACGTGCTTGGTATGAGAAAATACATGCCTATCTAATTGCACATGGTTTTGAGAACAGTCCAACTGAAAGCACCTTATATGTTAAGCGTGCTAATGATGTGCTTCTGATCATTGTTGTCTATGTAGACGACATGCTGCTCACTGGTCCTCTTGAGAAGCATATTGCTGATTTTAAGGCTGATTTGCATGCCTCATTTGAGATGTCTGATTTGGGGCATTTGCATCACTATTTGGGCATTCAGTTTATGCACGTTGATGGTGGAATGGCTTTGTGTCAAACGAAATATATTGACACATTATTGCAGCGTTTTGGCCTTGAAGACTGTAAGCCTATTGCCACTCCTATGGAGACAGGTTTACGATTGAGTCTTCATGATGCTGGAGATGCATTTGATGTTGTTCTCTATCAGCAGGCTGTTGGATGCTTGATTTACTTATGCATTACTCGGCCAGATATTCAGTTTGCTGTCTCACAGATGAGCAGGTTCATGCATTGCCCAGGAGTCACGCATTGGAAAGCGGTTAAGCGCATCTTTCGCTACTTGAGTGGTACTCGGCTACTTGGGTTGTTTTATCCCAAGGGGGGATCACTACCGCCAGATTTGCATGCTTTTTCTGACTCAGATTGGGCTGGTTGCTATGACACTCGTGTGTCCACCAGTGGTTTTTGCTTCATGCTTGGTAGCTCATGTATATCTTGGTTGAGCAAGAAGCAGCCTACTGTGGCCACTTCCAGTTGTGAGGCTGAGTATAGGGCAGCTTTCACAGCGACTGTTGAGTGTGTGTGGCTCAGACGCCTTATGGCTGATTTGGGTGTTGGCCAGTCTTCTGCCACCACCATCTTCACTGACAGTCAGAGCGCATTGGCAGTTGCGAGGAACCCTGTGTTCCATGCTCGCACTAAGCACATTGAGGTGCATTATCACTATGTCAGGGAGAGGTTCTCTGCTCGGGAGATCAGCTTGGCATATGTGCCCACGCAGGAGAACATTGCAGACCTTTTCACGAAGGCTCTGCCTAGGGAGAAGTTTGAAGCTTTCCGCAAAGCTTTGGGCTTACTTCCTTTTGTGGAGTGATTTCCACATAGCTTGGCACTTCCTTATACATGAGTGCCAGCTCCTTGTTCACCGCATCACTCCCAGGGGGGATTTGTTGATATATTTAGGTAGTGATGTGTGTGAACACTCTAGGACTGCCGGGGCACTTTTTTCCCTCTTTAGGAGGTTTTTTTCCCCCGGCTTGTATATACGCCTATTGCCCTAATGGGCTACTTATCTTTGTACATTCTCTAGTAATACATTCTGTCTTGTGTGTTGTGCTCCAAGCTTCTTCTTCTTCCTTGTGCTGTTCGCGTGCTTCCGCAGACGTCTAACTCCAACAGTTTTCTCTGAGCTTGGTGCATCATTTTCAGTGATTTAACTTGGTAAAGTTAGCTCTATAAGTCTACTATATGCTCACAAATTTCTATGTCATTTGGATGTTGCAATCTTCAGTTATGTTCATTTGAAGTCAACAGGGTCTATTCATCTTCACTTCTCTGTCAGGTACCCGACTTTTTCACTCAACTTGTCAGAGCCATTTCTCAGTAGTTACTTATCCAAATTCAGTGATTTGAAGCTTGTTGGATTCAGCTTACTATCTAGTATGACCATACAAATTTTCATAATCAATGGATTCCTACATTCTGAGTTATGTTGATTTTTCTGCTCACTGGTCTCAAACTATAGCAGCCCGTGAAAATCGGGATGATGTCATCAGTTGTTAAAACTCATTCTCAGTGTGTGGTTCATTATTTTTTATGAGATTAATCTTGAAAGTTAGATCTTTAAGTTACCTAGACTTCCCCAAGAGGAATTAAGCTAATTGCTGCTGTGCTCAGAGAATTATGTAAAACACTGGACAGGTGTATGAACCAAGAATAGCAAGTTTTCATCTCTGAGCTAACTCCAACTTATCTGTTTTGATCTATCTTTTTGAGAGTGATCTTCCAAGGTACATAGGGTGTCTAATACATCCATTGGCAAGCTAAAAGGGCCCACCATATACTTCTGGAGTTCATTTGGCTGGTGTAGATCAAGGATTTTGCAACACCTCTTCATCTTCAAGCACATACCTATCCATCTCTTCACAGAGACTTGTCATATTTCTTGGGCATGGAGATCTCATATACTCAACATGGAGTATATGTAACTCAAGAAAGGTATTTGAATAACTTATTAATCAAGTTTAAAATGGAAGATTGTAGGGTAGCACCTACTCCAATGGAGGTGAATTATACGTTGAGCAGATATGGAGGAGGAGAATTAAAGGACATGAAGGTTTATCAGAGTTTGGTAGGTAGCTTAATTTATGCTACATTAACAAGGCCTCATTTTTCATGTGCAGTTGGAGTATTGTCTCGATTCATGCATTGTCCTAGGAAAGAACATTGGGTTGTAGGACAAAGAGTGTTGAGGTACTAAGTCCATAGTTAATGCATCTATGGTTAAGATTTGAGAGCCTAATTGTAAACAGGCTGAGAGAATTATGAGTAGGAACATTTATATGTGTAAAAGTGTTGAGTCTCTTCTAAAATAGGCGCAATCTCGATGGTCAAAGAATTGATCAGTTCTCAATCCACAGTGTAAAGTTTTGCATAAATGAGGAGTCAAAATCTAATTTAGAAGGTAAGCTATCTATGGCTAAAAGCACTTGATTAAACATGTTCTAGTTTGGGAGAACCATGTGTTAGAAGTTGCAGATGTCAAAATCGATTGTACTGAAGAACAGTTTCAGACATAGATGAACTGTTTGATTCATTTCTCGAGATCTACTGAGTCTTTTGAAATGATTTAACTTGGAGAAGGGGTGCAAACATTAGGTGACAACATATTTTATCAAGAACTTTACACATTTCATTAGTCAATGAGTGTATTATGTGCACCAAACTTTTCTGAGAAATAACTCTCTTCACATTTAGTTCAAAATTTTGGTAATCTGGTATTGATCCTCCAAATTGGTAAAGGTTTTGAGTTATTCTTGATATAGAGGTACTCTAACATCAAGCATAACTTGTTCTTTTGGAGATTAACACTCTCCATCACTATTTTTAGTGTAGAGGCTTCTACAACAACCATTCCAGCCTCTTTCTTCTTTGCCTCTTTAGCAGCCAATTTTGGACAGTTCTTTATGATATGATCATTTCCTTTACAGTACTTGCAAAAAAAATTCTGCTTTTCTGATTTCTTTTCATCTTTGTCTTCCCTCTTTGATTGTGCATAATTAGCAGATTTGAAGAGCTCCATTTTTCTTTGCCCTTCTGACTAGCCAGGAAAGCTTGATCTGCAACATGCATAATGGACCTGTTTTGCCTAGACTAATCTTCCTGCAACAGAATAGAGACTAAATCTTCAAATGACAAGGCATTTGGATTGCCTTTCATCATCGACTGACGAGTAGAAGCAAAACTCTGATATGAATCAGGAAGACCATTCAAAACAGTCTACATAAGTGAGCTATCTGGTATAACCCCATCAGCTAAAATCAATTGTTCCTTCAAGTCTTTGATCTTTGTTAGGAAATTGTCCATAGAATCACCTTCATTCATGTGCTCACTCTCCAATTGTTTTCAGAGGTAAGCAACACGAGCCTCATTCCTAGCTTGGTACAATGTGGTAAGTGTATCCCAAGCATCCTTAGCTGTTCTGCAAGAGCGAATGTGAGGAATAATAGCACGTTTGACAGACAAAACTATCAATGCATGTGCCTAGGCATCTCTACCATCCCAACAAATTTTCTCTATAGTAGGTGCAACAGAAACCACAGCACGAACAGGAATATGCAAAATATCATCATCTTCGATGCCTTCTGCATCAGCTTCAGTTACTGTAGTTGTAATAGTTGAAGGTGTGATAGGACGTTTTTCAACACCCTACACAATGTTCCATAGTCCTTTTGCAATGAATACATGTCGCATCATATAAGCCCACAATGGGTAGTTGGTACCATCCAACTTATCCTCAACAGCCAACATACGAAATACATCACTGCTTTCAACCATGCCGATGACTAAAATACCTTGATGCAGAAAATTGAGTGTATCTCAAAAAGTTGAACAAAATTGCCCAGAGGAGTTCTGCTAAACCTGTAGCAAACTTTAAGACGCTTATACTAGCGAACCGAAACAAGTATATACCTTTGGCACAAAAAGATGAAGTAGCCTGCTCAAGCACTGCGATAGTGCGTTCGGAGGCCGAAACGAGCTCAGATCGTGATTTTGGCACCCTGAGTATACTCACCAAATTTCTTGCGAATCTGAGACTGCAACCGGAGAGGTGTAGACAATGCCCTAGATGAAGCGATGACCTGCTCTGATACCAATTGTTGGAGTTAGACGTCTGCGGAAGCACGTGAACAGCACAAGGAAGAAGAAGAAGCTTGGAGCACAACACACAATATTGAATGTATTACTAGAGAATGTACAAAGATAAGTAGCCCATTAGGGAAATAGGCGTATATACAAGCCGGGGGAAAAAATCCTCCTAAAGAGGGAAAAAAGTGCCCTGGCAGTCCTAGTGTGTTCACACACATCACTACCTAAATATATCAACAAGTTTTTCTAAATAAAACCAAGACATCTTTGCATGGAGTTATAAAGATCTAAGAGGTGTAGATCCAAAAGCCTACATGCATAGAATGCCAATGGCGATCAATGCAAAGCCATCTAAACAGCAACCATACATGTACCATGATGTTTATGCTACCAAAATCAAAGAACAGATTGACAAACGTTTGGAATTCAGATTCATATATGAGATTGAACACACATATTGGGTGTCACCCATCATGGTGGTGCCAAAAAAGAATAAAAAGTTTTGAATATGCATAGAGTTAAAAAAGCTCATTGTGGCAATCATTTGTGATAGTTATCCATCACATATCACTAATCATGTGCTAGAAAGAGAAGTGTATAGCCCCTTGGATGGATATTTAGGCTATAATCAAGTAGTGATTGCTCTAGAGAACTAACACAAAATAGTTTTTGACACCTAGTTGGGTATATATGCCTTTCATTTCATACCGTTTGGCTTGACAAATGATGCAACTACCTTCCAATGCTTAATGTGTCACATCTGCTTAGATGTGTACACGGATGACCTATGTTCATATGCAAAACAACAGATCTTGCATATTCCTAATTTAAACAAATGTTCACAATGCAAAATCTATTATGTATGTCTAAACCCTTAGAAGTGTGTCTTCATGGTGCAAAAAGGTAAGATTTTGTGATAAATTTTCTCTAAAATGACATCTCAACAAGGAAGATATAAAGGAAACACAGAATAAAAAAATTACATAGATGATCAAGCTGAATAGGATTCACTTCTACTTATGAATATGACAATTGAGGAAGGTAAATTTGATGAGCATGTGTTCTAGATTCATTCTGGATGCTTAAACCATGTAGTAGGGAATGCAACCTTTCTCTCAAACTTGGAAGATACAAAGAATAATCATGAGGTATAGACAAGTGATGATACAAGGGCACCCTAGGGAGAAGATAGGGAATGTGAAGACCTCCAATGGTAATATGAATTTGCTGAGCAGAGTTCCCCATCTGACAAGTATTATTAAAAACCTAATAAGTGTAGGTGAGATTGTGGAGAAAGGTTTGCATGTGAGATTCACTAAGCATGGACCCTATGTACAAGAACCATATAAAGGTTTCAAGAATACAACAAGGGGAGAAAAAAATAGGTATATTGTTCATATTTAAACTCCAAGACACAATTATGGTACCCAAAACCTATCAGCGCTAGAGGTTTGGCATAAAAGGTTGGCTCACATTGGAGAAACAAGCCTCAAACAAATCTCTAGATACCAAAGTGTGCTTGGAACACCCAATATCTCAAAGAAACACATGATGTAAAAGTGTAATTCATGTAAATTTGCAAAATTGTATAGGCAGCCATTCACAAAGAAAGGGTACATACATGTAGACCTTCTGGAGCTTGTCCACACGTGCTTGGGAACCAAGAAAATAATCATCAATCTCAGGATCAATGTATTATGTGTCATTTATATTGTTGTGTACATGGACTATACTTTTGGTAAAATCCTAAAAAGACTAAGGTCTGATGGAGGGGGAAAATATTTCTCTCATGAATTTGATTCCTACTTTCAAAAGAAAGAGGAATCAAGAGAGAGATTACTACCAAGTACACACCTAAACAGAATGTAGTAGGACAGAGGAGGAATAGGGCCATTGTTGAAGCAGCAAGGTCCATGTTGAATGAAAAAAAGCTACAAACTTATTTGAGGGTGGAGGTAGTATGCATTGCCACATACTTGATAAACAGAGTATCCTCAAAAGCTTTGGATGGTATGAACCCTTATGAAGCTTGGAATGGAAGAGGACCAAGCTTGTACCATTGGAAGATATTTGGGTGCATTGCATATGCACACATATCATCTCAAATAGAGGTGAATTAGAACCTAAGGTAGAGAGTGTATCTTTATAGGCTATGAAGTTAATAAAAAAGTTTATAGACTATATAACCTCAATAACATAGGTTTTATAGTCAATCAAGATTGTGTTTGATGAGAAAAAATCATGGTTTGAAGATGATTGCATGAAGATCAAGCTAACATATGACATAGAAGAAGACTTTCCAACACTCTCAAGCAAGACTACACATAACCTTGAAGCATCAAGTGATTCTAAGGATGATCAAAAGACTCCTCAAAATGAAATCAATTCATTGAACTCAAAAGCAAGGTTGAGATGCAAGAGTTGATCGATGCTGCAAAATCCTCTCAATAAACCATTAGAAGATCTACTAGGGAGAAGACAAAGAAGAAGAAGCCAGAAAGGTATAATTATGATACATCACTAGTGACCAAATATTCTATCTATTTAGCATAAGAATCATACATACACACATACATACATACATACATACATGCATACATACATACATACATACGTACATACGTACATACGTACATACATACATACGTACATACGTACATACGTACATATGTACATATATACATACATACATACATACATACATACATATGTCCATACAAACATGCATACATACAAGCATACACACATGAATACAAACATACACACATACATACATACATAAACACATGCATACATACAACAATACATACATACATACATACACATACATACATACATACATACATATATACATACATGCATGCATACATACATACACATAGATACATACATACATACATACATGCATACATACATACATACATACATACATACATACATACATTCATACAAACATACATACATACATACATACATACTTAATTACTTACTTACTTACTTACTTACTTACTTACTTACTTACCTACTTATGTACTTACTCACACAGATACATAATCAATTTCGTACTTACTTTTACTTCTTTTTTTCATTTACACACACGCACATACATACATACATACATACATACATACATACATACATACATACATACACACATACACACATACACACACACATACATACGTACATACATACATACATACATACATACATACAAACATATATATATATATATATATATATATATATATATATATATATATATATATATATATATATATATACTTACTTACAAACTTACTTACTTACTTAGGTACTTATGCACATGCATACATACATAAATAAATAAGTACATACATAAATAAATACATACATGCATAGAATTTTACTTATATACTTACTTAATTACTTGCTTATTTACACACACACACACATACATACATACATACATACATACATACATACATACATATGTGCATACATGCATACTTACTACTTATTAACTTATTTACTTACTTATGTACTTACATACTTACTTACTTACTTATACACATGCATACATACATACATACATACATACATACATACATACATACATACATACATACATACATACATACATACGTACGTACATACATACATACATACATCCATATATACATTACATACATACATAAATGGTGCTGCTACAATCGGCTTCACACCAGCCAACTAAGACTTCAGAGTTGATTAGTAGACCCTTTGAGCTTCCTAAATCCACCAAAATATCATCCAAGTACTTTGGAGCATGTATCTCAAAAGTTTAAGTCAAGATAGACTAGTTGCAAAATGACTAGCTCCCAAAACTTGCTATTTTTGGACATACACCTGCTGGAACAAATGAACAGTGCTCTCAACCTGGTAGGAATTTGATAAATTCCTTTTAGGCATAGCAAATAGACTTAGCAAGCTTGCTAATACAAGTGAAAACACTTCAAATGATCAACTGAGGACTGAGAACAACTTTTAACAAAATCTGGAACATGCCCGCCATTCTCAGGGCTCTACAGAGATAGACTAGTGAGTAGTCAAATGGAGATTTCTCCCAGATTACAAATCCAATGACTATAAAATTAAATAGACTTTGAGAGCTATCCAATGCATGTTAAAAGGCTGAAAATGGATGAGTATAGCTCGAGTTATGAGCTTCTGAAGTTACTGCTCTAAGTGAGTATAGCAGAGAACAAAATAGAGAAGTGGAGAATGATGAATGTATAAATTCACATATGATTACAACCACATTGGCAATGAATATTTGCACAATGGGAGTAGAATGATAGAGCTATGGATTAAGCTCTTCAATCTCTACAAAGTGACATGAAATGGTCACATACAAGGCTTGCTAATAGCCTCTTCCTTCTTGCTCTTTTTATAGCTAGACTTGGAGGGAGTTTTGAATTCAAATTTGAATGGTTCCACCTAAAAGTGATCCCCAAAGTTAGGAAATATTCCCTCAGCTCACAAATTCGTGGTTTTAGGTAGTTGGAGCCACGAGTTTGCTTTTTACATCATGGATGAGGTAAGCCATTCTTTTTCTTTTTTCTTTTTGACAATTACAAGAGATAAAATGTACTCTTTTACAAGAGGTGTTCACATGACTACACATATGAACATAAATCAAATAATATCAAGCATGCATGCTTGGGTAAAATGCACCAACAGCTCCCCCTCAAGCCTAACATGCTTGGCCTCCAAATAGATCTTCAATTGTCCTTGATTTCTTGCAAGCCAATCATCAACTTGAATCTACTTAACTTTGTACCATCAAGAGCTTTAGTCAACATGTCTGCACATTGCATATGTGTAGAGACATAGGATAGTTGAATATCCTTGCTCATTAGCTTCTCCCTTACATAATGGTAGTGGACTTCAATATGCTTGGTTCTAGCATGGTATACCGGATTAGCTGCAAGATGTAGTGAGCTTGTGTTGTCACCAAAAATGTGAGGTGTTGAAGAATGAAGTCCAAGATCTGTTTACAAAGACTTTAACCACATGATTTCTTGAGTTGCATTAGCCAAACCTCTATATTCGGCTTCAGTAGAAGATAATGCCATAGTTGCTTGCTTCTTGGATGACCAAGAAATGATTTTTGAACCTGCAAATGATACATACCTGTATGTGCTTCTTCTATCATCTCTAGATCCAGTCTAGATCCGGCCCAATCTGCATCTGAAGGCCTTTAGTTCAATATCTAAAGCAAATGGATAAAACAAACCTTCATTCATGGTCCCCTTTAGGTACTTGAGGACTCTCTTGGCCGCTTCCATATGTGGTCTTCTTGGCTTATGCATAGATTGATTCAATATGCTAACACTATAGCATATATCCACCCTGGTGAGTGTTGCATAGTTCAAACTTCCAACCAAGCTTTGATAGCTTGTGATGTCTTCATAGGTGTACCTACACACTTGGTATTTTCCATCTTGAACTTGACGAGCATGTCATGCGCATACTTCCTTTGTGTTATGTATATACCTGAATCTATGTAGATCAACTCCAATCCAAGAAATAAGTGAGTCGTCCGAGGTCACTTATTTTGAACTCCTCCTTCATTTGGGTCTTTATCTGTTTGATTCCTTCAAGATCATTACCTGTGATAATAATATCATCAACATACACACACAAATAGATCACTTCAGATTCATTCCTTTTTATGAACAAAGAGGTATCCGCCTTGCTAGATTTTGAATCCTTGGTCCACACTTTGGTCCCTGCAAATTTGTTTGAGTGTCCTCTCACCAATGTGAGCAAGCCTTTTGTGCCATATCTCCAACTCTGTGACAGTTTGAGATCCATAGCTAAACAAAGCTATGTTCTTTGTATCTTCCACTTCAAAAGTGAAAAGCCATCTTGTCTTTTCTCCTTTGGCAATCCTTCTAAAGCCTTGCCTTGGGTCCTCAACATATGCTCCAAATCTGTTGAATCTAACCTGCAATCCTTTTTCAACAATATGTCCAACACTTATTAAATTTTTTGTAATTGTAGGGACATACAAGACTTTGCTTAAGAGGTTCATATTCCCATCTGATGTCTTCACATTACCTATCTTCTCCACTGAGTGTTTTGTGTCATCTCCTGTTTGCACTTCATGCTTGTTATGAGGATTTTCCAAATCCGAAAGTAAAGCCACATTTCTTGCTACATGATTTGAACATCCCGAATCAATGTAAAATATGTGATCATCATCCTTACCCTTCTTCACTGATAGATTCATAATCAACAATGAATCTTCTTGAAGTTGGTCCTCTGCATAGTTATTGTAGTCTCTTCTTCCTCTATGGCCACTTTGATAGTTGTTGTTGTTGTTGTTGTAATTGTTGTTGTAGTAGTTGTTGTTATAGCCTCCATTGTATCTACCTCTATTTGATCCATAGCCACCTCTATTGAATCCTCTTCCTCTTGAATTCCTTGGGTTCCTGAAACATTCTTCAATAGTATGATTAGATAAGCCACATATATTGCAAGGTTGAGATGATTGGAATCTCCCCCTGCCTTGCTTTCCACCTCTGCCTCTTCCTCTAGCTCTTCCTCTACCTGCAACATTTGCTTGGAAAGAGCTACCTTCATCTTCATTCTTCTTATTCTTTGACTTGTCCTTGACCTTAGCTTATCAGAATATAAGGCAAAAGTTTGATTACCTCTTGAGGACTCACCACCTTTGCTAATCTTTGCTTCATGAGTGAAGAGTTGGCCCTTGAGTGTGTTGAGCATAGAGACACGAGCTTTGCTATAGAGAGCTAGACCAAACTCTCTCTCTCTCTCTAAGAGTTTGACCTGTGCAGATCTTTGTGTGAGGTTCAAGCGCAGTGGATAGGATTGTATGACCTGCCCGTGAGCGCTCTATTGATAACAAGCAGATTGTATGAGCTACCCATGATCGCTCTATTAAGCTTGCTATCTCTCTC
Organism: Ceratopteris richardii; assembly: GCA_020310875.1. Lineage (NCBI taxonomy): Eukaryota > Viridiplantae > Streptophyta > Polypodiopsida > Polypodiales > Pteridaceae > Ceratopteris > Ceratopteris richardii. The sequence goes on from CM035413.1 coordinate 137,802,327, forward strand.
TCTTTCTCTATCGTGAGCAGGGCCCTTAAGACAGAGAGGGAAGTATTTTCTCATAGAGATGGTGACATTGAGCTGGGAACGGCCAAGTCTAATTGATTTGTCTGCTAGAGGTGAGGTTATACCATTTAGTTGTGATGCATGTGAGGTCCATCAGCTCTACTGATCATTTGAAGGGGAAATGATAGAGTGTTGCAATGCCTTTTCCATGGAAAAGGAAAACAAATAGAACCTCAAAGAGTATGAATCAATAGGTATTGAACCGGAGATCCTGAACTTCGCAAAGGAGAAAATGTAATCTATCAAATATGCCAATATAGTACAATATACAAAGAAAATATGATATCTTCAAACAATGTCAACACTTAAAAGGATATAAAACTCAATCAATATTGGAGGTATGCCAAAAGATTAGTGATAAAGATGGAATGAAGTCTTTGTAAACACTCCAAACAAAGAGTTTCACCAACATCTCCACACTTAGATGATAACTATGAACCACTAAATGATCACAAAATACATCAAATGCAAGGGTGAGAGGGGAGAGTGGTGAAAGGGTGGGGGAATGATGAAGATGAAGGGTGGGGGGGTGGGAAAATGGGCAAAATGAGGCCCAAAAGAGTGTAAATTAATGCCAAAAGCTTCTCCAAATGGGTGGAGAGCAACACCGCCAAACTCAAGCACCACCACCACAATCACCGCCCAATGCACCACCACCACCAAAATTGCTGCCCAATGCACCACCACCACCACCAAAATCACTGACCAATGCACCACCAAGACCTCCACCTAGTGCTCTGATACCATGTAGAGAGTACACTCACATAAGCAAAATGAAAAGAAGAGTGTACTCATAAAAGAAAGAGTGTGGGACTCAAAATGAGTAGACCATGAAATGAGCAAGCTGATGTGGATTAGAAATGAGCTTGCCAAGACCATGGAATAGGCTCCTCAAGCTTCTAACCAAGTACAAATGGGGGGAGAGACCCTCTTTATATAGATATGGGAGGGGCTCTCCAAAGTACATCTCATGTGGGATAATTCTCCTGAAAGGAGATTGAATACAATGGTAGAAGCAAATGGCAAGGTACCCAAATACAAAGGAAATATAATATAAAATTGAAATAAACTAGAAATGGATTAGATACAAAATGGAGATGCGTTCATGCAGATACAAATGTAGATGATGTAGGAGCAATCATGCTGTCAACAGGATTTACATGCTCTATCTTCATTTTGATAGTTTAAGCAAGTTAGTCTATGTGTAGGTCATGTTGATTATTCAAGATTCTCCCTCACATAATCATAATGCACCTCAATGTGCTTTGTGTGAGCATGGAAAATAAGGTTCCTTGGAATTTCCAATGCACTTTGGCTGTCGGTAAAGATGGTGGTGGCAAAAGATGTGCCAATACCCAAATCATCCTAAAGGCCTTTGATCCACACACATTCAAGAGTTGGTGTGAAAGCTTCCCTATACTCAGCCTCACAACTAGAAGTGGCCACAGTAGGTTGCTTCTTGCTCAACCAAGATATGCATGATCTACCAAGTATGAAGTGAAATCTAGCCATAATGATCTACCCTTGGGATGGAACAATCCAAGTAGTTGAGTACCACTAAAGTAGCGAAACATGTGCTTAGTCGCTTTCCAATGCTTCACACCTAGTCAATGCATAAACTTGCTCATCTGAGAGATAGCAAGCTAAATATTAGGCCAAGTTATGCATAAGTAAATCAAGCATCCAATCACTTGCTGATAGAGAAAAACATAAAATGCATCTCTAGCATCCTGAAGACTCAAACGTAAACATGTTCCATGGGTGTAGCAATAGGTTTGAAATCTTCAAATCCAAAACACTAAAATATTGTGTCAATATATTTTGTTTGACACAATGTCAATCCCCCATCAACTTGCATAAATTAAATGTCCAAATAATGATGCAAATGCACCAAATCTAACATCTCAAAAGAGGCATGCAAATCAGCCTTAGATTCAGCAATATGCTTCTCATTAGGACCAATGAGGAGCATATGATGAGCATATCATGATCAAAAGTACATCATTTGCACACTCAATATATAAGGTGCTCTTTGTTGGAATGTTCTCAAAATTGTGTGCCAACAATTAGGAATGCTTAGTGAATGAGGGTGGGAGAGGAGAGCATTCAACCAGTAGTTCATCCATCATTGGGGGGGTAATTGAACAAGCATTGGTTGAGTCATAATTGGAAATCAATAATTCCTAGTGACATGAGGTCTTCATTGGCTACCAAAAAAATAGATTCTTCATCTTCAGACAATCCCTTTAGCATGTGTATGGATTTAGCTACATGGGGAATGGTGCGAAAGTCACATGGGGCCAATTCATCAAGTAGTAGGATATATCACAATTGTTTGTGCTTAGATGTTAATTGATGTGAAGACCAAAATTGGGTTACTTTGGCTTGGTTCAGTCATGGCCTACCAATTAATAGATTATAATATGTATTTACATTGAGGAGTGCAAGGGCCAAAGTAATTGAAAAAGTTGCTTCTTGTATTGATATGGGAATGTCCCTAATCAAGCCTACTGCTTGAATGCTTGATTGATCAGCCATACAAGCAAAACATTCATAGACTTGATATGTTCCCAGCCCATTTGCTTACACACTGCATATGTGGTGATGTTGACACTAGAATCTCCATCAATAAGTGTTGATATCAAGCTCAACATGTGATGATCAAGGATGAAACATAACACTTTTTCAGATCTCTGACATGTATAGTGGTCACACCAATATATGCCGGGGATACTTTAGTAAACTTTACTAGATTTATCTACCTAGATGTTGGTGCAATTAAACCCAAGCCCACATACTTGCTTGATTAACTTATGCTCGATTTATTGGCATAACCTATGCAAGACTACATATGAATAGTCTCTTGTAAAAATCCTTCATATTTATCCTTGTAAAAGTGGGTTTCACCCATGTGGAGTTAGGAAGCTCTAAAATTGCAAATCAATCAGTTGTTGAGTGATGGGGGAATCTATCCTACACTTTAGGATTCACCTTTTAGGTAGAAGTTTGATTTTGAATTCAAACCTTGGCTCCAAACATGATTATAAAAAGGGGGTCGAAAGACCTGCATATTATCTCGAGCCCATGAGATCACTTTGAGTGAGTTTTATTGTGAAGTGAGAGCTCATCTCATAGCTCATTCACCTCTCACACATTGAGCAATGTATGGTTGCCAATGAAATTGTATTTGTACATGTTTTAATACATATATGATCATTATATTCTCATTTTACTTCTCTTTTAGTACTCCATCAGAATAGGATTCTCTCGGAACTTGTTCTCAGTGTGTAGTGGATCATCTGCCATGATTTAAAGCACGATAGAATCAACAAACTATCTATTATAATCCTACAAAGTTTCATTAGCATTGCTTCTCGAGATCATCAGATATTAGCATATCTTTGCTCACTAGTTGAGGACTGTTGCAGCCCGTGAAGGTCGGATGGAGTTGTGACTTGCTAAAATCCTTTCTCTGCATGTAGTCCATCATTTTTTATGAAATCACTCATGATTGGTAGCTTACTAAGTTAATTAGAGTTCCTCTTTTTGAGAGTGATCTTCTAAGGTACATAGGGATAGATCATTTGGCAAGCTAAAAGGGCCCACCATATATCTTTGAGAGTGATCTTCTAAGATACATAGGATGTCTAATAGATCATTTGGCAAGCTAAAAGGGCCCACCATATATCTTTGGAGTTCATTTGGCTAGTGTAGTGCAAAGTTTTTGTAGCACCACTTCATCTTCATCAAGTACAAATTCATCCTCACAGTGGTATCAAAGCAAGGTTGGATAACATGGAAGATGGACTTCCTTCATCAATTGAAAAATTGGATAGGGGTAACTACTCAGCCTGGTCATTAAGGATGGAAGCTTATCTTCAAGGCAGGAATCTATATGGTTATATAGCTGGAGATGAAGTTATGCCAAGTTTCAGGAATAAAGGTCAACCTACACAAGAAGAGCAAGAAAGATTGAGTACATGGTGCTCCAATGATACACTTGCAAGGTCTTATCTCCTCAAATCTATCTCAAACTTTTTGTTGTCTAATGTGTAAAACATCACTGAAAATGTGGAATGCACTTGAGGCCTTCTTCTCTTCAAGCACAAAGGCCAGAAAGAACCAATTATGGTTGGACTTCACAACACTCAAAAAATCTTCCAAGAAAAATGTGATTGATTTTTTCACAAAGATCAAAGATATTGTTGATTAGCTAGGAAGCATTGGAGAGGTGATAGATGAAGAACAAATTGTAAGGCAAGCCATCAATGGCGTGAAGGCAAATGACAAGTGGGAAGCCTTTACAACATCAATGGATCTTTACATGGATATGCATGTACCAGATTTCAATACACTCATGGGACAACTACTTACTCAAGAGGCCAAGCTCATGAAGAATGGAGAAGGTTCCAAAGGTAATAAATCTTCATCTTTGTATACTGATAAAAGTAAAGCCAAAGATGACAAAGGAAGAGGAAAGAAAGTGATGATGAAGCAGGTACACACCAATTTAACTATGTAGGTAGAGGAAGACATGGTAGAGGTAGAGGCAGAGGAGGAAGACAAGGCAGGGGGAGACCCCAAGACTCTAATCCTTGTTCTATTTGTGGCAACTGAGAATTGCTTTAGGAATTCCAAGAATGAAAGAGGCAAAGGCTACAACAGAGGAGGTTATGGCTACTCAAGAGGAAGGTTCAACAATTTCCATGGCAACCACAACAACTACAACAATTCAACCTACCAAGGAGGATATAAAGGGAGAATAGATTACAATAATTACATAGAAGACTCAAATCAAGAAGAATATCTACTTCTCATGAATATGACAATGTCACAAGGTAAATCTGATGAGCATGTTTTCTACATAGATTCAGGTTGCTCAAATCATGTTGCAAGAAATGTGGCCCTCCTATCAGATTTATAAGATCCAAGGAACAAGCATGAAGTGAAAACAGGTGATGATAAAAGGCATCTGGTGGAAAAGATAGGAAATGTAAAAGCACCTGATGGAAACATCAACCTACTTAGCAAGGTACTCTATGTCCCTACCATCACAGAGAATTCGATAAGTGTAGGACAGATTGTGGAGAAAGGCCTACAAGTTAGGTTCACAAAAGCAGGAGCATTTGTTGAGATCCAAGTCAAGGATTCAAGAGGATTGCAAAGGGTGAAAAGATATGTAGATTATTTGCATTTGAATTACTAGACACTAGGAACATTGCTCTCTTTAATTATAGTAGTCAAACACTCACAGAATTGGAAATATGGCACAAAGGGTTAGCACATATTGGTGAAAGATCATTAAAGAAAATTTTTAGGGACCGAAGTGTACTTGGACTCCCTAATCTATCAAAGCAACACATGATTTATAAGTGTAGTGCATGTCAATTTGGAAAGTCTCACACGTTACCATTCATGAAGAAAGGATATATGCATGGAGATCTCTTGGATTTGGTTCATACAAATGTATGGGGACCTAGCAAGGATTCTTCAATATCTGGATCAAGGTATTATGTCTCCTTCATTGATGATTGTGTTGGAGTCAATGTGCAAAATGCTCCAAAATCTTCAGCTATCACAATATGTGTAGAGTTAGCTCTTATTTCCTCTAACACCAAAGCGTGTTGGCGTGTTGGTTAGTTCAATGTCCTCCCATATCAGCCACCAGGGTTCGATACACGTACTCGACAGCGCAAAAAGCGAGAAGATTTTTTTTTATTATTTATGCTTTTCTAATGAAATAAAGCTATGATGGAACACGATTAAGCGGCAAATGCATTTAGGATGTTTTTGCTTTATTCATAGATTGCTATGATGGAGAGCTTTTTGGAGTGCTTTTGAGGTGAGACCAACTACTATAAAACAAGTGCTTGGCTTATTGTTTATTCATCCTTTACCTAGTTCAACACAAGCTTGGGAAGCTTTGTTACCTCAATAGAGGTGGTACTTCTTAGCACATGGGGTAGCTGTTGCAGAGCTAAAGAGAGCACAAGGTAGAGAAAAAGACGGGCCCCAAAATGTTTCCGATTTGGACACCGAATTTTTGTATTATAACCATTCTTGTAATATATTTTCCGCTGTAAATGCATTAGAGGAGTCCTCTAGATGCATCCCCACAGAAGATTAGAAACTTACCCATGTAAATTAGTAGGAAATTAGTCTTTTAGTGAATAAAGTGCCGGTCTTTTGTGTGAAAAGGACCATTTTTAGGACACAAGTATATAAGTCAATTTGTGACTCTTTGTAAAGACTTTTTGCCATTGTGAGAATCAAGAGCACAGAAATTCGAATTTGTGTCTTCTCCTCTCTGTATCTTCTTCTTTGTGAGCTTGTATGCATGGGTGTTGCTTGGAAAGAGTGTTAGGAAGTGTTGCCTATCCATGAAAGCTTTTGTTTGCTGTGGTTAGGGTGTGTGTGTGTAGTGTAGGAAGTGCTGAAGTGTAGGAAGGTCATTCCTGCGACTCAGTACTTTGCTTATAACTTGAAGTAGGAGTGTCAGAATTGAGTGAAACTACCGCCATTGGATGTGTCTTCTCGAGAGCTTCGAAAGGCATATGCTATTTGCTATATTTAGAGTTCGGCGCTGAGAGAAAAGCTCAATTTACTGTTGGCTGTTGTTCCAAGTATCGTGACACCATGACTGACAGTTGAAGCTTGTTTGGATTAGTCTTTGCCTTGTTTGCACTCTTTGAGTAACTCATTTGCATTGATCGTCATTTGAATGCATGTCTTCATACACTCGGCTAGGTTTTGATACTCATCGGATTGATAATTAAAGCGTGAATCCCCACTATATGCACTTGAGGGGGATTGAGGTATAGTCTCTTTCTCCACAAGTCCCTAAGTTGGTTCTGAGGTACACACGTTTTTTGGTGCCATTTCTGGGGAGTGTCGAATCAAACCAAGGCATTCGTGTGATGGTAAGTAGCTTTTTACATTGAAGTGAGAGGAGGAGTAGTGATTTTCTCTTCTTTGGTAAGTCACTTTCAGCCGCACTTACTACTTCTCACTCTTGGAGTGTGTGTAGTGAGTTATTAGTCTAGGAAAGTGAGTGGAGTGAGTAGAGTAGTAGGAGTGAGGGACTAGGTCAAGTAGTTAGAGTGGCTTTCAGTCTTTGTCCAGTTGATTTTTTTTAGTGAGTAGGAAAATTCAAAAGTATAAAAGCCAAAAAGTGTCATTTTGTAAGTCACTTGTCTTTTAAACAAGTATCGTGAGAGGTGCTGTCGAGTATCGTGAGTGAATCCCGGGGTTGTTTGAGCTACGGAGAGCTAATTAGAATTGCTGGAAGAGTTGAGAGAGAGTACCAAGGTAAGCATACATATCATTCTCTTAGCCTTGTCACAAAAGTTAAGCATTTCAGCAAAAAAAAACGATCTGCGACAGGTATCGTGAGGGTATTACAAGGGGTAGAAGGTGTGTTTTGGGTAATACAGAGAGTGAGGAGAGGGTAGATGAACCTGGAAAACATTTGTCTCCATTCAAAATCCAAAGAAACTCCAGTAAAAATTTGAAAAAGGGTCAAGTATCGTGTTCTCCCGCGATCGAGTATCATGATACCTGACAAGTATCGTGATCTCCTGTGGTTGAGTATCGCGATACTTCCCAAATCTCGTGTATCGTGGTTGTTTGATCGTGATACTTCACCAAGTATCATGTATCGTATTACTGCTGATCGTGATATTTCACCAAGTATCGTGTATCGTATAACTACCGATCGTGATACTCCCCAAATATCGTGTATCGTGGTTGTCCGAATCGCGATACTTCACCAAGTATCGTGTATCGTATAACTACCGATCGCGATACTTCACCAAGTATCGTGTATCGTGTTTACCCAAGTATCGTGTATCGTGTTCATTGAAGTATCGAGTATCGTCGTTGTCCGATCGCGATGCTTCATAGGTATCGTGTATCGTGTGAATAAAGTATCGTGTTCATCCAAGTATCGAGTATCGTCTTTCTCCGAGTATCGAGTATCGTTTTATTGAGGTATCGTGTATCGTTTTTGGGCAGACATCGTGTATCGTCTGGCTCAAAGGTCAAGTATCGTGAAATTTTGAGTCAAGTATTGTGACTTGAGATTTCATATTCAGTCCTTTTCCAGCCAAATTCTTCTAGAATTTTGACCCATAGTGAAGAGTTCTAGAAGCTAGAGGTCAGCAAGGGCTGATCTGAGCTTTTAAGTGGATGAACCTGAGATCTGGAAGAACCCTAGGAAGCCGAAGGAGTGTGATCTCTTCTGTAGGAAGTGTAGCTGAACCAAGTGGCCGCTCACATTATTCTGAGACCTCTAGTGAGTCAGAAGAAGAAATTCCTATGGCTTGAGAGGATATGCAAAACATTGTACCAATGATTGGCATGATGTCAATTATTAAGGGAGAATATCGGACATCTTTCGAATATGTGACCACCAATCAACATGAGATCCCCATATACCTAGATGGACTAAACAGATCAGTGGCCAGAATGAAGAAAGCTTCAGATGCTTACATAGTGCCTAGACCAACAGTTAAATATTCAAGAGGATTTTATATGGATAAAAGGGACATCCAGTATGTGGTTACAGAACATCCGGAAAACATTAATGAAATTGGGGAAGAAAACAATGCTCATAACCCTAATGAAGAAGGAAATGAAGAGCAAGTGACCACACCTAGAGGGAAATCTACTGTTGTTAGGGGTTGGAGAGGAGACCTGATTCCCCAGGATGACTCCTTAATGGATGTGTATTTGTTTAATGGAATGGAGCATCTCCTTAGATCCCACTCTTCAATATGGGAAGCGGCCCCTAATCCAGTTACTGTCTATGAGTTGCAAGATCCTGACTTTCCCACAATTATCACATATTTGGACAAAAACCAGAGAAGGTATTGGCCCCTAACAGATTCAGAGAGAGCCAGGTTGAAATATCAGAACATTCTAGCGTTTCCCTCGAAGGATCAAGCCACTACTTCACAAAACCCACATGGAACCTCTCAGAATAATTCATTTCAACAGTCAGGACAAACACAACAAACTCAAATCCCGGTTAGACCACATGTGCAGTTTGCTATGCCTGCAAATAACCCTAACTATCGGCCTCGGCCACCTGTTGACCCATGGAATGGAATTCTTGTTCCAGTGAGACCACCTGTAGCAAGAGGACCTGGTATACCCATTGGAAGACCAGTTTTCCCTGTGGTGCTTAGACCGCCTGAAGGAGGAAGAAGATTAAGGCCAATTCAAGTGGCCAAGTGCATGAGAAATCACTATGATGGTTCTAGTGAACCTTACAATCATATAGCTGAATTCAAGCAAGTAATCAGAGCCGAACAAGTAGAAGATTTTTTAATCCAATATGAATCTTTTGGTCTAACCTTGACAGACACAGCTTTAGCTTGGTTCCAGCCATTAGATCCAAATGATTTTCAGAACATGGAACAAGTCTATCAAGAAATGATTGAAGAATTCACTAAGTCTGGAATTAAAAACAATTCATCATCATTAATCCATAGCTTTAAGCAAGCTCCTATGGAATCAGTGAGATTGGCAGCAAGAAGATTCAAGAAGTATGTGGATAGATGTCCAGTGGAAGAGAGACCCACCCAAAACAAAATGGTGTCATTATTTTTGGAAGGATTATTGAATGGATCATTAAGATCTCTGGTGTATGTGAAGAGAGTTCAAACCTTGCGAGAATGCATGAAAGAATGTATTGACCTAGAGGACAATCTAGCGGAGGATCTGAAGATACCTCAAGGTAGTATGAAGAGTGAAGATTCAGCAAGTAGCACATCGAACCCTAAGAACAATGTTGAGGAAATAGCCAACCTAGTAGCAAAGAAGCTGAATGTCCAAGGACAGAGGAACTACCCCAACAACCCAATGAGAGTGCCCATGCTTAGAAGATGTATGCATTGTGGAGGCGATCATCCATCTCATTTGTGCACTAGGGGAGTAGTCCCACCACCTGCTTATGCTTACAATAGACCACCCGTTCTAGGCCCTCTACAATATTGCTGCATAGAACAAAAATACACAAATCACAGTGCAGAAAATTGTCCCTACAACAGGCAATCAAGACCAACACAACCTTTTATGAGACCTTATGATACCCTCAGAGAGAACAAGGAGGTGAAGCCTTTAGGTATCCCACATATCAGCAGCAGGCACCTGCACCACGGCCATATGCTTACCAAGGTTATAATCAACGACAACCGGTTTTAGGACAACAGCCACCCCATCCTCAGAATGTTGTCCCCATGAAAATAGCTCAACCTGAAGAAAACCTAGAGAGAGCGATAGTCCCAGCCACACCATTGCCTAGCAATGAACCATATGACTCATCTTATGACCATAGTCAAGCAAACTATCCCAGTTATGAGAGCTCTATGATAGAATATGGACAAATGTACGAACCATATACCTATGGCATGGAAGTGCCAGATAGTTCCTACGGATATGAGCAAGATTATGTGTCATTATGTACACAACCCCTAGGGCATCCATACCCCCCGACCTATGAACAGACCGCCTGTACCTAGAGGACCATGTTATAGATGTGGAGGTGATCATTATATCAGAGAATGTACACTGCCAAACCCACCACCACCACAGCGAGTCTGGGAAGGATACTGTAGTGATTGTGGTAAAGAACACCTTTTCAGAGATTGCCCCAAGAACCCCAACAAAGTTAACTCTAATGTACAGATTAATGTGATAGAAGTGGTAGAATCATTAGGAAGTGATAAGGAGTACACGGTACCATTGAAAGCTATAACTAAAGCCAAAGCTAGAGAGACCCCAGACAAAACTGAGGAAAATAATCAAAGCTACAGAGAGGTGAACACACCCACACCTCAGAGAGTTGAAGACTCAGAAGAGCCTGAGAGAAGTGTTGTGAGCAAACGAACACAAAGATGGAAGAACCGTAGAGACAGGATAAAGAAAAAGAAATTGTTACAAAAAAAGGAAATTGAGAAGAGAGAACAAAATCTAAAAGAGAAACAAGAAGAGGAAGGAGAAAATCGGAAGGGAAAGTCAAAAAAAGAAGAGGTAGGATCAATTTTAGCAGATCCCATGCCTGAAGAATAAGCCATGTGGATTCAGGCGTACAAAGCACGAATAAGAGTAGGACCTACCATAGAACAACATGAAAGAGAATATCCTAGAGGTGACCTAGAGAAAGAGACGTTGGAGATCTGCAAAAGATTAATAGAAGTCGCTCAACAGACCTTAGAAAAACCTGCTGTTCCACTACCGAATACATGAATTTCCGAAAGAGAATTCCAAGAGTGTGTCATTGCTAATGATCACGAGAAACCCGAAGTAGGTAAGACACATGATGGAAATTATTGTGAGGATAAAAGGGATGGATCCATTGTTCCCGAAGTAGAAGGGGAATGGCCTGAAGACTTGTGGGCAAGAGTCCAAGAAGACAGGTCGAAGAAAGCAGAAGGAATCGAACCACTCTTTAAAGAGCTAGAAGCTGAAGATGGAATAGAGGATTCAATACCTGAAGTGAATTCAGAAGATATATTACCAATGGATCCAAGTGACAAACAAGATGACGGAGTAAAGGCTTTGCCAAATTACACAGGAGAGTACGAACATAGTTCAGAATTATATTGCATTCCCTCAATAAGGAAAAAAGAACTGAACCCATCAGTCCAAACGTCGGATATCATACAACACCTTAGAAAGGTAAAAATCCCTTGCACTGTGACATTGGACGAACTGTTGAAGGTTAAACCACATTTGAAGGAGAAATTGACCAGTCAATTGGAGATCAAGGCGGAAGAAAAGGAGATGTCTGATGAAGTAAACACAGTAAAAATCCCAGTCAATAAGGTTGGAGATTTTAGTGAGGGAGATGAAGGAAATACTTGCCTTCCAATTACCTATAGGGGTTACGCCACCAAAGCCATTTTAGATACAGGAGCTGGAGTAGGAATAGCAACTAAAGAAATCTGGGAGAAATGGGGAAAACCAGCTCTAAGACCAACACGCATGAAGATACAAATGGCAGATGGACACACTGAACGACCCTTGGGATTATTGGTAGTTTTTACCACTTGCAGAGTTGAGTTCGAGCACACCTTAGCAATTTGTCAATTTGAAAGGCCTAGCAATTATGAAATGATACTTGGAAGACCTTTCATGAGACAATTAAAGGTGGTGCAAGATTGGGGAAAAGACGCGGTATACCTACAGCATGAAGGAACCACCACAAGAATAAATCTCCACACCTATACATATCAAGATGTTCCCCCCTTACAATGGAATCAGATTCATAAGGAGGAAGATAATCAGTCGATTCATAGTATAGGTTCAAGTGATCAATCATGGATGAACGAAGACACTCGTCTATGGATATGTCAAACTGCAAAAAAGGAGGAAGATAGGAGAAAAGGATGGCAGCAAAGGCAAGGAGTTGCTAGATCTGTACAAGATCCAACCTATATGCCTCAAATATTCTTAGATGAAGAATTTGAACATCATGGTTGGATGGAGATTTTAGCTACTCTCGATGTGTGTGTAAACGAAGAAGTGATAACCATGAATCAATGCATTGATGAGGAAGGATATGACGTCAGTCTATATGTGGTAGTCCTTCGGGAGGCTGAAGAAGGAGAAGTCATAGAAAAGGAATGGAAGGAAGACTATGAGAGCATTGAAATGGAGCAAGAACACATGGAAACAGAAAATGAAACTCAAGAAATAAGTGTCATAGCTAATGAAATAAATCAAGAACCAACACAAGAAGAGGAGCTTGGATTAGAAAAAGCAAAAATTGATGAAGAAAACAAGCCTCAAGACCAATTTGAAGTGCCCGCACACTTCAAAAAATATGAAGTAGAAGAGAGAAGAATTGCTATTCAAATGCCAAAACGAGAAGCACAGCCGGGAATAGCATATGACAACAAAGAGCAAACCAAGAAGATAGTAGTAACATTAGAGGAAGGAGAGGAGCGATGTACTTTCATAGGACAAGATGTCTCAATGGAGGAAGAACAAGAGTTAATACGCCTCATAAGGGAATACCGGGATGTCTTTGCCTGGACCTATAAGGACTTGAAAGGAGTAGATCCATCTATATGTGCTCATAGAATCCCTATGACATCCGAAGCCAAACCTTCTAAACAAAGACCGTATACATATAATGATGTGTACTCAGCAAAGATAAGGGAAGAGATAGATAAGTTGTTAGATGCTGGATTCATATATGAGATCGAACACACGGAATGGGTATCACCTTTGGTGGTTGTACCGAAAAAGAATGGTAAGTTAAGAGTATGCATAAATCTGAAAAAAGTAAATGCTGCTACCATAAGAGACAGTTACCCATTGCCCATTACGGATCATCTTTTGGAAAGAGTGGCAGGGAAGGAAGTTTATAGTTTTTTGGATGGCTTTTCAGGCTATAATCAGGTAGCCATTGCTCCTGAGGACCAGCATAAAACAGCCTTTGCAATTGAATGGGGAGTATACGCCTTTAGGGTTATGCCTTTCGGCCTAACCAATGCCCCAGCCACTTTCCAAAGATTGGTGTGCCATGTATTCAAAGAGTTCCTGAGAAAGAGTATGGAGGTATACGTGGATGATTTATGTACTTATTCAGCTATACGATCAGAGCATATCCCTGAACTAGGAAAGATCTTTGCCAAATGTCGACAATATCGAGTATGCCTCAATCCAGAAAAGTGTGTCTTCATGGTTTGACAAGGGAAGATATTAGGACACATTGTCTCTAAGAATGGAATCTCAATAGATGAAGACAAAATCAAAGTAATTCTGGATTTACCGAGACCAAAGACTGCTAAAGAAGTCCAAGCATTTATGGGACATTGCGGATACTACCGAAGGTTTATACATATGTATGCCATAATTGCTAGACCTCTTTATGCCTTATTGACTCAGTTTAATTGGACTGAAGAATGTGAAAAGGATTTTAACGAATTAAAGAGTCGATTGAGTTCAGCACCAATCCTCCGAGTACCCAATTGGAATAAGCCATTTCATATTCACGTGGATGCTTCCAAGTTTGCCATTGGTTGCATCTTAGCTCAACCCGCAGATGTAGGAAAGTTAGATCACCCTATAGCCTATGCCAGTAGACAATTGAATCAAGCAGAATGCAATTATACCACGACTGAAAGAGAAGGCCTAGGAATGGTGAGAGAGAGAGAACTTAGAACTCCTAGAGGTAACTTTCTGTTCTTTCTAGGATCATAATGCTTGAGTGGATTTCCCATGATAACAAGATTATGTAACTCTTTGTTAACAAGGAGATTGATGAAGATTTTTGGAGATTTAAACCTGACAAGCCTAGTGAAGTGGATGGACTCGTCATTTAAGAGTTAAAGGATCCTATTATTATCTACTTGGATGACACTTTTGAAAGTTTGTATGTTGTCACAAAACATAGTAGACATGTGTACACTTGCAAGGGTGAATCCATTTTCCCCTCTCACAAGTCTATTGATCCTCATAGTCAAATCGGAGGTTGATTTTATCATGTCTTATGAGCTCAAAAAGAGAAATTCAAAGAACGACTAGAAGTGAGCTTTGTGCTGAGTATAGAAGTGTTGCAATGGCAGCATGCTAAGCATCATGGTTAGATATGCTACTTGCAAATTTAGGTGTGGAAGTGCAAAAGCCTATTATCGTCTATTGTGATAATATTAGTAGCATTCACTTAGCACAAAATCCTATTTTCCATGCTAGAACAAAGCATATCGAGTTATATTATCACTTCATCAGAGAGAACGTATTAGCAGGTGATATTGATCTTGTTTATGTGAGGAAAAATGAGCAGGTTGCTTATATTTTCACTAAAGCACTTGGAGCAGAGAAGTTGAAGAAGTTTTGGAAGATGTTTGGATTAGAGGACATGACATTGAGCTTGAGGGGGAGTGTTGAGATATCAAGCTCAACATGTGATGATCTAGGATGATACGTATCACTTTTTCATTTCTTTGACATGTATAGTGGTCACACCGATATGTGTCAGGGATACTTCATTGAGCTTTACTACATTTATCTAGAAAGAGTGATGGCACATTTGTTTCTTGCTAGCTCACACATTCATGTACATTAGGATTTTCCTTATGTAATGTTCTTTATATATTGCACTTGTTGTATTGTTGTTTTAGGTCATTGTTTTACATTCCTTTTATGTAATAGAAGAAGAAGATGAAGATCATTCTTCCTTGTCTCAATCTCTATGTGTGTGCTCCTCTTTGATTGTGAGGGTGTGTGAGCTCTCTTCCTTATCTCCTTCCTTGTGATAATGTCAAAATTCAGATTGGCGATGAAAAGGAATCATGTTTAGCTCTGGCCTTGATTGATTCAAGCTCAGAGATAAATGTGATATCAAAGAAATTTTTTTATAAATTCATATGGCCCATTGATAAAGATCATGATTGGAGAATGAGAACAACTGACAATAGGTCAGGAATTTTGCTAGGTTCATGTGATCATGTACCTGTTATGATAGGAGGTGTTTGAGAGGAGTTTCATTTCTTTGTTCAGGATAACTGCTTGTATAAAGTGATACTCAGACAACTATTTATAGAAGAGATAAGAATGGAGATGAAAGCTATGAATGATGGATCCGCATATGCAAGAATTCATTCTAAATCTAAAATGGATTCCTTGCAAGTAATGACAATTTGTTCCAATCATTCAATAAATAGAAAAAACCTAAGAAGAAATCCCATTGACTCTTACAATAATGTGTGTGACAATTCACCACCTGTAAGAGAATTTGGGGCTTATTATGACCAAAATTTTTGTTAGATTCTGCTATTGATCAAGACAATAGTGGACAATGTATTTATGTCTTGCTGTATGATGTATATAACTTTGAGAATTTTTTTAGTTTGTACCTACAACTAGTTTACACTTCATTAAAAATGAAAAAATTACAAATAAATTTAGAAAAGGAAATGGAAAATATTTCAAAAACTTAGGCTTGATTTCACCTAAAGAAAACATTGAGTGTAATTGAGCTTACAAAAATTTTAACTTTGATAGAAGAGCTTGAGAATACTCTTCAAGAAGAACTAGAATCAAATATTATCATTCTTGACTCTATTAAGGAATATCAGTTGATTGCTAATTTCTTAGTAGAACATGAAGTCAAGATTGATACTCAATACAAAACAGTAGAAAAGAAGGTAAAACCTATGGCTCACCCGTTGCCCAAAGAAAGTTATGATAGAATTAGATGAGTTTTTGGGGATCCTATTCTTAGAGATTGATTGACGAGAGTGCTTCCTCAAATAGCTTGGTTTCTCATACTTCCTCCATGGCTGAAATGGAGCTTTGGCATGCTCGTTTTGGTCACTTGAACTTCAATAGTTTTCTTTACTTGCAAAACAAGGACATGGTTATTGGTTTGCCAACACTTGAGTCCATTAAAAAGCATGCATGTGAAGGTTGCATTCTTGGAAAAATGCATCGTGCTTCTTTTCCAAAAGATATTCATACACACACTACAAGAAAATTGCTTTACTTGGTAGAACAAGATCAAGCTCTCACCATGCATCAAGTAATTTTGTGGATTATTCTCTTATATTGCAACATCATATAATGAAGAACCACTTACTTTCAAAGATGCATGTGACAATCCACATTGGATGAGCGCTATGCAATCAAAAATGAATTCCATACATAGGAATGGTACTTGAGAGTTATGTAAATTTCCGAAAAGGAACAAATTTCATTGGTACAAAGTGGGTTTACAAGATTAAGAGAAAGTCAGATGGTAGCATAGATCACTGCAAATCTAGATTGGTTGCCAAAGGATATGTGCAACAATATGGCATTGACTATGAGGAAAATTTTGCACCTACTTCATGCATGACAACCATTCATACCATGGTTGCATTGGTTGCCCAACAAGATTGGAAAGTACATCACTTGGACATAAAATCAGCTTTCTTGAATGGTGATTTGCAAGAAGAGGTTTATCGAAAGCAATCTCCTAGATTTTCCATGAAAGGGTAAGAGCATATGGTTTTTTGGTTGATAAATCTTTGTATGGTCTGCAAGCCCCATGTGCATGGTGGGACAGTATCCATAAGCACTTGATTGCTCTCGGTTTCACATGTAGTCCAATTGAAATTACATTCTATGTATGCAAAGATGGGGCTGATCTTACAGTGCTTGTTCTTTATGTTGATGACATACTCTTAATTGGATCATGTGATGCAAAACTTGACATTCTTATGGTTGATTTGTAGCATACTTTTGATGTCACTTATCTTGTTCTTTTGAGCTACTATCTTGGAATCTGTTTTGTATTCGTGTAGGGGGGAATTGTTATGCATCAAGCAAAGTATGTTGAAAAATTACTTCATCATTTTGACTTTGAGGATTGTAAGGCGGTTTCCACACCAGTGGAGATAGGATTTAGATAATCAACTGAGGAGTCCAGTGATGCATTTGGCACTTCTCTTTATCAACAAGTTGTGGGATATCTTATATATGCATGCAACACAAGGCCAGATATACAGTATGTAGTTTCCCAATTCAGTCAATTCATGCATAGACCTGGCAGTAAGCATTAGCAAGTGGTGAAATGTGTGTTTAGATATATCAAAGACACTTTGAGCTTAGGTCTCTTTTATGGCAAAGATATTGATCCATGCTTGCATGCTTTTACAATTAGTGATTGGGCTGGTTGTTATGATACTCACACGTCCACTAGTGGTGATTACTTTTTCCTTGGAAACTCATGCATATCTTGGTTGAGTAAGAAGCAACCTACAATGGTGACATCAAGTTTTGAAGCTGAGTACGGAGTAGTTTTCACAGCTACAGCAGAGTTTATATGGTTGAGATACTTATTGATGGATCTTTGCATGGAAATTGATGCTGCTATGCATATCCTCACTGATAGTCAAAGTGCATTAGCTATTGCACAAAATCCAATGTTTCATGCATAGACCAAACATATTGAGGTACATTATCACTATGTGAGAGAGCACTTTCATGCAGGAGATATTGAGTTACTATATGTTCCTACACAAGATAATGTGGTTATAGACATATTCACCAAAGCTCTTCCATGGGAAAATTTTAAAGCTTTTCACAAATTTTTAGGCTTATTTCCTAGTGGGGGCTGATCTGTCACTCCCTATATGTGTTCACATCAGTCGCTCCAGGGGGTTTGTTATACTTATGTGTTCCTCGAGTAACTTTGATGTGAAACTTTTCCCTATACATGGGCACTTTTTACTCTAGTGTTGGCTAGAGGTTTTTTTCCCACATTACCACATACATGATACTCTCATATGTGGTGGCACTTTGTACTTCGGGATATTATTCAACTCTTACTTCAATTTTGTTCATCATCAATAGAGAGAGCTATTCTAGTCATCAGTCTTCTCCATGTGTCTTGCCTCTATTTGTGCCCCTTGTGTGTGGCTTCTCGTATGTCTTGCACTTCTACACACATTCACCATAAACAACCCATTAATGAGTTTGAGGTGAAAAGAGTGGTATTTTAGGATACTTTTCCTCCAGTTAGCATGCATAAGAATGCTACAGATAGGGATGATCAAGAGAACATCCAATTAGATTAGTCTACAAATGTTCTTGTGTAACAATGATTGCAAGTTTCTGCACATTTCTCACATCCACTTGATAGATATGTTGCGAGTTTGGAATCTGTTATGTCGATAGATGTTGGTGAGCCTTGTTGTTACAAAGAGGTTATGCAAACAAAGGACCATGTCAAGTGGGAGCATGCCATGAAGAGTGAATTGGATTCTATTTGAAAGAACTTGGAGAAGCTTGTCGAAGGTAGAAAAGTGCGTTTCGAAGCGATGAAGTTTGGTCAAGCCAACCGGCACAAGACCAGCCCTTGAGCTTTTGGAGACTCAAATAGACCTTATAGGCATGCTATAAGTGCAAAGAAACACACTATGTACCTTGGAGCATCAAGGAGAATGAGTCGATACAAAACAGATAGGTTCGCGGGTCGACTAGCTCAAAAAACTTACTATCTATGGAAGAGATAATGAACTTCAAATGCCCATAGCGACCAGCGTGATTACAATTAGAAAAAATCCTTTTATGGGAGTGATACACATAGGGTTGAGTATACGGAATGCACAAAAGTATAAGGAATAAGCAAAATATGCTATAGGAATGAATGCGACATTCACCGGTGGTACTTTCTATTTTTCAGGAATACGCAGAGATTGACCCCGAGGCAGAAAAACTGAGATTTCTCCAAATCTGCTGAACCAAATGCTTTGAAAATCTACAGGCATAAATTAGACACTGATACCTTTCCAATGAGTCCTCTTGCACTCAATTTGGAGCTCTGAGGAGAGAGCAGCAGCCTCTGCAAGATTACTATTGGCGAAGAAGATGATGCAGAAAATTGAAGGAGCAAGACAATGATGGTCACAAGTGTATGTATATTGCTTCCATGTATAATACAAGTGATTTCAACTCCTTATATAGCCTCTAGGAGTGTTCCACGACTTTTATAACTTGAATTTGAAATCAAATGAAGGTGGGAATGGTTGTTGGAGGGAATCAATTCACTTCCCTATAATCTAGGAAAAGTGAAGATATTGATTGATCTACTTTTAGGTGACTTGATTTGCTTGATTGAATGCAACTTCAACCACCAAAATTTCGTGGGATTTTGGCTCTATATTTCTACCTTTACATGTGTCAAGCTCAAGGCTTTTACAACGGTAAATGAGCCATCAAAATATTCTCAGAAAATACAATAAATGAGCATATGAAAAAGAACTTTCCAACGGATATTCTTTCGACGCGATAGCCTTTGATGTAGATCAAATCCGCCTCAAGCATAGTGTAAGCTTGATGTTCCAACAGCTCCCCCTCAAGCTAAAGTATGCTTGAGTCTTCATTCTCTGATAGGTTGAATACCTGCCATAGCTTTGAATCTACAAAGCTTTATTCCATCAAGTGCCTTCGTCATCATATCTGCTACTTGCTTTTCAGTCGGAACAAAAGAAATGTCGATCTCCTTTGCCATGAGCTTCTCCCTGATGAAGTGATAATGGACTTCTATGTGCTTTGTTCTCGCATGGAAAATAGGATTTGCCGCTAGATGCATGGAACTTACATTATCTCCAAATATGTGAGGTTTGGAACTCACAAGTCCCAAATCTGTATACAATGCTTTTAACCATATTGCCTCTTGAGTTGTTATGGTCAAGCCTCTGTACTCTGCTTCAGTTGAGGATAAAGCAACTGTTGGTTGCTTCTTGGAACTCCATGACACTAGCTTCGAACCTGCAAATGCTAAGTAACCAGATGTACTTTTTCTATCATCCTTAGCTCCTGCCCAATCTGCATCTGAGTAGATTTTGATATCCAAATCGGAAGAGTAAGGATAGAATATACCTTCGTTGATTGTACCTTTGAGATACTTAAGTACTCTCTTAGCCGCATCCATGTGTGGTCTTCTTGGTGAGTGCATGAACTGACTAAGCACTCCCACACTATATGAGATGTCTGCCCTTGTATGAGTAGCATATATCAAGCTACCTACCAAACTTTGATACTCTTTAATGTCTTCAATTTTCTCACCTTCATAAACACTAAGTTTATGATTCATCTCCAAAGGTGTACCTGCAGGTTTAGTGTTCTCCATTTTGAACTTGAGAAGCAGATCTTGAATGTATCTTCTTTGAGTCAAATACATTCCTTCATCTGTGTATATCACCTGCATACCTAGGAAATATGTGAGCTCACCTAGGTCACTGATTTTGAACTCCTCTTGCATGTGTCTCTTGATCCTTTGAATGCCATTTAGATCATCACCTGTCACAATAATATCATCTACATATACACATAGATAGATAACCTCATTGTGATCCCTTTTGATGAATAGAGAAGGATCTGAGCTGCTAGCTTTGAACCCTTGGTCTTGAAGATATGTAACCAACTTGTAATTCCAAGCTCTTGGAGCTTGTTTCAATCCATACAATGCTTTCTTAAGTCTGCAAACATAAGATGGATGATTAGGGTTTTCAAAACCTGGTGGTTGTGACATGTATACCTCTTCACTTATCCAACCATTTAAGAATGCATTTTTCACATCAAGTTGGAGGAGTCTCCAATTCCTTGCAGCAGCTACACTTATCAATGTCCTGATTGTAGTCATCTTTGCAACTGGTGAGAATGTTTCCTCATAGTCTATACCATGAGTTTGTGAGCATCCTTTGGCAACTAATCTTGCCTTGTACCTGCAAACTGATCCATCTGAATTTCTTTTAACTTTATATACCCATCGGCAACCAATTACCTTTTGATTCGCCGACATTGGAACCAAATCCCAAGTGTCCATTTCCTTCAATGCATCTATCTCTTCGTTCATGGCCTTTTCCCAATTAGGGTTTCCCTTTGCCTCTTCATAGGTTGAGGGTTCCTCTGAAATAGAGTCTTTTGCCAAGTAGATTGAATGCTTTGTAACAAATGTGGAATCATATCCATACCTTTCTGGTTGTTTCTTCTCTCTTGCTGATCTTCTAGGTGCTTGTTTGGAGCATTCTCCAACCTCTTGCATCTTTGCTTTGCCTCTTGACTTCCATAGCTTGTAATCCCTTTCTCTTTCATCTTGGTCATCGTCTGTATCACTTCTTGGATCCTGGACCTGTGTATCATGCTTGCTTCCTAATTGATGAGAGTCATAATCAAGATCATATGGTAGTGTTACCTTTTGTTTGTCTTCATCATACCAAGACCTGTGTTCTTCAAACACAACATCTCTACTTGTAGTGAATTGCTTGGTTGAAGGATTGAAGAACCTGTAACCCATCTGAGTTGAATCATATCCAATAAACACTACCTTTGTTGCCCTTTCATCTAGCTTACCTCTTATTTGTGATGGTACATGAACATAAGCTAAACAACCAAAAACCTTGCAATGTCCAAGACTAGGTTTTCTTCCATGCCATGCTTCATAAGGAGTCATACCTTGAAGTGATTTGGATGGTAGTCGATTGACAAGGTACACTGCAGTTGAAATAGCTTCTGCCCATAGATAATGTGGCAACTTCTTCTCTTCAAGCATTGTTCGGGCTGATCCAACCAATGTCTTGTTTCTCCTCTCTGCAATTCCATTTAGTTGAGGAGAGTACCTAGTAGTCACTTCCCTTTTGATACCTTTATCCTGCAAGAACTCATCAAAATCTTTGGAGAAGTATTCTCCCCCTCCATCAGATCTGAGCTTCTTTAGTGATCTACCTGTATGATTCTCCACATGTGCAAGATACTTCTTGAAGCAATCAAACACTTCATTCTTACTCTTGATAAAGTATAGAACAGTCCACCTACTATGGTCGTCAATAAATGAGACATAATACCTTGATCCTGCCAATGAAGGTTCTTGACTTGGTCCCCATACGTCTGTGTGTACTAAGTCCAATAAGTTGTTGTGGATGTAGCCTTTGTGGTTGAATGGTTGTCTTTGTGCCTTCCCAATCTGACATGCATCACACCTGTTGATCATGTGTTGCTTTGATATGTTCAGCAGTCCTAGAACACTTTGATCCCTGCATATATCCTTCAAGGTTCTTTCATTCACATGAGCAAGTCTCTTATGCCACACTTCAAGCTCACTTAGGGTTTGAGACCCAAAGTTGAATAGAGCTATGTTCTTGGTATCTCCTACTTCAAAAGTAAAGAGCCTACCATGCTTCTCACCTCGGGCTATCTTCTTGAAGCCTTGACATGGATCTTCCACAAAAGCTCCATGTTGGGTGAACCTAACTTGCAAGCCTTTTTCAACTATTTGGCCTACACTGATTAGGTTTTTAGTGATAGTGGGTACATAGAGAACCTTACTCAGAATGTTTGTCCTGCCATTGGAAGCTTTGACATTACCAATCTTCTCCACATTGTGCTTCGTGTCATCCCCTGTTTGCACTTCATGTCTATGCTTTGGACTTTCCAAGTCAGATAGAAGAGCAATGTTGCCTGCAACATGATTCGAGCATCCTGAATCTATGTAGAACAAATGATCATCTTCTTTACCTTCTTTGTGGCTTAGGTTCATAAGAAGTAATGAGTCTTCATGTGGTTGATCTTCTGAATAATTGTTGTAGTCCCTTCTATTATAGATTCTATTGTTGTTGTTGAAGTTGTGTCCACCTCTGCCTCTATTGCCGCCATATCCACCTCTTCCACTTCCTTTCTAGGTCTTCCCATTGAACCAGCAATTCTGAGTGGTGTGGTTGGTCTTATCGCATATGGCACAAGGTTGAACATTCTGACCTTTGGCTTTGTCTTGCTTTGGTCCTTTCTTCTTCCCTTTCCACTTGCTCTTGCTTGCGAAGTTGGCTTGGGAAGTCTCTTCTTCCTTCTTCTTGCCTTTCTGCTTCTTATCCTTCTTATCTGCATATAGAGCACTAGTTGAATTACCATGATAAGAGTTACCTTCCTTTATGCTATTGTTGGCTTCTTGATTGAAGAGTTGTCCAAGAAAGATGTTGAAGTCTGGAGTTTGCACATCCATGATGAGATCGTAAGCCGTCGTGAAGGATTGCCATTGCTTATCACTTCGAATGCCGTTGAGAATTCGCCTCATGATGACCTCTTCTTCAATCAGCTCTCCAATGGATGCTAACTGATCTGCAACCTCTTTGACCTTGGTAACAAACTCTGTGATGGTTTGTTTAGGTGTCTTCTTCATTTGGTTGAACTCGTTCCAAAGATTATTCTTTCTTGCTTTGGTACTAGCAGAAAAGAACGTCTCCAGGGCATCCCAAGTCTCTTGAGATGTCTTGCATCCTCTAATATGTGGTAATAGAAAGTCAAAGATAGAGTTTAGTATGTATGACCTTGCTTGAGCATCCCTTGCGCACCAAAGTGTGAGCTTATCTGTCTCCTCTTGTGTAGGTCCTCCTTTGGATCTTGGAATAGGCATAGCTTCATCACCTGCTACAATTCCATAAAGATTTCTACCTTGCAAATAGGCCTCCATTCTGATTTGCCAAGCCGCGTAGTTGTGTCGATCAAGCTTCTCGATCATTGAGGGAAAGCCGTCACCCATCTTGAACTAGCTCTGATACCACTGAAAGAACTTGGAGAAGCTTGTCGAAGGTAGAAAAGTGCGTTTCGAAGCGATGAAGTTTGGTCAAGCCAACCGGCACAAGACCAGCCCTTGAGCTTTTGGAGACTCAAATAGACCTTATAGGCATGCTATAAGTGCAAAGAAACACACTATGTACCTTGGAGCATCAAGGAGAATGAGTCGATACAAAACAGATAGGTTCGCGGGTCGACTAGCTCAAAAAACTTACTATCTATGGAAGAGATAATGAACTTCAAATGCCCATAGCGACCAGCGTGATTACAATTAGAAAAAATCCTTTTATGGGAGTGATACACATAGGGTTGAGTGTATGGAATGCACAAAAGTATAAGGAATAATCAAAATATGCTATAGGAATGAATGCGACATTCACCGATGGTACTTCCTATTTTTCAGGAATACGTAGAGATTGACCCCGAGGCAGAAAAACTGAGATTTCTCCAAATCTGCTGAACCAAATGCTTTGAAAATCTACAGGAATAAACTAGACACTGATACATTTCCAATGAGTCCTCTTGCACTCAATTTGGAGCTCTGAGGAGAGAGCAGCAGCCTCTGCAAGATTACTATTGGCGAAGAAGATGATGCAGAAAATTGAAGGAGCAAGACAATGATGGTCACAAGTGTATGTATATTGCTTCCATGTATAATACAAGTGATTTCAACTCCTTATATAGCCTCTAGGAGTGTTCCACGACTTTTACAACTTGAATTTGAATTCAAATGAAGGTGGGAATGGTTGTTGGAGGGAATCAATTCACTTCCCTATAATCTAGGAAAAGTGAAGATCTTGATTGATATACTTTTAGGTGACTTGATTTGCTTGATTGAATGCAACTTCAACCACCAAAATTTCGTGGGATTTCGGCTCTATATTTCTACCTTTACATGTGTCAAGCTCAAGGCTTTTACAACGGTAAATGAGCCATCAAAATATTCTCAAAAAATACAATAAATGAGCATATGAAAAAGAACTCTCCAACGGATATTCTTTCGACGCGATAGCCTTTGATGTAGATCAAATCCGCCTCAAGCATAGTGTAAGCTTGATGTTCCAACACTATTGACAAGGATGATAATTAGGACTTGTTACCTTTGCCAAAATGAAGGAAAGCTTTACCATATAAATGGGTATATACCCTAAAATTCACATCAGACAGTGCTTCTCCAAAGTATAAAGCAAGATTGTTGCAAATGGTTTTAAGCAACAACATGGTTTTGATTTCAAGAAGATCTTCTCTTAGTACACCATACGAATCCATTACACATGCTTCTTGGCTTTCTTGTAATAAAGGACTTAGAGCTAGTCCAAATGGATGTGAAAATTACTTTCTTGCATGGATATCTTACAGATGAAATATATATGGAACAACTAGAGGTTTATGTAGTTCTTGGAAAAAAGAATCTAGTTTGTAAGCTAAAGAAGAGCTTATATGGACTTAAACCATCCCTAGATAATGGTACCAAAAGTTTGATGTTTTTATGAAGTCACAAGGCTATTATCAAAGCAATGAAAAACATTGTCTCTACACGAAGAGATGCTTAGATGGAAGGTTGATATGCTTGATATTTTATGTTGATGATATGTTGATTGTTGGGAAATTCTCTAATGACTTGTCATTTCTCGAAAAGAAGCTAAGTGAGACATTTGATATGAAGAATTTGGGGGATGCCAAACATATTCTTGGCATGTGCATTACTCACGATAGGAGTAAAAGATGCATATATTTGTCTCAAAGTGAGTACATATCCAAAGTACTTCAAAGATTCAATATGCAAGGTTGAATGGCATTGAGTACACCTTTATCTACATATGTGAAATTGAGAAAGGATGATCATGTATGCTATGGTACCTACAAGACTAGAAATTGCATTTGCAATGGTAGTTATGAGTAGATATATGTACAATCCTAGAAAGAAGCATTGGGAAGCAGTCAAGATGATTTTGAGATATCTAAGTGGAACTAAGGACAAATCTCTATGCTTGGGTAGAGGAGAGGATCCATTATTTATTGGTTACACAAATTTTGACTACACAAGTGCTACCGCTTGGAGATCTAGTCTTCAAGAATGTATAGTTGTTTCCACTATAGAAGCAAAGTATGGTGTACCTAGTGAGGCATGTAAGGAATCATTGTGGATTTCTCATCTTGCTTGTGATATTGGTCTACCTTAGCATGTACCTCATTTACTTAGTGATAAGCAGAGTGCCATTGCTTTGGCTAAGAATCTAGTCTATCATTCAAAGAAGGACATTGACGTGAGGTATCACTTCATTAGAAAGTGCTTAACCATTCAGTGCATTATTCTTGAGAAGGTTCATACTCGCGATAATGTTTCAAATGCTTTGACTAAAGTTCTCCACAAGATACCATTTGAAACTATTGTCACTTGATGGGGATTACTTGATTCATGATCATGCACAATTCATTTTACATTGCATAACATGCCCATTAGGTGGGAGGTATTACACTCAGGTATTCATCACCATTATTTTTTTCCTCCAACAATCACATTGGCCATATTGGCCTTTAGTGGGAGATTATTACAGTTAATGTCCATGTGAAAGGAAAAATGGCCATTGAAAACTTTTGTGTATGTTCTTTAATAAAACATATAGTAGCTTGGTCATCAATAGAAGGTGTGTTCGAGCACATTTTGTAGAACATAGAAAATTTGTGTTCGAGGTCTTCATTTATTGTGTAGTTTCTGCATATTTTGCAAGTTTGCAATATCATGTGCATCATCAAAGCTTGGTTTCTGTTGTGAGGGCATCATCGTAAAGCTGATGAAAAGAAGAATCCACCACTATGCATTGTCATTGCTCCACTTCATCTCAACATGAAAAAATCAATCCTAGAACAAATCTATCCAATGGATGTAAGACATGTGAAGATCATCTCAATGGTTGTTGATCAAGAGCACTAAACTTTTTTTGAACATTTTCATTAAAAAAAAAAATTATGTTAGATCATTATGCATAGTAGCAAGATGATTAAGATTCTCAAATATGACTCTTCTCACTTCAACCTATTTAATGGGTGCTCTGTGCATCTTAATTTAATTGAAAATGACATCACTACTTATAACAAAAATTATTTCAAGGTCCTATAAGCATATACAAATTTTCCATTCTCTATCCAAGGAAATTGCACTTCCAAGATTTTTGGTCCAACTTTTTTCTCAAGTTATTTGGAACATGGATATATGCTTCACAAATAAATACTCAAAGATTATCATAATGTGATGGCTTCCATCTTCATAACTCTTATGCCACTTTTAAGAATTTGGTATTGCTAGGTGAAAGGTTAATCACATCAACTATAACCAACATTGCTTCAACCCAAAAACTTTGTGAAAGATTTCCATCATACAATATAAAAACCATTCTACCTTGAATAGTTATATTCATCCTTTTAGCTCTACCATTCTGTACTGTGATACAAGGAGTTATAAGCTCTCTAGACTAACAAAGAATGGTTGAATTCATGCAAGGTGTACTTACTTCCATTATTCAAAACACAAAGCCTTAATCTTTGTTCCCTTCTTAATCTATGCAATCCATTGTTTGAAAGTAGAAAATACCTCATCCTTCAACTAGATAAGATACATATAGACTTTCCTAGTAGAAAATAAAGTGAAAAGCAACCTTAATGACCTAGTGGGAACAGGACCATATATATTTGTATGAACAAGATCTAATGGCTGAATTGCAGATTCAATCTGCATTCTATGCACATTCCTAATTTTCTTTCCATATTGAAAATGCTCACAAAATGAGAAGTTAGAAAAAGATAGCACGTAGCTAGAATGAGAAAAAATTTCCATTTCAGTATGAGAAATGTGGCCAACCAAACATGTCATATACAAGCCATAGATTATTCAGTCATAGCTAACAAATGTTCTTTCTAAGAAAGAAACAAGGGTAAAATTGACCCAACCTTTCTTCCTTTAGCAATAACCATATTTGCTTTTGTATGCAAAAGGATTGAACATAGAAAGTAACTTTGTAGCAAGGTCATCAAGCTGATCGACTTGCATTAAACTACATGGAAGTTAAGGCATGTGGCACAGATTATGCATGTTATATAGTGAACCATCAGCCAACTACATGACCACATCTCCAACCTCAACAACATCACATTGGCAAGAATCACCAAGCCTCACGATACCAAGAGACTTTGCTACATAACTAGAGAACAAATCTCTATGTGGTATCACATGAAAACAAGTGTCAGAATCTAGTACCCATGTGTGTAAAATAGAACCAACCATAAGATCCCCATTAGGCATACGATTATGAAGTATCAACACATGTTGGAAGCAGCCAGAGGCACAGACGACACGGAAGCATGTAACGACAAAGCAGGGAGCCAGTCGAATCGTTTTTCAAATAATTATGTTTTCAAATACTTTCCAAAAACCTCCAACAGTGATTTTTATCACTATTGTAACATATGTAACATAGAAAACCCCATTTTGTAATCCATAGCTCCATTTTGTGCAAGCCGAGGAGTCCTCGAGCTTGAGGAGCTTAGGTAGAATGCGCGTACCAATTTTCATTATTTTTAGATACTGTTTACCCTTCCAAATAGCATCTAGGACCTAATTTTTAACTATGCCGGTCACTAGATGTGAAACCGGTCAAAACTAGTCTAGAAACTATAAAAAGAGCTAGAGAGCTCATTTTTGAGGTTAGCTTGTTGGAGTTTAGAGTTCTTTTGAGCTTGTAATAGTGTTCTTGAGTAATAGAGCTAATTTCCCACCTTCCATTGTGTCTTGCTTGTCTCTTCGTAGTGTGTGTGCATGTGTGTGTGCATTTCTATGCTTCTCACCATCACTCTCACTTCATCTCACATTCACGATCTTCATATCACTCCTATCTCTTCCGCGGATTGACATTAAGGAGGTGAAGCTTCTTAACGTGGTTCTCACCATTGTGCTAGAGCAACACCAAATTTTGGCGCCGTTGCCGGGGATCGAGTCGAGGACGAATGTGTGATGGTATGAGTATAGCAAGAAGTGGCGTTGGAAGGTAAAAATTTCAGTTTTTGTTGTTGTTTTTACTTAGTTTTTAGTGTTTTTCACCCCCCCACACTCCATCTTCATCACCGCATCATCATCTTCATCTCCAAAAAAAAATCAGAAAATTCACCATATCCACCCATTCTCCTCATTTCCCCTCATTTGTGCATGCGAGAGAGTGAGAGAGAGCTTTTGTGCTTGTGTGTACTTTGGTTTTCTTGAGTTTTCTTGCAGGTACAGAGCTCCAGAGCATCAGGAAAGCTTGGAAAAGGTAAAATTTTTAGTTTCTGTCAGAAATTTCCGACTGTGTCAGACCATCGCGATGGTCTGCAAAGTTCAGAATTTGGAGAAGGCGAACACACCAGCGTGTAGGCGACACCAGCGCCTCTAGGAATCCACAGCTGCATTCACAAAATTTGCATTTTGGTGGACCATCGCGACGGTCTCTGACCATCGCGATTGTGTCACACCATCGCGATTGGCTCACGCCATCACGACGGCTTGGCCGGACCATCGCGACGGTCTCTGACCATCGCGATTGTGTCACGCCATCGCGATTGGCTCACGCCATCGCGCCGACGATGCCACGTGGCAAGCTAGACCATCGCGACGGTGCACTTCAGACCATCGCGACGGTGCACTTCAGACCATCGCGATTGGCTCACGCCATCGCGCCCAGACCATCGCGATTGGCTCACGCCATCGCGCTCAGACCATCGCGACGGTGCTCTTCAGACCATCGCGATTGTGCATGTTGACCGTTGACTGACGCCATCGCGACGGTGCACTTTCAGACCATCGCGATTGTGCAAGTTCACGCCATCGCGACGGTCCAATTTCACGCCATCGCGACGGTGCACTTTCAGACCATCGCGATTGTGCAAGTTCACGCCATCGCGACGGTCCAAGTTCACGCCATCGCGACGGTCCAATTTTACGCCATCGCGACGGTGCACTTTCACGCCATCGCGACGGTGCACTTTCAGACCATCGCGATTGTGCACTTTCACGCCATCGCGATTGTCCAACTACACGCCATCGTGATTGTGCAAACTCATGCCATCGCGACGGTGCACCCTCACGCCATCGCGACGGTCCCAGACCATCGCGATCATCCCAGACCATCGCGATTGTGCACCCCCATCACAAATTTTAGGGTTTCATTTTTTGGCCAATTTTGGGGCTATTTTTGGGAAATTTTTGGGTGATTAGACTCATAGGAGACCCCTTAGCTCATATTTGGAGAAAAACCTATTTGTCAGTTTTTACCCCCCAGGGCCTGAACGGTCATAACTTTTTCATCCGAAGTCCGTTTTTTGAGCTTAATAGCTCGTTAGAAAGCTCTTGACGAGTACTACGTGACCTCAATTGTTTTTTTCTTAAAGAATACATCTATTTTTAGATAAGCTATTTTGAGGTTGACCTAGTTTGGGACTTGAAAGCCAGGGGGCAAGCATTAAAAAGTTGGGCAAAAGGGAAGGGACTTAAAAGGTGTATGTACTTAAGTGCTTGATCATCCAACTGTGAATTGGTCTAATATTGGATTTTTCCAGGTCTAGCAAGGGCAATCAAAGACAACCAAAGCAAGGCTGTGAAGGGCATAAAGCTTGGGAAGCGCGGCTTCTTGGGCATCAGAGCAACCAGAAAAAGCTGACTCGAGGTTGGAAGATTACTCAACCCCCTCAGCCAATTCTTAGCTTAGGATAAATGTTAGCATTGTGGATTAAGACGATAGGAACGCCTCAAGTTCAAGATATTTAATTCTTTCAAGTTCAAGACTAAAGTAAAGGTGTGTGACGAAAACCTAAAGGAAAGAACCTAAGTCTGACGGAACAAGAACTCAAAATTATCACGGAAAGTCGAATTCCTGACGCATACATTAAGACAAGAATCTAAAGAAAATCTAAAAAGAATCAAGAAAGTAATAACAAAGAATCGGTGACAATCTGAACGTGTACTGAGTGTGCAAGGAAGAAAATTAATGAACCTTAGATCGGGCAAACATATAGGTAAGTCAGACCGACGAAGCCTTAGATCATCAGAGGCAAGTGTAAGAACTACTGCACGATCGTGGGCTCAACAATTGAACACTAGTTATCCCTACGAGAGCTCAGACACTAGTGATTCAGAAATGGCATTTAGCACAGAAAGACCAGAAGGAGGGTCGAATGTAGCCTATTTAGAAAAACCTGAAGGACCCTATAGAACACAACTAGAGTTTCTCCGAACCAACTGATTAGGTGCTCGCATCTATGAGGATGGTTTGCGAAGGCAAGTGGTGCAAATGCACAACCCCGATCAACCCATTGGATTGGAACGTCCAGTGGTGAAATTCGAGAGAGACGTGTACATAGACAAGGAAGGAACAATGTACATCTTAAGTACGCAGCCAAACAATACCAACGAGTTTGGCGTGATTCAACTAGAGACGGAAGCAAAACCTCAAGGAAAAGAACCATAAGAAGAGCCTAGAACACCTAGAGGGAAATCTGTACTGACACGAGTACTAATCCCAGAATGGATCCCTCAGGATAACAGAAGCATAGAGTTGTTTGTAAATAAAGAAACGGATGAAGTCTTTTGGAGATACAAGACCGAGATACTTAGTGAGGTAGGTATCATCACTATATACGAATTCAAGGACCCGGATACACCTGGAAAGGTTGTATACCTGGATGAGACTTCAGAAAGAGTCTTTGTGGTACCCGACCGCGCTAGAAACACATACACATGGAGAGGAGAATTGGTATTCCCTCCATCTAGAACAAACATGAATACAAGTCAACAAGGGGCAGGAACATCCTCGGCCCATGGAAACCAAAGAGAGGGAAATAAAGAGAGACCAGAAGTAAGCTTCACTCATCCCATAGGGAGAGATAGAACAACCACGGACACTAATAGAGTGGATAGACAAAGAGATCATGGAATACCAGGTGGTAGAGATGATTTTCCTCTACCTAGACCACGTGAACACGCAAGAATATTGAGACCCACTCAATTAGTAAAATCAATGAAGAATTATTTTGATGGGACAGGAGATCCCTACGACCACGTCGCAGAATTCAAGCAAGTACTAAGAGCCGAACAAGTTGAAGACATGTTCACGCAATACAACGCATTTGGACTAACGTTAAAGAATACAGCTTTAACTTGGTTCCAACCATTGCAACAAAGGCAATTTAGGGACATCCATCACTTTTTAGAGTCATTCATCACTGAATTCTCTAAAAGTGGGATTAGACATGACACGTCTTCGTTGATTCATAGCTTTAAACAGACCCCTCAAGAAACAGTTAGATTGGCAGGACGTAGGTTTAGACAATATGTTGAACGATGTCCAATGCAAGAGCTACCCTCACAAGCTAAGCAAGTGTCATTGTTTCTGGATGGCTTGTTGAGCTCTAAACTACGCTCCTATGTGTACCTAAAAGAACCCAGAACGCTAGAGCAATGTGTGAGAATATGTAT
The DNA here is from genome assembly GCA_020310875.1 of Ceratopteris richardii. Taxonomy (NCBI): domain Eukaryota; kingdom Viridiplantae; phylum Streptophyta; class Polypodiopsida; order Polypodiales; family Pteridaceae; genus Ceratopteris; species Ceratopteris richardii. The sequence continues at coordinate 137,834,950 of CM035413.1, forward strand.
AGACATTGAAGACAACTTAGGAGACGAGTTGGAACTTTCAAAGGTCTATAAGGACTCAGACTGTTCATCTCTAGCATCCACAAAATTGTCTAGCTCAATAGAAGACCTAGCAGAAAAAGTGGCCCAGAAACTAGGAGTTTCTAGTAAACCTAGGGTGCTAACAAACAAGCGTTGTTACACCTGTGGTGGTGATCATATGGCAAATGTGTGTCCCAATGCACCACTAACTCAAGCCAACCCTAGTGGCCAATACTGTACAATTGAGAGAAGATACACGAATCATACGGCTCAGGACTGCCCGTACAACAAACAAACCGTGAGACATAACTACCCGCAAGCATACGCACAGCCAGGTAGGTATCAAGGCCAATACAATGCTCAGTCTTATTACTATAAGCCTCCTCAGAACTACCCATACCAGGCTCAACAGAGACCTCAACCTGTCTTAGTTCAGCAGCCACCCCCACCAGCGAATGTCATCTCAGTCAAATATGCTGCTGCAGAAGAGAACCTAAGTAGGGCCTTAGTGCCTTCTTCACCTTTGATCACAGAGAGTGACCCACACTCAAACAGTTTTGACTCTACGCATGTCGATAGTCCACCCGCATATTACACAGAGTCACCAGAACACGTGGAGACATATCATTACGATAGTCCACCAGTGGAACCTAGTTGGGAGCCCAACTATGCTAATGTGATGTACACAAACCCAAATCCACGGCCCCAATTAAGACAACAGAGACCACAGGGCCCTAGAGGACCATGCTTTAGGTGCCAAGGAGATCATTTCATAAAGGATTGTCCACACCCCCCGATAGCAGGACAATCACAGTACTATAACATCCAAGGCTTTTGTGCTGATTGTGGCAAAGAGCACATAATCAAAGATTGTCCTAAGAACCCTGTTAACGCTCCGAATGTGACACCGATCAACGTGATAGGTATTGTAAATAACGCAGATGGATCCAACCCTACATACGTGCCTATCCAAGCTATAACAAGAGCCCAGGCGCTCTTACAGAACTAAAAGCTTAATCAAGAGAAAGTAGTCGAAACCAGTGAAGTTGCAGAATCTAGCAGTAAAAAGACAAAATCTTGGAAAGATTCTAGAGAAAGAATTAAGACAAAATGGAGTAAAAAGATAACAGAATTGGAAGGAAGTTTAAAGGAATCTAGAGCCAGAATCCAAGAATTGACTTCACAGGAATTGAATCAAGAGAATCCAGCTCAGAAATCAGGAACAGTTTTAGCGGAACCCATACCAGAGAATCTAGACATGATGTTTCGTGCATATCAGGCTAGATTAAAAGAGGGACCTCAGGTAGCTGAAATGAGTAAGAACTACCCTCGAGCTGATCTAGAAATTGAGAGAACTAAACTTTGCATGAAGATGGTAGAATTAGCACAAGCTTTGTTCGAAGCCTCTAGATATCTTAATTGGAATAACATGGCAAAACCGGAGTTACACTTTCAAGGACTAATGGAGAGGCTAGAATATTTGATTGAAAGCAAAGAGAAAAAGGATCAGCATAGGAACCCTATTGTCCCAGAGACACAGGAAAGGAATGCACCATCCCTGTCTCAAGTACCCAATACAGAAAGTCAAGACAATTTGTCTTCCATACATAGGTACTCACATGAATTTTTGAGAGAAATACAAGAAGAGAAATGGAGAAAAGAACAAGGAACCCATCCTCCTATTCAAGAAATAGATGACTTGCAGGAACAATTTCCCCAAGACATCCCCTCTATATACGATGATGTAGAGGAAGAACAACTGAGTGAACACACAAGATTTGAATCTAATTCTTTACAAGAATTACCTCAGTTCACAGGACCTTGGGAAGCAAAGTCTATTAGTATGAGAGCACCCACGATAATAGTGAGGAATGAAGAATCAGTAATCCCTAGAAACACGGAAGTGATCAAGAATACCAAAGTACAATGTAACCTTACTCTGGAGGAGTTATTGAAGGTAAAACCAGAATTGTGGAAGCATGTAGCAAATCAATTCCCCGGGCTTGCTACTACTCCCTCACCAATAGGATCACAAGATAAGGTACCAGAGATACCCGTAGAAAAGATTGGAGATGTGAGTGAAGGAGAGGAAGGTAACACTTATCTTCTGATAACCCATCAGGGCTACACCACGAAAGCCATCTTAGATTCAGGAGCCGGAGTAGCCATAGCTACCACCGCTTTATGGAAACGTTGGGGTAAGCCAGCATTAAGACCCACCAGGATGAAGCTACAAATGGCTGATGGACACATAGAAAAACCATTAGGCTTACTAGAAGGCATATCTCTCACCACTTGTGGTGTAGAATTTGAGCATACCTTTGCCATTTGTGACTTTGCAAAAAACCATGCTTATGAGATGATATTGGGACGACCATTCATGCGTCAGTTGCAAATTGTACAAGATTGGGGAACTAATTCTTTGTACTTGCAACATTTAGGAGTGACTACCAAAGTCAATCTTAAAGACTATTCACATAGAGATGTACCCCCAATACAATGGAATACCATCCATAAGACACCAGTAGAAACAGAATCCGTGCACTCATTAGAATCAGATCCTTCTTGGTTGCATGAGGATACTCATTTATGGATGTGTAAAGTAGCCAAACAAGAGGAAGAAAGGTTAGAAGCCAGGACCTTAGGTGCAGAACAACATCCACGAACCCTACAAGATCCAGCCTATGCACCTGTAGTATTCCCAGACGAAGAGTTTGAACCCCATGGTTGGGCAGAAATCCTAGCAACCATGGATGTAGCCATCAATGAAGAACAATGGACACCCCACTGTGACGAGGATGGCTATGACATTTCAGTTTTTACGATAGAGCCAATCATGTGCGATGCGATTTTAGAAGAGTGTGAACCTAACACTGGTGCATTTGAGGATGCAAGTGATTTTGATTTAGAATCAATTATCATGGACTCTCCATTTGCATCAGAGGAAGAATATTTCTACAAAGTAGAGACTCACCCGCAGAGACACGAGGAAATTACGAATGAGGTGAGATTAGCCACGGAAGTGACTACTAAGAGTGAAGGCAAGAAAAGAAAGAAGAAAGAAACCATGTCAGAAAAAGAAGAATCTTTATTTGAAGTACCTGAGAATTTCAAGAAATATGAAATCGAAGATAGAAGAATCATGGTACGAATGCCTAATAGAAAGGCGAATGACGGACAAGTATATGATAACCGAGAGAAAACCAAGAAAATAATCGTAGCCATAGAAGGAGAAGAAGAAAGATGTACATACATAGGGCATGGTTTGACAGCTGAAGAAGAAGAAGAGCTAGTTGCCCTATTGCGCGAATATAGAGATGTTTTTGCGTGGAGTTATAAAGATTTGAAAGGAGTAGATCCAGATATATGTTCTCATAGAATCCCTATGACTCCGGATGCAAAACCGACAAAACAGAAACCGTACACGTACAATGATAACTACGCTGCGAAGATCAAAGAGGAGATAGATCGCTTGATAGAAGCAGGATTCATTTACGAAATTGAGCATACCGAATGGGTATCTCCCATTGTGGTAGTGCCCAAGAAGAATGGAAAATTGCGTGTGTGTATTAACCTTAAAAAGGTTAATGCCGCAACGATTAGAGATAGTTATCCTCTTCCTATCACGGAACATCTATTGGAAAGAGTTGCGGGCAAGGAAGTTTACAGCTTTCTTGATGGATTTTCAGGCTATAATCAAGTAGCTATTGCTCCAGAAGACCAACACAAGACGGCATTTGCCACTGAATGGGGCATATTTGCATTTCGTGTGATGCCATTTGGCTTAACAAATGCACCCGCCACTTTCCAGCGACTCATGTGTCATGTTTTTAAGGAATTTTTACGCAAGAGCTTGGAAGTTTATGTCGATGACATATGTGCTCATTCAAGTGTAAGACAGACGCATATCCCAGAGTTAAGGCAAATATTTGACAAATGTCAAGAATATCAGGTTTGTTTGAACCCAGAAAAATGCGTTTTCATGGTCAGACAAGGCAAAATTCTAGGACACATTGTGTCAAAAAATGGAATCTCTACGGATGAAGAAAAGGTGAAGGTAATTGCAGATTTACCTAGACCAACTAATGTGAAAGAGGTACAGGCATTTATGGGCCATTGCGGATATTATAGGAGATTCATACACATGTATGCAATCATAGCCAAGCCTTTGTACTCTCTTTTAACCAATTTTGAATGGACAGAGGAATGTGAAAATTCATTCAATGAACTTAAACGACGCTTGTGCTCAGTACCTATATTGACTACCCCAGATTGGAGTAAGCCATTCCATGTACATGTGGATGCATCCAATTACGCCATAGGATGTGTATTAGCACAGCCCACGAATGAAGGTAACATAGATCTCCCCATAGCTTACGCGAGCAGACAATTGAACGCAGCAGAAAGGAATTACACCACGACGGAACGAGAAGGATTAGGGATGATCTACGCAGTAAAGAAGTTCAGGCACTACTTGTTGGCCAACAAATTCAAGTTCTTTACGGATCATCAAGCCCTATTGTACTTAGTCAACAAACCATGTAACACAGGACGATTGATACGTTGGTTTCTATTACTCATGGAGTATGATTTTGAAGTCGTAGTCAGGAAAGGAAAGACACATCTTAGAGCTGACCACCTTTCAAGATTAACCTCAGGAGAAGCTCCTCAAGGAGTAGCGGATGAATTACCATATGCATACTTGTTTAACCTTGAGATAGCACCAGAATGGGCTAAGCCTATAGTCCCTATTCTCACATATGGACCCAAGAATCCTAGGTTAAAGATCAAAGAGGGAGAGATTACCAAGTCCCAAAGATACCAAATAATGGCAGGAAGCATATATAAACAGGATAATCAAAAGATTCTTGCTTGTTGTGTAGATGAATCAGAACATGCGAATTGGTTGCAATTAGCACACATAGGTGCATTAAAGCAACATCATTCAAAACATCGAACATTACAGACTCTGCATAGATTAGGAGTATATTGGCCTACGATGGAAGCAGATGTCTACAGGTTGTGTAAGGAATGCCATGTTTGTTGTGAAAGACCACCAGTAGAGCATGCTACATTATATCACGTGTCTCTCACACCAGACTGGAGTGAACAATTAGTGACATACTTGAGGACAAACACATTCCCTCAAGGCATGACCTTAGCTCGACAACGCAGTCTAGAGCAGGAAGCTCAAGATTATTCACTTATTGGCAATAACCTATACAAAAGAGGATGAGATGGATATCTAAGACAATGTGTTCATGAGAGCGATTATCTGAGCATACTAGAGACTGCACACCAAGGTGTTGCAGGAGGTCATTTTGGACCCGATAGGATAATCAAAGCCATCCTCTTTGCAGGATTATGGTGGCCCACTCTTCACATGGATGCGCATACCTATGTAAAGAGATGTGATGTGTGCCAAAGAACTCAGTTTCCTACTCGCAGAGATGAAATGCCATTGAAACCCATGATGGACGGACGTGCATTTTCTAAGTGGGGTATAGACTTTGTAGGACCCATTAACCCCCCTGCCAAAGGTACACATGCGGAATACATTATTGTTGCGACAGATTATCTTACGAAATGGGTAGAGGCAAAAGCCACGAAAAAGAATGATGCACACACAACTGCAAAATTCTTATTTGAAAATGTCTTTACAAGATATGGACTGCCTATAGAGTTAGTGAGCGATCGAGGCACTCACTTTCTAAACCAAGTCATTGAATATCTGTTACAGGATTTTATGGTGATTCACAAGAAATCCGCACCATATCATCCTCAGGCCAATGGTCAGGCTGAAAGCACTAATAAGATCCTTTGTAACGTACTGACAAAACTCGTGAACAACAAACGTTCAGATTGGGACAAACAGTTACACCACGCTGTTTGGGCATATCGAGTGGCCTACAAGACTGTACTCAATGCCACTCCCTTTCAGATGGTTTTTGGTCAGAATGTTGTGCTTCCTTTGGACTTCTTGATACCGACCCTTAAGGTTGCAAAAGAACATCAGTGGACCGGCCATGAATTATCAGCGAGAATAATGGACTTGGAACGATTAGGAGAAACCAGGCTCAAGGCAGCAGCGGGAATATATGCAGCGAAGAAGCGACAAAAAGCGTATTTTGATGCACGTGTGAAAGATAAAGGCTTAAAAGAAGGAGATTTAGTTCTAGTATATACGCTAAAGCAACACGCACGTAAGTTAGAAAAGCGAGGTTATGGACCTATGATCATTAACAGACTCTCAACAAGTGGAGCAGTACAGTTAGCCACTTTAGAAGGAGATATAATGCCTAATTATATTAGTGGTTGTAGAGTCAAGCTATATCAGGAACCTCTTACTGAGGATATGCTTAGACGACTCATGTGGGCAAAGAAGCGTAAGGAGGAAGAAAATAGAATACGAGCGGAAGCTCAGGCAAAAGCAATAGAACGCATTAAACGCATGAAGTTAAGAAGACAAGGACTAGGGAGAGAACATTATAACTATCTGGAAACTACACCCAGATATCCCATGGCCATGTGTCAAGTAAAGCCAACCACTCATCCTAGTATAGTGGACAGGAGACCATTCATTACAGTCAGGCTAGAGCACGACAACCCTTGCCAAGAGCTCAGGGCTTTAATTGATTCAGGTGCTGCGACTAGTGCGATTAGATGGTCCCACTATAAGGATTCAGGAATAGAAATGCGGCCAATTGAGGCATACCTCATAGGCCTAGGAGGCATGGAAACCCCTTGCATGGGTGAGGTGGACCTTCCTATCCTCATTAAGGATGTGACCATGACAGCGAAGCTACTAGTGTGCCATGATGACGACCTGATAGAACCCCTAATCCTTGGCCAAGATTGGCTATACGATCACTCAGTGGACCTAAATCTTAGACAAGGCTCCTTACAGATTGGAACCTTAGAACAGAAGCGAGTGATACCGCTTGACTTCCCTAACGGCATTCCGATTGAGGTTTATAACCCTAGACCCTATGAAACGCACGTGACGGAAGACCGGAAGATCTTGGGTCAGACCTGTCACGTTACGTCTACACCAACCCACCCGGGCTTGGCTAGGGACAATTGTCAATCAGAAGGACGACAGGAGATCTTCCCTGGGGCTTCCTGCAAACTAGAGAGGGCAGCTACCCAACCGCTAGGGCAGATGAACACAATCAGCGGTCAGGTGGGCTGCATCAGCGACCAAATGAGCACAACACCCTACGGTGCTCATCCTTCCAAACTTGCTGCGGACTGGCCTAGATTAAAGATGAAGAACGAATCACTTCCTAATGGGCAGGTCACGCAAGTGTTGGATCTCCCTTCTTTTCCAAAGCAGAGCGTCCAATGGACCTCTCAAACCCAACCTCGAAGGAGTCAACCACAACAGAGGAACCCAGACCAACGACACCACCAGACAAGGCAAGGAAAGCAGCAGTATCAACATCACAGAACAAGTGGCACGAAACAAATATGGGTGCCAAAAGGACAGCAACCACAGGCTATTGGCAACACTGCAGACAAGAACAGGACAAAGTTTCAAAAAAAGCAGAGTCAGCATACAAAGTCCTCTCGATCTTCTTCTACAAGCATCAATACTCGACGGATTTGGATCGCCAAGAAATATCTTATCCATAGACCCACACCCAAGCAGATTTGGGTACCCAAACAATGTATTATATCTCAACCCTCAAGCCATGTAATATATACCCCTCAGAAACCTTTTCATCCTTCAATACCACCAAACCCGATACCACTTTTTGTTCCTCAGCAGAAACATACCACCCACTCCAAGACTCTTAGGAAATGGATACCTAAACGTATCCAAACGTCTTCTTGTACCCCATTATCTAACAATTCTCCCACCCCGTTTAAACTCCACCCTTGTACTAATTCACCCTCAACCAAACCTTGTATAAAATCATACACCCAAACCCCACATCATGCATAATAAAAGCTCATCAAGAAATGTATGCATAATCTGAAGCATGTAGGCGTCTAGAGACCTGCATTAGCTCTGCAAAAAGATCATTGCATCAATCACTTCACGACACTTGGCTACACGGGTTACACATCGGTTATGGAAAGGGATTGCGGTCTCACCTTAATGGGATCATAATTAATTTCCATACTAATGTGTTAATCTTTTGTAGCAGATCCTTTCCATTAGCTCACCAGTCATCATGAAAACCGAAGCAGGACCATCGGAAGCAGGCCCCAGCGTGGCTGCGACGCCCCTCAATGTTTTACGCGCAGAATCCCACCCGACCGCTCCACCGCCAGAGTTCCAAGGATTTCCGGGACCCATGCCAATCGATAACCCACCTATGGGATACACCGAGAAGATACACCGTAACTCTTACTGGTTCCAAGGCCTAGCAGGACCATTAGCTGATGCTGACTTCATTTTTGAAGCAAATATGACATTTGATGACCGCACATGGGGCAAATACCAATTCTTCTCCAGAGAATTCGAAGGCCTACAGAACACCCAGGACTTAACTCATGTTTGGGCTAGAGCCGGCTTCACGGAGTATTTCAGTGATCCTCTACCCAAACCTGACTTTTATAGGTGTTATTACTTAATCACCACTTTGCTGGCCTCAGAGAATAAGGACATCCCAGGAACCTTTATTTTGCCTTCTTTAGTGGATGATCCACCTTACAAAAGATTTTATCTCTCAAAGGATTTAATCAGGGCGGCCATCAAGATTCATGGAACACACACTCCAACGGAGAAAGAACGGCTAATCCCAGAGCAGATGAAGCGTGGTGACGTAACTAAGTGGGAGGAGATTTCTGCTATAACACCTGAGCTCTCTAAGCAATTACGGATATGCATGCAGCACTTTGCTTTCCCAGCTCAGGATCGTTTTACCATGCCCCACAAGAGAATCTGGTTTGGATTATACTTAGCATGTTCTGGACCGCAAACAGTTGATCTAGCTGGCTGGATAATTGATCAGCTCTATTTGGCACAGCATAGGTGGGAGCGAAAGAAGGTAATCAATGGGTGCTGCGCCCTCACCAGGATCATATATATGTGCTTGGCGTATGACTTACCAATTGAGCGTGCCATGACCAGTGAGGAACTGAAAGCATTTAAAGGCACCACTAGGAAGGCTAGAAAGTCTAGCAAAGGCAGAGCCGGAAAACGCATGAGAGGTACTATCCCGTGCCTACAAGTCCCAGCATCACCCTCTCCACAACCATCTCCAGAGCAGTCACCAACCGCAGCCACTCCCACAGTACAACCTATCCGCATAAGGTTATCTAGACCAGTGGTAACGGAGGGCACCACCAGTACTCTCGCACCCCAAGCAGCTACAACCACAGAACCTATCACCACAGCAGCTGAACTTCCCACCACTATCGGTGCGGAAGCTTTCTCTTTTCCAATACCGCATTTAGAACCAGGACAAGCAGAGCCACTGGACCAAACGTTTGATTTTGAGATGCCCGATGCATTTTCCACTGAGTTCCAGTTTTCAGAAGGGCAAATGTTTTCTCAAGAATTTGAAAGGCCTAGCTACCCTACCACACCCAGGGATCAGCCACAAGGACAGGTCGTGTCCAGCTCCGATGATGAAAGGACAGCAACCGATGACGACGAAGGAGACGACGAAGCTAGCCAGGGAACACATGAATCCCAAGAGCAGGAACAGACAGATGGCCAAGGCCAACAAACCGACACACATGGCGATACAAGTACCTATGAAGATGAAACTTATGAGGCAGCAGCTTACACTCTAGCTATCAAGAAGCTGTATAGAACTATGGAAAAAGTTTGGGCACGCAAGAAGCTGACAGAGGAAGAAAGCCAAAAAATAATAGAACAAGAACTTGTCACAGGCGGATTCGAAGACGCATATATCAAAGGATTCAAAGAATTAGTCCAATCAGTAGGCTCCAACGAGGCACTCAGGTACTTGCAACGAAAACCACTGCCACAGTTTGACCCCCGCAGAGTACGACTACTTTCAAAGCCCTGCGAATACATTCGTGTACCAACCGGAGCACAATCTTCAGAACAAGCCAGGGAGGCATGCCTCGTCCCCGAACGATCATTGGCCGTAGAAACCATCATTGTAGATTCCCCACCCCGCGCTACAATTGTACCTACCTTAGTAGTCACTGAAGTACCGACCACCCCAACCGCTCCTCTCTCACCACCCGTCCATCCAGCCTCCCCTCTTCACCCTCCTTCCCCCAGACCCACATCTTCATTCGCCGGTGGTGTTGCAGAAACCGTCTTTACGACCACTCATCCCACAATTTCCGCGCCCATTAGCCCTAATCTACCCCTTCCCACACCCACCTTTCTATCCAACCCATTCCTTCGTCAATCTTTTCCATCTTTCCCCACAACTCCAAGACCCCTTTTCCCATTCCCCCCACCATTAACCTTCTCCCCCGTCTCACCTCCCCGACCCACTGTAACCCCTCTTTCCCCTTTCCACCAAGCTGCTCCAGCCAGCCCCCCTGTAAATTACCCCTCAACCTTTGTAAATCCCGTATTTACACCAGCACGAGTACCCACAATCACACCCATATTCACAGACACCGCACTAGATATGCCCACCGACATGGACATCTCACCACCCACTGCACCATCGATCACTTCACTCACGGCACAAACATTTTTAGGCACATCACAATTTTCAACAATCACTACATCATCCACCTTCCCATCCCCATTCCCTGTTCCCGTTGCATCCACACCAACTGCATCTTCATTTAGCACCCCGTTAATACTATCACCCACTGTAGATAATGCATTCCGACAAATGTTCATATGTATGACGCAAGTAAGAGATGAGTTCACATCTCTTGGTGATAATTATCAGCAGCTGCAGAGGACAACCAATGACTTACAGTCGCAGCTTAATTTATTGTCCATTGAGAATGCCTCTCTGAACAACCGCTACCAAGAATTAAGCGAGGCTTATCACAAATTGGAACTAGAAAGTGAAGAAAAGACCAAGGAAGCCACGGCTGACCTGGATAATTTATTAACAGCCCAGACAGTCCGCAATGCAACGCTAACACGAAACATGGGCTTACTACGAAGACACCTAGCGGCCGCCAAGGAAGAAAACCAGCGCTTACAGGATCAGAACCGAGAAAACTTAGAAGCAGCGCTCGACCACCCAGACCAACCACTCAGTCCTAGCAGGTTCAAAGCCATTCCTTCCGACTCAATGAGGATGCTGCTAGACGATCATGTAAGATTGCTAGATGAATATGACCGCATGAACGAGGAGTTACAGAAACTCAAAGAAGATCACAAATTACTCCAGTTACGAGAACCGGCACACCAAGACGTACCAGCACCTGTGGACCCCTCTCTTGACCTCCTAGAGGAACTCAACTCATTACGGGCCTAGGTATCGACCCTTGAATCAAGGATTGCAGTATACGAAGCGCCACCAAGGCCAGATTCCCCACCTTAGCTTCCAGCTGAGGAAGAAACGGTCACCATCCCGGTGGAGGAAACGTTTGAAGAAGCATACGAGCCACAACCCATCCCAGGCGGACGCGTCACGGCCGAAGATCAGATGACGTACGAACTTCCGACCCCCGCGTGGATGAAGACTATTGAGGAACTTGGAACAACGCACTCAGCTAGAGTAGAGGCACAATTACATGCCATGGCGATGATAGAAGAACGAATATTACAGTCTCCATTCTTTGCTCAATTGGCCCCGCGACGATACATATCTGGGCACGAGCTACAGTATAAACTGTACTTCATGTTAATGGCTGAATACCAGTTAGCCACTGAGAAAGAGACAGGTAAAAAACCATCGCATGCAACTCAATTCGAGGCGGCTGATTTGCCACTAGATGCACAGAAAGGAAGGATCTATCAACCAGAGTGACGAAAAAATTTACTACAGCAGTATCCAGAGATGATGAGTACATGGGTAAAGGCACCTTTGCACCTAAAGTATAACCCGTGTTGGGGACCAGTGCCACGACGCCGCTCCTGGACTGCCTTTGCTATTAAGGTACAAAACAATAAGCAGTGCCAAGATTGGTTGAATTACCCCTATTTCAAGCCACCCATTGAGTTACCAACTGTTGGCTACATGATGGCTACAATTCGCCACTGGCTCCCTAGATTAAAGCATATGGATGATATAGCGGCGCATATGACTGTCAAAATCTTTGACATGATGCAAATGATTTTTAAAGTCTTCCGACGCGTCAAGGCACCCCATGTCAACACCCCGGGCTTTGAGCATGGCAATTTTGATCTGGTATATGATATGAGTACAACACCATCGCTACGGGTTTGTTATGTCTGGCACTGCAGAATAAAGTACCTACCGGCGTGCTACAAGCAGACATTCGAAGAGATGTTCACAACCGGTTTTTGGGAATACCATTCAGAGGTATTCATAAGCAGGCCTACTCATTTATTACAATTATTTGCCTGTGAACGAATGGTCTATTCCACACATTATCAGCTCCCGCCACCGGAAGAACCGCAACCAATCGACTGGGAGAAACTCGAGGCCGACCTGGCCCGAGGCATTCGTATCTCCGAGCACACCCTCGCTCAAGACCTACTACAGAACTATATCCGGCAGACCTCACAGCAAGGTTCTGTCAGGGACGACAGAAGCGAGAGGGAGGGGGGTGTTGGAAGCAGCTAGAGGCACAGACGACACGGAAGCATGTAACGACAAAGCAGGGAGCCAGTCGAATCGTTTTTCAAATAATTATGTTTTCAAATACTTTCCAAAAACCTCCAACAGTGATTTTTATCACTATTGTAACATATGTAACATAGAAAACCCCATTTTGTAATCCATAGCTCCATTTTGTGCAAGCCGAGGAGTCCTCGAGCTTGAGGAGCTTAGGTAGAATGCGCGTACCAATTTTCATTATTTTTAGATACTGTTTACCCTTCCAAATAGCATCTAGGACCTAATTTTTAACTATGCCGGTCACTAGATGTGAAACCGGTCAAAACTAGTCTAGAAACTATAAAAAGAGCTAGAGAGCTCATTTTTGAGGTTAGCTTGTTGGAGTTTAGAGTTCTTTTGAGCTTGTAATAGTGTTCTTGAGTAATAGAGCTAATTTCCCACCTTCCATTGTGTCTTGCTTGTCTCTTCGTAGTGTGTGTGCATGTGTGTGTGCATTTCTATGCTTCTCACCATCACTCTCACTTCATCTCACATTCACGATCTTCATATCACTCCAATCTCTTCCGCGGATTGACATTAAGGAGGTGAAGCTTCTTAACGTGGTTCTCACCATTGTGCTAGAGCAACAACACATAAGCATCATTAGAAATAGTATTTATTGCTTCTACCTTTATAGGTGAAGTAGATGATACATGTAACTATTTAACATTCACATCACCATGAAATCTTTTTCCTTTGGCGTTCTTCAAAAAATAGCAATCCTTTTTCATGTCACAGTTCTTATGGAAATGATGTCATTCAATATCTCTCTTATGTTATGTGATTCTAATCTTGCCACATTTCCCATTCTTGTCTTTATTCTTTGTCTTTCCACATAGTTGATTCTTTCCCAATTTAGAATCATAAACATTGTATGCATCTCCACTATGTGTGGTAACCATAGACTTTCTCTGAATATCTTCACTAAGTGCACTGCATATATCATTGTAGACAAGCTTTCTACCAAGTGCATTGTTATTAATCATTGTATAGAGTGCATCCCACGATGGTGGTAGATTGCATAACAAGTTAATACTTTTCATCTTAGCATCCATGTCCATCTTTCGATCTTGCATCTGAGAAAAGAGTGCATCAAATTATACAATTGAACAGCAAAACTATTTGTGTCTTTCATGCACAAGTCATAGAATTCTTCATGAAATACACTTTTTTGGAAGCATTTTCTTTCTCATAAGTCTTTCAAAACTTCTTCAAAACCTACTCTATTATCTCACAATATAGGATACTGAAATTGATCATATTTGCAAGGTGTAATCAAATTGTAGACATGGCCATGTAATCAAGCTCTTCCCAAACATCATCATACATATCAATAGGTTTCTTTGTAGGGCCACCACTCTACTTCCACTATCTTCTCTAAATCAGAAAAAATCTAATTCTTTCATAAAGAGAAGTTAGTGTCATAAAACTTGCAAATCCCAAAGTGGTCTTTCCCTTATAATTTGTAGCTCTTTTTTGAGCCACTTGCACTAGACCCTAATCCACAAGATGTTCCCAAAATATTTGATCACATGGTGAGAAATAATTGACTAGAATATTGATAACATTTGGAATGATCAAGTAAGACTAACACCTTGAGATATGGCTAATTGTCAACTTCTCAAACATTTCTATAAATTTTTCCCAAAAAAATGAACTAATGAACAATAATGATTGATGAGTAATCATCTTGTGTATGACTAAAATTCCAAAAATTGTACAAATTTTGGCATATTTTTCAACAATCCAAATTTATGAAGTTATAAATAATGTCATATAAAACTACATATGTGGCATAATATCCACTTGAGCTCATTGTACATTATCCAAGTAACCAAAGAAACCAACTAGGCTTATCTAGCAGCTATAACTTCACTAATATACATCTCATATGGAAAAGTTATGGTATATCTTCCACTTGCAATCAAGAACCTATAAGTCCACTAATATACATCTCTTATAGCAAAGCTAGGGTATGTTTTCTATCTACATCACCAAAGAGAGCTCCCCATATGGGTGTTTCTCAATTAAGAAAACCTCACCATGACTCTCTCTTACACACATAGAAGGCTATACAAAATGTAGTTGCTATGTCATACCACATGAACATACATAGGTGTTATCCACAGAGATCTACATAGTGTGTGCTCAACCAATGTATGTGAGAAATGAGAAAGTATAGTTGAGCTAAAGAGGCTCAAAAAAAATCCAAGATCAGCCATATGCAAGGCTCAATGCACTTTTTCAAAGCAAGTTGACAAGTGTCAATGAACTATCAATGAGTGGTTGTTGATCCCACCATAATTGAGAGATGTTCAGGAAATTTATAATGACATTGAAATGGCTTAAAAAATCCTAAATCTAAGCACTATATATAGATGAAGAACAAAAGGGCATTTCTCTTGAAGTTCTTGAACTTATGCAAAGAAAACTATGCACTAAAGAACTTCAAAATAGCTCAAGGAATCACCCAAAGAACTGCTTCACACAAGATTTTTGAGTCCAAAAAGAGAGCTTTGAAGAGCCAATTTTTTTCTCACGATAATCCCAAGCTTAGTCTTTCTCCCTCCTCAATCACAAAATGGATGTAGCTTAATAACAAGGAATTGCAAGTTCAAAAATATCCATTGAATATAGTATTCGGATGGGTGGCCTCCCTAGAACTATAGGCAACCTTTCTCTTATCATTCATTGTTGAGGCCCTCCCTCATGCATAGCCAATGGTGACTTGGTGAATCTGATGTCAAGTTATGCATTGGTGTTTGCCTTATTCATAGACCTTGGAGTTTCCAAGGTGTTGTGGAGGTTGTCTATTTTGATTGGATTTTACACACTATCAACAACATCTACATTTGTGTGAAAAACTACTTAGATACTAGTAGACTGGATCTTCCCAAGTCATCATAGCATGGCTTTTCTTTTTTGTGTCATTGCAATGCTCCTCTGTACTTGTCTTTCCAAGCTTGTAGAAAAACATAGAGACTACAGAAGCAAAGAGCATGAACTCATGTATGCAGCACTACACAAACGGGAAGTCTCAACTCAATTTGTGGTTGACCAATCCATTATATGTTTTATTAGAACAAACATTTACGCCAGTGTCCAATGGCCATGTGTCCTTTCACATAGACACTAAAGGTAACAATTCATAACATGCGGACTTTGAATTAGAACATTTGTTATAGATCAAGATGCTCATTCCCAAGGAGGATGTCTCTTTACATGGTATAAGAAGCAATGGTACAACTCTTGAGGTTAAAATGGTTGAGTTACTTTATTTAAGGGTGTAAAGGATGATCACAAAAATTGAGAAATCTTGAATAGAGATGGAAATAGAGGAAAATTTCCTCTTCATTAGTTCTCCAAAAAAACTCACATTTTCTGGAATCTAAAACTATTGAAACATCACCATAAAAATTATGATATGATATAACAAAATCATATTAATATAAGCATCATTTGAATTTTTCCTTCTCATTGCATTACTATAAATTGATTTTATATTGATTTTTCTTGGAAAATGATTTGTTTTCATTCTCAAATATCATTCACACAACAAGAAGTCTAAAAGCTTAACATACCACACGAAGAAGGAACGTATGAAATCACATTCACACTCAAATGGAGTTCTAATATTTTTGAATCACATATCTGATAAAATCCTTACGCATATCAAGAGAAAATTACAATTATTTCTAATAATGCAAACAAAAGCTACATTGATGCTCTAGTAAAAATATAGTTAATTACATATCTAGAAGCACTTTGAAAACCTACCAATAAATATGATTCAAGGGTTGTGTTGTATATTCATTAAAAGTATGTCCTATCTTAATATCATCATGGATACATTTATGATATTATCTCTATACAATTTGCAAAGTGTACAACCACTTGAAGCATCATAGAAAAGCTTTCCAAGCATTACATTGAATGTGAGTGTCCCTAACTAGTGGTTCAAACATGAATGATGTGAAGATTTGGGAGTTCAATTATCCTCAAATGTCAAGGGAAATTCTACCCTTGATTTCTACAACATGAAGTTGCCCATGAATATTATGGTTTTTCTTATGTTGTCTTCAAACAGTATTTCACGTGATATTCCAAGTTGGTTAATTATGCATTGAATTTCCTTTTATCTCATAAGAAGAGAACAAGGCAATATTCCTAAATAAAACAATGCAAAAGTATGGGAAGGAAAGAGACCATCAAACACAACCATCTAAAATTGCATATAAGTATGAAAATCAAGAGATGCATCAAAAACAGTTTGATATGCAAAAGTTCCACATATTTTCAAATCATTTCTTGCAAAAACACTCTTGATGGATTGGCACATGCAAGGTAGCATAAAATGTCAACATTAAAATAAATATACTTAGTTTATAAAACTCATTCTCTCTTTTGAAGAGTGATATCTAATCATTCTTTATAAATTTCCTTGTTGAATGTGTGATTATTTTATAATTAATCATAACAAGCATATGAGATCAATTTATATTAGTACAAAACATGAGAAAATTGTTAAATCTTTGTCAATAAAACAATCTCTCACGGTTCCTATCTTAGGGAATAGCCAAGTCCTAAATCCCAAGAATACTAAGGGAAGTATCCAATTCATTCTAACCACATGAATGTTTGATACATTAGAGAACTATATAATTGGTTGGAAGATGATGAGGTGGTGCAATGGTGATGCATCACGGTGGATTCCACTTTGTGCGAGCTTTGTGAGGATGCCCTCATAGTAGAAAATTGATCTCTCAATGATGGGCACAATAGTCCGCACAAACCTGCAGAATACCTAAAAACTACATAGTACACGAAGACCTCAAACATAAATTTCCTAGGATTTGCAAATGCGATCGAACACAGAGTCTATGGCTTACCAGTCCACTATGTGTTTTATTAAAGAACATATACAAAAGTGTTCGATAGCCGTTTGGCCTTTCACATGGACACTAACAGTAACAATCTCCCATTAAAGGTCAATATGGCCATAGTGCCTATGAGAGAAAAAAAAAGAATGATAAAAAATACATGAGTGTAAGTACACAAACTATACCTCCCACCTAATGGGCATGTTACACAATGGTATAGGTAATTATGCAAGCCTATGAATCAAGTAACCTCCATCAAGTGACAATAGTATCGAAAGTTATCTCATGGTAGAGCTTTAATCAAATCATCTGTAGCATTATCTCATGTATGAATCTTCTCAAGAATAATGTGCTCATGACTAAGCAATCTCTAACGAAGTGATACCTCATCTAAATATGCTTAGTCTTTGCATGATAGACTGGATTCTTAGCCAAAACAATGGCACTCTAAACTATCACTAAGCAAATGAGTACATGTTGAGGTAGACCCATATCACAAGCAAGAAGAGAAAGCCACAATGCTTCCTTACATGCCTCACTAGCTGCAACGTACTTTGCTTCTGTAGTGGAAATAGTTGTACATTCTTGAAGATGGGAACTTCAACACATAGCATCCCCAACAAAGTGAAAAATGTACCCTAATGTAGACTTTGATTGTCTATGCAACCAACATAATCAGAATCTATGTAACCAATAATGGATGCCTCTTCTCTACCTAAGAATATACACTTGTCCTTAGTGCCACTTAGATATCTCAAAACCATCTTGATTGCTTCCGAATGCTTCGATTGGACATATAGCTCCTCACTACTCCCATTGCAAATGCAATTACTAGTCTTGTAGCTACCATAGCATACATGAGACTACCAACAACAAGTTCATAAGGAGTTCTAGTCATGAATTATTTTTCCTCATCTGATTTGGGGAAATCATCTTTGCTCAATTTCACAAATGTAGGTAAAGGTGTACTCAATGCCTTTCCACCTTGCATATTGAACATGTGAAGAAGCACTTTGGATATATGCTTACGTTGATACAAATATATGCATCTTCTACTCCCATCACGAGTAATGCGCTTATCAAGAATATGTTTTTGCATCCCCCAAATCATTCATATAAAATGTCTCACTTAGCTTCTTTTTTAGCAAGAACAAGTCATCAAAGGACTTCCCAACAATCAACACATGATCGACATTAAGTATCAAGCATATCAAGATTCCATTTGAGCATCTCTCAATGTAGAGACAATGATCCTCATTGCCTCAATTAGCCTTGAGACTTCATAAAAGCATCAAAACTTTGGTACCATTGTCTAAGGGATTGTTTAAGTCCATATAAGCTCTTCTTTAGTTTGCAAACTAGACTCTCTTTGTCAGGAACTACATAAACCTCTCATTATTTTATTCCATATAGATATCATATGTAAGATTATTCAAGAAAGCAATGTTCACATCCATTGGCCTAAGTCCTCCATTGCAATGAATCTAAGAAACATGTGTAGTGTAGTTATCTTGACTACCCAAAGAAGATTTCCTTGAAATCGACACCATGTTTTTTAAAATCTTTTGCAATTAGTCATGATTTATACTTTGGAGAAGCATTATCTTATGTGAATTTCAGCTTATATAACCATTTATATGGTAATGAGTTCCTTCTCTTTGGCGAAGGTACCAGGTCTAAAGTACCATTCTTGTGAATAGAATCCAATTCACTCTTCATGGCACGCTCCCGCTTGACATGATCCTTGGTCTGCATAGCCTCTTTGTAGCAAGAAGGCTCATTAGCATCTGACAGCATAACAAAATCCAAACGTGGAACATATGTATTAGGTGCATGTAAACATGTGTAGAGCATCTCTTGAATAGGAATATTTGTAGACTAATATGTATAGCATTCTTATCAATGTTCACTAGAGGACTAGTATCCTCAAACACCACTCTTCTCACTTCAACCTCCTTAATGGGTTGTTTATGCATCTTAGATTCATTGAAAATGATATCACTACTTCTTATCACTGATCGTGTTTCAAGATCCCATAACTGATATCCAAATTGACCGTCTCGACCATATCCAAGGAAAATGCAATTCTTTGACTTATTTTCTAGCTTTTGTCTAAGACTCTTGGGTATATAGACATATGCTTCACACCCAAAAACTCAAACATGATCATGCCACATCTTTCCTATCCATAACTCTTGTGCCACTTTCAAACCTTTGGCAATACTACGTGAAAGGTTAATGACATGAATTGCAATCAAGACTACTTCTACCCAAAAGCCTTATGAAAGGTTTGTATGATGCAACATAGAGACTACTCTATCCTGAGTAGTTCTTTTCATCCTCTTAGCTACATCATTATATATTGGGATATAAGGAGTTGTAAACTCTATGAATTCCTCCAAGGTCATTGAAAGATTGAATTCATGTGAAGTATACTCACCTCCATTATCTAAACATCAAGCCTTGAGCTTAGTTCCTTTTTTTGTTCAACTAAAGCAAGCCATTTTTTGAAAGTAGAAAGTATCTCATCCTTCGACTTGATAGGATGTACCCCAGCTTTTCTAGTAACATCATTTATTAAAGTGACAAAAATAAGAGAACCACCTAATGACCTTGTGACCATAGGACCACATAAATTTGTATGAACGAGATATAAAGGCTAAATTAAAGAGCCAATGTGCATTTTATACACATTCCTAGTTTACTTTCCATATTAAGAATACTCACAAAGTGAAAAATAAAAAAAAGACAATACAAGTGGCTAGAACGAGAAAGATTTTCCATTCCACTATAAGATATGTGGCCCAAACGACCATGCCATATACAAGCAATAGGTTCATTAGTGACAACTAATAAGTGCTCTTTCTGTGATATAAATAAAGGATAAAGTGAGCAAGCTTTGCTTCCTTTTGCAATAATCATATTATACTTTGATATGTGAAAGCATTAAGCATAGAAAACCACTTGTAACCAAGGTCATCAAGTTGACCAAATGACACCAAATTGTGTGATAACTAAGGCACATGACATACTATATGCATGGTAAATTTTGAACCATCAATGAATTGCACAACCATATTTCCAATCCCAACAAAATCAACACTAATAAGATTCACCAAATCTCACAATACCAAGAGACTTTGTTCCATAAGTAGAGAACCATATGTGGTGTCACATGAAAAAAAGCATTAGAATCTAGCAACCACGTGTGTGAAAGAGAAACAATCATAAGAACCTCACAAGCCACATTATTGCCAAGTGTCAACACATCAATGTCATCAAAAATAGCATTAATTTCTTCCATCTTCACAGTCAAAGCAAATGTTGTAGGTAACTTTAAACATGTGCATCAACATGTTGTCCTGTACCTTATAGCATTTTTTAAATCATAGAAGTCTCTCTTCATGTGTTCTTTCTTATGAAAATAATGGCACTCGATATCCCTCTTCCTTGATTTACTCTTATTCTATTGAGCATTCTTTTTCTTGTTCTTTTTCATGCCATGTTGATTCTTTCCTGGATAAGAATCACGAATAATATGTGCACCACTATATATGCCAACCATAGAGTTTCTACATATCCCTTCATTCAAGTGTGCTCCGGATATCTCGTTGTAGACTAGTTTACACCAAGTGCACTATTGCTAATAGTTGTGCAAAATGTATTCCATGATGATGGCAAGGTGCATAACAAGGCTGCTCTTGTAATTGAGAAAATATAACATCAAACTCACTTAGATGTGAAGCAATACTATATGTGCCCATCATGCAAAAGGCATATAACTTTCTCGTCATATATACTTTATTTGATATCATTTCTTTTGTATACGTGTTGCATAACTTCTTCCAAAGCTCCTTCGTACTTCCACACTCCGATACTGTAAAATAAACATTATCTGCCAAGTGCAATCAAATGATAGACTTAGCCATTTCATCCAAATCATTATCAAATTACGAAAACCTCTCCGCAACCCTCTTTATCAACGTTCAGCTTTATGCAAAAACATAACCACTATATCAATGATCAGATGGACGTACATAAACGATATCGACAAAAGTGTACATAGTGTGTATGCTCAGAATGTGCAATAAAATAGCACTGAATGGCCGAATTTATAGCCCAAACACTAGCCAACAAAAGCTGCAGGTGTCCATCAACTCCGTTCTTTTGACCCAAAAAACATGCAAACTCACGGTAGCTGCTCCCACCACAATTAAAAACCTTCTAGGAAACCTATAAGATACAGAGCTGAAAAATCAGCGACAAATTTGAATGTACACTGCCAAGGAGACCACAATCTCAAGTGCCTTGGCAGATCCAAACAACAAAGTAATTCTACAAGTATCTAGCAGGACTCCAATTCAACACAATGGTTTTGAGACACCTTTAGGATTTCTTGTTTAGAAGATAATGACGAGGATGAGTGGCATCATTTATATGTTAAAACTTCCTCTACATTGGCTAATACACCATAATTACTATCTTAGCAAGTTGCCAACATTTATATTTATGGAAAATGATTGTTTAGATCTTGATGAGGTAACTTGAAATCAAAAGCTCTAGTTCTTATTTGTTCTCCCTCATTGATCATTGAGGACTATGTTCCTTAGAAAGTGGAAAGACTGTTATATATATGGCAAGATGCCATCATATGTGCTTATGTGGAACAAGAGCAAGATGCCAAGCTTCCTACAATGCTCTCGTCACCACTCAAAAATAAATAATTTTTCAGTGCCATCGAATGAGGCTTTTGCATCTTCACATGTATCACAGCATTTAGACAGACTGCTCATTTGGACTCTGGAATTTCACATGATCGCAGAATAATCTGTACAGAAACTGCTGGAAAGGATAACAACATGAACCTGGTTCACTGCATGAATGTCCTCACACCCTCGTCATAGTCCTATGAACCTATTATCCTTTTTGTGCCAGAAACTCAAGCTTTATGCAAGATTACACCACCCAATGAGACACGATCAGAAACTCTTCATCTTGGATGGACCTCGCCTCAATAAAGATTCACCCAATGAGACACGATCAGAAACTCTTCATCTTGGATGGATCTCGCCTCAATAGAACGTCAGACAATAAAGATTCAATCACGGGAAGTAATCTACTACAGATATCTGTCTTCCGAATATGTCAAGAATCCTCAAATCAATTTATTAAAAAGAAAAAAAGCATCATTGTTGCGTTACTAGTGAGACTCTTACTGTGAAGCCAAAATGAGTAAGTACCTACAAGAAACACAAGCTGAAGTTAAAGCATGAACTATACCGCAAGACAAATGTACGACAGACCAAGAATAAACTTGGCTGGGCTATTGATCCATTGCAATTTTTCAATAGAACATCATGCAATTTCATATTTGATCAAACGCCTGCCAAACAAGCTCATCCTATTTTGTTCATCATCATAAAAGGTGTCAGGGGAACATGCATTTATTTCAGTGGTCAACGATAGGATGGAAGCATGAGTTGTAGTTGGTCGAAAACAGAACCCTATGTAGACCTTGGAAATACCCAGCCCTCATTCAATCATGGGCATGTACCTTTCTCTGCAATACCAAAATCTCAGAATTATGTGCAACGTCTACATTCTTTTTAAATGAACAGACCATGATCAACATTCTCAGAGCTGCTGCATTCAACCCAAAAACCAAGACACCTTTATGGGTTCTGTGAGTCCAGCATAGCAAAATGCATTCACTATGCTCCTTGAGGGTTTTTGGATTTGAATCTTGACAAACCTGTGTTAAAGCACAGGCACACTACTCCAAGCTTCCCTTCCAGATCAATTTTCTCCTTCAAAAGCATAAATAGATGCCTAATTCCCCCTCAATTATCTTTCAGCATGGTAGAGAGTATCATCTGCTGAACAAAGCTGGCACGTGAAGTCTCTTGTTTCAATTTTTGCTCTCGCTCCTCTGCAGATAATAGAATTTCAATTCTGGTACAAAATGATAAAACAAACATCAAATATTGACCAGAGCACTAAATTTCTCTCTGCAACAACTCTAATGTCAACCTAATTAAAGCAAAAAGAAACGGTAGCAGATCTCAAAATTTTATTAATCTACATTAAATAATGCTTTGCTAAGGCATAACTTATGGAAAATAATTGTCTGAAAAGTCAGAATTTCCTATACATATGAAAATTGGGTTGAATTGACTTCAGCATCCCAAACAGAGAACAGAGGTTTCTATTTACTTTTTCTAGTTACACCCGAATAAGGGTACATCATTCTGCGTGCTAATTCACTTTTGACGCTGAAGATGCATGGCTCCAAAAGTTGAGAGAGAAAATGGAATTACATGAAATATTATATTTTTCAGCATCCCAAGATGACCTACTAGACCAAAAAACTTGCATCATGATGGATCTGACAAAATACGTGCACAATCTGTAAGACATAGCACGAAAGAAAATAAATGATCCTACCATTATGTGAGAATGTCAAGGAGGCTATATAAAAATGGTGATAACCTAATACAATGAGAAAGCCACAAGACATCTTGCTGGAGAAAAATGACAAAGCCCACTAGGGATCCCAGCTGCAGGTTAGAATGAATCAATTTTGGATAGTGAAAACTTGGTCAAATGGCTGGTCAAACTGGTCAAAATAGTCAAAAATTGGCCAAAAGTTTTTATTACATATTATAAAAGTACTCTTCAAGAGCTATCCAATGATATACAATATTCATCTATTTGGTAGCAGATGGGAGGGTCAAAATCCCTCAGATTTGGTGTGAAAAGCACTTTTTATATGTGAAAAGCATTGAAAATTGATTATTAAGTCCCTTCTACTCGGAGGAGGTGGAGTTGTGTGCTCTTCATCATCTTCAAGGTGTGTAGTAGCTTGAAGCTTATCTATTTGAAAGAGATCATCTTCAGCTATGGAGATTGCAAAGTTATTGGCAGATTGTATCTCATGCATATTCTCTACGTCATCTTGTAACTTTATGTACTTCATCATGGAATGTATCGATTATATCTGGATTCTAGAGCTATGCTCCACTCTCTTATGTGTAGTCTATTCTCCATCTTGTCTCTATTTCCTCCTCTGTATATTGATTGAGGACCTAAAGACCAACAATTGGTATCAAAGCAGCACGAAGTTGAGTACATTGAAAATTGGCCTACATGTAGAAGAGTAAAGGCTTCATGGCAGACGCATATCAACCTCAGTTTTATGTTTATCAAGGAGATGTAGAATGAGCGCATGCTAAATATGAATTTGAAAAGATATACACTCCAAGAGGGGTCGCATCATATTTTGCAAATCGCAGCTAATTTAGCAGCAGCAAACAAATTTATACATGTTGGTTTTGTTCAATTGCACATTGGAGAGTATTGCTTCCTTGTGTATTTGAGAACTGATGTTCAATTACTAGTCAACCTTCTTGTGCTCCTTGGAGTTTGTCACTCAACCATGTATGCGGGAGTTGGCATCTACACCTTTGCAATCATGGAAGAGGACTTGTGTGACCAAGAATATAGAACTGTTATAAGAAATCCCAAAACCCAAGATTGATAGGTATGGATAACTGAATTAGACAAGATAAAGAGATCCTAAAAGAGGCTATGGAGAGCTACATGACAGTGTACTCGATTGCTCCAAACACAAAGGGAGTGGGCTCTTGCATGAGGAGAGAGAAAGGGAAGAGAGAAAATTGTACAAAAATTTGGAGAAGATGGAGAAGCTGAAGTTGAAGAGGTTCCATTCAAGTTATGAAAGTTCAAGTCTAGGTTTTATTGACATGTGACTTTTAGGTCATTTGGGCATGTTTATATATGGACAATGACTAAAAGTCATTAAAAAAATGTACAGGCCTATAACTCCCCACCTTGGGGTCCAAAAGATATAGCAAAAATATTTATGGAAAGCTCTTGAGAGAACTATAAAGGTCAAAATATAGAAAACGAGTCCTTGGAGCCTTGTCCCCAACAACCTCCCTCTTAAAAGACAAAGGAGGCTCCTTTAAGCTAAGTAACTCCCACATAGCTCATGTTGTGCCTTGGTTAGACACTTCATGAGAGCATCTGTAAGATTCTGTGAAGTATTGAGTCTTAATCTTGATCAAAGTAATGAGACCATCCTCTAATACCTCTCTCATGAAGTGGTATCTCACATTAGTATGCTTCGTGCAAGCATGGAACATGGCATTCTTTGCCAAACATATAGCACTCTCGTTATTGCATCCAAGAGCACGTGCCTTTTTCAGGCATCTCAAACTCATTGCATAATATGCAGCTGCCTATCCCTTTTTATCCTCATACCAAGTATATGCTCAGCTTCCCCAAGATCTTTTATTGAGAATGCAGAGTTCAGCTGCCCTTTCAAAGCATTTAGGGTAGTTTACAAAGTGTACAAAAAGTGGTCTGCATGGCTTCTTTTGAACCCATGTTTGAGCATAAATACACTAAACTTCTTATACCATCGTCGGGGGGCTTGTTTCAATCCATATAAACTCGTTTTCAGCTTGGATTCCAAATGCTCCAAGAATGGCATATATCCTTCCGTTTGTTTCATGTACAGCTCTTCATCTAAATCACCATGCAAAAAAGTTGTTTTAACATCCATTTGGAAAAGCTCCAAATCCAAGGCAGCTGTGAGAGTAAATCACACACGTAATGTGGTCATTTTAAACAATGGAGAGGAGAGTTCTTGGAAATCAATGCTCTCTTTTTGGGCATATCCCTTAGCAACCAGCCATGCCTTATACTTGGGTTCGCCATCAACATACTTGGGTTTGTCCTCCACGGTCTTGATTTTGTATACCGACTTGTTGGGAATGGCCTTCCTATCTTTGGGCAACTCAACCAAGTCCCAAGTATCATTTGCATGCAAGGCTTTTATCTCTCCTTGCATGGTTAACTCCCACTTCTTCTTGTGCTCACCTATCTTTGTCTCTTAATAAGTGAGAGGCTTACTCTCATGTGATAACATAATGTAATGTACAACGGGGTCATATCAATTCACAGGCCTCCTAGGACATGTAGATCTTCTTACCCAATGATCCACATTCTTTGGCAATGGATCTACACCAGGAGGTATATCAACTTCCTCATTGTTAACCGGCTGTTTTACACCATTTCCAGCCCCGCTTTCAGCATGACCATTGACTAGGTGGTTTTCAATGCCCTTCAAGAGCCTCAATCGCCGTCCAACATTCTCTGGCTCAATTATCATTGTTTCATTGTCATTTTAAGCCATATGTGGTGCATCCCAAGGGTTCATATCAGATCTAACAGGTGGCTGTACATGCTGAAATTTGACTCGTTTATGGTCATCTTTGGAGGCACAATTGTTTTTGAACAGCCTTCCCTTAATACAACTTCTTGGCTGCATACACCTTCTTGAGTTGAGGCAAGGTTCGATTGGACTGCGATCCATATACGTTTGGAACGTTTGGTACGAAACGTGATTTCCATTAGATGTACGACACGTTTTTTTATATAAATTTATTGGATTGTTTGGTAAGGAACGTGAGTTCCATTAGACATAAGAAACGCTTCTTTTATATAACTTTACCTTATCACTGGAAAACTACAAAGGACTTTATGCTCATTTGAGGCCAATTTCAGCATTGGAACACGTGAGCAAGTTGCACGAAGGTGATGACTCATGATTTGAAATTCTTTGGACATTCATGTGTGTTGTGCTACCTGCATCGTTATCTCAGCTTATGTGGCATGCAGTTGTGTATTCATTATGTGGCATGTGCATACATTCATAATCTCATTATGTGTATCACTATGACTTATCAGTTATCATTTGTTTCTAAAAGGTGAAAGCTTGCCATGAGTCATGACATATGGATTCAGTATGTGCATCATTTGAAGGAAAATACCATTTGTATATAATTGGACATATTTTGAACATTTATATTAGCTTGTATAAGACAAACTTTCATATTCTTTAGTTTTGATAGGATAAAACATCACCATTTCGTAGAAAAGGAATGGATCAAAATATGGTCAAAGTGGTTAAAAAATAAACAAATAAATTAATTAATTAATTAATTATATATATATATATATAAATAAATAAATAAACACACACACACACACATACATATATGTATATATATATATATATATATATATATATATATATATATACATATATATATATATATATATATATATATATATATATATATATATATATATATATATATATATATATATATGTCTTCTCATCTTGTAGTACTCAAAGAGAGCTATCCAGCCATATACAACACTCAACCATCCAGATATGGGGAGACCCTAAAAGATCAAACCATAATTTCGGGATTTGTACTTGAAAATCAAATTTGAATGTGCAAAGCAAGTGCCAAGTGTCAAAATTCTATTGGATAGTCTTAATTCAAGTGAACAAATCATATGAGGACATGTCGCAATAAAAAACCAAAAAAAAAATTGTGAAAATAGGGTTCCGATTTTCTTGTCACAAATCATGGCAGAAATTGAGTGTAACTTTCAAACCTTTTTGACAACTTTTTTATTCTCAAGCTATGCCTATATAAGAAATAGGCTAGGAAGCACCAAAACAATCGTGTTCTATCATCTATCTTGTGAGTGTTCCTGAGTTTGAGTCTTTGATTTGATCTTGAACACTTTTGGTAGAGCTTTCTAGGTCTTGTGGCAATTGTTGAAGAGTTTTGGAGTAGAGGGCAGCCTCTTCATCAACAACCATGGATGGCTCTCTTTGGGTGGTGTGAGATTTGTGAGACGGGTTTTTGGTTTTTTCCCATGCTCTTTCGCACATATACATTCTTTTATTGGATTTGTAGTTAACATGCAATCATCATTATTTTTTGACATTCTCTCTCTAGTCCTTTGTGTGTTTTGTGCTCTCTTGGTGTATAATCTTGTATTTATCCTCGTGCTATTGGCTAACAGTTTGGTATGAGAGCTATGTTTGCAGATACAAGCTTGGTCAAGCACACATTGACTTAGGCCAAAGAGAAAGAGATTTGTTATTCGCAGCTCTCTATCCCTTTTCTCACTCTCTTCCCCTTCAATATTCACTGTTTGACTTATCACCCTTGATTAACCCTCGTCAAACCTGGTCAACTCTGTCCAGCAAGGTCAAACCTGCAAAACAAAGATCAAGATCAGTGAAGAAAAGCTTTGAACAAGGAGAAAAAGGGTTTTTGATAAAATTCAGCCAATTTGAGCTCTTGTGTGACTGTTTTTGCACAACTACCCAAATTGTTAAGAAACCTTGTATATGTTGGAAGTGAGGTGGGCCCTAATAAAAATATTCACAGGGTTACAAGATCTTCCAACACATGAACCTTAGCATACACACCTTAAGACTCAAAATTAGATGAATGAGAAATAGAGAGAGAATACACAATTTGTCAAAGTTTCAAATTAAGCTGAATGCTTACTTTATCTAATAAGAATGTCAAATTACAA